>CM032456.1:18814875-19010100 GCA_019049505.1 Pachyrhynchus sulphureomaculatus
TCTGAGAGTCCAAAATCTCTCCAACAATTGTTGCTTGCCTCCATTTTCCATTCTTCTTAACACTTTCATCTTCAATTCCAAAGTGACGCTTTTACGCTCTTTTTTTTCTTTACAGGCGGCATTTTTAACGTAGGGTTAAATTATGTATGTATGTATCTCCAATAAATATTAAAACAAAACTGCCAGCCGACCGAACTAACATTACGGAACAAATGAACACACGAAACGAACGAGGAAAATCCCCATAGAACAAAGTCGAAGGACAGGAATTCCCAATTCTTCAAAGAGAATATTCAGAGAAAGCGGGGATCCCCCCGCGACCATAGAGAAGTTAATGACTACATGAGCGCGAAATTTGAAATTCGCGTTATAGTGAAACCGCGCCTAACGGGGTCGCGCTAAGCGGGGTATTACTGTACTCGTATTAAGAACCCCTTTACTTATGAGTATGAAAGACTTACGTATGCGCTTAGTTACGAATGATTTCAGGATAAGATGAAAAAAAGTCATCATCGGACACTTTTTTTTTAGATATCTCCACGATAACCAACATAGAGAAGTAATATCTTCTGTGTCAACTACTATTAGCCTCCTTTCTCTGCATTATAGCATATGTTACGATATAGGTTCCTATCGGGGGCAGTTCCGACATGGAAGTACGGCTAGACCTGTTTAGAGTAAATTACAAAATAACGTTGTTAAAGATATTTTCTATAAAATTATGAAAAATATGTTATTTATTTTCTATTTATAGGCTCACGTAACGATATGTAATATGGTTGTTGAATGGAATGACGTAACCAAAAGACAAAAAAAAGGTTTAAAACTTCTCTATAAACACGGATGTGCTTGCAATATTCGAAACTGCATGTTCTATCAGAAATGTTATAGACAGAAAGATAGTTGTAACTGGAAAAGCCCTTGTGAATCAACAAATGTAAGTATCAAATAATTGTGTTCTTGTAATAAAAAAACTATTTTTGTTACCCAATTTCCACTTTTTTTTCTTATCTGATGCATGAGACGTTTCGTTATACAGTTACTTCGTTCGATGCGGTTGGTATCTGACCAAAATACTGGTTTTTATTTAAGTTTCCAACCTAAAGTATTTGCTTATTACATCTATAATCATAATTATATATTATAGTAAATTCCAGCCTAAACTTTATTGGTTATACGAATTTAACAAAAGTGAATTAACATAGGCCAGGCGGGTATCTTTTTGGTCGGTTAAGCCAAAGTCTGTGTGTTTGATTCGGTTTATTTTTAAGTCTTCTGACAGATTTAATTTGATGCCATTATTTTATGTCATTCATTATCATCGAAAATGTAGTTTTGGTCTTTTAGAAGGTTGCTATAAGATGAATTGGTTTGGTTTTTTTGAATAATTTCTTTTATGCACTAAAAATAACGTGATGTCCGACCTATATAAACTTTAAGACTATATTATATATATATATATATATATATATATATATATATATATATATATATATATATATATATATATATATATACGAGGCTGGTTTGAAAAGTCCGTGCAAAGTCCGAGAGATGGCACCACCGGCGCGTATCGAGGTCATGTTTAGTTAGTTCAGGTTAGAGATGCTCTTGAATGAACGCACACCAAGTTTCAACCATATTGGTCTATTTCTTTGTGTTTGGCATTCGTGTGAATCAAGGAAGTCGAGTGATTTTCAAGAAATGGACGAAAAAGAATTTCGTGTGGTGATTAAACATTACTTTATGAAAGGCAAAACGCCTCAGGAGACTAAAGAGAAGCTTGATAAACATTATGGTGACTCTGCACCTTCGATTAGAACAGTTTATAAGTGGTTTCAAAATTTTCGGACTGGCCATATGGGCACAAGTGACGCTGAACGTTCTGGACGGCCTGTGGAGGTTACGACTCCAGAAATCATTGATCAAATCCATGATATGGTGATGGATGATAGAAGAGTTAAGGTGCGTGAGATTGCTAGTGCTGCGGGCATCTCGACTGAACGGGTACATAATATTTTGCATAAACATTTGGACATGAGAAAGCTATCCGCAAGATGGGTGCCGCGATTGCTCACGCTTGACCAAAAACGGAATCGTGTGAAGTGTTGCAAGGATGGTTTGCAGCTGTTCCAGAAGAATTCGGAGGACTTTAAGCGTCGTTTTCGTCACTGTGGATGAAACATGGATACATAACTATACTCCTGAGACCAAACAACAATCTAAACAATGGGTTACCAAGGGGAATCTGCACCAAAAAAGGCGAAGACCGTTCCTTCGGCCGGAAAGGTTATGGCGACTGTCTTTTGGGATTCGCAAGGGATAATCCTCATCGACTATCTGGAAAAGGGTAAAACTATTACAGGTGAATATTATTCATCGTTATTGGACCGTTTGAAAACCGAGCTGCAAGAAAAACGCCCCGCGATTTGCCCACAAGAAAGTCCTTTTCCATCACGACAACGCACCAGCACACACCTCAGCAGTTGTGGTCGCAAAATTAATGGAAATAGGATTCCAACTCGTTTCACATCCCCCCTATTCTCCAGACTTGGCTCCCTCGGACTACTATTTGTTTCCCAATTTGAAGAAATGGCTGGCGGGACAAAGATTTTATTCAAACGAGGAGGTGATTGCAGACACTAATGGATATTTTGCAGACTTGGACAAATCCTATTATTCGGAAGGGATCAACAAACTAGAACATCGTTGGACGAAGTGTATAAGCCTAAAAGGAGACTATGTCGAAAAATAAAAAAGGTTTACCCCAAACACATAAGTAGTTTTTATTTTTGCACGGACTTTTCAAACCAGCCTCGTATATATATATATATATATATATATATATATATAATATGTATATGTATAATATATATATATATATATATATATATATATATATATATATATAATATATATATATATATATATATATAGGTATTTCGGTTAATAATGTCGATTTTTTCGTAACATGTAGGCGTTTATTTCCACCACAAAATGAATTACCTTAATAATCAAAGTATTGGCCACCGTTAGCTATGACTTTTTCCCATCTTTCTGTCAAAGAATCGATTCCGCACCAGAAGAACTTTTCATCTTTTGAGGCCAACCATTCATCATGCCACAATTTTCACATCTTCGTAAGAATGTAAGTCTTGTTCTGAAAGTCCGTGCTGCATCGATCGAAATAAGTTGTAGTCTGAAGGGGCTAAGTCCGATGAACACGGCTCATTTGACGTTTTCCAAATAGTTTTTAACACATTTTGCAACATGGGGGCCGAGCATTGTCATATTGAAAAATGACTTTATCGTGTCTTTGGGCGTATTCTGGTCGTTTCTTCTTTTTTTTTTTTTCCTTCATTGCTCGGTTTAACTTTATCAACTGTTGTCGGTTATCTATCGCCAGAAATCGTTTTATATATATATATATATATATATATATATATATATATATATATATACATATATGTATACAGATATATATATATATATATATATATATATATATATATATATATATAATATATATATATATATATATATATAAATATATATATATATATATATATATATATATATATATATATATATATGTATATATATAAATATATATATATATATATATATATATATATATATATATATATATATATATATATATATATATATGATTATGGCTCTAATTAGTAATTACTTTAAGTTAATGCTGAAATAGAAACAGAATTTAGTCAAATACGGACCGCATTGGACGAAGTTACCGTAAAAACAAACTGCGGTATACATCGAGTGTAAAAAATATGGAAATTGATAATAAAACTAGTCTTTCATTACATTCGTTGTAAATTTTCATCCAGTAACAGCCACAACAATTTAAACTTTGCATTCTTATTAAATATCATTTAAAGTTATTTAGTTTCTTATGGTTGTATCTTTTACTTTTAAGTATTTTTCCTGACTGTTCATGGATGCAGTATCCTAAACCCATATTATCTGCTTTCATTAAAATAGGTTGTGTTTAAACCGTAAAAAAATGACCATTTCTCTTCACGTCACCCTTTACTATAGGTATTAACCCTTCTGAGTTATGACTTCGTTATACACTCCCAGAAGAGAACGACTTCTACTATGAATTAATACTGTTAAAAAACGCTTTGATATAAATTTCTAATTTCTTTAAAAAGCATTCGCTACCCTACTTCAGTCCCATAATTAGAACGATTGATATAGTACATGGCAGTGAAAAGTCGTAATAGCATATTTGATAAGCAGTCTGGAAAATTGAATATTTAATAGAATTTTTTTACAGAAAGCTTGCTATAAATAAATAAGCTTTTCAAAATGAAAAAACATCACAAGGTTTCCATTTTTTTAGGCTCAAATACATCAGCAATTTTAACTCCTATAAAAAAAAGCTATTAGTGATTTTTACTTTCATTTCTATGACATGACCCTCCTACGTGTACTAAGTGCACTGAGTTCGCTATCACTGGGGAGTCGTCTTACCATTTAAAATAGTTGTTGCAGCTGGAAAGCTTTCAGACTGTCGACACAGTAGGGTCGTTTGAAAACTTTCCAGCTGCAGCATTGGACGACTACTGCCAGCGACGGCATACCACCATATAATGATGCAGCAGGTTCGTCCCTATGAAACAGCACCGTCTTTTGCCGACCTAGTCACGTTTAAGGATATTTAATTTTTGAAAATTTTTTATATACAGTGGAACCACGATTAACCGAATCGCGATTATCCGAGCTCCGGATTAACCGAGCCAATCTAAGAAACCTGATTATCCGAGGTACGCGCGTCTATGCTGCGTATTAACCGAGCGTCTAAAATATGTATGTACATATTTCCATTTAAAATCGTCGGGGCCTTCGAGGAATCCTCCTGGCCCGTGTGAGGGGTTCCCCCTTATTTATGTTTTTGGACCCTTTCGCATGTAAATTTGCATGAATGCAGTGCGTTATAGCGTTTACTACGGAGAAGTACGAGTATACTCACATAATTTATTTGGTTGAAAGTTCTGGTAGTTAAGTGTAATTAATACGATCTGCTTTGTTTGAATTTTTGTTTGTCGTATTATAATGGAGCAAAACAAGCATAAAAGAATCGTCGTTCCTATTGAAGACAAATTAAAAGCGATCAGAAGAATTGAAGCAGGAGAGACAATTAAAGTTTGTTGCACGAGATTATGGAGTAGGTGAGGTAACAGTTGGAGATTGGAAAAGAAACTGCACAAAAATAGAAATAGTGTATAAATCAAGCCTCGTCTTCCTCAGGAAGAAAATCAATGAACACCGGCGACTATGAAATAGTTAAGGAAGCTTTATTCATGTGGTTTAACCAACAGAGATCAAAAGGTGTGCCTCTGTCAGGTCCAATTTTACAACAGAAAGCAATAATGATTAGTAGGCAATTCCCAGAGATAGATCAGTTTACCGCCAGTTCTGGATGGCTTGACCGCTGGAAAAAACGGTACGGTGTACGACAACTGACTGTATGTGGTGGAAAACTTTCTGTTGATGTGTCATCAACTGAGAAGTATAAGCAGAATTTCAAAAAACAAATCGAAGATTGTGGATACACATGTGATTAAATTTACAACTGTGACGAAACTAGTCTGAATTATAAAATGCTTCCATCAAAAACATTGGCATCTCGACAGGAAATATCAGCTCCTGGGCACAAACGAAGTAAGGAAAAATTAACAATAATGGTATGTTCCAATGCATCTGGCAAGCACAAAATCCCATTGATGGTGATTGGCAAGTCCGCACGTCCAAGAGCTTTAAAAGACATCTCACCCAAAGCCCTACCAGTCTATTACAAAAGTCAGAACAGCGCATGGATGGATGCGACCTTATTTACTAACTGGTTTGAAGAAGAGTTCGTGCCATCTGTGACTAAATTTTTGAACAGAAACCGTTTTCCCTATTAAAGCAATTTTGTTAATGGATAATGCCCCCTTTTACCCTGGAGAAGGACTTCATGTGGGCGAAATTGTTGTAAAATTTTTTCCTCCAAATGTAACCAGCATAATGTAACCAATGGATCAAGGCATCCTCGAAAACATTAAAAAAAATTATAGGCGTTTATATCTTGAACATACGAGTATGTTAGAATACAACAGAAAGGGAGGATATTATCAATGGGATGAGAAAGGTTACACTGAAAAATGTTATTTACTGGGTAAGTCAAGCTTGGGATTCTGTGCGTACTACCACTATTCAAAATCTTGGTCAAAAGTTATTGATTTTGAGGACTATAATAATAAAAATGATACTCCATTAAATGAATTAGCTTTGAAATTGAGAAGCCATGGAGAAATGTCCTGTTCAAATTTTGACAGCGAGATAGAAGAAAAAGAAAAAAATTAAAAGGTTGCGAAAATGTGACAAGAGAAGATGTTATTGAATGGATTACAGCAGATGATTTAGAAGAAGAAATGAGTATTGAAGAAATAACGAATGCTTTTCAGGAAACCGAAAAATCAGATGACGATGACGAAGCGGCGGTGGATGAACAGTCTCCCACTAAGATCTCTCATCAAAAAGGTTTTGCTTCTTTGGAAAAACCTTCGAGGTATATCAACAACAACCAGAGGCAACCCCAGCGGATAAGCTTCTTCTTAATAGATGGAGAAACATTGGAGCGAGAAAAAGAAGATGCAGTATGAAACAGAAGCGCATAGATACCTATTTCACTGTTTTATAATGTATGTACCTATTTATATGTTAAAAACGTTAATACATCGGTTTAAAGTATTGGAGTTTATTTTTTGAATGAATTAAAAACAAATTCGGATTATCCGAGTTTTCAGTTATCCGAGGAGGTTGCTCCTCAGGTTACCTCAGATAACGGGGTTCTACTATACTTTTTTGGTCGGAAAACAGTTTTAATGAAAACTGGAGTTCTAAGGACATATCAATTAAAATTATATATATATATATATATATATATATATATATATATATATATATATAATATATATATATATATATATATATATATATATATATATATATATATATATATATATATATATATGTAGGGATTACAATATAGCCCAACATAAATGCGTTTTAAATTAGAAAGGAGTGGTGACTTAGATCATCGAATTTGTAATTTTTTGATTTTAGCACTATATGTTAATGATTGTTTACTGTAACTACTACTATAACTACGTTTTTAATTTTAGCGGTATAGCATGTCAGGTAAAAAGGGTGAAAAATAGTATGATTCTCGAATGATACTAAAACAATCATACTATTTCAAAATTGATTTCCACAGATGCGAAATTCTATGTTTTTTTCTACAACTTCTTTTTCTTCTTGTGCCAATCCATTATCGGTTATTGGCGATCATCCTGACTATTAGGACTTTGGTTACAACTGCTCGGAATAGGTCTGTTGTTGTTGAGAACCATGTTCACAGGTTTTTCTGCCACGAAACATGTCTCCTGCCTAGTCCTCTTCTTCCGTCCACCTTACCCTGCAGTATCAGTTGGAGTAGACCATAGCTTTCCTCGTTTCTCATAATGTGGCCCAGCCATTCCAGTTTTCTTCTTTTACTTGTACTAACAATTTCCAGGTCTTTTTTCAAGAGTTCTAGTACTCTCTTGTTGGTAGTGTGCTCTGTCCAAAATATTCTAAGCATGCGCCTGTAGAGCCACATCTCGCATGCTTCCAACTTTTTACACGATGCCGTAGTTACAGTCCAAGACTCCGCCCCATACAGAAGCACCGGATAGACGTAGCATTTGAGAACTTTTATTTTTATTTTTAAATTGAGATTATGACTTCTGAACACTTTGGCCATTTTTGTATAGGCTGCTCTCGCTTTTTCTATTTCGCATCGAATCTCCAGTGAGTGATCCCATTCTTCACTTACTATGGTAACCAAGTAGCAAAAGGTATTGACTTTATCAATCTTTTGGTTGCTAATGTGGGGTTCTCCATGTGAGGCCGAGTTTTTACTTATGATCATGTGTTTAGTCTTCTTTGTATTTATATCTATTTCGTATTCTCGACTGACATATGTGACATATATATATATATATATATATATATATATATATATATATATATATATATATATATATATATATATATATATATATATAAATATATATATATATATATATATATATATATATATATATATATATATATATATATATATATATATATATATACATATATACTAGCCGGGCCCGCGGCTCCGCTCACGTAGACTTGATTCACTACTAACGTCACTGCTTATTCCTTATATTACCCAACGTAATAAAATATCTCCCATTATTAATACCGAAGTAAAACAATAGATGTTTTTAGAATTCCACTATATTTATAAACCGTAACAATTGTTTCGACATACAATGTCTTCATCAGACGGATGATAACTTTAAACTTTAAACTTTAACAGTTTAAAGTTATCATCCGTCTGATGAAGACATTGTATGTCGAAACAATTGTTACGGTTTATAAATATAGTGGAATTCTAAAAACATCTATTGTTTTACTTCGGTATTAATTTACAATGAATTTCCATCAAGTAACGGCTACCTCAGTGAATAATATCTCCCATTATTTCCCCTTATCTCCCAATATTTCTCTCTTATCTCCCATTATCTCTACATAATTTACATTATCTAGGCTTATCTCTGTTCATCTCCCATTATTTCTCCTTATCTCCCATTATTTCTCCTTATCTCCCATTATTTCACCTTATCTCCCATTATCTAGGCTTATCTCGACTTATCTAGGCTTATCTCGACTTATCTCGTAATATTTCTTCTTATCTCCCATGATTTCTCCTTATCTCCTATTATCTCGCCATAACTCCCATTATCTAGACTTATCTCTGCTTATCTCCCATTATTTCTCCTTATCTGCCATTATTTATACTTATCTCCGATTATCTCACCTTATCTCCCATTATCGAGACTTATCTCGACTTATCTCCCATTATTTCTCCTTATATCTCATTATCTCTCATTATCTCATCTTATCTCCCATTTTCTAGGCTTATATTGAATTATATAGAAGGTATGAAAAAAATTTACAAAAACACGTAAATCGGATAAGTGGTTCTCAAGTGGTAAGCGCACTAACGGACAGGCAGAGAGACAGGCAGACAGACAGACAGAGAGACGTTGCGTTTTATATATATTCTAGATAGAAGATTATAGATAACCTGGCCAGAGAACAAATGCCTGAATTAAAAAAAAAAAAACACGTAAATCGGCTAAGTGGTTCTAGAGTGATAAGCGCACTAACGGACAGACAGACAGATAGACAGAGAGACGTTGCATTTTATATATATATATATATATATATATATATATATATATATATATATATATATATTATATTCTTTGCTACATGATATTGTTCCATATTTAATGCTTTAGGCAGTGTATTGCAAGAGAACGCGCTAGCAGCAAACTTTTCTCCGACTTGAATCACTATTATCGTCACTGCTAATTCCTTATGTCACATAACGTAATAAAATATATCCTATAACCTGGCCAGAGAACATACGTATGTTTAAAAAAAAAGCACGTAAATCGGATATGTGGTTCTCCAGTGATAAGCGCACTAACGGACGGGCAGACAGACAGTCAGACAGAGATACGTTGCATTTTATATATATTATAGATGTAATAAAATATATATCTATAACCTGGTCAGAGAACATATGTATGAATTTAAAAAATCACGTAAATCGGATAAGTGGTTCTCGAGGGATAAGCACACTAACGGACAGACAGACAGACAGAGAGACGTTACATTTCACATATATTATAGATATAGATTATTATTATTATTATATAACCTGGCCAAAGAATATATGTATGAATTTAAAAAAAGACACGTAAATCGGATAAGTGGTCCTCGCGTGATCAACGCACTAATGGGCAGACAGACAGAGAGAGAGACATTCCATTTTATATATATTATAGATTATAGATTATAGATATTCTCTACTACATAATATTCTTCCATATTTAATGGTTTAGGCTGTGTATTGCAAGGGAACGCGCTAGCGGCAAACTTTTTTCCGACTTCATTCACTATTTTACATCACTGCTCATTCTTTATGCTACCTATCGTAATAAAATATAGCCTATAACCTGGCCAGAGAACATATGTATGTTTTTTAAAAAAAAGTACGTAAATCGGATAAGTGGTTCTCCAGTGATAAGCGCACTAACGGACAGACAGACAGACAGAGAGACGTTGCATTTTATATATATTATAAATATACATACATATATATATATATATATATATATATATATATATATATATATATATATATATTTATATATATATATATATATATATATATATATATATATATATATATATATATATATATATATATTTACATATATATATATAATATATATATATATATATATATATATATATATATGTATATATATATATATATATATATATATATATATATATATATATATGTATATATATATATATATATATATATATATATATATATATATATATATATATATATATAATATATATATGTATATATATATATATATATATATATATATATATATATATATAATATATATATATATATATATATATATACGAGGCTGGTTTGAAAAGTCCGTGCAAAAAATAAAAACTACTTATGTGTTTGGGGTAAACCTTTTTTATTTTTCGACATAGTCTCCTTTTAGGCTTATACACTTCGTCCAACGATGTTCTAGTTTGTAGATCCCTTCCGAATAATAGGATTTGTCCAAGTCTGTAAAATATCCATTAGTGTCTGCAATCACCTCCTCGTTTGAATAAAATCTTTGTCCCGCCAGCCATTTCTTCAAATGGGGGAATAAATAGTAGTCCGAGGGAGCCAAGTCTGAGAATAGGGGGGATGTGAAACGAGTTGAAATCCTATTTCCATTAATTTTGCGACCACAACTGCTGAGGTGTGTGCTGGTGCGTTGTCGTGATGGAAAAGGACTTTCTTGTGGGCCAATCGCGGGCGTTTTTCTTGCAGCTCGGTTTTCAAACGGTCCAATAACGATGAATAATATTCACCTGTAATAGTTTTACCCTTTTCCAGATAGTCGATGAGGATTATCCCTTGCGAATCCCAAAAGACAGTCGCCATAACCTTTCCGGCCGAAGGAACGGTCTTCGCCTTTTTTGGTGCAGATTCCCCCTTGGTAACCCATTGTTTAGATTGTTGTTTGGTCTCAGGAGTATAGTAATGTATCCATGTTTCATCCACAGAAACGACGCTTAAAGTCCTCCGGATTCTTCTGGAACAGCTGCAAACCATCCTTGCAACACTTCACACGATTCCGTTTTTGGTCAAGCGTGAGCAATCGCGGCACCCATCTTGCGGATAGCTTTCTCATGTCCAAATGTTTATGCAAAATATTATGTACCTTAACTCTTCTGTCATCCATCACCATATCATGGATTTGATCAATGATTTCTGGAGTCGTAACCTCCACAGGCCGTCCAGAACGTTCAGCGTCACTTGTGCCCATATGGCCAGTCCGAAAATTTTGAAACCACTTATAAACTGTTCTAATCGAAGGTGCAGAGTCACCATAATGTTTATCAAGCTTCTCTTTAGTCTCCTGAGGCGTTTTGCCTTTCATAAAGTAATGTTTAATCACCACCACACGAAATTCTTTTTCGTCCATTTCTTGAAAATCACTCGACTTCCTTGATTCACACGAATGCCAAACACAAAGAAATAGACCAATATGGCTAAAACTTGGTGTGCGTTCATTCAAGAGATGCTACTAACTAAACATGACCTCGATACGCGCCGGTGGTGCCATCTCTCGGACTTTGCACGGACTTTTCAAACCAGCCTCGTATATATATATATATATATATATATATATATATATATATATATATATATATATATATATATATATAAGCTTCTGTAAAGTGCCTAAGCTTTTAGTGTGCCTTAAGGATTTCTTACCACGTCATTTAAAATTAATGATTTTCAAGGATGAGCGTGATTTTGTACACTTTTCGTTGCAATTTTATAAAAAGTTGGTAGAAATCACAACACAGATACGAATGGCGTATTATAAAATCCGGAATTGTAACATAATAGATAAAGATAACCTACCACAATGTTTTTGCTTCTTGATGACTTTTAATTTTATTTTAAGGAATTTTGTTATAAATTGAAATTGAATTAGTTAACTTCCTTTTTTTCTATCTGATCTAAAATGTTTAAATTTGGCAAACAAGTCACGATTAACAACATGTAAGTTTCATATTTGTACATATAATTAGAACGATGTTGTTCCTTACTATTTAATGACAAAATAAGAATTCAAATGATCAATAGGAAGTGTTGAATTATTGACACTTGAATGTGTTTTTTTCAAATTCTTTATTTATAGCATTTATTGTCTGAGTGTGAGGGAATGACCAAATAATTCTGAGACTACTCAAGTGCAGTAATCCAAAACTGTGGTTTACTAATATCTTCTCTATGCTTGAAATAAAAGAGAAATTAACGAAAACAGTTTAATAAATCAGAATTCTTCAATTGAAACTTTTGAATAACAAAATTTTCTTTGAAATAACATCCGCTTGTTCTTAATTAAAAAGTCTAAATTAATAAATGAGTTTCTAAAAATAGATTAATAATAATTATAGAACATTTCTCGATAATAATAATGAATTCTTAGAAGATACATCCAAAAGATAGTATATTTAGACCGTATATCATTTCCACTACGACATGTATTGGCAGTTTGGTAACATGGCATTGGTATAACAACTTTTTTAGAAGTCACCATCCCAAGACGCGTTTCGCCGTATCACGGCTCCTCAGTTGGGCTAGGTTCAGCAAATACGAGAACACTATTTTTAGTCCTTATCCAGGTACTAACGGAAAACTATGACAAATAGATGCTTATACTGCACACTGTCGGTGACTTACAAAGTCTTTTCAAGCAGAGCGGCACAGCACGGCTGGCACTTATTGCAGAAACGCACCTTTCTCGAGCTTACCGCTCGAAGGCATAGATGGCATTGGTATAACAACTAAAGACGAATCGCAGCTGAAGGCCCCGCTGCCAGTTCTTTCCATGTCAGACTTAGTTTACTCAATTTCCTGCCTCAATTGTCCATCAATCTATATTGGCCAAACTTCTCAATCCTTGAATCGTCGTATTGCATTCCATAAAAGCGATACTAGATGCCATCCACACAGATGTGCTTTGGCAACCCATTCTGTTGACAATGGTCATTCTTTTAATTTCAGGGAACCCAAAATTCTTCATTTCTCTAACAATCTTTCCAAGAGAGAATTCCTTGAAATGTGTTACATCCAGGAGAATCACCTTAATATCAATAAAAGAACCGACCTAGATGGTCTTAGTAGCATATATAGTTTCCTCCTCTCCTGTGATAAATCAACTCCACACGATAATTCCCTGTCTTCAAGTGTTTTATGATCCATCTGTACTGAAATGGTAGTCTTCTCTCTTTTGGCTTTGTGATTTCCGGGGTTTCTTTCCTCCTTCCTCTCTTTGTTTACGGTTCTCTTTGATCCTGGGTTCCAGAGCTTCCTTCCACTTTATCTGGGCCATCTTGTGCACTTAGCGATTACTGTCTTCCTTCCAATGACAGTACCCTACGTCACCCCTTCATCATCTCCTGTTGCTTTCAATCTTCATTGGTTGGCATTTTTAGAAGTCACCAAAAGTGTTCTTCGTATCACGGCGAAACCCGTCTTGGGATGGTTCAGCAAATAATCTTTTCGATTCGTCTTTAGTTGTTATACCAATGCCATCTATGCCTTCGAGCAGAAAGCTCGAGAAAGGTGCGTTTCTGCAATAAGTGCCAGCCGTGCTGTGCCGCTCTGCTTGAAAATACTTTGTAAGTCACCGACAGAGTGCAGTATAAGCATATATTTGTCATTACTACTCAGTATATATCACCACTACACCAAACACTTTATTTTTGCACTCGACGCGCGTTTCGCTAACCATGTTAGCTTCATCAGGAGCGATGATTGACTCATCATCATCAGGCAATCATCGCTCCTGATGAAGCTAACATGGTTAGCGAAACGCGTGTCGAGTGCAAAAATAAAGTGTTTGGTGTAGTGGTGATATATACTGAATAGTATCATTGTGCCAAAGATTCCACATTCCCAACTTAATCTATTTGTCATAGTTTGGTAACAATTTACACTTCATTTTTTGAGATTCGCTTTGAACAAAAAGTGTATAGAATATTTATTAATACGGTTTTCAGTTACTGGTAGAAATATTGAAAAGAAAGGTTATAGAATATATCAAATTATGCTAATAGGTGATTTACACGTTTCTAAGAATTTACAATTTTTTTTGTACAAAATGTTGTTTTTAATCTGCACGTTAAACTATACAGTACATATTACCACTATATCAAACACCTTATTTTTGCGCTTGACCATGTTAGCTTCATCAGGAGCGATGACTGACTGAGTAAAGTCATAGCTCCTGATGAAGCTAATATGGTTAGCGAAACGGGAGTCGAGTGCAACAATAAAGTATTTGGTATAGTGGTGAGATATACTGATTAGTGTTATTGTGCCAAAGATTCCAAATTCCCAATATAGTTCATGTAAAACGTTTATTTTTTCCGAAATACAAAGGTTTGCCAGATATGTATACATCAGAAATTAGGCTTTTTACTTTAATAGCTTATTTAGTTATTTTTAAACCCTTTTTTTTTAGTATCTAATGCAGGATAACTGTTAAATAAAATTTTCCTTGAAAACAATATAAACTCCTGGACAAAATTAACGCAACAATCTGAAAATTAATTTATCTTTTTCTTATGTCAGTTTTAAAGTTTATCGAGTATTTGAATAGTAGGCTATGCATATTTTGTTTCGTTGTTCATGACAGAAATCAAAACAATTCGTTTAGATTTACAGTTTTAAAAAATTTTTTAGAAGATAAACAATTTTCTGTAATAATGCGATAGATTTTCTTTAAAAGTAAGCTTATAAATTGTTCCCTTTTTCAAAGTAATACGTCTTTGTGGGAGACTGTTTTTATTTTTGACCCCCGAAGAATTAGAAAAATGAATCGAACAAGGAATTTAACTGAACACGGGTAGTGCGAGCCTCAGTTTTATTGGACGAGGGATATTGTCAGAGTTATGTTGCCAATTTGTTAGGCAAACATCGTTTCACCATAAGTCGTATGGTAAGACGCTTGAATGAAGTAGGAACTTATTCTAGAAGGCTAGGGCAAGGGCGAAAATGATGCACCAGAGACCTAGATGAACGTTTTATGAGACAATATGCTTTAAGAAACAGGACTGTCACTAGTTCTATAATAAGAAACGAACTCGAAGCTGTTCGCAATGTCACAATTCCTTCTAAAACAGTTAGAAGACGGTTAAATCAAGCTGGATTAAACAGTAGGAGACCAGCCACTGCGCCCTTGCTTACTAGAGAGAGCAGAGTTGCCAGGTTACGTTTTGCTCGAAATCACGAAAACTGGTCTGTGGATGATTGGAAACAAGTTTTCTTCACAGATGAAACTAGGGTTAGTCTAAAACATCCAGATGGTCGTGAGCGAGTATAGCGAAGACCAGGAGAGAAGTTTGCTCCTTGCAATATTCCATTCGGCGGTGGCTCTGTTATGTTCTGGGGTGGCATCTGCTTTGATGCTCGCACAGAGTTAGTTCCTGTCCGTACGAGATCCATGAATGCTGACTACTATCTTGAGAATATTGTAATAGAACATGTGATGCCTTTCGATCATTTTGTGGGGCCCAATTTCCTGTTTATGCAAGACAACGCTCGACCTCACGTGGCTAGGGAGGTACTCGATTATCTTAATCAAGTTGATATACCGATTATGCAATGGCCACCAAAAAGCCCGGATCTGAATCCGATAGAACATGTATGGGATCACCTTAAGAAAAATGTGAAACGTCATATACCTGCACCTAGAAACCTGAGGGAACTTGAAAATGCAGTTATCACAGAATGGGAGCAAATTCCTCAAGATTTTATCCAAAATTTAATTAGAAGCATGCCTAGGCGCATAAACATTCGAAGTAGAGGATGCAACACACGCTACTAGTGTCCCAGTTACACCATTAATTTTGCTACTAGTGTCCCAGTTTATTTTTTTTTCATTATTACATAATTTCAACGATTTTGTTATTAGGTCTTAAGAATAATATTAATTCGAATCTTATAGAGAAATTTGGTAGCTAATTCACTTTTAAAGTATCCGAATAAGTTTTTTCTAACTTTTAGTGTAACCAATGTTCATAAAAAATTATTAAAATTAATTGATTATAGAGATTTGTATGATTCCATATATTGTTGCGTTAATTTTGTCCAGGAGTGTATTTCTTCCTGTATGTAACGGTACGATAGAACGAATTGTACCAAGTATGCACACCTAATACTTCATCGTAGACTGACACAGCAGAAACAAGCCGACAGAGTGGTTGACAAAGTCAACACTTCAACGCAAGCGGCGCGGTTTTCAAGGGATCCCCTCGGGCATATGTAGTTTAATGTAAAACAACTGAAAACAGATAAAGTTCATATTTCAGCAGTCTACTCACTGTTCTTTTATTTGTCAATCCATTTCGAGACGCGTTTCGCCGTACCACGGCTCATCAGTCGGGCTAGAATCGACAAATAAGAGCAGTGTTGAAATATGGAGTTTGTCTGTTTTCAGTAGTTCTATACTAAATCACATATAGCTGAGGTCCCTCGAAAACCGAGCCGCTTGCGTAGAAGTGTTGACTTTGTAAACCACAAGCTGATAGCTTGTGGCTGCTGTATCAGCCTACGATGGAGTATTAGGCGTATTGGTACAATTCTTTGTATCTTACCATTACGTTCCTTAAGTACCTGGGTAAGGACTACTAAATTCTGTTCTCTTGTTTGCCGATTTTAGCCGGACTGATGAGTCGAGATACGGTTAAAGGCATCTCGGGATGGATTGACAACTAAGAGAGCAGTGAGTAGACTGCTGAAATATGGACTTTGTCTGTTTTCTGTAATTTTATATTAAGTCACATTTCTTGCTGTGGATATTATTAAAATATTATTATATTTCAGGGAATATGTTTACGTCAGGCCAGCGGATCTTGTATGTGGAATAAGAATAAATTGCTTTCGTTATGCAAGCTTCAACATCGAAAAAACACCACTCAAGAAACTTACGATAGGCGAAATTCCGAAGTACCGATACAATTAGTACCTTAAATAACCTTAGTTATTTGTTTATAGATAAGTTGATAAAAAGCAGCAGATCTGTGTATAAAATATTTTAGTGTGTCTATAAAAGTGTAAGTAATGAAAGATCTAACTTTATACACTAACCCTATAGAGCATACCAATGACTAGTAAAAGCTAAATACTGAGCAGTAGAAATATCGCTTTCTGAATTAACAGTTATGGAATTGACACCATTATGCAATCAACAATTTCCAAGAAAAAAAATCAAATAAAGAATCATTAATAAATATTTATAATAATATAATGGTGTAGTATTTTAATGTCTAAAATATATCCAATTAATTAAAAAAAAGTATTTACTTTTATAGTTGTGTTGGTTAAGGTGGAATTATGTTCATTTACTCAGTACCTATCCAAATAGAGAACAATTCCCTATACTCAACCAGCGTTGAGTAGTTTCTAATAGACAAAATTTATGATCAGTATTTTCTGTATAAGATAATTAACGGGTTGATAACGGGATGATTGTCCTACTTTATTGTCATTCGTAAAATTTAATGTACCTCAAAGACATTTAAGGCAAACTGAATTGTTCTTTACTGGCTTCCACAGAACTAATTATGGTTATCATTCACCACTGCTGAGGGCTATAAGATTCATGAACCAGTGCCGGGAACTGAACATTTTTTCAGGTTCCCTCTCTTCCTTCAGAAGGGATGCTCTGGCGTTGATTGTTTCACTGTAGGAGTGTAAGCCGTTCTTGTGTTTCATTCCACATTTTCGGCCGTTCTGTTATTGATATGGTTATATTGTAAAGTATTATAAATACATTGTAAAAAAGGATGTACCCGTATATTCTCAAATAAATCAATAATTAAAAAAAGACAAAATTTAAAAGTATTTTAAAATATAATATTATAAGAAAAAGTATTTTTTGGAAGATAAAATTAACAGATTCAACGACTATGACTTCAATATGTTGTGACTCAAATACTATTAGACCAAAAGGGCGATCCAAAATTTCTCGGGCAAGTCGAATAAAAAGCCTTGAACGTCGATTTTGCGGCCCCCTTGCCCTGGAATGCCCAAAATGCTACATGCAAAAATTTAACCACTGGAATTAAGTACCACAACATTTGTTGATAATAAGTTTAGTTTGCTCTTGATAAAATAAGAGGGAATCTGCAAAAGGCAGACGCCGCCAATACCGGACAACGAAGCTGGACCCACTTTTTCCAGCTAAAACGGTCGTTTTTTCGAGTTTTTTTTTTTTCCAGCCAAAACGACCATTTTTTGGCTGAAAAGCAAGTCTAGTTTTGTCCTTCGGTATTGGCGGCGTCTGTCTTTTGCAGGTTCCCTCTTATTTTATCAAGAACAAACTAAATTTATTGATTTTATATGGTTAAAAGACTTTTTTTTGGGCCCTAAAGCTAGGTCCGGTCTCGGCGGAGTCTGCCCTTTGGGACGTTCGACTTTTTAAGTGTTAACAAATGTTATGTAGCATCTTGGGCCTTATCTGGGGATTTCGGGACACAGGGCCGCAAAATCAACGTTAAAGGTTCGACAACTAGGCAGAGACGGTTAGTAAACAGGTCCAAAATTCGGATCGCTTTCTTAGGCTGTATAGCTTGTAAGGTATACATATATATATATATATATATATATATATATATATATATATATATATATATATATATATACATATATATATATATATATATATATATATATATATATATATATATATATATATATATATATATTATATATATATATATATATATATATATATATATATATATATATATATATTATATATTATATATATATATATATATATATATATATATATATATATATATATATATATATATATATATTATATATATATATATATATATATATATATATATATATATATATATATATATATATTTTTTATATATATATATACATATACATATACATATACATATACATATATATATATATATATATATATATATATATATATATATATATATATATATATATAGATATATAGAAAGAGGAAGGACAGTAACAGGGCACTGGTAACAAACAATCGTTAACTACTGGGGAATGCCCTTATGAGGAAAAGAGGTGAGCAATCAAAGATTGCTCTAGCATCGGCTTTTTATTCTTTGTTATAAAGCTTTCGCTACCTAATTGGTAGCTTCTTCTGGATACTGAAATGCAAGCAAGGTTTAGAAAAACAAAGTTAAGACGTTCATTATGATATGTGATTTATAAATTTATAAGGTTGTATAAGAAATTACTTACAAAATTCAGCAGTCAATTCATCTCTGGTGAATACAATAAAATTTGCATTTCGTTGGCCAGGTAGTAAGTAAAATCACAAAAAAATGACAGAAGGACACTTAGTAGAATTAAACAGGTATCAAAAATAAAAATACTATTAATAAACGTTATTTAACAACAATTTTCGAGACAGAAACAACGGTGATGTTGAGATGGTACTCCATTTTAAATTTTTTGACGTCGTATTTAGTAACTTTTTTAGTAATATAAGTTTAGTATATAAGTTAGAGATTCAGTAAGTTTGGCGAATGCTATTATTGGAAAAGTTATTTATTATTTATCTTATTTATTCTTTAATTTTATAACAAAAGGACTCATAAAGTAATTTAAAATATTTAAAGTGAATGCCATTATTGGAAAAGTTGTTTATTGTTTATCATATTTGATTTTTAATTTTATAACAAAAAGACACTTTAAGAAATTAGAAATATTTAAAAAACAGGAATAATATTAAAGTTAACGATTCCTTTTCTGTTATTACTGTTTTATAAATATTTCTAATTACTTTATGTGTCTTTTTTGTTATAAAATTGAAAATTAAATATGATAAACAATAAATAACTTTTCCAGTAATGGCATTCAGTTTAAATTACTTTATGAGACCTTTTGCTATAAAATTAAAGAATAAATATGATAAATAATAAATAACTTTTTCAATAATAGCATTCGCCAAGACGTACTGAATCTCTAACTTTAATGTTTGGGTTTTTGTCGACCTGCTGACGACATAGAGTACCAACAATATCCGGTTTAGATTCAAACATTACTAAAAAAGTTACTAAATACGATGCTAAAAAATTTAAAATGGAGTACCATTTCAACATCATGGTCTTTCTCACAGTTGTTTCTGTCTCAAAAATTGTTTCTAAATAATGTTATTAATAGTATTTTATTTTTCATACCTGTTTAATTCTCTAAGTGTCCTTTTGTCATGTTTTTTGTGATTGTACTTACTACCTGGCCAAAGAAAAGCAAATTTTAGTCTATTCACCAGAGATGAATTAACTCTTGAATTTTGTAAGCAATTTCTTATACAACCTTATAAATTTATATATCACATATCATAACGAGCGTCTTAACTTTGTTTTTATTTACCTTGTTTGCATTTCAGTATCTAGAAGAAGCTACCAATTAGGCAGCGAAAGCTTGGTAACAAAAAATAAAAAGCAGATACTAGAGCCTATAGATTTTTGATTGCTCATCTCTTCTCCTCAAAAGGGCGTACCTCAGTAGTTAAACTTCCGATTGTTATATATAATATATATATATATATATATATATATATATATATATATATATATATATATATACATATATATATATATATATATATATATATATATATATATATATATATATATACATATATATATATATATATATATATATATATATATATATATATATATATATATATATATATATACATATACATATATATATATATATATATATATATATATATATATATATATATATATATACATATATATATATATATATATATATATATATATATATATATATATATATATATATATATATATATATATACATATATCTGTCAGTATTATATAAACAATGTCTAGAATTATAGTATGAGTTATTAAAAAAACGTATGAAAATGCTTCGACACACATTTTTAAGTTTCTCTATTCATTTGAAAACATGTTTCAATTATACCTTTTTACAGGGGATTTGTAAAATGGGACCTGTTTTCACATGCATACACAGATATTAGAAATATCTTTCAGTAGACATGGGTGTTATCTTTTAGACACATATTTTGTAGTTACTTATATCGTTAGCTTTAAAATAATATCACTAGCATCTGAGATCCGCAAAAACTCATTTTTAATGTTGAAACTAACGTATTATAATATCTGATGAGTGAAAAATTAAGTTAATAGTACAAAGCAAAAAGAACAAAGAAAGAATTATTGTGAAATTTAGCTCGAAAAACTTTATAAATTTCCATTGTAAATGTTCCGCGACATATCCGGTCTCATTGTGTATGTTTCTTTTTAGAAATAATAAAACTCCTGTCTTTTTTATTTTGACAAACTTTTTATTCAATTATTTGGATTAGCGCTACTACTCTACTATTTTAAGAAGGCAGATAAACAATTATCAGCCATCTTCACTTTTTAAAAAATTACACAACCACACAAAAAAAAGTTAATTACCACCAACCAAAATACATGGATCTAATGTATTTCTCGACGCTGAATTCGAATCCGTAGTTTAAAAAAAAGATTTATTGTGTCACTTTTCTCTTTCTTTGGCCAAAAAAATTCCTTAAAATTGGGCTAAAACTATAGTAATAATGTAATGACTCTTAATGAAGTGTGAAAAGTGGTAGATATTTTATAGTCTAGAGAAGAGAATATGCATTTAAACAACCGCAAGCTCTTTCTGCTAATTTAACCAAAATGCATCCTTACAGGGGGTGAAAAGTACCCCTAAAACTCAAACGTGAGTTTAAATAATATGTACAAAGGACAAATTCTTGTAGCTCTTAAGACAAAATATCTGAAGCTGGTGCGACAACCAGACATTACTCTTAAAGGATTGAGACACACCCTTATATAGGGTGTAAAAACCACCCCCCCACCTACGGAGGTATCTCATAAGTTCAGGCTTTAGGCAGGGTGAACAAATATGGAGTAGATTCACGTGAACCACTAGTATACGATTATAAACTACCCTTAGAGGCTAATTCGCTTTAATGATGCACATGAATGTTATTGAAAATCGGGAAGGATCAAGTACTTTTATCTCATTGTACCAAACATTCAAGGCAATTAGATCATCTTCCTAATAAGGTCGAAAATCATCACTAGGAGGGGGAACCACTTCCTGGAATTGATAGATCTTAAAAGTTTTAGCATCTAAGAAAAAAAAATACAGGTTTTCGTAGTCTCAGGCAGGATGGACAAATACAGCCTGTATGTTTTTCTCAGATGCTACAGCTTCTTAAATCCATCCATTTCTTGATACACTAATATCGCAAAACACGAATTTTATATTATATATTGAACTAGTAGTAAATCAGCTAAGGAAGGAATCATTAGCACCAACATTACTGAATTTTATGTTTAATTCAGTTAATAATTTATCAATTCGGAATTTTTTAGATACCCCTGGATATTGAATACTAGGGAATTTGTCTGGAAAAAGTTTTAAAAGATAGCAATAGGTTGTTAAAATTTCTACACTAATTATTAAGTAGCAATTTATTTAACTATCAAATTACTTACCATCTCTGTATGATCTGGGTAAAAAGTTTGTTCTATCAATGGAAAACTGTCCTTTCCAAGTCTTCGCTGAAGTTGTACTAGGTGGCCAAAAACCCATGGTTTATCCTATAAGTAACAAAATTACATGTCCAATGTTAACTCAGTTTTTAGTAATTGCAAATAACACTGTCAACAAGACACAAAGAAAGTTCTCCAAATTGTAAAGATGAGTTGTCTAAATTGAAAAAGATCGTCAATTGGTTTCAAAGTAAAAATCAATCTGTACTCTTCTGTCCTCAGATTATGATTGTGGTTAGTAATTAATTTGAAATAAATTTTAAGGCACTTTTAAACAGATTTTCATCAAAAAAATTATGGAAATATGACATTGCTAAAATGAGCAGGGTTCCCTGACAAATACTGAAAACACAAAAATTCTATGATAAAATATGTTGTGTACTATTTCTTATAAATAATATCGACATCGCATCGGCATGAAAAATAACAAAAACACCTAAGCTATACAGAAAGTTGTAATGGGAATTACAGGGCAATTATTTGATGACATGAGATAGGTTTTCTGTTCAAAACTATTAAAGACTTCTACTTTAATAAAAAAAAAGTAGTAAATACAATAATTTGACTTAATATTATTTAGCTTAATACCAACAATTATATTATTCAGGTTGAAATTACACCATTTTTAGTTTATCAATATCCCAGTTATCTATTTTTTTATGAGATAAAACAATTGACTAGACAACTTGTGTGTGATTTGTCATTCAAAAGAGATTTTTGATTAAATTCAAAATATATATATATATATATATATATATATATATATATATATATATATATATATATATATATATATAGCAGTATTATGTTCTTGGGGTAAGCGGTCTTTGGAGAAGAACTAAGAGGTTTTGGACACCTTTTTTGGCTATGCCAATCTTTCGAAACTATTTCATTTTCTTCATCAGGGCTACAATTACAGTAGATTATCAGTATTTTTGACATTAAAAGTAAAGAACAACCCTATTTTATATGTAACATTAAAGTACTTACTGCTAAGTGGTGTGTAAATTAACCACAACTTAACTAAGAGATAGAAACACACTGCCCTTAGCAAAATGACAAGAAAAACATAACAAAAAAGTCCTTTATAAATTAAAATCACTTTACAACCACAAAATTCCTCGTATTATTCTAACAAAATGAAGTAAAAATTTATTATATTTCCCAGAGATCAGTATGTCGAGTTTTCTTGTGTTTTTTTTTTTTTTTTTTTTGTGATGAATAAGTGTAATAAATTGCCCCCACAAACAACAATTTTTGAACACACCACTTAGCAGTAAGTACTTTAATGTTACATATAAAATAGGGTTGTTCTTTACTTTTAAACTCAAAAATACTGATAATCTACTATAATTGTAGCCCTGATAAAGAAAATGAAATATTTTCGAAAGCTTGGTGTAGCCAAAAAGGTGTCTAAAACTTTTTAATTCTTCTCCAAAGACCGCTTACCCCAAGAACATAATACTGCTGTTTAACTAGTCCTATATATATATATATATATATATATATATATATATATATATATATATATATATATATATATATACATACAAATATATCATTAAGTACTGCAATGAGTGTGAGTTCTGGAGTTCCTCAAGGGACAGTCTTGGGGCCTATTCTATTTTTGATTTATATAAATGAATTAGGAACCATAATAAAGAATGGGTCAATTATTTGCTACGCCGATGATACTGCAGTGATATTTACGGACGATACTTGGGAGGGCGCATACTTGAAGGCAGGACAGGGTCTTAATGTTATATGTAACTAGATATGTGATAATAAAATTAGTCTAAATATATTAAAAACAAAATTTTTAACATTTCTTTGACAGCTGCCCATCAACCAAAAAAAAAATGACATTAAAATTCACGACTCCTCTTGTAAATTACTAAATAATAATTGCACCTGTCCACATATTCAGAAAACTAATAAAATTAAATATTTTAGGCCTATACATTGATCAACATCTTTGTTGGAATGAACATACTATCGAAACCTCAAAAAAAACTCAGAAAACTCTATTATAAATTTTATCAACTACGGAATGTCTTATCTGAAAAAACAATAAAAATAGTATACAACTCACTAGTTGAGTCAATTTTAAGGTATTGTGTAGTAGTTTGGGGGGTCTTAATGATAATGCAATGCAGGTTTTAAGAGTATGCCAAAATAAAATTCTCAAAATCATTTTAAACAAAAACAATCAATATCCTACAGTTGACCTTTATTCTTAACTTGATGTCTTAAATTTTAGAGGACTATTTGTAAGTACAAGCCTTTTTTTTCTATAAAAAAATTAAACACACCTTTGGAGAACTAGACCATCACTACAACACCCGCTCTAACATAAATTATAATTTACAGTCACACTTTTTCAATAAATCGCACTTGCAAAAAACATACTATTTTTACTTCCCAAGTTTTTTAGGAATCCTACCTTTACACCTTAGGGCAAAAATTGAAAAAAATGAATACAATTTCGAAATAAAAAATTTTATCATTCACAACTATGACAGTTTTAAAAAGTTAATGAAACCGTAGGAAAGAAAAAAAATTAAATGCATGTGCATATTGCGTAGAACTCTAAAAATTTACAAATTAACATTATTTACTAAAACTCAACCTATTTTCTATTCTATATATATATATATATATATATATATATATATATATATATATATATATATATATATATATATATATTATATTCTAATTTTCGATTTATTTTGCTTCACCAGGCTGCAACCCTGATCCATAGGTTTTCGTGGTTCCGTCTTTTGGTTTCCCCTCATGTGCTCCTTCTCATATAATAGAATACTTCTTATAATCGAAGAATGTGTTCTTTTCACTTGTAACATATGTATTAAAACGAATATTTAATTTCTGGAACATAGGTTTACTATCATACAGGTCAAGGAATGAAAGACTTCGAATACAGGCCAATGAATGGTCTAGTTTTTTATTCCGTAGTAGACAATAAGGATATGATGTGTAAACACCAGAATTATATTAACTTTATGTATTGTAATGCAATATAAAAAAAACTTATTGAAATAAATATGGTATTTTATTATATATATATATATATATATATATATATATATATATATATATATATATATATATATATATATATATATATATATATATGTATATATATATATATGTATATATATATATATATATATATATATATATATATATATATATATATAATATATATATATATATATATATATATATATATATATATATATATATATATATATATATATATATATACATTACGTTTGATTGCCCGAATTAATACCAAACCTCTATGAGGATTTGATTGTTTTATTCACTAAATAAATTTTCCTTTTCACCATTTTTCACATTTAAACTTTAAGTTTGGTTTTGAATTTTCAGACTACAAGTTATTCGCCTGACTGAGTAAATTGTTAGAAGTTTTTGAAAGAATACTAAATATATCACAGTAAAATTTATACACATGATAGAATATAGTGTAAGCTTCTTAACGTCTTTACATACATTAAGCTTATTTTTTGTTTCTAACGTCCTTACCTGGAAGTTGTAAATAGCGTTTAAGTTGTTAATACTTGGGACACCTCCAAATTTCATGGCTAACAGTAGTTTTTTATAGTCTTCTCCTGCATCTTTTAGATTTTGTCTAACCTAGAAAAAAAAATATCATTTCTCTCCTTGTATATGCATAATTTGTTTTAGATACCTAAGCAGTATATTTATGTACGTACGCAGCTATTATCTATGTAAAACATCATGATAGTAAATACCATACTTTTTTCTGTAGAAAAAAATAGTTCTTTTGTACGTTACTTTTATTAAAATTAAGTTATCTCATTTAGATTTATTACACGAATTTAATAAATCTTTTAAATTATTGCTTGTTATTTGTTAATTTAACTTATTGGTGTTAAAAGATCTTTTGTATTTATTGTTGTTTTACTGAATAATTTTAAAATCTTGTACAAATCATGCTGAGAATACAGTATCTTGTTTTTTACGAGCTAGTTTTATTTCATAAAAAAATGTTTTTTTGTATATAAACTTTAAAAAAAACTTGAGAATCATATTATATATATATATATATATATATATATATATATATATATATATATATATATATATATAATATATTAAAATTCCGGATTTCAATCTGTTCGTCTAACAATGAATTCGCACGATGTTTCGCCAAAATCTCATTTGGCATTTTCAAGGGCTCCTGGTGCTGGTGCTGCTCGATACTAACTTGACTTAGACGAACAGATTGAAACCCGGAATTTTAATGTATTACGTTCCACCACACGTGAAAACCTCTATTGCAGGGGTGCTCAAACGGTCGATCGCGAGTACTTTTTGAGTCGATCTCGAGAAAATAATTCCGATGTAGAACTATTCACAGATTTTGTTTTAGGTAACTAAAATAAAATGTCAATAAACTACTAAAATTTATTCGATCCACAGTTAGGCCAGAATAATCCCCTCATCACTTTCTTTTATCGTAATAACCCCCTGCTAGTGGCAAAAGGCGGCTTTATCAAAGGAACGCGCGGTACTTGTCAAAGAAAAGCCGCATTTTTGATTCCCGCCGATTTTTCTAGAAACTTCGGGCGGCGTGTTTGACGGGAACATTCGAGACTTCGTTCGCGCTGATATAAATGTTGCGCCTGCAGGAATAGGAGTCAGTCTGAGTTGTAACTTGAAGGCGATACATCGATACAAAGTTTATTAATAAATAGTCCAAAATGAGTGCGGCGAAGAAAAGTAAAACTTATCATTTTAATAACGATTGGGAGGAAGAATTTTTCTTTTGTATGGTAAAGGATAAGTGCATTTGTCTCATTTGCCGTGCGTCAGTTGCAATACCTAAGCGTGGGAACTTAGAGAGGCATCATAAAACGGTTCATAAAAACTATGAAAAAGATTTTCCGTCACAGAGTGAATTAAGAAAACAAAAAGTACGTGATTTGATAACTAGTTTGAAAAAAGAACAAACCATGTTCCCAAGACCAGCCAAACAATCAAAAGCTGCAACGATCGCGTCATTTAAAATATCTCATATATTGGCGAAACACAAGAAACCATTTGATGATGGATTGGTTGTGAAGGAAGCATTTATTGAAGCGGGTGAGACTTTATTTGGAGATTTTAAAAATAAAACAGAGATTATGTCTGCTATTAGAGAACTTCAGTTATCTCGTCCGACTGTCGCAAGGCGTGTTGAAGTGAGTCAGGACATGGCAGATAAACTAAAACATGTTATCATGGAATGTACATACTCTTCTTTACAGTTCGACGAATCCACCGATATGACAGACACTGCCCAGCTGTGTATTTTTATTCGAATGGTATTCAATGACATGTCGGCTAAGGAAGAGTTTTTGACAATGATTCCTCTGAAAGGAAAGACCCGTGGCGAAGATATATATGACGTTTTCTTCAATTTTGTAACAAACTACAAGCTACCAATATATAAACTAGTGTGCATTACAACTGATGGAGCGCCAGCAATGACTGAAAACAAAAACAGTTTTGTGGCATTGTGTCGAGCTAATGATGATTTCCCTTCATTTTTCTCCTTCCATTGCATTATACATCAACAAGTTTCGTGTTCAAAAGTTCTAAACATGGAGGAGATTATGGACATTGCAATAAAAATTGTGAATTCTATCCGTGCACGTAGCTTGCAACGACGGCTCTTTAAATTGCAGTTGGAAGATAGTGAGTCAGCTGAACACACTGATTTAGTTCTTCACACGGACGTCAGGTGGTTGAGTCGCGGAAAATTCCTAGAAAGGTTTCAAGAATTATTGCCCGAAATAACAGCTTTTCTGGACGAAAGAGATGATGACACTCAGATGCTGAAAAACGGAAAATGGCTGACTGATTTGGCATTTTTGACAGACATCACAATGCATTTAAACACCATTAATTTGGAGCTTCAAGGTAAAGGAAAAACTATTATTGAGATGATTAGCGCAATAAACGCATTCAAAAGTAAATTGCAACTTATGATAGATCGACTGAAAAGAAAGGATCTGAAAAATTTTCCGTCTTTGAAAGCAAGGATTCCTCAGTTGAATTATGATATTTATGAGGCAGAATTATCAAATATTTTGGGCCAATTCAAAATACGTTTTTATGATTTCAGTAAATTGGCAACTGTCGCATCATTTATGAGTTATCCTTTTTCGTGTAAAAACATTGAGGAATTAGCTACTGAAATAGCAAGTCAGTTTAACATGGACTCATGTTCTGTTGAAAATGAGTTAGTGCAGATTATATCAGATATACATCTCAAAGCCACAGCATCTGATACAAAATTCTGGTGTTTTATATCTGAAGATAAATATCCGAATCTAAGGCAAATCGCCCTTCAACTGACGGCAATGTTTGGGTCAACTTACTTGTGCGAGTCTGCATTTTCTGAAATGAAGAGTCAAAGTCAAAATATCGCAATCGACTAACTGACGAACATATGTCATCATGCTTGCGATTAGCACTCCGTAATTACGTACCATCTTATGAAAAGTATGCTGAGGACATGCAGTGCCACGCTTCAACATCCAAAGTTAAGTTTAGACACTAGAACTCGTTTGTTTTGTAAGAACCAATAAACTCGCAATTTTGAATAATTATGAGTTTTTTTATTGACATTTCAGAGCAGACCTACACTTATCTTGACTAAAAAAATGCATATTATGCGGAAAACTAATATCTATGCCACGATACACCCTACCTAGACGACAATCCTGCATCACACTTACTTGCAGCCTCTCAGAGTCGATCGATCGTAGTCTAACAATATTGAGGTAGATCGCCAGCAGTTCAAGTTTGAGCACCCCTGCTCCAGTGTAATATATATATATATATATATATATATATATATATATATATATATATATATATATATATATATATATATACATATATATACAAGATGTTCCAGAAGTTCGTGTACATAGAGTTACTGTGGATTTCTGGGATGAAATCTTGTACAGATAGTACAATTATTAAGAAAGCTACTTAACAAAAACTAAAATAAAAGTATAACTTGCATGGCCCTTAATGTTCTTTTTTTTCCTTGTATCTATATGCCCCTCCCCGCTCGTTGAACCTAGCTGCACCACTGAATAAATACAAATATACCTTATATTTGTATTACATGCATAAAATAGGTTGTACAGGTCACAAGTTAAAACAGACGTAAATTTTATTTATTTCTAACTAGTCCATGCACGTTATACTCAATAACATACATAGGTATAGTTTGTTTTTAATGAAGTTATCTGTTAAATTTAATACAAAATATTTTTAGGCGGTTTCTTTAATATAAACGAAGGGAAAACAATATCCAAAAGAAAATAAAATTATTCCTGTTTCTGCACTGAATTACTCACCAGCAAGAAATCTGGTCTAAATGATCTTCCAACACGGGTACCTCCTCTGTAGACTGCCATTGAAACATTTGCTCCTTCCGACGTTGCAGTGACAGTTATCTCCCGGAATTCAGCTTGCTCCACTTTAATTTCATAATCTCCAATCCGTTTTCCTCTGAAGTACTTGCTCCAATCTGTATTTTGGTCATCGATAACCAGAAGACTCAGATGTCTGCCAGAAACTGAAGATGTTACGCGGGAGGCACTGAAACAATATATTGTGCTAGATCTATAGACGTACTTGTTTTAAACTAGTACGAGGGAGGTGCATGTTAAGAAGGAAACTTAGGAAACTGCGATAAGACACTCTGTATAAAAGTGTTGTCTAAAAACCTTGTAATATATAAAAATGAAGCTGAACCTCAACTTTAATACTGCAGAAATTCGGGAATATTCGTTTCTTCCCATTTAGCAGTTTTATATTGCCAAATTTTGCTGGGTTTAGACCAGGGGACGGCAACCTATGGCACGCGTGCCATATCTAGCACGCCAAGCAATTTTGAATGGCACGCGTACCTATTCAAAGTTTACACATTAATTCTGTAATCTGTGACATGTTTCGAAATTAAGTAAATAATCGAAGACAGTATTACTTTAACGATACAAACAAAAACGATATATTATATAGGTCACTAGGTATTATTACCAAAAACTACAAAATATTTATTTTGTAATTTATAATTTTACTTAATGCATTTGTTTGGCTTTAATTTCGGCAAGTATTAAAGACGGCAAGTCTCACAATATAAGCCTAGGCAAAAACACAAATAAACGTCCTCGATTCAGATCAAAAGAGCCGCTATAAGGCGATTTTTGTTTGACTTGATTTCGATCGTTCCGACGCGCGCCACAACTCTTTTTATATTTTTGTTAGATTTAACTTCTAGGCGGCCCTTTGATTGCAATAGGCGCGTTGTAGATAATAATTTTTGTTCTAAAAAATTTAATAAACGTAATTATTGGAATTTTCTGGAAACATTATTTTTCTATATGTAGCAAGCGGCTACACGTTTGGATCATTTAGTATAGAAGTAACATCCGTTCCAGTCGATAGTCGTCGAAAAGTTTAAAAATTAAAATTACGTTGCGTTATGGCCGCGAAGAAACAGAAGGTAGACGTTCGATCATTTCAAACTTCATGGACAACAGATTACGGTTTTGTACACCAAACGATCGGGCCATTTGTGTCCTGTGTCGGGAAAGCGTAGTTTTCCGGACATCTAGTATTCAACGACATTTCCAGATAAAACATGAATCGTTATTTAAAGATAACGCTGATAAAAGGGAGGCAATACAAAGAGCAAGTAAACAATACGAGAAACAGTCAACATTCTTTAGCAAAGTTTTCTAAGGAAAAAATCAGGTAACTGAATGCAGTTTCAAAATTGCACAATCGTTGGCACAAAAGGGTAGGCCGTTCACTGACGGAGAATTTATGAAGCAAACGTTTTTGAGTACTGGCGAGATTATATTCAATGACTTGCCCAATAAGGATACAAAATTGGCTAGGATTAGGGATATACCGGCATCAGCGCAGACCATCGAGAGACGAATTACCGAAATGACACAAAATGTCCAAAAACAGCAGAGAGACGCTATCAAATGGAGTTTTGTATTTAGTGTAGCATTGGATGAAAGTGTCGATATTAATGACATTGCCCGTCTGGCAATCATTGCGTGATACTTCGATGATGGCAGTGTGTATGAAGAGCTGATTTGTCTGCTCCCATTGCAGGGAACTACAAGAGGGGAGGATATATTTTCAGAATTTGTTAAACATTTTGAAAAGCGGAACATTGATTTAAATAAAATTTTTTGCGTAACGACAGATGGCGCTCCTGCTATGAGTGGGAGACATAAAGGATTTGTTTCCCTTCTTACTGAACGCATGGGTCGATCAGTTTTGAATTTTCATTGCATAATTCACCAAGAGAATTTGTCCGTTAAAATCTCCGCTGGAAGTTTAAAATCCGTGATGGATAGGGTGGTTAAAATAGTTAACTACATTGTCCGTCGTTCTTCACTGATCCATAGACAATTTAAGGCGTTTCTGCAGGAATTAGAAAGTGCATATTAAGATATACCATTGCACAATAATGTGCGCTGACTCAGCCGTGGAAAGGACTCTCTAGATTTGTGCAATGTCTGGGCGAAATTAAATCGTTCTTGTTAAAAAAAATTCAAGTGGATGCTTATCCTGAACTAGAAGATAAGAACTGGATCTGTATGTTAATGTTTCTTACTGATATTACAAACCATCTCAGTGAACTCAACTTAAAGTTATAAGTTTAACGTAAAACAACTTAAAATAGGCAAAAAGCCCATACTTAAGCAGTCTACCCACTGTTCTCTTATTCGTCCATCCATCCCGAGACGCGTTTCGCCGTATCACGGCTCATCAGTCGGGCTAGGATCGACGAAGAAGAGAACAGAATTTTAAGTACTTTATTCCGGCACTTACGGAACACAACGGTAAGATACAACGAATTGTACCAAATACGCACACCTAGTACTCAATCGGGGGCTGACACAGCAGCCACAAGCCGACAGAGTGGTTGGCACAGCCAACACTAAAGGCAGGCAGCGAGATTTGCGAGGAATCAACCTCAGACCTTATGTGGTTTAACGTAAAACAACTTAAAATAGGCAAAAAGCCCATACTTAAGCAGTCTACCCACTGTTCTCTTATTCGTCCATCCATCCCGAGACGCGTTTCGCCGTATCATGGCTCATCAGTCGGGCTAGGATCGATGATGAGCCGTGATACGGCGAAACGCGTCTCGGGATGGATGGACGAATAAGAGAACAGTGGGTAGACTGCTTAAGTATGGGCTTTTTTGCCTATTTTAAGTTGTTTTACGTTAAACCACATAAGGTCTGAGGTTGATTCCTCGCAAATCTCGCTGCCTGCCTTTAGTGTTGGCTGTGCCAACCACTCTGTCGGCTTGTGGCTGCTGTGTCAGCCCCCGATTGAGTACTAGGTGTGCGTATTTGGTACAATTCGTTGTATCTTACCGTTGTGTTCCGTAAGTGCCGGAATAAAGTACTTAAAATTCTGTTCTCTTCTTCGTCGATCCTAGCCCGACTGATGAGCCGTGATACGGCGAAACGCGTCTCGGGATGGATGGACGAATAAGAGAACAGTGGGTAGACTGTTTAAGTATGGGCTTTCTGCCTATTTTAAGTTGTTTTACGTTAAACCACATAAGGTCTGAGGTTGATTCCTCGCAAATCTCGCTGCCTGCTTTTAGTGTTGGCTGTGCCAACCACTCTGTCGGCTTGTGGCTGCTGTGTCAGCCCCCGATTGAGTACTAGGTGTGCGTATTTGGTACAATTCGTTGTATCTTACCGTAAAGTTATAAGGTTCAAGCAAAACAGTTCTGGATTTATACGAATCCTGGAAATCATTCAAATTACAAATAGATTTATTTATCAGCGATATTACTACAAACACATATAAATATTTTCCAAATTTAAAAACTTATATATCCAGTGTCGACGATTGTGCACTAATAGACGAAATTCTTAATTATATGACTAATTTAAAAGAGGAGTTTATCGAGAGGGGTCAGGATTTTGATAAACATGGTCCTATGTTCGCTTTTTTAATCAAAACCAGATTTAATGGATTTTCCAGCAGTTGCTTTGACATATCTCTTTTCTCATGGATGGACATTAATGATTTTGATCTTCAATACATTGAATTTAAAAGCTCCGAGTTATGGAACACGAAATTTGTAGAATTAAGAAGGGTATTAGAAGGTGACTGCCAGAACCATTCAAACGAGATACTCAGTTGTTGGACGAGTTTACCAGAGAAATTTATTTGTCTTAAGAAAGTAGCGTTTGCCATGCTTACAGCTTTCGGATCATCCTATATCTGTGAACAACTTTTTCCCATATGAGAGTGATTTTAAAACCCGTACCGAAGCAGGCTGACAGCAGACAACTCGGAAGCATGTGTGACACTGAAAATAACCAGACATGAACTGGATGTAAGAAAACTCTCTAAAGAACTTTCAAGCACAGGATTCACACTAGGTCCTAGGACTAGTATAATAAAATTATTTGTTAAATGTTAAAATTTTTTTGTAATTAAACCTTCTAAAAGCAATATTTTAAGTTAATTTTTGTTAATTTTAGTTGTAGTAAGTACCTATGTCGGCACGCAAAATGTTGTATGGATGAAAACTGGCACCCCTTAGTTAAAAGGTTGCCGACCCCTGGTTTTCGACGCTTGTTTGCCACCGATTGACAGGACGCTTAATGATCAAGAAAGTTTGTGATCAGAAGAACCAAACTGCGACCACAGATAGGATTAATCTCCGGATTAGAGGTCAAAAAAGGCCAGTTAATGTTGTATATGCTAAAATTACCTCGTATGGCAATTTCGGCCATGGATGATTAATTCATGTTTATGGTTTGTTCAGTTGTCGAGTTAACCAAAAAATATTAGGGTCTATGTGTTTTAGAGCCACCTTTCACTGGCAATTTCGGCACTTGGATGATTAATCTGTACCTATGGTTTGTTCAGTTGTTGAATTAACGATATAATAATAAAGCACCTCGGTTTTATTGACAAAAAAAAATAAATTTTAAAGATCTATGCCGAGAATAAAAGCTGTATCCAGGATAAAAGGTTTACTACGCTGATGAATGAACAAATCTGAGTTTCGCTGTGAGAGAGTGTATTACGTTTATTTAATTATAGGTGTAAGGAACAAATTACTATTCGAGTTTAAAAATCTACTTCTTGAACTAGCCCTAATCCGGCGGTCCGAACGGGGGCTATTTTCGAAATTTTTTCAACGTGCGCCTTAATATAATTTGATAAATTAAATATATAAATATATATATATATATATATATATATATATATATATATATATATATATATATATATTATTTTTATTTTTCAATTTTCTTGGGTTTGGAGGTCAATTATAGAATGAAACTTCCTAAAATTTATTGTGATCCTTTCCTTTTATTATTGACATTTCGGCACAGTTTGCCTTTCCCAAAATTTTTGTCTAGTTTGGCTAAAATTATACATATTTAATCCGTAAAATGCTTTTTGAAAATGCATGTATTTTTAATTAAGACTAAAATAATTAAGTTTATATGTGTTAGGTTAAGTTTTACCTTGGACGTGGAAGTTTAGGTCAATATTTAGCATAGCCCATTTCAATGAATCACAACGCACTCTTTTTTCATTTTTTCGTTACACGAACCACATGTTAATTAGTTGTTTGTCATTTATTTTTACTTTAAAAATTGGGACGAACACAACACATTTACACAACTACATTTACAGTTCTGCCATGTAGTTGACTCAGGTTATTTGTTTCTTTTTTGTTGTTGATAGCGGTTGGTATTTTTTGTATCATAATGGATTCCAATATTTCTCTTTTTTCTTATGATTCTGAGTGATTAAGATGGTTCCTTCGTAATTAAATGTGTGTTTGTTTTCCTCTTCGTGCTTTGTCAGTGCTGTTCTTGTAATTTTGAGAAAGGCAAACTGTGCCGAAACGTCATTAATAAAAGGAAAGGATCATAATAAATTTTAGGAAGTTTCATTCTATAATTGACCTCCAAACCCAAGAAAATTGAAAAATAAAAATAATATATATATGTATATATATATATATATATATATATATATATATATATATATATATTTATTTATTTAATTTATCAAATTATATTAAGGCGCACGTTGAAAAAATTTCGAAAATAGCCCCCGTTCGGACCGCCGGACATGCGAGGTTTAAACTCGAATAGTAACTTGTTCTCTACACCTATAATTAAATAAACGTAATACACTCGCTCACAGCGAAACTCAGATTTTGTTCATTCATCAGCGTAGTAAACCTTTTATCCTGGATACAGCTTTTATTCTCTGCATAGATCTTTAAAATTTATTTTTTTTTGTCAATAAAACCGAGGTGCTTTATTATTATATGGTTAATTCAACAACTGAACAAACCATAAGTACAGATTAATCATCCAAGTGCCGAAATTGCCAGTGAAAGGTGGCTCTAAAACACATAGACTCTAATATTTTTTGGTTAACTCGACAACTGAACAAGCCATAAACATGAATTAATCATCCATGGCCGAAATTGCCATACGAGGCAATTTTAGCATATACAACATTAACTGGCCTTTTTTGACCTCTAATCCGGAGATTAATCCTATCTGTGGTCGCAGTTTGGTTCTTCTGATCACAAACTTTCTTGATCATTAAGCGTCCTGTCAATCGGTGGCAAACAAGCGTCGAAACCAGGGGTCGGCAACCTTTTAACTAAGGGGTGCCAGTTTTCATCCATACAACATTTTGCGTGCCGACATAGGTACTTACTACAACTAAAATTAACAAAAATTAACTTAAAATATTGCTTTTAGAAGGTTTAATTACAAAAAAAATTTTAACATTTAACAAATAATTTTATTATACTAGTCCTAGGACCTAGTGTGAACCCTGTGCTTGAAGTTCTTTAGAGAGTTTTCTTATATCCAGTTCATGTCTGGTTATTTTCAGTGTTACACATGCTTCCGAGTTGTCTGTTGTCAGCCTGCTTCGGTACGGGTTTTAAAATCATTCTCATATGGGAAAAAAGTTGTTCACAGATATAGGATGATCTGAAAGCTGTAAGCATGGCAAACGCTACTTATCTTACTGTTGTATTATGCGAGTGCGGCCATTTGGTTCTCATTTTTGCTCTTTTCCCCGTCAAACCAGTCGACAACTCGTCATACGATGAATTGCCTTTCCAACATGATTGGGTGGATTGAAGAGCAATAAAATGATAATTACTGAGCTATGTAATTTTTTCTTCTGGTGCTGTGTCAACAATCAAAGAAGTAATCGTTAAGTCATATAGTCATATCATAGCCACAGTCCACACGAGCGGAGCCGCGGGCACTGCTAGTCTATACATACATTGAAAATAATATTTTTTTTTAGTCTGAAGCCGATCGCTTACTAATCTATATAACCCTCTATATAACAGAATGTCTAAAGAAACTGCAGAAGTGCTCAAATAAGACACAAGCCCAAAATGAAATGTATTCATTAGCTATATCTCGATTTGATATTCCAGGAGATGCTGGCTTTCCATTAAATTCCGTTTTTCCGTTTTCTCTCGCTCTCGCGTTGAATTCGATTTCTGGAATGACTTTTAAAACCTTCGATTCGGTTTTAATCTCCTCAATCGACTCAAAACGATGTCCTCGAAGCGATTTTTTGAGTTTAGGGAATAGCCAGAAGTTCGACGAAGCTAAATCAGGCGAATAGGGCGATTGCGGAATGATATGAGTTGAATTGTTGATGAAAAAGCCTAAATGGCCTGCATCCGCGCTAGAGGCGGCAGACATCTGTGCAAATCGGATATCTTCTTCTTCTTCTTATAGTGCCATCTCCATTACTGCAGTTGGGCTGTAATCACGGCAAATTCTTCTCTATCCTGGGCAATTCTTAATAAAGAGTTCAGGCAGTCAGGAACATTGTTGGCGTCCTCAACCTCTCCTCCCTTCAATTTTGTCCTTCATCAACAATCGGAGAAGCGAGTATCTTGGACCCCTATAGATATGTCTAAAGTAACGACTTTTCTGTCTTGTAAGAAATGACAGCAATTCTCTTTCTCTACCCATTTGCCACAGTACATCTTCATTCCTGACATGTTCTGTCCAGAAAATCTTCAATATTCTGCGCATGACTCACATTTGGAAAGACTCCAAGTGATTCATTGAGCGTATTTCCAAGGTCCAGGCGTCAACTCCATACAAAAGCACTGGATATATATAGACTTTCACAATATCCAAAGTAAAAGTGGAGTCTGTGAGGAGGTGTCTCATCTTGAGAAAAGCAGCTCTGGCCATTTCAATGCGAACTCGTATCTCAACTTCAGAATTCAGATCATTGGTCATCTAGCATCCTAGGCACTTAAACTGGGTTACTTATTCTATTAGTTGCTCGTAAACGCGACTATTTGTTTGAAATCTAGGTGTTCTTAAGATGACCATTACTTTTGTTTTATTAACCTTTACTTTCATTCGCAAAGGGTCGCCTTCCTTTGATATATTGTTCATAAGACGCTGAAGTCCATCTGTTGAATCTGCTATAATAACGGTATTATCGGCGTACCTCAGGTTGTTCATGATTTTGCCATTAACTTTGATACCTTTGAGACTGTATGAGGCCTTCTGGAATATATGCTCAGAATATAGATTAAAAAGGAGTGGAGAGAGAACACATCCTTGACGATACTTCTTTTTATTCTGATTTCTTCTGTTTCTCTACTATTTACTCGAATCGTCCCTACCTGATCCTAATATACGTGAGTAGTAAATCTGGTGTCATTTTTATCAAGACCCATATTCTAAGGCATCCGTATCAATTCTGGATCTTTGACGCGATCAAAGGTTTTTTCGTAATTGATAAAACATAAGTACACGTCTTTCCTTCTCTACATTTTTGCAAAAATCCACTCAGACCGAAAAGTGCTCCGCTAGTTCCAAATTCCTGCCTACATCCGAATTGCCCTTGGCTGACATCTTGTTTTGCAAGACGTACTGTTCACATCTGTTGGCATTTGGCTTTTTGGGGGGTAAAGGTCTGAATATAGATTTAAGCAAGTCTTTGGTATTTTTCCTGTATTGTAGATGAAATTTATACACACAAGATTGAAATAGTTTCTTCATTTAGAAGTTTAAACAACTCTGCATAAAGATCGTCAGGTTCGGAAGCTCTTGCAGTTTTCGCACGCTTTATTGTATTCTTAATTTCTGTTGGGAGTATGTTTAAAGAAATTCCATCTCCAATGAGTTCTGGTAATTCTCTTACGTCATCAAAGGTGTTTTTAATGTGTCGGGTCCATTCTTCTTCTAGTTCTTTTTGTTAAGTTATTATCTGAGTATTATCAATAATTAAATATATTGGTGTTCGTACAACCTTTTGCCCCGAAACTTCTTTAACTTTTCTATACATATTAGAATAGTCATGCTGTACTTGAAATTCTCCCATTTCCTGACATTGTTCTTCCATCCACTCTTCTTTAGCTTTTCTTATAAGCTTTCGAATTCGTCTGCTAATCTCTCTATATGTCGCCTTGTTAGTGTTATTATACTTTTTTTTTCTTCCATAAGTTCCGACATTGTCTGGGTCATCCATTCTTTTTTAGCTGTCTTTGTTAACATATTAAAATTATCATTTTGGACTTTGACACAAATGTTTTTAAACTACTCCAAAGTGGCTTCCACTGATTGTAGGTGGTCTTTTTTTTATGGGTCTAGCACACGTGCTGCAGGGAAGTCCCTAAAGCGCTCCAGGAGCGGCATGTGTGCGGAAAAAGCGATTCACGTTGTTCTTGAATCGCTGTAAATTGTATTCGGTGGAAAGCACAGCGCTGGGCAAATTATTCCAAAGGGATGATGTTCTCCATATAAAAGACTGCTTGAAAAGCGTTGTATGCGGAGTAACAAGCTGAACCTCATACGGATGTGAAGCAGCAGCGCGACGTGTATTTCTAACATGCACCGCTTTGGGAGGAATTAAGCGGCTACATCCTTCGAACACTTTCCATGAAAATACTTGTAGAACAGACTCAAGTCGTCAACCGTTCTTTGATGTTCCAGCGAATCAAGGCCGCCGGTCAATTCCGGGTCTCCAATCAGACGGACAGCTCTTCTCTGAACAGAATCCAATAAATGCAGTGTATGTTTGGGAGCGGAGTCCCAAACGTGGGAGCAGTATTCCATAGTTGGTCGAATTTGAGCTTTGTAAAGAATTAATAGTTGTTGTGGGGTGTAAAGCTTTTTGGCTCGAAATAATATTCCCAATTTTTGAGAAGTTCTCCTTGCTATGCCTGCAAGATGTTCATGCCAGGACATATTTGCTCCCAAACTAACGCCCAACAAATTGAGCGACGATGCTAGGGGAATGGAGTGCCCCGACAGAACTATGTCGGATTTAGAAACATTAAGTTTTTTAGAAAAAACTGCCGCTTGGGATTTTGTAGCGTTAAATTCCACTTGGTCACTGTCACCCCAAGATAGAATTTCTTCCAGGTCTTTGTTAAGTTGAACGGCCTCCTGCTGTCTGCGGATATTCGCCTGAGCAGCCGATGTCCGAGCGTTCAAGGTGAATGAAGAGACAAGCGTACTGTCATCTGCAAAGCTGTAGATGGGATTCCCGGTCTTTTCCAGCAGATCGTTAATGTAAATAAGAAAGGAGACAGTATGGAGCCCTGGGGCACACCGGCGTTGATAGTGAAGGTGTTAGAAAGAAATCCGTCGACCGCCACTCGTAAAGAACGCTTTCTGAGGAAACATGAGAGCCACAAACAGAACCTTTCAGACATACCATAAGAGCGTAACTTAGCCAACAGTCCATCGTGCCAAACACGGTCGAATGCCTTGGATATGTCAAGAGCAACCGCTCGAGATTCTCCAAAGTGTTCAATTGCGTTGTTCCAAACATGTGTTACATAAGTCAGAAGATCTCCTGTTGATCTATGTTTACGAAAACCATATTGGTGATCGCTGGTCGGTGATCGCTGATATTGGTCTGCTGGAATTGTTTGGATTATTTCCTAATTGAGTGTTCTTGTTACTTGAGATCGAATTTCTGGGTTCTTCAGCAGTCGAAAGTTAGGCTTTATACATTTTGCAGTCGGAGTATACTTGAATTTAACATAAATTATTCCAGCCAAAAGGTTAAACTCGATATCGGCTTCAGGATATGTTTTAACGCCCTATATCCCATTTCTCTAGCGCTTATTCACCAATATGAAATCAGTTTGGTTCCTAACTATATTAAATTATATCGGAGATAGTGGGTTTTATTTCATCATCAAAAAAATATGTCAGTACAATCCAGTTACATAAGATACGCTGTTGAATTTCTGCCTATCGTCTGCAGATGGATATATCACACATCTCTTTTTAGAATTTTAATGAGATGAGCCATCTTACTAATGAGAACATGAATTGGAAATTATTAGGTGGTGTAACAGTATGTAGTAACCTGTGAGTTTTTTTTCAGGTTTCTAGACCCATACTTTCACACAACAATTCAAGAAGTATTTTGTAAACCATACGACTCTGCAAAGGCATTTTTCGTACATGCTGAGGTAATTCTTGAGCTTCTGGGATATATTTGGGGTGGCTGCACATCATCTGCTCAGTTTCTTAGAAGGTTCAGATATCTGATCATAAGTTACAAACGAAATTATTTCATGTTTCGGGCACCTAAACAGCAGTTACAGCGATAATGTCTACAGCATTAATTGATAAAAGGATTTCCCACAAGAAAAAGTGTAATACCCACAAGGAACGTTAGGGGACATTTGATAAGTTGTTCAGCGCATTACATAGAACCTTTAAGCAAATTCTCAGCTAGTACTTTCTTTATTTCGGGTTTGGACGAAATTTTAGTAAAAATTCTTGAGATATTAAGGTTTCCAAGTGCTTGTTACTGTCATTCTCTTAATTAACTATATTATTAATTTAAGATGTAAACAAGAGGAAAAATGTGAATTACCTAGATACTGCAGCCCCTAAGATTGATGCTCCCTGATCTCTCGCTTGCCCAGTTAGCGACTGCACTCGTTGTAGCAGACTTTCTCTCGACTTTGCCGGCGAACTGGGTGCGCTGGTCGTTTTCGAACCAGGTCGAAGGTTGAGAGATAAATCTCCGCTGGTACTAGATTGCGAGGGCGGAGGGGGTGGTGGTGCCTGAAATAAAGGAAGCAATGAAAGTAGATGTACAGAGAGTCATTGGAACGTTACCTTCTAGAAAACTATTGAATATCAAATTTATATAATAAGAGACAAAACTTTTTATTAAAGTATTTTTTAATTCTAAAAATAACCAGTCAAGTGCCAGTTGGACTTGCGCAATTAGTGTCCCGTACGTGGATTGCTTTTAATATTAAAATTTTTTGTTACGGAGGTATAAAATGATCAATGACTTCACAAATCACATTCCAAATGAGTGGAAAACTATAACAAATAGATGCTTATACTGCACTCTGTCGGCGACTTACTAAGTCTATTCAAGTAGAGCGGCACAGCACGACTGGCACTTGAGCTGACTACTCGAAGGTATAGATGGCAGTATTGGTATAACAACTAAAAACGAAAAGAATCGTATTTTTAGAAGTTACCAAAAGTGTTCTTCGTATTTGCCGAACCATCCCAAGACGCGTTTCTCCGTATCACGGCTCATCAGCTGGGCTAGGTTCAGCAAATACGAGAACAGTATAGTAAATTTTTGTATTTTTTATGTACCAGATAAATTACACAGGCCAACAAAAAAAATATTTGTAAAAACTTTTTAAACCAATACATCTAAGTGTTATGTATTTTTGGGTGCTGAAACCGTATCTGGTATTAGTTTTTTTGTATCACGCACAGTTCTCTCACAATATGACATCGATTAAATTGAAATCAAATTAATTAATTAAATTTAAACCAAATCCTCTTCCTGCTTGAAAAACTGAGCAAACTGTTGATCTCTTGTCCTATAATGGTAAATAGATGTTTCAGATTGCAATAAATGTTTTTCTTTCAGCCTAGAACCAAGCAAACAGAACTTTTTAGAAGAGCGTAGCTTAGCCAACAGTCCATCGTGACAAACACGGTCGAATGCCTTGGATATGTCAAGAGCAACCACTCGAGATTCTCCAAAGTGTTCAATTGCGTTGTTCCAAACATGTGTTACATAAGTCAGCAGATGTTGATCTATGTTTACGAAAACCATATTGGTGATCGCCAATAATGTTGAATCCTTCAAGATATTTTAAAAGATGCTGATTGACAACCTGTTCCATGACTTTCGATATTATTGAAAGCAGTGCGGCTGGTCGGTAGTTATTTGGCAAGGTCTTCTCGCCTTTTTTAGGTATCGGCTGAACTGTGACACATTTCCAGCAGGAAGGAAATATTCCCTTTCTGTAGGATAGGTTGAAAAGTCTACAGAAAACTGGTATTAGTTCCCTCGCACAGTTTTTGAGAACTGTCGAACAAAAAACCATGTTTCATCAATACACGTAATTTTTTTTGTTCCATTATTTTGCAAAAATCAAAATTAGCGTCACTTAAACAGCTGTTACTCGCAAACTAATAGACTAAATGTCATGAAAATTTTGCACGAATCTTCTGAGAGTTGATACTATCTAAAAATATATGTTTTTACCCCATGTAATTGTTTTCGTTTATGGTAACATTCATTTTAGGTAAACTGACCAGGTTTAAAAAAAAATTTAAACTCATAAAATCCGCTATTATTTCATTTGTATGACAAAAGTTGTGATAATTAGGATATCTGTTAAGAATAATTGATCCAAATCTCGCCATTTTTGAACCAATCCGTTAGTGGAATTCATTTAAGTATAAGTCACAAGCGACTAATTTTTTTTTTAATTTCATATATTTGTCGGAAATAACTGAACTAGTAAAAAAATAGTAATTTTGTGTAAAAATAAAAATTAAAAGCATATATTGCAGTGAAATGTTTGCAAATACTAATATACTTTTGACCTTTTCAAAAATAAAATTGAAACATTTAACACGTAGGTTGAAAAGTTTTTGGTCTAACGTCTCTCTATCTGTATGTCTGTCTGTCTGTCTGTCTGTCCGTTAGTGACCTTATCACTGGAGAACCACTTATCCGATTTACGTACTTTTTTTTAAAAAATATACATATGTTCTCTGGCCAGGTTATAGGCTATATTTTATTACGATAGGTAGCATAAGGAATGAGCAGTGACGATAATAGTGAATGAAGTCGGAAAAAAGTTTATTGCTAGCGCGTTCCCTTGCAGTCTAAACCATTAAATATGGAACAATATTATGTAGTAGAGAATATCTAGAATCTATAATATATATAAAATGCAATGTCTCTCTGTCTATCTGTCTGTCCACTGGTGCGAGAACCACTTATCCGGTTTACGTCTTTTTTTAAATTCATACATATATTCTTTGGCCAGGTTATATAATAATAATAATAATCTATACCTATAATATCAACAAATTGCAACCTCTCTCTGTCTGTCTGTCTGTCCGTTAGTGCGTTTATCCCTTGAGAACCACTTATCCGATTTACGTGATTGTTTAAATTCGTACATATGTTCTCTGACCAGGTTTTAGATATATATTTTATTACATCTATAATATATATAAAATGCAACGTCTCTCTGTCTGTCTGTCTGTCTGTCCGTCTGTCTGTCTGTCCGTTAGTGCGCCTATCACTAAAAAAACCACTTATCCGATTTACGTACTTTTTTTTTTTAAACATACATATGTTCTCTGGCCAGGTTATAGGCTATATTTTATTACGATAGGTAGCATAAAGAATGAGCAGTGACGTAAAATAGTGAATGATGTTGCAAATAAGTTTGCCGTTAGCGCGTGCCTTTGCAATACACAGCCTAAACCATTAAATATGGAACAATATTATGTATCTGTATATGTATAATCTATAATATATATAAAATGCAATGTCTCTCTGCCTGTCTGTCTGTCGATTAGTGCGTTTATCACGCAGGAACCACTTATCAGATTTACCTGTCTTTTTTTAAATTCATGCATATATTCTTTGGCCAGGTTATATAATAATAAAAATAATCTATATCTATAATATATATAAAATGCAATGTTTGTCTGTCTGTCTGTTCGTTAATGCGCTTATCCCTTGAGAACCACTTATCCGATTTACGTGATTTTTTAAATTCATACATATGTTCTCTGACCAGGTTATAGGTATATATTTTATTACATCTATAATATATATAAAATGCAACGTATTCTGTCTGTCTGTCTGTCCGTTAGTGCCCTTATCACTGGAGAATCACTTATCCGATTTTTGTACTTTTTTTTTTTAAACATACATATCTTCTCCGGCCAGGTTATAGGCTATATTTTATTACGATAGGTAGTATAAGGAATGAGCAGTGACAATAATAGTAAATGAAGTCGGACAAAGTTTGCCGCTATTGCGTTCTCTTGCAATACACAGTCCAAACCATTAAATATGGAACAATATTCTGTAGCAGAGAATATCTATAATATATATAAAATGCAATGCCTCTCAGTCCGTCTGTCTGTGTGTTTGTCCGTCCGTTAGTGTGCTTATCACTGCAGAACTACTTATCCGATTTACGTGCTTTTTTTAACCATACGTATGTTCTCTGGCCAGGTTATAGGCTACATTTTAATAGGTGACATAAGGAATAAGCAGTGACGATAATAGTGAATTAAGTCGGAGAAAAGTTTGCCGCTAGCGCGTTCTCTTGCAATACACTCCCTAAAGCATTAAATATGGAACAATATAATGTAGCAAAGAATACAATATATATAAAATGCAACGTCTCTCTGTCTGTCTGCCCGTTAGTGTGCTTATCACTTGAGAACCACTTATCCGATTTACGTGTTTTTATAAATTTATACATATGTTCTATATAATTCGATATAAGTCTAGATAATGGGAGATAAGGTGAGATAATTGGAGATAAGGAGAAATAATGGGAGATAAGTCGAGATAAGCCTCGATAATGGGAGATAAGGTGAGATAATGGGAGATAAGTATAAATAATGGGAGATAAGGAGAGATAATGGGAGATAAGCAGAGATAAGTCTAAATAATGGGAGTTATGGTGAGATAATGGGAGATAAGGAGAAATAATGGGAGATAAGGAGAAATAATGGGAGATGAGCAGAGATAAGCTTAGATAATGGAAATTATGTAGAGATAGTGGGAAATAAGGAGAAATATTGGGAGATAAGGAGAAATAATGGGAGATATTTTATTACGTTGGGTAACATAAGGAATAAGCAGTGACGATAGTAGTGAATCAAGTCCACGCGAGCGGAGTCGCGGGCCCGGCTAGTAAAATATAAAGGAGAAATTTTTAGAAAAATGTCCCTGTACACTCTATACCAGCTAACACTTCTTTTGAATCTACCTTATCTTCTGCAACTGCTAATATTACCACGTAGGATGAAAAGTTTTTGGTCTAGCTACTTAAAATACATTTTTTTTTTGCAAAATTCGACTTTATTCATCAATATAGTCTCCTTTAAGAGCGATACAACCAGTCCAACGCTTTCCTAACATTTTTATACCTTTCTTGTAGAAGGATTTGTCTTTGCGTTCAAAATAGACCTCAGTTTCGGCGATAACTTCTTCACTGGAGACAAATCTCTTTCCCACGAGCATTTTTTTAAGGTCTGCGAATAGCCAATAGTCGCTGGGAGCCAAATCTGGAGAATACGGTGGATGAGGAAGCAATTCGAACATCAATTTATGCAATTTTGCCATCGTAATCTTTGACTTGTAACACGGTGCATTGTCTTGATGAAAGAGCACTTTTTAGTGTTCCGTACAGAACACTTATAAGATCACTTCGGTGTCTGTCCGTCTATCTGTCCGTCTGTCACACCTGATTTTCTCCGAAACTATTTGTCACAGAAAGTTGAAATTTGGTAATAATATAGGAATTGATGGCCTCATCAGAGCCATGTAGTTTTGAAAGTTAAATTTTGACTTAAGGGGTTAGTTTTGGGTGGTGAAATCGAAAGTGAAAAAAAAATTTTTTTACTAGGTAATCGAGTGTGGTGTCAAATGAAAGCTTGTGAAAACACAAGTAAAAAATATGTATATAATGTAATACTTGCGCGCACTTTTCTTTGTATTATTTTTAGAAAATCGCGAAAAATCGCTGTCCAACCGCCTTATCTCGAAAAGTACTTATCAAAAATTTTGAAAAATTTCTAGAATCTTCTCCACGGGGTGTAGATTGAACGAAAATTATGCATTACCTTTAATAATTTATCTGGTATATAAAAAAAAACAAAAATTTCAAGGTCATCAGATTTCAGTAAAGATTGGAAACAAACTTTGTTGAAAACTCATTTGGGGTGTGTTTTGTGAAGTCACTTATCATTTTGTACTTCCGTTACAACATTTTTTATTTTAAAAGCAATCAACGTACGGAACACTAATTGTGCAAGTTCAACTTGCACTTGACCGGTTTTTCTTATTCATTTGGGGCTGTTTCTTTGCGATTTCTGCCTTCGAACGTACCAGTTACTTTATATAATATTCACTGTTGACGGTTTATCCCTTCTCAGAATAGTCGTTGAAAATTATTGCATGCGCATCCCAAAATACTGACGCTAAAATCAGCCGCCCGTTGTGTTTGGGCGGCTTTCACCGGCTGCTGTCCATTTAGCTGACTGCCGATTTGATTCCGGTGTGTAGTGGTGGATCCATGTTTCATCCGTTATCACATATCGTGCGAAAAAAATCATTTTTTACTGCACTTAAATAGGTCCAAACACCGCTCAGAGTCATCAACACGTTGTTGTTTTTGATCCACTGTGAGCAAACTCGGTACCCATTTCGAACAGAGCTTTCTCATGCCCAAATGTTCATGCAAAATATAACCAACACGTTCTTTTGATATCTTTAGGGTGCTAGCTACCTCACGCAATTTCACTTTACGGTGTAACCACCTCTTTTGGGTGTCCAGAGCGTCCAGCATCATTTGTATCTGTACGATCATGTTTAAATTCAGCATACTAGTAAATGATGAGTGATTTTCCAGGGCAAAGTCCCCGTATCACTTATCAAGCCATTGCTTTGCTTGAACGGTATTTTTTTTCCATCAAAAAACAGTGTTAAATCAACACACGAAATACGATTTTTTCTATTGTTTTGAAAATATTAAAAGTAGCGTCACTAAAATCACTGTACCTTGTACATTAATCGTCGAAATGTCATGAAGTCTTGACATATATCGTTTGAAGGTTGGTACTTCCTAAAAATCATATGAATTTTTTTAAAAGGGCGACATCTATGTGTCAGACCAAAAACTCTTCACCCTACGTGTTATTTGTTGTCCTCGGTTTTTATAAAGCTACCAGCACCAATATTTTGCATAAAATTGTAGCAGCAAAGAAAATACGCGCTAGCGATTTATATCTCAACCCGGATATATAAACAAAATATTTCACAATTCTTCAATGCAATTAAAGATTTTAGATATCTGAATTAGAAAAAAGGAAAGATAACTAATCTGTAAATGACCAACAAGATCGATGGTGCAAAAAGACTTCCATCAAATTAGGCGTTTTGGATATACCTGCCATTGTTCTCAAGAACTGTGCAAGGGAATTAACACCAGTTTTCTGTAGACTTTTTAACCAATCCTATAGAAAGGGAACATTTCCGTCCTGCTGGAAATGTGCCACGGTTCAGCCGATACTTAAAAAAGGCAAGAAGACCTTGCCAAATAACTACCGACCAGTCACACTGCTTTCAATAATATAGAAAGTCATGGAAAAGGTTATCAATTATCAATCGGCATCTTCTAAAATATCTTGAACGATTTAATATTATTAGCGATCACCAATAAGGTTTTCGTGAACATAGATTAACAGGAGATCTTCTGATTTATGTAACACATGTTTGGAACGATGCAATTGAACACTTTGGAGAATCTCGAGCGGTTGCTCTTGACATATCCAAGGCATTCGACCATGTTTGGCACGATGGACTGTTGGCTAAATTACGCTCATGGGGTATGTCTGAAAGGTTCTGTTTGTGGCTCTCATGTTTCCTCAGAGAACTTTCTTTACGAGTGGCGGTCGACGGATTTCTTTCTAACACCTTCACTATCAACGTCGGTGTGCCCCAAGGCTCCATACTGTCTCCTACTCTCTTTCTCATTTACATTAACGAACTGCTAGAAAAGATCGATCGGGAATCCAAGCTACAGCTTTGCAGATGACAGTACGCTCGTCTCTTCATTCGCCTTGAATCCTCGGACATCGGTTTCTCAGGTGAATATCCGCAGACATCAGGAAGTCGCTCAACTTAACAAAGACCTGGAAGCAATTTTATCTTAGGGTGACACTAACCAAGTGGAATTTAACGCTACAAAAGCACAGGCAGCATTTTTTATAAAAAAGTTAACGTTGCTGAACCCGACATAGTTATGTCGGGGCACTCCATTCCCCTAGCACCGTCGCTCAATTTGTTGGGCGTTAGTTTGGGAGCAAATATGCCCTGGCATGAATATTTTGCAGGTATAGCAAGGAGAGCTTCTCAAAAGTTGGGAATATTGTTTCGAACCAGAAAGCTTTACACACCCCACAACTGTTAATTCTTTACAAAGCTCAAATTCGACCAATTATGGAATACTGCTCCCAGGTTGGAGCTCCGCTCCCAAACATACACTGCATTTGTTGGATTCTGTTCAGAGAAGCGCTCTCCGTCTGATTGGAGACCCGGAACTGACCAGCGGCCTTGATTCGCTGGAACATCGAAGAACGGTTGGCGACTTAAGTCTGTTCTATAAGTATTTTCATGGATGTAGCCCGCTTAATTCCTCCCAAAGCGATGCATGTTAGAAATACACGTCTCGCTGGTGCTTCACATCCGTATGAGGTTCAGCTTGTTACTCCGTGTACAACGCTTTTCAAGCAGTCTTTTATATGGAGAACTTCATCCCTTTGAAATAATTTGCCCAGCGCTGTGTTTCCCAGCGAGTACAATTTACAGCGATTCAAGAACAACGTGAATCGTTTTTTCCGCACACATGCCGCTCCTGGAGCGCTTTAGGGACTTCCCTGCAGCACGTGTGCTAGACCCATAAAGAGAAAATATATATATGAAGTTATTTCAGACATCGCCACTTCAATGTATGTAAATTAGAAAAACGTAGAATAAGTAATCCTTAAATAGCTGATAAGATTATATAAAGTAAAAATTTGGCAATGAACTTCTGTAATTGTTGTTTAGGTATTATTTTTTTTTAAGTTAGAGATTGTGATTATTAGATATGTTTAACACACAATTAATCAAAGCTACCTGTTTAATCTTATCATTAATTTTTATAAACTATATTTAACTAAGCTAATGTCGATTATGCATGGCAACAAATTTACGCCTAAATTTTTATTATAAACGTTTTATTATTTACGTGATTATGCAGTTGTTTGTCGCAATAGAATTGGTCAGCTTTAGGTAGTGCCATAGACTAAAGAATTACGTTATTCAATCAAATGGGCGCTATTTAATGAGAAATGCCTAGAAGGCGTAAAAACTTTAAATTGGCCTACTTTATTAGCACAATTCCTGGTAAATCCTACATATTATCTAGACCGCTCTGCCTTTATTGTTACCTAGTAATGCAATATGCGGCTCCAGTATGTTCACTATTAGTGTGTGGTAGTGCTCAATCTGAGTAAAAAAGTAACCAACGATGACTCCCGGTAATACTGGAAATTAGTTACTGACCTTATAAAAAGTTACCTATAATTTGAAAAATAAATAAAAATCTGATAATGTTTTAATATATTTTATTTTAATTTAATTTAATTTATTTTATATTTAATATCGATATCGAAATACAGTCGACACTGTTTATAGTGAAACTCTATATAGTGAAAAACTTTTTATAGTGCAATTTTTTCAAGACCTAGAATATTTTAATGAAATTTCATGTCAAAAGCCCTGCATATAGTGAATCTGTAAAATAGTAACACTCTATATAATAAAATTTTTACCGGAATTTTATGTATAAATTTTTATGCATTTATTGAGATCTTGGCCATTTCGGGTTTCCCATTTTTATCTAACATTAGCACGAATTCCATTTTTATGACGCATTCTTTTGAAAAGGTTCTTAACGCGTTTATAACGCCTAATGGTTGGCAATAAATCAGGTAGATTTCTATGAGAAATCCGGGGAATAACCCATTTTATAGAAACCCGGGGAAAAACCCATTTTATAGTCGAGGCCTAGTAATTCGCAAATTCAGGTTCAATTTCTTTTGTTTAAGAATCAAGTAAGATGTCCAAGCGAGTGTGTTTAAGTTTAGCTGAGAAAATTAAAGTTTTGGAGGAAGTTGATAAAGGCTACAAAAAAATTGATGTTGCTGCAAAATTTGGTGTTTCTCCAAGTTGCGTCTCTCTGATAATAAAAAGTCGCGACAGTATCATGAAGAAACCTAGTATTCCAAGCAGTCGAAAACGAGTACTGGTGAGTACTTACGAGGATATAAATGAGGCATTTTTACGATAGTTTCAAGTGGCCCGTACGCATTAAAACGTACCAATATCGGGAAATTTAATAAAGCAAAAGGCTCTACAATTTGCTAAAGAATTTAACTGCGTTAATTTTCAAGCTAGTGAAGGGTGGTTGAGTGCCTGGAAGACTTGCAATTCAATTGTTTTCAAGACGGTGTCTGGCGAGAGTGCAAGCGTTAGTCAGGAGGACTGTGACATTTGGACTGAAACTGTTTTAAAAAGTGCATTAAAAAGTACGAGCCAAAAAACGTTTTCAATTGTGATGAAACCGGTTTGTTTTTTAAATGTTTGCCAAATAAAACTTTTGCTTTTAAAAGTGATAAATGTTTTGGTGTTAAAACAAGTAAAGAAAGGGTGACACTTATGGTTGGAGCAAACACGGATGGCTCAGAAAAACTGAAATTACTGCTCATAGGTAAAAGCAAAAATCCCCGTTGTTTAAAAGGAGTTAAATCTCTGGAGTTAGATTACGCCAATAATAAAAAGGCACGGATGACTTCTGAGATTTTCGAAAGATGGATCAAAGAACTGGACACGAAAATGAAAAGCCAAAAGCGAAAGATTGTGATGTTTATAGACAATTGTCCTGCACATCCAATTACTGATTGATCTTTTTTCCATCAAACATGACCTCCAAATTGCAACCTATGGACCAGGGTATTATAAAAAAACATAAAACATCATTACCGAAACAGAATTGTTCACAAAATTGTTAATGCGATTGATAACAACCTTCCAGTCCAAAAATTGATTACCCTTAAAGAGTGTATAACCGAGGTCGCTAAAGTATGGAGTGAAAATGTTTCTCAGAAAACTATCAAAAACTGCTTTTCTAAAGCAGGTTTTACTGAAAAAATTGACGAATGGGAAGAAGAAGACGAAATGGATCTCGCTACCTTAAAAAGGCAATGGGGTATTCTACAAAAAACTGCTACCGTCGACACAGATTTTTTACTTGAAGATTTCTTAGAAATCGACAATGATGTTGGCACGACAGATCTCTCAACTGACCAAGACATAATTGACGATATAAAAAGTATAGAAGATCATGAAGAAGAAACTGAAACCGGGGAATGTCCTGCTAAATTTAGTGAAAATGAAATTAGAAATGCATTTGACATTGTGCGAACTACTCTCAGGGGTCAGGAAAGTGTACCTGATCAAATCTTTATGCATTTGAATAAATGCGAGAATTTTGTTTAGCAACAATTATTTTTCAAAAGTAATGTTCAAAAGAAAATAACTGATTATTTTTCCTAGTACGTATGTACGTAGTATGTACATATGTATTAACAAATTTTGTATTATTCTTTTTATTTCGTTTGTAGTACATACATACATAAAGTCCGTACGTTTTATTTTTACACGTGCGTCATAGTTTTCAGGCAATATCCCAGACGACTATTATATTTTTTGTCTCTTTTTTACCAATACCTACGATTGGTGAAAAGAGACAAATAATATAGTAGTCGTCTGTTATATGGCCTGAAAACTATGACGCACGAGTAAAGATATAACGTACGGACTTTATGTATGTATTTAGCCCTGTACATGTTATGTACTATTTAAACTTTCAAATGTTTAATAAAATCTTTTCTAATAATTCAATTTTGCAATTTTTTTTGTTGCTTGTACCTTATAAAATACAAGTAAATGATTACCAATATAAAATACATACATAGCAATATATACGGATTTTTTCTTTATATAGTGAAAAACTTTCTATAGTGAAATTTCGGTCAACATTTTGGTCTTTCACTATATAGAGTGTCGACTGTATATTGAGAAAAATTGTAACTGTATCAAATGAGCAAAAAACTTCGCTCTTCAAAGTATTTAATTAAAAGTTCTAACCAAAGACAACTTTTCAGCGAATAAAGGAAATTGAAAAAAAATGATAAATACAATAAATAAACCAAAGTCAGTCTCATCTGAGTGATCTGAATACTGTTAAACTCAAAATTTTAATTAATGACTAATATTGGTATAAAGCACTGTAGGAAAACTTAATTTCTCTCTAATGGACAGTAAAAATATCAGTAGTTCCGCATTTTTTTTTTAAATAACTGTTGAAATTTTTTTATCCGTCAAATAATCTATTAGATTTAAAAGTAAAATAAAAAACCGGTCAAGTACAAGTTGAACTTGCGCAATTAGTGTTCCGTAAGTTGATTGCTTTTAAAATAAAAAAATTTGTTACGGAGGTATAAAAGGATCAGTGACTTCACAAAACACACCCCAAAAGAATTTTCAACAAAGTTTGTTTCCAATCTTTAATGAAAACTGATGGCCTTGAAATTTTTTTTTATATACCAGATAAATTATTAAAAGTAATGCACTCGTGATAATTTTCTTTCAATTTACACCCCGTGTAGAATATTCCAGAATTTTTTGATAAGTACTTTACGAGACAGTGATTTTTCCCGATTTTTTAAAAATAATACAAAAAAAAAGTGTACGCAATTATTACATTATATATATTTTTTTTAATCGTGTTTTCACAAGCTTTCATTTGACACCACACTCGATGACCTAGTAAAAAATTTTTTTTTCACTAGGCCAACAATTCCTATATTAGTACCAAATTTGAACTTTCTATGTCAAATAGTTTTAGAGAAAATCGGGTGTGACGGACAGACAGACAGACAGACACCGAAGTGATCTTATAAGTGTTCCGTACGGAACACTAAAAAAAACTTTACCAAAAGTAGTTAGTCCCTAAAATTTAATGATTTTTAAGTGTTACTGTATATATATAATATAACATTAAAAATGAATAATGATATACAAGAATGAATAATATACAATGTATATTTAAAACATAATTTTATTTAAATTATTTAAAGTGGTAATGATTGTTAGTTGTTTTTATATTCAACTTAAGCATTATACATATATATATATATATATATATATATATATATATATATATATATATATATATATATATATATATATATATATACAGTCCCTGGCCAAATTATTAGACGCACTATATTTTTTTTAGTAATTTTATGTTTTTTAAGAGTTTTTATGCAATAATGGTATATTTAAACTACAATATTATTGATTTTTATTTAAAAGATTTGTTGTAGACTACATATTTGTATTTATTTTTAACATATGGCAACACTGTGTTGACAAAGTGATACATGAACGTAAATAAGTACAAACCTGTATCAGTCGCGATCGGAATCGAGTCAGGTACGGACGTGTTTCTGTGGCTTTATGGACTGTGATTGTTTGTTTAACAGTTTTATACTACTCAGTTATTAGTTTATTTTGTATGCAGTGTTTTAAAAAAGTAATTGGACTATTTTCATTATGGGTAGAAAAGGCGATCTTTCGCCACGTAAAAAAGCTGAAGTGAAGGCCCTTGTGATTGCGAAAACATTTACAAACCGAGAAATATCACGAAGATTGGAGGTTTCTGAAGCTAGTGTACGACGCATAAAAAAGAAAATTGAGTCAGGGAAGGAATTAAGCCCGAAAAGAAAGAAAAGATGCGGTAGAAAACCAATTTTCACTCCACGGTCAGAGAGATGTTTGAAGAAAATTTGTGTAGAAAACAGATTTGCTACCACAAAGGTAATAAAATCACAACTCCAGGATGCTAGCGTAAATGCTTCTGAGCGCATTGTTCGAAGAAAATTGAAAGAATTAGATTTTAAGGCCTGTCGCCCCGCCAGGAAGCCCAAGTTAACAGCTGCAATGAAAGCAAAGCGCCTGAAGTGGGCCAAACAATGGCAAGACAAAGATGTGGACTTCTGGAGATCGGTAAGATACAGCAATTTTATCAATAATTGATACATTATTATCATTTTCAGTTAAATAAAGCAAATAAGCATGGAAGTTTATATATTTTTCCTATTTTTGACAGGCCTGCTTCAGTGATGAAAGCACATTCGAAATTTTGCAGAATAAAGCTCAGTATGTGCGTCGCCGTCATAACGGTTAAACATCCCACCAAAATGATGATTTGGTCAGTCATCAGCGGCAAGGGCACTGGACGTGTGGAATCATCATCCTCAAATGCAGGAGACAGTATAATCTTGCATTGATAGCATGCCGCGCAGAATTAAAGCTTTGATAGCGGCTAAAGGTGGCTCAACTAAATATTGACTTTTACTAACATTAATTTCACTTTTCTTTAAAACCTAATAAACTTATGCTTTTCTAAATTAATGCTGTTTTATTTATGTCAAATAAATAGGTAATTGATTGGATAATATAAAAATAAAAAACAAATCAATTTAAAATAATAAAACGGTACAATATCACTCGGTAATTAATATTTTACATGAAATCTTGCAGTGCGTCTAATAATTTGGTCACGGACTGTATATATATATATATATATATATATATATATATATATATATATATATATATATATATATATATATATACTTATAGGAAAATATACTATAGTTTGAGAGTTTCTTCTGAAAATACGATGTTTCTGGGATTCTTAATCAATTAGTATGAGACATACAAGATCTCACTCCTTATAACTATTTTTATTTATTATTTCTTCACTTTCTTTTGTCATTAAATTCATTATCCCGCATAAAACAGTATTTCTTCCACAGACTTCCATATCCAAGAATGCTATGCTATTACCATACACAAAAGTCAGAGGCTAAATCTAAACAGTACACTGATGGACATCGGTTCTTCAGTGTTCACACGCGGTCAAGCATACATGGCACTTTCGAGAGTGCGTTTGGGCGGATTACATCTAATTAATGTGGACTTCGGTAGTATCAAAGCTCAGGAGTCCGCAATCGTTGAATATAATCGACTTAGTAGCACTTATCGTCCGTCCAGACTGGTCAAAAATTGTTACATCATACCTTTGAGAAAAAGCAATAGAGACAGGGAGTAAGCTTTAAGAAAATCCATAGCAGACGTACAAGAAATATTACCCGAGAAGAAAAAAAAGAGGACTACCTACAAAGAGAAATGAGATCCCATCAAAAACATAAAATGTAAAAAAATGCCAAGTCTCGCAAGGCAGTCCTTCCACCACAAAAAGCTGTAAGATCTCATGTAGTTAATTAGTATCTATGGAAGCACCTATTCAACAACTTTGTCATAAATTGTTATCTATTTAGTTACCTACCAACATTTATGGTGACCGTATCGATATTAGACATTTTTATTTTTATAATAAATATAATGACTTGGCAATCGCACGGCAACATAATCACATAAGAATAATCTACTATTTAAAATACTTTATTCTTAAGTGCACTGTAGATTATTCTTATGTGATTATGTTGCCAAGTCATTATATTTATTATAGAAGTAAAGATGTCTAATATTGATACGGTCACTATAAATGTTGGTAGGTACTAAATAGATAACAATTTATGACAAAGTTGTTGAACCGGTGCTTCCATAGATATTAACTAAAATAACTGACTTGGTTTGACATGAGATCTCGCAACTTTTTGTGGTGGAAGGACTGCCTCGCGAGACGGCATTTTTTTACGTTTTATTTTTTTGATGGGATTACTATTTTTTAATGAAATTAAAGATTTCAATTTCAAACTAAATTGGCACCTTATTATTATACCTTTAGCAATAGAATAAAGAGCTGCGAACAAACTAGAAATGCTATCAAGTTGAAACTTTTATGACAGCTATGGATTTTCTTAAAGCCCACTCCCTGTCTCTATTGGTTTTTCTCAAAGGCTATGATGTAACAATTTTTGACCAGTCTGGACGATAAGTGCTTCTAAGTCAATTATATTCAACGACTGCGGACTCCTGAGCTTTGATACTACCGAAGTCGACATTAATTAGATGTAATTCGCCCAGATTTGTCACTCTCGAAAGTGCCACGTATGCTTGACCGCGTGTGAACACTGAAGAACCAATGTCCATCAGTGCACTGTTAGACTTAGCCCCTGATTTTTCTGTATGGTAATAGCATAGGCTACACATATCGAAAATTGTTCGCGATGAACATAAGCTCTATTAATAATTTCAAATTTAGTTTTGACTGGACCAAGCTCGTAAAGATGTTCATTATTAAATGTAATATGTATTTTTTTTATTTTATTTGTATTTTCAGGATCAACCTTTACTCCTTCTACTATACCGAAAGAACCGTTGACTAAACCAAGACTCAAGTCAATATTTCGTCTTAACATGACTTCTGCTCCTATTTTAATAACTATATTCTCTTCTAGCCCTGCTGTGATGGAAGCATCATCTTCATACTTTTTTAAAATTAAAATATACTTAAAGTATTTCACTTAACAATTTTTTAATTATACGAAGTAGGTAAGTATTACTAAACGAATATATTTGATAAATGAAAAATATTATTAAATAAGAATAATCTACTATTTCTATATTAAATGATAAATAATACAAATTATTCATAATTATGGATTTTTTAGTGATTAATTAACTTTATACGACGTATTATTTACCGGGACTTACGATTGACCTTGCATTATGCTATGTATGGCTGAGCGCTGCGCGTTCTCCGCGCTCTATCTCAAAGACGGTTAAGCATATAAAAAAATGTTTAAAACAAAATGTGTAGAGAGTTTTATGCTCTACAATTTTCATAATAAATGCAAATATCATTGAAACCATAGGAAGCGAGATATTTGCGAAACACGGATTTTTGTGACCTTTGACCTTGAATATCTTAAGATGTGGACACGAGATTTTATGAGACTTTTGAGACAACTTTTAGAATGCCAAAATAAAGGTTTATACAAGTTTACAGCTTATTATCTCGCATTCCGAGATTGACCCTCTTTTTTGGCTTAAATGACTGTACAGTTTAGAAAACGGGACTGAAATTTCGGGATGTTTCAGTTTTTCCTTCCTTTATAGGCCAAATACTAACTAAATTCAAAATTTGAAGCTTGTGTGTCTGCTAGAAGTACCTTAGAATTTTGATGATCGGTGAGTGTGTCAGTGACAAAATTAAAGAACTTCGACTGGCGATAGTTCGTAAACTATAAGGTATAAATAGTAGATAATTTAGGAATATAGCTAGTATAGTATGTCCTCTTGGTCACTGAAAATTCAGGCTTCTAGCTTTATCCACAACGAAGTTACGGGGGAGTCGAAAGTGCCGTGAGTGGCTTCGAGAAAAGGATGATACGGCTGTGCTTTCTACTCAACTTGGCGGGGGCACTGCCGTGCCCCCAGATCTCCTTCCTTTTGTTTCTTACAAATATCTCAGTCCAGGGCAATTGACTGACAGATTAACAGAGTGACATACCAACGGAAATGAGGAACCAAGTATTTCCTGTAAGTTCTAAAATATGGAAGGAATGCAAAAATTACTAATTTTTAATTACTTTAGTAACCACAAGTTACGTCAAATTTATAGGACCAAAAACTTATTTACTTAAGTATAAGAGTACACACAATATCTAAAGATTTTAAATAAAAAATTCACTAGAAAAAGGAATTATCATCTTCATATACTTGGTGCTGTATTTATTTCTTTTTTTTAACTAGAAAAATCATTTGTCATAAGGTGAAAATGTATCGCAGTGTATTATATTTATTTTTGACATTTTCAATATATTCCTGTGCGGAGGGTACCACACCGGTAAGTTTATTTTTGTAGGTTATTTTCCTAATTGGTTATATTCATTACTATTTATAAGGAGTTGAGAACCAGAGTGGACTATCCCACATCCCAAAGTTCTCAGTGTTTGCTAATAAAATTAATATATTTTTAAAATCTGTCTCTTAGTGAACTTTCAAAAGCAGAAATGTAAGGATCCACTTTCAAAACTAATCTAAAACAATTTGACAAAAATTTTGTACAATTTTGTACTTGAAATCACAGCTAGCGAGGGTTGGTCCAATCTGGTTCCCAACGCCTCATATAAGAGCCGTTATTTTATTACACAGAAAATGTATCTAAAGTAGCAAAAAAAAAATAATTTTTATAGAAAACATTAGCAGTACATACATCACAATGAGGCCATTTTAAATAATGCTTCATGAAAAAGTGGGCTATACTACTGATCAATTATTCACTAAAATGTTTTAATATTATCCATTATTTGAACAGATAATCTCGAACTTTCTACCCCAGGACAGAAACAATGATTTTTTTAGAATATTAAGTATATATTAATAACTAACTAACTGGCAAAAAATTATACACATTCATCTCCAGATTGTGTAATATCAATTAGAGAATAAAAAACTGGTCAAATGCGAGTTAAACTTGCGCAATTAGTATTTCGTACCGTGATTGCTTTTAAAATAAAATCCTTCCCTAGACTAAGTTAATTAGGTTCCTTACATCTTAAGATCTAATATGTAATTTTACGTTTTTCTTAGTCAATGATGTATAATAGTTACTACCTAATAACCATTAAATCTAGATCTAGATCTAGTAATAAATATTTACTACCTAAATATTTGTTTAATTATAAGCAAATAAAATAAAATTATTTTGTCTCGGTACAGAAGGAACGTGTGAGCAGTAATGTTGTATATTAAAAAAATCTCCCCCATACTGACAAGTACATATAGTTTTCATAGTTTTTCGCAGTTTTTTTTTATACCAGATAAATTATCAAACGTAGTGCACTTCTGATAATTTTTGCTAAATTTGCAGTTTATGAAGAATATTCTAGAATTTTTTCAAAATTTTTTGATCAGTACTTTTTGAGGATAGCGGTTTTTGGCCATTTTTTAATAATAATACAAAGAAAAGTGGGCGCAAGTAATACATCATATATATTTTTGAACTCGTATTTTTACAAGCTTTCATTTGACACCCTACTCGATGACATAGTAAAAAAAAATTTCATTTTAATTTCACCCCCCAAAACTAACTCTTTAAGTCAAAATTTAACTTTCAAACTACACGGCTTTGATTGGGCCATCAATTTCTATATTTACGTCAAATTTAAACTTTTGTCAGATAGTTTCGGAGAAAATCGGGTGTGACAGACGGACAAACAGACACCAAGGTGATCTCATAGGTGTTCCGTACGGAACACTAAAAATATGAATGTTACTAACATAAAAAAAAGTTTATTACGTCTATTAATTTAATTTTAAAGTTAATTTTCAGTATAAGGAAGATTTGTAAATTTCAACGCAAATTTTAAAATTATAACCATACGAAGGTGGATTGATAAGTCTGGTAAATTTCTATGAAATGGCGGGAAATTTTGTTAAGCAGCATGACTGTTGGTAAGCGTGATTCTTGAAACGGTTGTGTTTAAAATTTTGAACAGATGTAACTAGCAATTGTTTGTTGGCAGCTATCGTAAGTTATCGGTATTACAAGTTTCGTAGAAATTGATGAAGTAAAATTTCGTCAATGGACTTCAGTCCAGATAAGAATTGAACTGAAGAAAGTTTATGGGCACTCTGCACCAGCACTCAAGACCATTTATTACTGGATAAATAAATATAAACGGGGTTGTACGAGCACTAAAGATGTATCGTGATGAAAGGCCGTCACATTAAACTTCGTGAGATTGCAGAGATGATAGGCATCTCATTTCAATGGGTACAAAATATCCTGCAAGAAGTTCAAAAAATGAAAAAGCTCAGTGTGCGATGGGTGCCGTGTTTGTTGACTGCATCACAAAAACCTTCGAGGTAGAATATTTCCAAATCGTGTTTGGAAAAGATGCAGCGTAATCAGAAGGACTTCTGGCGTCGTTTTGTGACTACAGACGAAACGTGAATCTACCAAAATGGCAGTCAAAATAGTGGGAAAGCGAAAACAGTTTTATAGGCGGGAAAATTCATCAACATGATTCACTATTTGGAAAAGAGTAAAACAGTTACTGGCTCTTATTACGCAACGGTACTGGACCGTCAACACAGAAGTTGAAGCAGAAGCGACCAAGATTAACACACAAAAAAGTACTCCTTCACTAGGATAAGCGTCTGCTCACACATCGGCCGTTGCATTGGCAAAAATGTACTAGCTGGGCTTCGAAATAGGGTTGGGCCCAAGTGACTTCTTTTGTTTTCTAACTTCAAAAATTAGCTTGGAGGGAAGATACTTTCGTATAATCAAGGGATTATCTACTCTGTAAACGGCTATTATGAACAGTTCGAAACATCTAAAGGAATAAAAAAACTGGAATCTCGCTAGCCCAAATATATAGAGCTCAATGGAAATTATGTTGAAAAATAAACTTTAGTTTCTGCAATAAAATGTTATTTACCTTGTTTTTTATGAGACTTTTATACGAGTAAATAGCATTCTGCAATTCATTATTGGTAATAATTTCATTTAATTTTTCAACGTTATTTCCTTTTTAATTAATCTAAAAGGTTTTCTTTTTTTTTTAAAAAAAAAAAGGTGTTTTGACGTGAAGATTTAAAAATTGTATTTTAAGAGAATGTGAACAAAGGAAGAACTCTTTTTATTATTTATTAGTACGGAACACTTATAAGATCACTTCGGTGTCTGTCTGTCTGTCTATCACACCCCATTTTCTTCGAAACTATTGGATATAGAAAGTTGAAATTTGGTACTAATATAGGAATTGATGGCCTCATCAGAGCTGTGTAGTTTTGAAACTTAAATTTTGACTTAAGGGGTTAGTTTTGGGGGGTAAAACTGAAAGTGAAAACAAAAGAAATTTACCAGGTCCTTGAGTGGGGTGTCAAATGAAAGCTTGTGAAAACACATATAAGTCATATTCTGTTTTTTAGTTTATCATATTTTGGATGCTTTTGCCATTTTTTATATAAAATACTTTTGGCATTACACGACTCAATAATTGCACCAGCTATCCATGGTTTCCTAGCCTTATCCTTTCTGGTCCTATGCACTAATGCTTTCTTAGATTTTTCTATCATGTTATTTACGTTTTTTACTAGATGGTTAATACTGTTATCAATATTATTATATCGTTATATCCCGGTTTTTCAAATTACTGAACCACAAAAGTTTATTATAATCAATTCTATATGTTTCATAATTTTGATTTATTTTTTCCTAGTTCTGTCTATTCGCAAAAACAGCACATCATGATCTGTCAACCTATACTTAAGTTTATGTGCAGTTAACACATGGGCTGAAAAGTCCCGGGCCTAACAAAGAAAACACGGTTTTTTTTGGTTCAAAATTAGCTTTATTCATCAACGTAATCTCCATCAAGAGCAACGCAATCATTCCAGCGCCGCTCTAACATTTCAATACCACTTTTGTAGAACGATTTATCTTTTGCCTCAAAATAGGCCTCAGTTTCAGCGATAACCTCTTCATTCGTGCGAAATTTCTTACCGGCGAGCATTTTTTTCAGGTCTGCGAACAGCCAGTAGTCGCTGGGAGCCAAATCTGGCGAATACGGTGGATGTGGGAGCAATTCGAAGTTCAATTCATGTAGTTTTGCCATTGTTTTGATTGACTTGTGACACGGTGCGTTGTCTTGATGAAACAAAATTTTTTTCTTTGCCATATGCGGTCGTTTGTTTGCAATTTCGGCCTTCAAACGCTCCAATAACGCTATATAATATTCACTGTTGATGGTATTTCCTTTCTCAAGATAGTCGATGAATATTACACCACGCACATCCCAAAATACCGAGGCCATAACCTTTCCAGCCGATTGTTGTGCTTTCGGGCGCTTTGGACGAGGTTCACCAGTTGCTGTCCACTCAGATGACGATCGTTTTGATTCCGGAGTGAAGTGATGGATCCATGTTTCATCCATTGTCACATATCGACGCAAAAATTCCGGTTTGTTACGTTTAAACATGGCCAAACACTGTTCAGAATCATCAACACGTTCTTGTTTTTGATCAACAGTGAGCAAACGCGGCACCCACTTTGAACAGAGCTTTCTCATAGTCAAATGCTCATGCAATATAAAGCCAACACGTTCTTTTGATATCTTTACGATGTCAGCTAACTCACGCAACTTCACTTTTCGATCATTCAAAACGATTTTATGGATTTTTTTGATGTTTTCTGGTGTTACCGCCTCATTTGGACGTCCACTGCGTTCTGCATCATCGGTGTCTCTACGACCACGTTTGAAGTCAGCAAACCAACGTTTTATTGTTGTTTCTGATAGAGCGGAGTCCCCATAACACTTTTCAAGCCATTGCTTCGCTTGAACGGTATTTTTTCCCATCAAGAAGCAGTGTAAAATTAAAACACGAAATTGTTTTTGATCCATTGTTTTGAAAATAACAAAAGTAGCGTCACTCTTAGCACAATAACTCACAAACTAATGAATAGAATATCATGAAATTTTAACAGCTGTCTTTTGAAGGTTAGTATTAACTGAAAAAAAGGTGACTGCAATAAAACTAGCGCCATCTATGTGTTAGGCCCGGGACTTTTCAGCCCATGTGTTACATCTACACCCTACACCTTCCCATAGACATTGTCAACACAAGAGCCTTCACCATCTATAACTGACCATGTAGCTGTATAGAAAAATGGTACATATTGCCTTTCCAAAAAATTATTCAAAAAAATCTTCCCCGTTCTTATCTGGTTTTGATATATCTACGTTAAATGCTCCAATTATAAAATGATTTTTAACCCCCTTATTCCTATTCAAAATTTAACTTTCACCACTACACGGCTCTAATTGGGCCATCAATGTCTATACACCGAAGTGATCCCAGTACAGTTTTTTGTTCGGTTATCCGCAAAATAAATCAACAATGCAAAATTAAAGTCGACCAACACATCTGCCAATCTGAACTATAAAGCCAGCTTTTAAGAAAAAAGTAGGAATCTCTTATCTTAGAGTCAACAACAAAATTCAAATATCTATATCAGATAAATTGAAATAAAAAAATTCTACAAATTTCCTGCTTTTGTCTTACTGCTATAGTGTAGTTTCGTTTAATAAATATTGAAATAAAATATCTGCAAAGTTAGAGCTTTTATTTTGTTCGAAAGCTAGTACACTGAACCCTTTTTTTAAAAAATAAAATTCCAAAAGCCCCGCGTTGACAGCGCTATTTTTGTAGCTTTTGAAAAATGTTGCCCCAAGCTTGGGCGTAATTTTTGTAGCTTATAAAAAATTGTTCTTAGTTTGAGGCATCTTTTTCCGTACCCTGTGAGAAGTTGTTTGTCCCACGCTTGAGCGCAATTTTGTAAGGTGTGCTAATTTTGCTTTATTTTTCGCCCCATGTAGACTGCGTCATTTTGTAACATTTTTAAATACTGGACGCCCCAAGCTTGAGCACAATTTTCTTGCAGCCCCGCTTTAATTTCTGATAATGAATTGAGTGAGACCTGATTTTAAAGGAACTAAAGAAATTAAAGAAATACTAGCTCAGTTTTCCTTGGTAGAGAGATATGGGTAAGAGATAATTTTTGTACGTCTTTTTGGAATTTAATTCTATTTTTAAAGAAACCTCAGTTGTACGACTTTTTTTTGGGCACCACTCATTTTAAAATAGAAACGGTTTAACTTCAGCTAAGAAAAATGAGAAAAAAACTGAAGTGTTTTATGGATATTACTAAAAAGAAATTAGTCTAGCACAACTGATCCTGAAAAGAAAAATAAATATTCAGTGAGACACTAGCTTTAATCAACAAAAAAAAGAATTTATTCATGTTTTTAAAATGAAAATAAAAAGTTCTAACCTTTACAGTTATACCAAAAAATTCTAGCCTAAATAGTAGTTGTTACATTTAAACTTTAAACTTTTACAACCCCCGAAGGCGAGACATCGTGTTTTACACTTCACTTTTTTGTCTGTTATACGTTGCTGTTAATGCACTACTCTCAAATAAGTCTATTGGAGGGAGTTTTGTTGACTTACTGTTTTTCAGTCCTGCTGTGATGGACTTCGCCCGATTTCACACTTTTTCTTAACACTTAGCAAGCTCACTACAGCTTTTATTGTCGAAACTGGTACTTTTACTTAGCGGCTTCTGAAGAATATTAGCCTACTTCGGCTAGATGGAAAATAGCCTCTCGGCTAGACGGTACTGCCTGGTCTGCGGCTCGATCGAAAAAAAGCCTTGCTGGTAGTTTCTCAGGCCCTTAAATAATCGTGCGATTTTTGCCGGTAATATCCGGACGCTCCAATCAAAACTCCGGGTCAAACATTTCGCCAATCGCGGCCTGGCGGTAGGTTCGATCAGCAACCCGCACCACACAGTATATACTGAATGTCCTGAAACTTTTGTTTAATATACCGGTCGATGTTTTAAAATAAAAATAAATACAATTCGAAGTGAAAAATCAGTAACATTGCATGGTCTTAAAATCCAGGAAAAAATGAATGTTACAAAGTGTTCCGTACGGAACACCAAAAAAGACCCGATGATATTTAGTACACTTAAACTGACGGAAGATCGAAGGAAGGGTAAAGGCAAAGATTACCTAAGACACAACAAATGGTTAGAAACACACTGTAAAAAGGTTGCCGTATACATAATTTATCGATTGTTGGTCCAAGTACGAGTATTCTATCAATATGTTCAAAATCGATTGGCGTTTTGCTTGAAGGTAATGCGCAGGAGGACAAGGAGTAGTTAGAGACGGTAATAAAGGTCCTTAGAAATTTAGTTCATTTGGAGCGTTACGTCGGAGCGGAGCGACTATTACATGGCGTAAATTTCTCGCACAATATCATTTACACAATGTAAATGCAATCTTAAGCAGGTTAAAAATTTCTGACGAACTTTCCTTCGATTTTGTGTAAATTTCAGGCAGCACAATCGAGGACAACAAGGAACAATGTAAATTCAAGAATCAGTCAGGTCTAATGAAGATAAAACAGGCAGTATGCCTACTTGTATGATACACTATATAGGAAAGAAGAAGAAGAAGAATTTCAGTATAAAAAAACTGCTCGACTCAACGGAGTATTATAACTTAAAGCACAAGCTATTATGTTCACTGTTATGTTCATCAATTAAATTTAATTTTAGCTCATGGAACTAGCCAGAATGCAGAAGTACGTATTTTCTTTTCTAATGTAACAAATATTACCAATTTTTTTTTCAAATTTTCCTCATCGGGTTGAAATATTAAATTAAGTTGTACTCTGTCATATTCCAAGAACTTCTACGATACGGTGGCTTTTTAAAAGTAGAGCTATAAATATTATTTTTAAGAACAGAGAAGCACTTATCGAATGTATGGAGAAGGTAGGAAATACTTCGAAACAATCTACCACAATTAATCAAGCCTCTGCACATTAATCCTAATAGTCTACGGAATATAAAAAAAAACCGGTCAAGTGCAAGTTGAACTTGCACAATTAGTGTTCCGTACGTTGTTTGTTTTCAAAATAAAAATTTTTGTTAGGGTGGTATAAAATGATCAGTGACTTCACAAAACACACCCCAAATGAGTTTTCAATAAAGTTTGTTCCAATCTTTACTGAAAACTGGTGACCTTGAAATTCTGTTTTTTTTTATATATACCAAATAAATTATTAAAGGTAATGCACTCGTGATAATTTTCGTTCAATCTATACCCGTGGAGAATATTCCAGAATTTATATATATATATATATATATATATATATATATATATATATATATATATATATAACACATGGGCTGAAAAGTCCCGTGCCTAACACATAGATGGCGCTAGTTTTATTGCAGTCACCTTTTTTTCAGTTAATACTAACCTTCAAAAGACAGCTGTTAAAATTTCATGATATTCTATTCATTAGTTTGTGAGTTATTGTGCTAAGAGTGACGCTACTTTTGTTATTTTCAAAACAATGGATCAAAAACAATTTCGTGTTTTAATTTTACACTGCTTCTTGATGGGAAAAAATACCGTTCAAGCAAAGCAATGGCTTGAACAGTGTTATGGGGACTCCGCTCCATCAGAAACAACAATAAAACGTTGGTTTGCTGACTTCAAACGTGGTCGTAGAGACACCGATGATGCAGAACCCAGTGGACGTCCAAATGAGGCGGTAACACCAGAAAACATCAAAAAAATCCATAAAATCGTTTTGAATGATCGAAAAGTGAAGTTGCGTGAGTTAGCTGACATCGTAAAGATATCAAGAACGTGTTGGCTTTATATTGCATGAGCATTTGACTATGAGAAAGCTCTGTTCAAAGTGGGTGCCGCGTTTGCTCACTGTTTATCAAAAACAAGAACGTGTTGATGATTCTGAGCAGTGTTTGGCCATTGTTAGAGCGGCGCATTGCGTTGCTCTTGATGGAGATTACGTTGATGAACAAAGCTAATTTTGAACCAAAAAAACCGTGTTTTCTTGGTTAGGCCCGGGACTTTTCAGCCCATGTGTTATATATATACATATTTTTACTCGTGTTTTCACAAGCTTTCATTTGACACCACACTCGATGACCTAGTAAAAAAAAATTTTTTTCACTTCCGATTTCACCCCTCAAAACGAACCCCTTAAGTCAAAATTTATGTTACGGTGGTATAAAATGATCAGTGACTTCACAAAACACACCCTAAATGAGTTTTCAACAAAGTTTGTTTCCAATCTTTACTGAAATCTGATGACGTTGAAATTTTTGTTTTTTTTTATATACCATATAAATTATTAAAGGTAATGCACTCGTGATAATTTTCGTTCAATCTACACCCCGTGGAGAATATTCCAGAATTTTTTCGAAATTTTTTGATAAGTACTTTTCGAGATAAGGCCCGGGACAGCGATTTTTCGCGAATTTTTAAAAATGATACAAAGAAAAGTGCGCGCAAGTATAATATTATATATATATTTTTTACTCGTGTTTTCACAAGCTTTCATTTGACACCACACTCGATGACCTAGTAAAAAAATTTTTTTTTTCGCTTCCGACTTCACCCCCAAAATTAACCCCTTAAGTCAAAATTTAATTCTCAAAACCACATGGCTCTGATGAGGCCATCAGTTCCTATATTATTACCAAATTTCACCTTTCTATGTTAAATAGTTTCGGAGAAAATCGGGTGTGACAGACAGACAGACAGACAGACAGACAGACAGACACCGAAGTGATCTTATAAGTGTTCCGTACGGAACACTAAAAAGAACACACGTTATATATAGAATCAAAATAGAATTGATATAGTAAGCAACCTAAAGAATGAACAAGAGTTAATAATAAAGACAGTAAAAACTAGATAGGATTAAAACAAAGTGCAAAAAAGGGGTCTTTTAAAAAGAAAACTTTTATAGGATTTTTTAAAGCTGTAAATGGACTTAGACTAAACGCTAAAATCCCAATCTCTCATTACGCAAACGATTAAACGCTGTAAATGTGCCCAGAAGTTCGTTACAATATATTCTTAAATATTTATGTCTACCCATTTACTAGACACAGTTAGCGCATCAATTGGATTTTTATGAATGAGCTCTTACAGCGTTTGTTCTCACTACGCTGTGTTAAATTTCCCAATGTAATAAAATAAAATGGAGTTACCTATGATATTATTTTCACAGTGTGTCGCGTAGAACATGCTAGGTGGACAAAATTCATGTTATGATTTCCAGGAAATCTTATTTGCAAAACGTAAACAACACTACCAAACCCCGAATTCCGAGAAAAGGTTGTTTATCAAATTTGCAAGTGGCGAGTCATAAGCGTCAGAAGTCAGGTAATGAGTTTAATGCAGCTCTTTCAATCAATCAGTTGCAATTTAGCGACACTTTCGTGCACATCTTATAGTGACATATTGTAATATTGTGTTTTTGTGATGAATATTAATACTGAGGGTAAGTACTATTTTCTAATGTATTTTTTTAATCAGAATCTATTAATTTAAATTTTTAGTATTTTTTTTTTAAATAGCCTGTATATTTTAGCGTGTTTTTTTAAAAAAAAAACTTTGAAAGTTCAGAATATACAGACATTCACCTCTATCCAGGCTAGTTTTTAGATATTACACAGAAATAACTTTATTTTTCGTAAAAACACACATATTGTTTAGCACACTTCAGTACAACATGTTTTTTTTTTTCTTTTTTTTCCAGAACACGTTTACTCTATTTCAAGGGTAGCCTTTTTTGTGGAGTGGTTGAAACACACGAAGAATGAAAAAAATTCGCGTGTATATGACTTTCTTTCTTCAAAATTTCACTTTGGTGACATTACTGAAATCAGCCAAAAAGAAATAAAGTTGAAGATATCCAACTTGTCTAATAAGTTTGGTGCCAAATGGTTGGCTTCAGGAAAGTCGAAGGAGCGTTTTTTAATTAAAAATAAGAATTGGTTGGATGAAGCAGACATACAGTTTACTGCGAGTTCTTTTGCGCCACAACCTTCAACATCAAGTGAGAATGTGACTCCTGCAGGAAGACCTCGCAAAGATTTCGAGGAATCGTCGTTTAAGACGAAGAAACGTCGCGTCGTGGATCTCGTAGAATCCCGAAGTGTCAGTGAATTGGTGACTGCTGCCGAAATTGCTGTGCGTTCAGCAGGGCAAAGGAAAATTGCCAATGTGATTAGAGACATTAGTGAGAGCCCAGATAATATTATTAAGTCTAAAAATACCAGTTCCGTTAATACTAGGCAATTAAGTAGTGACGAAGCCTTAGCTTACTATATAGATTCCCAAGTCAACAACGCATTCTTACAAACAAACTAGGAAGTGGTCCATGAAGGCTGGGCATAATGTGTTTCCGTCATATTTTAGTTTAAAAAAGTCCAAACAGGCCTGTTACCCTGCAGAGGAGCACATTGCTATAACAGAAACTCGTGCTGAAATAAATTTGCAAGCCTTATTAAATAAAACAGTGGAACGTCTAGTATTAGCACAGAATGAAGTTATCAGCAGTATGCTCCCAACAAGTTCATCGTTTACACTTGTTAGTAAATGGGGATGTGATGGAAGTTCTGGGCACAGCACATACAAACAGAGATTTGAGAACACTGACGTAAACAAATTAATGAAACAATTAAACCTCCAACTAAAGAAATAATAATAATAAATATATTTAATTTTAATCCTACCGGACGAGTTTCTTTTCGCATTTTCTTTAGTTCCCCTTAAGTTATATGATGGGTCCAAAATTATTTGGCAAAATCCTCGGCCTTCATCAACTTTGTATTGTCGCCCAATCAAATTTATATTTGCCAAAGAAACGAACGACTTCACGTTAGTGGAGACAAATATATTGTTGGAAGAAGTTAATGCTCTTCTTCCAACACTTATCAACTTTGGTGATTCTCAAATCTCTGTAAAACACGAACTTTTGCTCACAATGACAGACGGAAAGGTGTGTAACGCCTTAACGGAAACTAGTTCATCCCAAAAGTGTTTCATCTGTGGCGCCACCCCCAAGACGATGAACGATGACTCCGCGATGTTTAACAGCAATCAAGAACATTTTGGCTTTGGTTTATCTACACTTCATGCTTGGATTCGTTGCTTCGAATGTCTTTTACATATCAGATACAAGTTGAATATTAAGAAATGGTCGGCAACGAAGACAAAGCAGATATCAAAGTTCATTCCGAGGAAATCAAATTGAAATTTAAGAACGAGATGGGACTCATTGTAGATAAACCAAAGCCAGGATTTGGTTCTTCAAATGATGGAAATACAGCCCGTCGCTTTTTTAAGAATGCTGAGATGAGTGCTCAGATCACAGGGTTGGATGTTACAATTATAAAAAGTTTGATGTTATTTTGAGAACATTGTCTTCTGGATTCGAGATAAACTTAGTTGAATTCAAAAAATTTTGTCTTGAAACCAGAAAACATTATCTTAGTCTCTATTCGTGGTACTGTATGCTGCTACTGTGCATAAAATATTAATTCACAGCACAGAAGTCATCAATGCGGCATTGCTTCCAATTGGGCAACTTTCGGAAGAGGCTCAAGAAGCACAGAACAAAGATTGCCGCAGATTTAGGGAGTACAACACCCGCAAGTGCTCGCGTGTTGCCACGAATAGAGACTTACTGTGCATGTTAATTATAACATCTGATCCTTTGATCAATAGCCTTCGAGAGATTCCCAAAAAAAAGCCGGAAAAAATATGTACAGATGTATTAAAGTTAATTGTAAGCCCTAGCATAGAAGAGTCAAGACTGGAATCGTCATCATATTGTCGCACAATGCCACAAAATGATGACGATTATACAGTAAACGACTCATCAGAAAACTCTGATGATGATTATTAGGTTCAGCTACTATTTTTAGTTATGTAGTGCTTGTACTAAGCATGTAAACCTTGACTTGTAAATTTTTCTTTATCAATAAATGAGTATTTTTATTTTACATATAATTACAGTCAGTGTCATTATGCTAAATTTATTACAGAACATTTATAACATTTATTTTAAAATTAAACAAAAACAATTTTTGACTGGAATTTTCAAAAACAATTTTTTTTTGAACCGAACAGCAAGAAATATGTACCTTAAAAAAATCAAAAACATTTTTAAAATACCAACTACTTATGTATGTATAATGCACAAGTTACCTACCTGAAAGACAGGTATTATTTGAGTTTATCCTGTTTGTGTCAATAAAACTAAGTAATATGGATTAATTGTTTTATTTTTAATTGACAAATGCAATAAATGATTTTTCATCTGGTTATTATTAAAAATAATAATACGGTGTCTTTCATTTAGTTGCACATTCAAGTTTGTAGAAAAATTCGTGCACATACGCAGAATATTTTGTTTTTGTTATACAATGTTTTGTGCAGCTGGACAAAAAATACAGGTAAGCGAAATGCAGCTAAATGAAAGACACTGTATTATAATTTTTAATTCTAATAACCATACAAAATACCCTTGCCCTTTAGTTCCGTTATCTACCTGCTAAGCTGATGCAATCCTACCGCGATATGCAAGGGTGGCTGTATTACACAAATTTTATCGATATTGAGTACCTGCGGTAAATTGTGAATAAAACTTATATTTATTAACCGATTTTCATGATTAATACCTTATTTTATTTTCCAGATACGCAGCTGTCAGAAAAATGTATAATATTTTGTTTTTCTTTTGTTATTGCGCTTTTTTACCGAAAAAAATAATGAATTTTACACGAAAAAAATTTTTTTTTCTCCATTAATGTCTAAATAACTCCAAAACGATAAAAGATAGAATAAAATAATATTCAATCAACTTTAATAAAATTTTGTTACGCATTTTTTAATGTTTTATTTATAAAAATCTGACAAGTCGTTCCCGAGTTATCGTTAAATATGTCTGCGTAGCTGACTAATTTAGGAGAAAAAATTAGCCACGCCCATAAAAAAAAACAACGCGATGAATTTTTTCTTAAAATAATTTAATATGCCTAGAATATACATAAACAATTGAAATAAGTGAAAAAATAATTTTGTCCAGCTAACTTGTACTAGTCGACACACTGTGCGACTGTTTGACTGCAGGTAATTTTTCTTAAAATTTGTTCATTGCGTCAACCATAAACCAGAAAAAATTCGCATAATTCGCATATTTTATCAAGAACAAATTAAATTTATTGATTTTGTATGGTTAAATGACGGTCCATTTTTGGATCGACATTTTTTGGATCCTAAAGCTGGATCCGGTCTCGGCGGCGTCTGCCCTTTGGGGCGTTCGACTTTTTTAGTGTCAACAAATGTTATGGTACTCGTATATCAATATCGAAATATATTGACAAAAATTGCCACTGTAACAAATTAGCAAAAACTTCGCTCTTCAAAGTTTTCAATTAAAAGTTCTAACTGAAGACAATTTTTAAGTGAAAAAAAGAACGTTATTTTTTGAATTATGTATTATGGACAGATGAAAGTCATTTTGCCAGCAACGGCAAACCTAACAGAAAAAATTATCCTTGCTTGTCCAAGGAATAAACGTTTATATTTCCTTAATTTGCGTTTTATTGCAAAATTCTGCAAATGTAGGTGGTACCTTGGTACCTACATATAATTTTTTTAATTTTTTACTGATCGACTCCATACCGAACAATCCTAAAGTGGGAAATATGCATTTTAAAATGGGTGATCGACTTCACCCCGAACCCTGGGGTGAAGTCGATCACCTTTTAATTCAAAAGAGAAAAAAAAAAAAATTGCATCTATGACCTTACTCCGACAACCTAAGTATCAAGGAAGTTATATTTTTAATTGCATTAAAATATAATTATTTGTTATTCAGTTATCTCAAAAAAACATATTTTTTTGATCGACTTCACCCCGTTTGACGGTACTTGAGTAATACTAAGATTCGGAATCGCAGCTTTCACTTTAAGTTTGTCTTCTAAAGGCAACTTCGAAAAATTTTGTTTTAAATAATTCACTGTATATTCAAAATTTCTTTTAACGCCTAACAATTTACTACACCCCGGCTGTACATCCATTTTTTCCTTCATTACATCAATTATAATCAGTTTATGTCTATATGTAATTGCATTCACGACTGAATAAATACTAACAATACACACTTTGTTGCAAAATATTGAGCGACAAAACCAAATTTAACTACTCTGACTAGAACTGCTTAGATTAGATGTAAAATATAAACGAATCAACACGACGTTTCTATCCCAATCCAAATCCGCAAGATCACCAAGTAAGTGTGAACCGTGGAGAGAGAAAATCGACGAATTTACATCTTCGTATTAGAGAGAGAGACACAGTTTTCCAGAATGCAAAAACGTATAAAAGGAGTCAGCGCCGTATACCGCCTTGTTTTACACCAGTTCTTGTAGCTTGTGCGCTTCAGTGACAACTCGAGGTTTAACGATACGTAAACCATTAGAGTTGTTAAAAATTGTTCTTGTCCATTTGTAGGGAAGGTTCACTTCTTTAAAAGACGTTTGTATGACTAAGGTATAATACAAAATAATTTGCATTTCGCTTTGTTGTTTACAGGGAGTTCACTTGCTCATGTGGTCCTATAGGGAGCCGCCACTGAGTGGAAGTAATTGTAACTGAGTGACGAGTCACTCTTGTACATATATATATATATATATATATATATATATATATATATATATATATATATATATATATATATATAAATAAGATAAGATAAGATAAGATAAGATAAGATAAGATAAGATAAATTTCTTAGATGTAACTTTACACCACAATAATGAAAATATAAAAACTGAATGGTATACTAAAAATACATAGTCTTCTAGATACCTTAATTATGAATCACACAACCAGAATTCCCAAAAAAATCTGCAGATAGAGCAATCAAGCTTTCTGAAACAGAATATAGAGAAAGTGCAATAACCAAAGCTAAAAAAGTATTAACACTTAATAAATATCCGATGTACCTTATAAACAAAATCTTCAAACAACGAATACATAACTTTTCAAATACCATAATAAGTAAAAAACCAACTAACAACAACCATAAAACATATATTGCTTTACCGTTTATAAATGGACTATCCCAACCACTCAAAAAACTTTTTGAAAACTACGAAATTCGGTTATGTTACAAATCATATAATCTGCTCTCATCCAATTTTTTCAGGCTTAAAGCCAAAACCCCAAATAATAAAAAAAGTAACATAGTCTACGAAATCAAATGTAATAACTGCGAAGGAATATACGTCGGGCAAACAAGCCAATATCTAGAAAATAGAATCAAAGGCCGTAAATACGACAAAAAAAAAAAAACAGTACAGCTCTTACAAATCATGAAATGAATAAGTCATACTTTTGATTTCAAAAACATCAAAATTATCAACACCGAAATAAATACAATAAAAAAGAGAAATACTCGAATCCATACACATTCAGATGACGCCCACTGCAATAAACGAAAACACAGATGTAAATAACCTAAACCGTATCTACCTACCAGTCATATAAAGTCCTTCAAGTTAAGTGGTTTGTTTGTAGAAAGTAAAAATGTGGTTTTGACAGGGATTTCAAATTAACACCCCATACAATGAACTACTTTCTAAGTAAGGCCCTCATTAATGTTTACAGTTAAGTGTCTTAAATTAAAAACTACGAAAAGCTACAAATATTTTAACCCCGAAATACACGACAAACTGATTAATTACTTATCTATATTTAATTCTTCTAATATCATCTTTTAGAGCAAATTTTGAAGACGACCTCTTCCGAAGGTCGAAACGTCAATAAATATATAACAGATCCAAGAATAGTTTTAATGATCTAATTCCAAGAACACGTAAATTATAATATATATATATATATATATATATATATATATATATATATATATATATATATATATATACACACACACATATATATATATATATATATATATATATATATATATATATATATATATATATATATATATACAGTCCCTGGCCAAATTATTAGACGCACTGTGTTTTTTTTTTAGTAATTTCATGTTTCTTAAGAGTTTTTATGCAATAATGGTATATTTAAACTACAATATTATTGATTTTTATTTAAAAGACTTGTTGTAGACTACATATTTGTATTTATTTTTAACATATGGCAACACTGTGTTGACAAAGTGATACATGAACGTAAAGAAGTACAAACCTGTATCAGTCGCGATCGGAATCGAGTCAGGTACGGACGTGTTTCTGTGGCTTTATGGACTGTGATTGTTTGTTTAACAGTTTTATACTACTCAGTTATTAGTTTATTTTGTATGCAGTGTTTTAAAAAAGTAATTGGACTAATTTCATTATGGGTAGAAAAGGCGATCTTTCACCACGTAAAAAAGCTGAAGTGAAGGCCCTTGTGATTGCGAAAATATTTACAAACCGAGAAATATCACGAAGATTGGAGGTTTCTGAAGCTAGTGCACGACGCATAAAAAAGAAAATTGAGTCAGGGAAGGAATTAAGCCCGAAAAGAAAGAAAAGATGCGGTAGAAAACCAATTTTCACTCCACGGTCAGAGAGACGTTTGAAGAAAATTTGTGTAGAGAACAGATTTGCTACCACAAAGGTAATAAAATCACAACTCCAGGATGCTAGCGTAAATGCTTCTGAGTGCACTGTTCGAAGAAAATTGAAAGAATTAGATTTTAAGGCCTGTCGCCCCGCCAGGAAGCCCAAGTTAACAGCTGCAATGAAAGCAAAGCGCCTGAAGTGGGCCAAACAATGGCAAGACAAAGATGTGGACTTCTGGAGATCGGTAAGATACAGCAATTTAATCAATAATTGATACATTATTATCATTTTCAGTTAAATAAAGCAAATAAACATGGAAGTTTATATATTTTTCCTATTTTTGACAGGTCTGCTTCAGTGACGAAAGCACATTCGAAATTTTGCAGAATAAGGCTCAGTATGTGCGTCGTCGTCATGGAGAAAAGTTTCATCCTGATTGTGTCGTCTCGACGGTTAAACATCCCACCAAAGTGATGATTTGGTCAGTCATCAGCGGCAAGGGCACTGGACGTCTGTACGTCGTCAAAGGAATAATGAGGCAAGATCAGTACAAAGAAGTATTACAAAATCGGTTGATTCCGCAGCTCAGAGAATGGTTTCCAAATGGGGAACCATTCCCTGCCACACTGCTCGGTCTGTTAAAGCTTTTTTGGCAGAAAAAAATATCCCTCTGTTGGATTGGCCCTGATATGAACCCCATTGAAAATGTGTGGGAGCTGATGAAAAGAGAAGTGGCTCAAGATGTGATTACCAACAAAACCCAGCTCCTAGAAAAGATTATTCATGTGTGAAATCATCATCCTCAAATGCAGGAGACAGTACAATTTTGCATTGATAGCATGCCGCGCAGAATTAAGGCTTTGATAGCGGCTAAAGGTGGCTCAACTAAATATTGACTTTTACTAACATTAATTTCACTTTTCTTTAAAACTTAATAAACTTATGCTTTTCTAAATTAATGCTGTTTTATTTATGTTAAATAAATAGGTAATTGATTGGATAATATAAAAATAAAAAACAAATCAATTTAAAATAATAAAACGGTACAATATCACTGGATAATTAATATTTTACATGAAATCTTGCAGTGCGTCTAATAATTTGGCCAGGGACTGTGTATATATATATATATATATATATATATATATATATATATATATATATATATATATATATATATATTAAAGCAGTTGCACTTGGCCGGTTCTTTAATTACTTTAGTAACCACAAAATTCGTCAAATTTATAGGACCAAAAACTCATTGACTTAAGTACAACATTCACTTAAGTACACAAGTATATCAGTCGATACACTTGATCAGCTATATCTAAAAGATAATATATCTAAAGATTTTAAATATAAAATTGGCTAGAAAAACGAATTATTCTATTCATATATTTGGTATTGTATTTATTTCTTTTTTTTCCTACAAAAGTCATTTGTCAGACGGCAAAAATGTATCGCAGTATATTATATTTACTCTTAACATTTTCATTATATTTCTGTGCGGCAGACACCACATGGGTAAGTTTCTTTTCGTAGGTTATTTTCCTACTTAGTTATTTTCATTACTATATATGAGGCGTTGAGAACCAGAGTGAACGATCCCACATCCCAAAGTTCCCAGTATTTAGTAATAAAATTAATATATTTTTAAAATCTGCCTCTTCGGGGACTTACAAAAGCAGAAGTGTAAGGATCTACTTTCAAAATTGGCCTAAAACAGTCTGACAAAATATCTGTACAACAGCTGGCGAGGGTTGGTCCACTATGGTTCCCAACGCCTCATATAAAAGCCATTCATTTATTAACACAGAAGATGTATCTAAAATAGCAAAATAATATATTTTTTTACAAAATATTAGAAGTGCACATACCATAATAAGGTTTTTAAAAGATCCATTTTGCTACTTCATGAAAAAGTGAGCTATACTACTGATCAATTCATTAAAATGTTTGAGTGTTATCCATTATTTTACCATACTGCACTGACTTAGCCGTTACTTGATGGAAATCCATAATAACTAGGAATAAAAATTAAAACAAATGTTTAAGATCACCACTTATGTTTATTATTGCTGACAATTGTTTCGACACACTGTGTCTTCTTCTGGAGCACGATGTAAATTAACTAACAAGGTATGTTTCAGAATACATAGTTTACCCAATTACAAGTACTAAATTCATTAACAATATTTACCCTAATACCTAGAACAAGTTCAATAAAGGAGACCCTCCCCCATCTAATTGATCAAATAAACAATATTTACCCTAATACCTAGAACAAGTTCAATAAAGGAGACCCTCCCCCACCTAATTGATCAAATAAATTGATTGGGTTTTGACAAAATATTGTAAATTCACACCTAAATATAGTATTAAAAATAGTAATGCATTGATAGCAAAAATTAATCCGTTAATTATACCAAGTAACTCTAGATTTATATCGTTTGATGTACAAAATCTTTTTTCTAGTATTCCACCATCAGACGCTATAAATTTGGTCCAAAGATTACTCAATAAAAATAATGTTAACCCAATGATTAAACAAGAAATATTAGATATCTTAACATTGTGCTTAGATCAGAATTATTTTGAATTTAACGATAACATTTATATAAGTAAGAAAGGTTTAATAATGGGAAACCCCTTTTAGTCCAATTTTATCTGAAATTTTTATGGATCATTTAGAAGAACAAATCAGTAATTCTCATCTTTTTAAAATTTCTTTTATTGGTACCGGTATGTAGATGATATATTGACTTGCTTTACAGGCACAGATCGACAATTAAAACTTTTTCTAGATTATATTAACCAACTTCATAATAATATTACTTTTACAACAGAAATGGAAACAAAATAAATCGATTAATTTCCTAAATTTAAAAATATCAAACAAAATGAATAAACACGATTTTGAAATCTTCCATAAACCAACATACTCCGATATAACTATACACGCTAATTCTAACCACCCGTTCACACATAAAATCTCGGCTTATAATAGTTTCATCCATAGACTAATAAATACACCATTAACGGAAGAAAATTTTCAGAAAGAATTACATATTATAAATCAAATTAGTATAAACAATGGATACAGTAGCGATTTCGTAGATAATATTTTAATGAAAAAACAATTTAAAAAAGCAATAGGACTCTTGTACCCGTACAAACAACTAAAGAAAGAAAAATTTCATACACTCACCTATATCGGAACATTAACTAATAAAATTCAAATTTTTTTTCATAGATATCATGTAAATATCGCTTTCCGTACAAATAACACATTATCTCGACATATTAAAAATAATAAAAGTAAAACAAAAAAAGAAAATAAATCGGGGGTTTACGAATTATGCTGTGGCACTTGCAATAAAACGTATATAGGACAAACAGGCAGACCTTTTTATAAAAGAATAAACCTACATAAACATAGCTTTAGAATGAAAAATAACAAATCTCATTATGCCAAACATTTAACAGAGGAAAATCATACATTCAACGAAGATTTCAAAATTTTGCATAACGGAAAGAAAGGAAAATTACTGAATTGTTTAGAACAGGTAGAAATTAATCAGAAAAATCCTGTGGGTATTAAGGTAAATATTTTAATGAATTTAGTACTTGTAATTGGGTAAACTATGTATTCTGAAACATACTTTGTTAGTTAATTTACATCGTGCTCCAGAAGAAGACACAGTGTGTCGAAACAATTGTCAGCAATAATAAACATAAGTGGTGATCTTTAACAATTGTTTAAATTTTTATTCCTAATTATTTTACCAGATAAAACCTAATTTTCTACCCCAGGACAGAAACAATGATTTTTAGAATATTAAGTATGTATTAACTAATTGGTAAGAAATTATACATAACCGTCTCCAGATTATGTAATGTCAATTAAAGAATACATAAAAAACCGGCCATGTGCAAATAGGACTTGCGCAATTAGTGTTCCGTACGTTGATTTCTTTTAAAATAAAAAATTTTGTTACGGAGGTATAAAATGATCAGTGACTTCACAAAATACACCCCAAATGAGTTTTCAACAAAGTTTTGTTTCGATCTTTACTGAAAACTGATGACCTTGAAATTTTTGTTTTTTTTTTTAGTGTTCCGTACTGAACAATTATAAGATCACCGTTTGTCCGTCTGTCACACCCGATTTTCTCCGAAACTATTTGTCATAGAAAGTTGAAATTTGGTAATAATATAGGAATTGATGGCCTCATCAGAGCCATATAGTTTTGAAAGTTAAATTTTGACTTAAGGGGTTAGTTTTGGGAGGTGAAAACAGAAGTGAAAAAAAAATTTTTTCACTAGGTAATCGAGTGTGGTGTCAAATGAAAGCTTGTGAACACACGAGTAAAAAATATATATATAATGTAATACTTGCGCGCACTTTTCTTTGAATTATTTTTAAAAAATCGCGAAAAATCGCTGTCCACCCGTCTTATCTCGAAAAGTACTTATCAAAAAATTTTGAAAAAATTCTGGAATATTCTCCACGGGGTGTAGATTGAACGAAAATGTTCACGAGTGCATTACCTGTAATAATTTATCTGGTATATAATAAAAACAGAAATTTCAAAGTCATCAATTTTCAGTAAAGATTGAAAATAGACTTTGTTGAAAACTCATTTGGGGTGTGTTTTGTGAAGTCACTGATCATTTTATACTTCCGTTACAACATTTTTTATTTTAAAAGCAATCAACGTACGGAACACTAATTGCGCAAGTTCAACTTGCACTTGACCGGTTATTTTATACTTACTTACTTACTTAGTCCTTATGCCTTTCTACCCCTTTTGTTAGGAGTGTAAGGCCCGTGGAGTTGAGTTATTTTATATCTGTCTTTTCCATATTCCCTTCTATATCCTTCCATCCTGTTTAAATTGCCGATTGCCTCTTTTGTTTCTTCTGTATTAGTTTCTTCTGTTTGTGTGAGTTCTGTATCTTGTTCCAGTATTATATCTCTATGTTGATTTTTCTAGGCTTTTCTTTCTAATTTTTTGCATCCATTTCCTTCCCTTTCTCTTTCAGTGATTCCTACATAGTGCATTTGTTGTTCTTCTGTCAGTTCATCCTCTTTTCCTTTTGTACCCCTATTATTCTGTATTCTCAATCTAATAACTTGTTAATTATTTCCCATTACTTTCTTCCGATCTATTTCTTTGATTACACAGCCCCCCCCAAAAAAAAGTGGGGTATACTTTTGATGCGATATATCAGATCCATAGTATTTTTGCCCGCTGATCACGAATCTGACGTCAGAATATCGCCATCACATCTCAATTTTTTTCTAACCTCAAAAAATAGGTAAAAATTAGTAAAAATTAAGAAAAATATACTCCTAAAAAATTGATTCAAGCTTTTTTATGAATCCAAAGATGTATTAATATGTATTCGGACACGCTAAGCTAATATTCATCGGTTGGATTAAGCCATACAGTTCTGTTTTCTTTCTAACCTCAATAAATCAGACAGATATAGTGCTTCTCGAATGCAAAAACGAATTCAAATTAAAATTCAACCGATTCTTACCAAATTTGGTACACGGGGGTTTTTTGGGTTGCTGATCATGAATCTGAGGTCGGATTTGCAAAATTCAAAATGGCGGATCCAAGATGGTGGACAAAATTTTTGAAAACCAACCTATTCCTACCAAATTTGGTATACAGTTGGGGAATCCTCAAACCTGGTACTCTTAAACCCTAAACCCTGAAACCTTACACTCCCACACCCTGTAACCTCAAAAAATAGACCTCAATAACCCTGTAACTTTAAAAATGAGACCCAATAAACTCAAAACCAGGACTTTTAAACCATATACTCTCAAATAGTAGACCCTTAAGCCCTAGAATTGCGAAGGTTAGACCCGCGCCTAACTTTCCTTTTTTTGGCTGTATCTTGTTCTTTTTTCCGCGAATGACCTATTCAAAGGCTTTCTGCCCAAACGCTTTTGAGGACTTGTTTCTCTTTTTAGCGACCAGCAATAGTCCGCTAGCATATGGTCATCCCATTGTCCTTGATACCGATTTTCTATGATTTTCAGATTTTGGTGAAAACGTTCCCCTTGCTCCTCACTGTAGTCACCAAGATTATCTGGGAAATCATCGATGTGGGAGTCCAGGAAATGTAATTTTAGATTCATTAAGCAACCTAATGTTTGAAATTTTTTTACCATTTTCTCGACTATTTCTTTGTGCTTAGGATTTTTATTATTTCCCAAAAAGTTTGTTGCGACTTCTTTAAAACTAAGCCAAGCAGCTTTTTCAACTTTATTCATTTTAGTAACAAATAATGAATCTTGAAACAATTTTCTTATTTGTGGCCCGTCAAATACGCCTGCCTTAATTTTAGCTTCAGAAAATTTCGGAAATTTTTTATGCAAATATTTGAAACATGGGCCGTTTGTATCTAATGCTCTCGTGAATTGCTTCATAAGTCCAAGCTTAATGTGAAGCGGGGGAATAAGAACTTTTCCTGGATCTACCAATGGTGGAAACAATGCATTATTTTCACCAGGAGTGAACGATTCTCTTGTTGGCCAAATTTTTTTCTTATAATGACGTTCCCTGTCTCTGCTATTCCACAGACATTTATAACAGGGATAAAGTGTAAACCCTGACTGTTGGCCAAGTAATATTGTTACAATTTTCAGATCTCCACAAATTTTCCAGTTATGATCAGCATATTTTATTTTTATCAAAAGCTGCTTCATTTTTTCATATTGCTCTTCCATAACTGTGGAATGAGCAATCGGAATGGGAGCGTAAACGTTGGTATTATGCAGCAAAACTGCCTTAATGCTCCGTTTAGAAGAATCAATGAACAGTCTCCATTCTTCAGGATCGTATGAGTTATTTTGAAATTCATCCATTAGACCTTTTACATCGGTACAATATGAAAGTGACAATTCCTCGTCCATTGTGAAATATTTTCGAAATTCTTCATCTCTGTTTCTATAATAAGAAATCGTAGCTTCTGGCTTAAGTAAATGTCTTTTCTTCAAAAAGGAAGCAAGATACTCTGAACCATCTTTGGATAAGCCTAAATCTATGACTAGATCACTAAGTTCTGACTGTGATACGAGTATTGGTTCTGGTTTACGGTTGTATGGTAGAAATTCTTTATCTGTGTCACTAGTATATGATAGCTTGTCACTAGAACATTCATTAGTAACAGTGTTTGAATCTTTTTCGACAGTCTCAATGTTTTCAGCATGAACTGATAAGATGAAATCATTTGTTTCCATAACATCAGCATCAAGTGGTTCAGGAGGCGGAATTTGTTTAGTTGGTCTTGTTACTGTCGAAACATCGTTATAAGTAATAGTGCTTTTATTTTTTCCGTTATGCCTAGATACAACATTCATACAAAAGTAGCAATCATTTTCACTGTACGGTCTATTCCATATTGCTGGTCTGGAATATTTAATCGCCTTCTTATTGATGTACAACATTATTTTGCAAGAACTGCAAATGATGTGGGGAACCCAATCTGTATCCTGGTGCTGTATTTCAATGTTAAAACAATCCTTATATAAGGTTTTAATCTTATCCGTTATCGGTGACCCCATTTTACTCAATACGTGTTGACAGCAAATATAACAAAATGAATCACTGTTTTTATCGCACTTATGAAAAGTCCTTGTACCGTGAGACCGTTTTCTTGTAGCATTATACTCTACATGAGCCAAGTCACCCACACATGAAGAGCTACGGTCGCTGGATGACGACGGCTGCGGGCCCGCTTTCCCACCTTGACCAACCGCCGATACTGGGTTTCCGAGTCCCTGCATCGTAATTCTCTTTCTTCTACCTGACATGACGGTATCTAAGCCGTTATCCAGGGACTCTGCCGGCTAGTGGAGTAACGCCGTTGCCCACCGTCACCACGTGGAGGTGCCCTGGATGCAGGTAGAAGAATAAAAATCGACCGATAAATTTTCTCGGCGTTCAAAATGGCGCGAAAACATCTGCCATCTTGAATTTTGCAAATCTTCAGATTCGTGATCAGCGACCCAAAAAATCCCCGTGTACCAAATTTGGTAAGGATCGGTTGAATTTTAATTTGAATTCGTTTTTGCATTCGAGAAGCACTATCTCTGTCTGATTTATTGAGGTTAGAAAGAAAACAGAACTGTATGGCTCAATCCAACCGATGAATATTAGCTTAGCGTGTCCGAATACATATTAATACATCTTTGGATTCATGAAAAAGCTTGAATCAATTTTTTAGGAGTATATTTTTCTTAATTTTTACTAATTTTTACCTATTTTTTGAGATTAGAAAAAAATTGAGATGTGATGGCGATATTCTGACGTCAGATTCGTGATCAGCGGGCAAAAATACTACGGATCTGATATATCGCATCAAAAGTATACCCCACTTTTTTTTTGTGGGGCTGTGTTATCTTTTGATTTGTATTCTTTTTACTAGTCTTCTCTTCCGTATCCTTTATTTTAGCCAGGATCGTCATCAATCTACCTATTTCTCTCCTTTTCTCAGTTTCTTAACTTGATAGTCGTAGTATTATTTGTTTGTTCTTTCAATTTTTCTTCCTCAATTTCTCATTTATATTATCTTCCTTCGATTATGATTTTTTGATATCCTATTTTCATCTTTTTTCAATTCTTTTTCTTGTTCTCTGCTATATGCTTCAATTTCTTTTGAATTTCTCGTTCATGTTTTGTTAACTCGTTATTTATGTAAACTCTCTCTATTAGGTTTCTCAGTTTGTTTGTATTTTTCATTACAGTTTTTTTATCTCCAGTGTTTCCAAGTTCTATCTTGTATATAGTCGCTCCTATTTTTATCACATCTTTAATCTGTACTTTTGTGTCCATACTCTTCTCCATAGAATGTTCTACACCTAGTTTCAGTTCTGGTTGGCTATTCGCTTCAAATCTCATTCCCGATATTACAATATTATTCCTTACGTTGTCTTTTTCCAGTCTACTCATCTTCAAATCCATACTTCTCAGGTTTTCTCTAATTATCTGATTTTCCTCTTTCAATACTTTATTCTCCTTTTTTAGGTCCTTCAACTCTTATTGGCATCTCTTCTGATCTTATTTTTAAATCCTTTATATCTAACATTAGCTCTCTGATCATTTCTATCAAATCGTCTATCTTATCTACTCTTTCGTTTTTCTTTTTCTGTGGTGTTTTTATCGGCCTTTTACTCTTCTTGAATAATCCCATTGCCTCTTCTTTTTCTTTGACTCTTCCTCTTTTTGAGTCTCCTGAGGTATAATCATCGCTATCCATTGTTCTTTCTGTTATAAAAACTCTACGTGTGTTCCTCGTATATTCCATTTTCAAACACGGGAGAAAAAAACTGTTGTTTATATTTCTTATCACCGTAAACAGTAAAACGATCAACGTCGTCGCTTATCATTTCGTTAGCTTCATACAATTTTACAGAATTATTCTCATAAACCTCCCAATTTTTTTACTTATTGTCTTAATTCTAACACTACACCCTGCTTTATTTCTAGACCCTCTCGTTTGCAATCGAAAAAATAATTAAATAGATCGTAACAGTACCGTAATAATGCTCGTTGAACGAGTTAACATTGCCGGGCGTTCGATTCATATTGTACACACTTCGCGATCCGAAACTCAACTCCAATATATAATATATATTTTTGAACTCGTGTTTTTACAAGCTTTCATTTGATACCCCACGTGATGACCTGTGTGATCGGTGTAACAGACGGACAAACACCGAAGTGATCTTATAAGTGTTCCGTACGGAACAGTAAAAACCGGTCAAGTGCAAGTTGGACTTGCGCAATTAGTGTTCCGTACAGTGATTGCTTTTAAAATAAAATAAATTCCTTCTTTAGGCTAAGTTAATTAGATCCCTCATATCTTAAGATCCAATATGTATTTTCATGTTTTTTTTAGTCAGTAATGTATAATAGTTACTACCTTGCCCTGTCATTAAATCAATCTAGCTCAATCTAGAAAGTAATAAAAGTGTAAAACAAATATTTACTACCTAAATATTTGTTTAATTATAGACAAATAAAATAAAATTATTTTGTCTGGGTACAGAAGCGTCGTGCGACCAGTAATGTAGTATATTAACAACACCTCCACCATACTGTCAAGTACGCAGTCTTCATAGTTTTTCATAGTTTTTGTTATACCAGATAAATTATGATACTTTTCGAGATAAAGCGGGAGGACTGTGATTTTTAGCCATTTTTTAAAAATAACACAAAGAAAAGTGGGCGCAAGTACCACTGTTCAATTTGTAAAATGTGCAATGCACTGCAAAGCTTTTAAATTAAAATGGTAAATACGGAGGTAATAATTCTTAGAAAAAAGTAGGTGCCTAAAAATTATGATGTAATTTTCTTGTACTTGTTGCAAGGTTACGGAGTGCACCATTTCTTGGATAACATAGTTTGGAGTTGGTTTTCAAATCCATGACCTTCTATTAGAGACATATTTTAATTTTATATAAAAATAACATAATAGACCGAGAGCTACGGGAAAAAAAGTGGCGGGGCAGTAGCAACTTGCCTCTTTGACAGGTTGATCTGCCACAGAAACTGTTCACCTTCCAGGTAATTTGGGTCGTCGCTATTGGCCCATTATCCAATCAGGCCCAATTCGAAAATGCCATTGTTGGCGTGAATGGTAGAACCGTAGGAGTGGTACGGTATCATTAGCCATTTCAGTAGGACTTGCGCTCAATGATTCTGATGAATTGGATAGCATATATATATATATATATATATATATATATATATATATATATATATATATATATATATATATATTAGGTGTACAAGTATGAAATGCGGATTTCAGACAACAGATGGTAAACCAATACAGTTTGTGCTATAAAGATTTGACACTACGCCATTTTGTTGTGTCATCAACAAGTGTCAGATGCGCACGAGTGATAAATTGGAAAAGTGTGTGCATAGTGTTGTGTTGTTGTGTTCAATATGTCGACATTTATACCGAACATTTGAAGAAAACTGCTGTTGAATCATACCAATTACTTTGAGAAGCTTATGGTGAACATGCTCCATCGCAAGATATGTGTGAACGATGGTTTCGGCGTTTTAAAAGTGGGAACTTCGATTTTGCAGACAAGAAACGTGGAAAACCGCCAAAAAAATACGAAGATGTGGAATTGCAAGCATTGTTGGACGAAGATGATTCGCAAACACAAAAATAACTCTCCGAGCAATTGGGCGTTAGTCAACAAGCTGTTTCCAATCGGCTACGAGAGATGGGAAAGATTCAAAAGACCGGTAGATGGGTACCACATGAGTTGAACGACAGGCAAATGGAAAAGCGCAAAAACACGTGTGACATTTTACAAAAGGAAGTCGTTTTTGCATCGTATAGTTACAGGTGATGAAAAGTAGATTTATTTTGAAAATCCCAGGCGCAAAAAATCATGGGTAGACCCAGGCGCACCATCGACATCGACCGCAAGACCGAATCGCTTTGGCAGAAAGACGATACTCTGTGTTTGGTGGGACCAGAGGGGCGTGGTCTATTATGAGCTGTTTGAAAAAAGGCCAGAATACCGAAAGAGGCAACACAAAGTCATTTTTCTTCATGACAATGCTCCATCACATACGGCAAAACCAGTTCGCGACACGTTGGAAGCACTCAGCTGGGAAGTTCTACCGCATGCGGCTTACTCACCAGACTTGGCTCCTTCCTATTACCACTTGTTTGCAACGATCGGTCACGTACATGCTGAGCAGCGCTTTAGTTCGGACGAAGATCTGAAAAAATGGCTCGATCAATGGTTCGCAGCAAAAGGGGAAGATTTTTACTGGCGTGGTATTCATAAATTGCCCGACAGATGGGAAAAAAAAATGTATAACAAGCGATGGAGCATACTTTGAATAAAGCACTTTTTATCATTCTTCCGAATTTAACATGTGTTTTTAGAAAAAAATCCGTATTTCATACCTGTACACCTGGTATATATATATATATATATATATATATATATATATATATATATATATATATATATATATACATATATGTATATATATATATATATATATATATATATATATATATATATGTATATATATATATATATATATATATATATATATATATATATATATATATATATATATATATATATTTATATTTATATAGGATTTAGGACTCAATTACCATTTCATATTTTTGATGATTTCATTTTTTATTCAACATAATAAATATAAATTTTTATTCAATAAAATTAAAAAAAAACAATATTAAAAAAATAGAATTTTTAAAAAAGAAATTTCATGAATTTAATATAGGAAAAGACAAGTGGATAAAAAATATTTCCGATGTAGAAATACCACCTAATGTAAAAGGGTTTCTAGCCCTTGGTCCCAAGTTTAGTCTCACTATATCTAACAAAGATATAAACATGTTTAGTCTACTGTCTGAGGTAGAGGAATTAATTCACTATGTCCCCCCACAAAAACAAGACTACATTGGTGCAAGGGCTGTAAACCTAATTACTAACTATGTAATATCACGTAAAGACAAAACTTCTATCACTCATAAATTAGAGAAGGAAACAAAAATTTTCTTAAAAAACCATCCCGATTTACTGATTACTAGATCTGATAAAGGCAATGTTACTGTTGCTATGTCAAAAACTTCCTATCTTGAGAAATCACACTCCCTACTACAAGATGACAATACCTATGAAATAATACATCACGATCCCACTTCAAAAGTAGAAATTAAATACAATATAATAATTAAATCATTAAAAGATAGTAAGTTTTTAGATGAAGCAACTGCTCGCACATTGATAACTTATAATGGGATTTGTCCCAAATATTATGGTCTACCAAAAATAAATAAACCAGAGACCAATAGACCAAAGACCAATAGTTTCCTGTGTAGGAGCATCTACACAACCACTTGCTAAATATATAGCCTCTATTTTAGAAACAGCTTTTTCTACTTTTAATAAATTCAGAATTAAAAATACCTTCGAATTTGCAGAGAAGGTTAGTGGCTTTATTTTGCCAGAGGGTTTTGTACTTACTTCTTTCGATGTAGTTTCACTGTTTACTAACTTTTCTCTAGACCTTATTATATCAATATTAAATGAACATTTCACATCAATAGAAGAAATATGTAATATTCCTAAAGAACATTTTCTACTAATCGTTACTTTTTTATACGAACATACATTTTTCTTCTTTAATAGTACATTCTACAGACAAAAAATTGGCGTCCCAATAGGAAGTGCTATTTCACCAGTTCTTGCCAAAATTGTTATGAATAAACTTCTTTATTTTGTTTATTTCAAAGGTGGAATTTGAATTTCCCCTTCTGTTTCAATATGTAGATGACTTACTTGTCGCTTTACCTGCCGGAAGTGTACAGAACACTCTTAACATTTACAATTCTTTCAATCATAAATTAGTATTTACTGTTGAGGAGACTGACTGTGCTGTTCCGTTGTACGCTCTGAAAATAATACAGTCAAACTTGACTGGTATAGGAAAAAATCAAGTTCTGGTAGACATATCCCATTCCATTCTTATCACCCTATGAAACAGAAACTGAACATCATCAGAGGATTAAAGAACAGAATAGATAAGATTTGCCACCCCTCATTTAAAGAAAAAAATGTAAAACTGTTAGAAAACATCTTGACCCCCCTTTCAAATCAATCCAACTGTCACCACTAATGTCGACATTAAAGTAGGACAGTTACAATACATTGGAGGCCTTTCCCAGTCCTTGTCTTCTCTTTTTAAAAATACAAACATTAAAATTGCTAATTACAACATAAAAAGAATGAATTGTTTTTATACCAATTTAAAAGATAAAACCGATACTTTACAAAGATCTAATATAATCTACGGCATTCCCTGTCAATGTGGTTTGGTCTACGTTGGGCAAACTTCACAAAAGCTCTCTAAGAGATTAGCGTTACAGAAAAGTGATAATAAACACAAACCTAACGCAACTAGCTTGAGCTTACACGTAAATAATACAGATCACAGAGTACAATATAACAGCTTCATTTTGGATGTTGAGACTAATTACTTCAGAAGAAGTTTCTTGGAAATGTGTTACATAAAAACATGTAAAAATAATCTCAAACACAAAAAAGACATAGAAGGATTGAGCTCCATGTATACTTATTTACTAACACAAAACTATACCAAACCAATAAAAAAGAACGATTTTTATGAAAAAAATAGTTTCTAGTAAAGTTGACGTTTCTTTTCTCTTTCTGTTATTTTTGCTGTTTATTACCAGTTACTTTTCTATGTCTTCTTGTTAAAATTAAATAATTAAAAAATTAAATATGACAAATAATAAATAACGTCCAGTATTAATATTCTCTTTCAAAATTTTTAAGTTAGCCTATGAATCTCTTGGTTATAAAATTAAAGAATTAATATAACTAATATAATTAATAATAAATAACTCGTCGAAGAGTAACATTCATCAAATTTAAGTCCCTTTGTTTAAAATTAAAACTGAAAATAGATATCATTAATAATAAATAATTTATCTAAGAGTAGCATACACCTAAAAAATTTACCACATCCCTAACTTTAATGCTTTTATGGTTTTTCGTCGACCTCAAATATCACTAAATAGTTACTAAACTCGATGTCAAAAAAATTTTAAAATGGAGTACCATTTCAACATCATGGTGTTTCTTGCAGTTATGTTTCGGTCTTCAAAAAGTGCTTTTAACTAATGTTTATTGACAAAGTTTTATTTTTAATATTTGTGTAACTCTGTAAATGTCCTTTAATCATGTTTGTGTAATCATACATACTACCTGGCCAACAAAAATGCAAATTTCATTGTCTTCACCAGAGATGAATTAACTGCTAAATTTTTGTAATTTCACATACAGTCTTACAATTCATTGAATCACATTTTAAAAAACGAAAGTTTTGGTTTATTTTCTGTACCTGCTTTGCATTTTTAGAATCCAGAAGAAGCTACCGTTAGGCAGCGAAAGCTCAATAACAAAAATAAAAAGCAGATACTAGAACCTTTAGATCTTTGATTGCTCATCTCTTCTCCTTATAAGGGCGTTTCTCAGTAGTTAAACTTAAGATTATATATATATATATATATATATATATATATATATATATATATATATATATATATACATTGTAACATTCATTTTTTCCTAGATTTTAAGACCATGTAATGTTACTGATTTTTTCACTTCAAATTGTACTTATTTTCATTTTTGTACCGAACGGTGTATTAAACAGAGATTCCAAGATGTTCGGTATAGTGTGTTGTGCGGGTTCCTGACCGAATCTACCGCTACGCCGCGATTGGTGAAAAGTTTGTATCCGCAGTTTTGGTTCCGGCGTCGCCATATTACCGGCAGAGTTGGGATGGTTTATTTAAGGGCCTGAAGACCGACTATCGAGGCTGTTTTCCATCGAGCCGCAGCCGGGCTATTTTCCATCTAGTCGCCGAGTAGGCTTCGTACCATCTAGCCGACAGGCTAATTTTCATGAGAGTCGCCAAGTAGGCTTCCTTCGACTGAGCTACAAAAAAAGCTCAGAACAACCATCATGCGAGCTAAGTAAAAGTACCAGTTTCTTAACTAAAAGCCGAAGTGGGCTTTCAAAGTGTTAGCTAGAAAAAGTGTGAAATCGGTCGAATGCCATCAACGCAGGAATAAGAACAGTAAGTTACCCAAACTTCCTTCAATAGACTTATTCCAGAGCAGTGCATTAACAACAATTTAAAACAGACTAAAAGTGAAGTGTAAAGCACTATTTTTCGTCTTCGGGGGTTATCATAGCCAGGATTTAAATGTAATAACCACTAGTTAGGCTAGAATTTTTTTGTAGAACTGCAAAGGTTGGAACTTTTTATTTTAAAAAACATGAATAAATTCTCTTTTTTTGTTGATTAAAGCTAGTGTCTCACTGAATACCTATCCTACTTTTCAGGACAAGAACGGCTGTAACATACTGATTTTTTTATTTACCAACAATACATTCTTTCAGTATTTTCCATTTTTTTAGCTGAAATTAGATCCTTTCTATTTTAAAATGGATGGTGCCCAAAATTTGTACAGCTAAAGCTTTTTAAAAATAGAAAATAGTTCCAAAAAGACGTAAGACAATTATCTCTTACCCATATCTCTCTACCAAGGAAAACTGAGCTAGTGTGTGTTTAATTTCTTTAGTTCTTCTAAAATCAGGGTTCACTCAATTCAGTATCAGAAATTAAAGCGGGGCTGCAAGAAAATTGTGCTCAAGCTTGGGGTGTCCAATATTCAAACGGTACAAAATGACGCAGTGTACGTGGGGCGCAATTAAACACCTTTTCATAAGTTACAAAATGACACCACAACGTGCGGGCAAGTTCCAATGTTACAAAATTGCGCTCAAGCGTTGGACAAACAACTTCTCACAGGGTACAAAAAAAGATGCCTCAAACTGAGGACAAGTTCGCAGGTTACAAAATAGCGCTGTCAACGCGGGGCTTTTGGAATTTTATTTTTTAAAGGGTTCAGTGTACTAGCTTTCGAACAAAATAAAAGCTCTAACTTTGCAAATATTTTTTATTTCATAACATTTATTTATTAAACGAAACTACACAATAGCAGTAAGACAAAAGCAGGAAATTTGTAGAATTTTTTTATTTCAATTTATCCGATGGTGGTTTAGATATTAGAATTTTGTTAATTGCCTCTAAGATAAGCGATTCCTACTTTTTTCTTAACAGCTAGCTTTATAGTTCAGATTAGCAGATGTGCTGGTTTACTTTAATTTTTTTTAGTGTTAGATTTATTTTACGGTAAACCGAACAAAAAACTGTTCTTTTTTCTCACCTATATTTTGCATGAATATTAAAAATACTTAGCTGATACGAAACGGTATTTAGAGATTTTTTTTATAGGAAATTCTTAAGATAAATTGGTAAAAGAATTTTAATACAAGGCGATACTTACGAATACGAATTTTTTTTGAAATTGTCGAAGATTTTTTAAATGTTTGGTAAAGAAGTTTACATATTTTAAGTGCCTTTACATATTTTTTATTTCGACTATTGGGAGCACAGGAGAAATATTTTAACGACTTTTTAAACAATTCTTCTAAATTTTATTCATTTATCATGGAAGCTTTAAATTTTAAAGTCAATCACTTACTGGAAAATGAATTCGACTATGAACTGAAAATCCGTCGTACTTTCTCAGAACGTCCGGTCGCGGATAAAAGAAAGATTCTAACGAGGATCTTAAGTAAAGAAATACTCCAATAAATCAGATTGGACTAAATAGTTACAAAAAGTTTCTGATTTTTTAAAAAGTCTAATAAAAATTCTCCTTCTCAAATTAAAACTCCTGCTTCTCCAAATGGTCACATGTCTCCTTTATTCGTGCATAAATATTTAGATAATGGACCGCATATAAAGATAGATCTATTAGGTGCCCATTTCTTGGCTTTATTTGACTCTCGTGCAAATGCCTCCGTTGTAGGTCAGAATGGTATAAAAATTTTAAGTCGTTTAAGTATAAAAATATGCCATGTCAAAAATAGAAGTGTTACCACTGCAGATGGCAGCCGTCTAAAAGTTTTAGGTACGGTTGAGTTACCGCTAGTCTGCAATGGCCATTATTTAGTAATTTCTGCTCTAGTAGTACCTTCTCTATCACATACTTTGGTTTTAGGATGTGATTTTGCACAAAAATTCGGAATTTTTGTAAATTTTAAAGATAATTCGTGGTATCCACAGTCCCAAGAAGTCAACTCTCAAACAAGTTTTAAAGATTGTTATTAAGAAAGTTCTTTAGAAAACCTTTTGTCGCGTCTATGTACCCTAGATGATCTCTCGCGGACGGAACGCTTGAAGGCAGAAAAAGTAATAAGCTCTTTCAATGAAATAAGTAGTAAAGATAGGTTAGGCCGAACGAATAAAATCACCATGTCTATAGATACGGCTGATGCCAGTCCTGTAAAGACAAGGCCCATCGCCATGTCTCCGAACATGTCAAAAGTATTGAATAAGGAGTTAGACGAAATGTTGAAACTCGGAGTGAAATCGTCTATGCTTTGACGGAAGAAAGCTCAACGAGGTCAGCAAATTTGATAACTATCCATTACCGAACACCGACAGAATTTTGTAAGGAGTTAGACGAAATGTTGAAACTCGGAGCGATATCGTCTATGCTTTGACGGTAGAAAGCTCAACGAGGTCAGCAAATTTGACCGATAGACCTTAGAAAGGCTTTCTGGCAAATTCCTTTGGACAAATCCTCTAAGGAAACGACCGCTTTTGCAGTAGTAGGCCCATTTCCACGTTCAAAAAAGGGAAATAAATGACTTTTCGTAATTTCTTGCTGGTTAACCAAGTATACCGTGTTATTTCCTTTGAAAAGCTCTAAAGCCGAATGCTTTTTGAAAATTTTAGAAAACGATATTTTTCTAATCCACGGAGTTTCATCGCTTTCGATATGCGATACCGGTACTCAGTTTACTTCTGAGTGTCTTAAGAGCTTAAGTGAGACATATAGTTTTAACATACGTTTCAATCCCGTGTGCCCTCTACAATATAATTTCGTTCAAAATAATATTCGTTGATTCACGTGATAATTCGGGATAAAGGAATTTCAAAGATTCAAACACGAAGTAACCGGGTTTACACCGTCTTTCTTAGTTTACGGCAGACAGATACCTCTATCTGGATCGTATTATAAAAACTTAGATTTGGATGTCAATGTTGACAGCGAAATAATTCCGGGTAACAGGGGCGCGTATGCCGAAAATTTAAAGGGTTTAAAAGATATTTTCACCGACGTGCGTAGTAAGATACATAAGGCTTATGAACGGAACAGTAAGTCTTACAACCTTAGAAAAAGGGATTTTCCTTTAAGATAGGTGATCACGTTTGGCGAAAAAATAAAATTCTTTCCAGTGCAGCAGATAAATTCACATCTAAGTTGGTACCTAAGTATGTGCATTGCGTGATTAGAGAAAAGATTTCAGATTTAGTTTATGGCTTAGTTAATTTAGATGGGACTAAAATAGGACGATGGCATATTAAAGACTTAAAACCATTCAACGGACCTAACCCTAATGAAAGTTTGTCAGAAGAAGAATAATTTATATTTATTGCTTTACTTTACTTTTTTTTGATGTTGCTCTGTAGAGGTAACGACCTCGTTTTTTTGACTGTTATAAAAGTTGAGCAGAGTATAGCTTACTTTTATAGTTTTTTGCTAAGGTTTTGGGTACTGATCATATCCAAACTTAGGTTGATTGTAGTTGATGTTTTAGCATCGACTCAGCTGTTGCGAGCCTGCGAAAGAGTCACACTCAGGATATATCATAAGACTGGTATGTCGGTGGTCGCGGGATTTGATTTGCTTATGACCCCAAATAATATCCAGTTCTTGACACTTGGAAGCGAAATTTTGATTAGAGGCAATCCAAGGTGATCTTGAGTTAGGACAAGCGCAAGATGTAGCTCGTGTAGGGTGATGTAGAGTCAAAATTTTTATGAGCAATTTCAAAGTTTGTTACCCGAGTGGGTGTATTTTTATTACCTTAGTGGTATATGTTGGGTGCAATTAAGAGTAAATTGATTTTGGTTTATCCAGTAAGTCTAAGACTTGGATTATTTTGATTTAGATCTTCTTCTGAATCGACAAACTGAGGGTATTTTCTATTTTTTTTTAGAGCCGTTTAAACGTTACCTTTGAGTCACTAATTTTTTTAAAATTTTTTTGCATGGACTCATAGGCGTATGTTGAGTTTTTTCGGTATACTATCAGATTGATAGGAAATTGAAGTCCTGCAGGAGAACTAAAGGCTGATCATTTACAAGAGACGAGAGCAAAGTAAGACAGTCGATTCACAAAGAAATGATCAAAATCTGATACCGAGATGAGAACCTTGTTAAGAGAGGCTAAGCGCAGTGAAGGAAGATTCCTAACCGAATTTTTAGATTTCCAAGAGGTAATCTAGAAGTTTGGGCTGACAGAAAACGGTTATGCCTGATACCTGTAGCAGTTTCTTCTAGAGGCTATTGTCTAGGGAGACGATTAACACCATGATCGAATATTTTAGCTGTCAATGATGTTTTCTTCTTGTTTCTGATTAAGCTGGAAAAGCTCTTGTCGTCTTCAAAAGTTTTGTTGCGTTGCCACCGAAAAAATGGAGAAATTTTTACTTCAAGTAGCTTTTTAAGCTCATTTTCGTTTTTTTTTAAAAATTTCGTTAGAAGCTTGGTTAAGTCAACCTTGTAGATCTTTTAGGTTGTATCCCATGAGTTATCTGTTTTTACAGGCTGTGATGCACCGGGTGCTAACAGATGCCGTTACGACGTTTGGCAGGAAGTTAGTCTTCCTGAGGAACAGACTGATTGGAAGGGTAGTCTATGGGGGGTGAACGTTTGACCTTTGGGACCTTTAAAAGTTTTGTTACTCAATGGTTATTTCTATTTGAACCAAAGGAGAGCCTAGCTACTGTAGTCGACCTCAGCTCCAATTAGCCTAGTAGTGGTGACAGGCTGTTGGCAGTAGTGTGTTTCGGAACACCCTATTGATTAATTTTTTTCTTTTGACTTATGGTGGTGTGGTAGACACCGTTTTAGTTTAGCGGATGCTATAATCTACTCCCTTTTGTTGGTGGACACCAGGGTCACCAATTCTGTATTTTATTGTCTCCACCATTCAGTATATCGTGGTGAGGTGCTTGTCTCCTGTTATGTGGGATGGATTGAATGTTTTTCGTTGTTGTTCTAGGGCGAGACCAGTACACGAGGGTTCTTCATGCAACTTGGAGAAGCGCAATGCTGGCTAAATTTTATATCTCTGTGTAGCCACCCTGAAGAATGACGGAGGGCGTTTTTTTTCGGCTCATGTTTCTAGGCAGATTTGTCACTTTGGTGCGATGTGCCGAAGATTTGATTAGCTTTTGCTAAGAGCTTTCACCCAGCTCAGTATGGAGTTATCATAACCAAGAGTTTGGGATTTGAACTCCTGTATGTATTTCTGTATATATTTCTGTACATATTTCTGTATATATTTCGGTGTATGTTGGTTGCCTGAGGGCATGTGCTCAAAATGCGAGATTTTGAGTCGTTTTGCTTATGGACTCCTATATATAGGATTATGACTTTAGGGAGGTCCTATTTCGAGACTTGCTGTCTCATATAGTTATGTTAGGAATGTTTCCTTGAATGTTAGTTGCGCGCGGACTAATCATTCTGTTCTTAGTGAACATTGCTTTTTGAAGCAGGATCATTCAGTTTGGTGAATTTTAGCTTTTATAGCTATTCACTGTGTTTAGAGTGAATTTTAGCTTTTGTAGCTATCCACCGTGCCTATAGTGATATTGTTAGCTTTTATAGCTGCTCACTATGTTAATGGCGAGATTGTTCTTTATGAACGCAGACTTTGTGTAGTCGAGGACTACTTACAGAGTGTTTTCTTGGCGAGGAGCCGAGGTTTTCCCTGGCGATTTTAGCATGTCTAGATGTCTTAGGACGTCGACATTGCGCGATAGAGTGCGATTATTTTCCGAGTGCGACTAGTAGTGATACTAGATTTAGAATGTTCTCTTAGCGATGAGCTAGAGCATGGATAGCGATTTTTCCCGAGCGTTTGTCTGGATATTTATCCAGATATTTTTTTTTGGCCTTGTGCTAAATGGTCTGACAAGACTTTTTCTTTTTAGTGTAAGTGTTTGCACTAGAATCAGTTTTTTATTTTTCTTTATTTAAGAATTTTTATAAATTTCTTTTGCTGAAATAGAAAATTTTCAAACAATCCTTAAAATATTTTAAGGGGGGGTGTTCATATTTTATTTCAGTTCATTTTTTTTGATTTAGACAAGAGTCTAGACAAAGTTATATTTTTTTGTTTTGGTAACAATAACAGAGCTGATTCTTTCATATAAGAAGACCGCGATTGTTATTTCGGAAAGGTATTTCCTATGTTCATGCAAGGATTTTTATTTACTTTTTGATGTACTCAACCTTAGTGCTTAATTAAGTTAAGTCTAGGTATAAGATTCTTGTGTACATGCAAAGATTTTTATTTAGTTTTCATTGTACTTAATATTAGTGCTTGATTGAATTAAGTCTAGTAGTAAGGTCCGAAGTTTGTAATTTTGTTTTAACTTCTGACCTTAGTATTAAGTGATAGTGTACCACTTTGTACCTTTTCATAAGTAGCCTAAGTTTAATAGACTAGTGTAGTCTATTTCTTTTTGGAAGGGGGTAAATGTAACATTCATTTTTTCCTAGATTTTAAGACCATGTAATGTTACTGATTTTTTCACTTCAAATTGTACTTATTTTCATTTTTGTACCGAACGGTGTATTAAACAGAGATTCCAAGACGTTCGGTATAGTGTGTTGTGCGGGTTCCTGACCGAATCTACCGCTACGCCGCGATTGGTGAAAAGTTTGTATCCGCAGTTTTGGTTCCGGCGTCGCCATATTACCGGCAGAGTTGGGATGGTTTATTTAAGGGCCTGAAGACCGACTATCGAGGCTGTTTTCCATCGAGCCGCAGCCGGGCTATTTTCCATCTAGTCGCCGAGTAGGCTTCGTACCATCTAGCCGACAGGCTAATTTTCATGAGAGTCGCCAAGTAGGCTTCCTTCGACTGAGCTACAAAAAAAGCTCAGAACAACCATCATGCGAGCTAAGTAAAAGTACCAGTTTCTTAACTAAAAGCCGAAGTGGGCTTTCAAAGTGTTAGCTAGAAAAAGTGTGAAATCGGTCGAATGCCATCAACGCAGGAATAAGAACAGTAAGTTACCCAAACTTCCTTCAATAGACTTATTCCAGAGCAGTGCATTAACAACAATTTAAAACAGACTAAAAGTGAAGTGTAAGGCACTATTTTTCGTCTTCGGGGGTTATCATAGCCAGGATTTAAATGTAATAACCACTAGTTAGGCTAGAATTTTTTTGTAGAACTGCAAAGGTTGGAACTTTTTATTTTAAAAAACATGAATAAATTCTCTTTTTTTGTTGATTAAAGCTAGTGTCTCACTGAATACCTATCCTACTTTTCAGGACAAGAACGGCTGTAACATACTGATTTTTTTATTTACCAACAATACATTCTTTCAGTATTTTTCCATTTTTTTTAGCTGAAATTAGATCCTTTCTATTTTAAAATGGATGGTGCCCAAAATTTGTACAGCTAAAGCTTTTTAAAAATAGAAAATAGTTCCAAAAAGACGTAAGACAATTATCTCTTACCCATATCTCTCTACCAAGGAAAACTGAGCTAGTGTGTGTTTAATTTCTTTAGTTCTTCTAAAATCAGGGTTCACTCAATTCAGTATCAGAAATTAAAGCGGGGCTGCAAGAAAATTGTGCTCAAGCTTGGGGTGTCCAATATTCAAACGGTACAAAATGACGCAGTGTACGTGGGGCGCAATTAAACACCTTTTCTTAAGTTACAAAATGACACCACAACGTGCGGGCAAGTTCCAATGTTACAAAATTGCGCTCAAGCGTAGGACAAACAACTTCTCACAGGGTATAAAAAAAGATGCCTCAAACTGAGGACAGTTCACAGGTTACAACATATATATATATATATATATATATATATATATATATATATATATATATATATATATATATATATATATATATATATATGTATGTATGTATGTATGTATATATATATATATATATATATATATATATATATATATATATATATATATATATACATACATACATATATATACTATCCATCATCAGCCGTTCGTCCATCGTCGGATGTAGGCCTCCAATGTTGACTTTCTTGAGCTTATCTCATCCAATCATTGCCTACCAAATGCTTAATATCATCTGTCCAACGAGTTTGTGACCTTTCGCAGGTCTTCTGTGTCTTCGCGGTCTCCATTCCACAAGCCTCTTGGTTCACCGATTGTCTGTCATACGGGCCACATGTCCTGCCCAGTTCCATCTCAACCTGCAAGCCCGCTCTTCATTCTTTATGCGATCTCTCAGTTTTAATCCCAACATTCACTTTTCCATGGCCCTTTGTATAATCAGCAACCTTTCTTTTATGCGGTTATTCATGGTTCAATTTTCTGTACCGTATGTCAGAACTGTCAGTATTTGCTGATCGGATACTTTAGCCTTGATGGTATTAGGTAGCTTGTCATTTTCAATTTGCTGTCCTAGATATAAATAAGATGTGATTTTTTCTATTGTTTGTTGTTCGATTCTTAAACTGGTGTTTAGGTTATTATTTCCTGTAACAGTGGTCATATATTAGGTTTTGGCAATGTTGATCTTCACACCAATTTGTGTTGATTTATCATTTATATCGATCAGCATTTGTTGCAGCGTTTCGGTGGTTTCGCTGATCAATATGATATCATCTGCAAAACGCAGATGGTGTAGCTGTTCTCCGTCTATGGATATTCCCCCCTATTCTCCCAATCAAGTCGTTTGAATATTTCCTCCAAAGTCAATGTAAACAGCTTAGGTGATATTGAGTCGCCTTGTCGCACTCCTCTTTTTGTTTTAATTGTATTTTTTTTTCTTCCAGCAATACCTGAAATGTGGTGTTCTCATATATGTGGTTTAGGTGTATCGGTGGTCTATTGGGCAATTGCATAATGCATTTAGAACTGCTCATGCTTCGACTGAGTCGAAAGCCTTCTTGTAGTCTATGAATGCTACCCACAATGTAATGTACTCACTGGCTTTCTCGATAAGCGTTCTTACGGCTTGTAGATGGTCCAAAGTGCTGAGCTTTCCCTGAAACACTACCTGCTCTTTTGGTTGGTGATCGTCCTTATAGCCTCGCCGTTATAATTTTTTTAAATATTTTTATATAGTGTTGACAGTAAACTTATAGGCCTGTAATTGTCTAGTTATTCCTGGTTGCCTTTTTTGAAGATTGAGAGATAAGTTATGTGTTGTATATTACTTCAAGCATATGTATTATAGTCGGGCCGCCGTATTTGACCATCTTCTCCTGGGACACGACCATTACCGATCTTCTTAACTACTTGAATAATTTCGTCCGCTGTGATTCTTGGTATATCCTCTGACTCCACGTTCGTGGTTTTAATTCTGGTCTCACTTCTTTTACCTATTGGAGGATCTGTCTTACTCTCGTACAATTCCTCATAGTATTTGTGTACTGTTTCTTTAAGTTGTTTTTTGTCTGTTATGAGTTGATTATCCTCGTTTCTAATTTTCGTTATATGGCGCTTACCTTCTGACATTGTTCTTAGTACAGTTTTCTAACATTGTCTTACTACAATCCATCCTCTAGAGACTCTTGTGTGTTTTTAATTTCATAGTTCTTTTTGTCTCTTCTAATTTTCTGATTTCTTTGCTCTTTTTTCTTATATTGTCTGTATTTTCGGGGGTGCTTCGCTAGTTTTTCTACCTTTGTATTGTTAGATTTATAGTTTCTTTCCTCATTTATTATTATTTTCTTGTTGTATCTGTTGGTTCTTTTATCAGGACTTTCCCATTTCCACCCTCTATTTTCAGATTTTTTGAAGAAGGAATTCATAATAAACAATCCGTTTTTATAAACAAAATTGATCAGCGTATCTCCCCTATTATTTCTGGTCCCTAAGCCAAACGGTCTAACGCCTGTTATTACCTCATTTTCCTATTTTTGTAGGGTTGCTGTTTACAGCTAAATTCAGGTCTTCATAGAACCTTTCGATGTCTTCATTGCCATAATCTGTGGTTGGTGCGTATGCTTGGATAACTCTACATTTTGTTCTTTTATTGATTTCAAGATCGATGTATATGACTCTCTGATGTACTCCTGTACTGTGTTATCTTATCCCTCATATTTTTGTTAACTAGAAGGGCGACATCATTAATTTTTCTTTTCTCATTGTCATATATATTATTGGTTACCTATAATTAAGTTTCTAGTATTAATAATTTTTCTGTATTTTTAGGAGCCGATTACAGCAGCACCGACTACAGCAGCACCGACTACAGCAGCACCGACTACACAATCACCGACTACACAAGCACCGATTACACATACACTGACTACACGTGAATCGACTACAGACGAACCGCCTTCAACAGCACCGACTACACTGATACCTGAAACGACTACTGGTGGCAGACCTCAATACTCTGTAAGTACATGTATAAGTAACCTAGGAATAATATTGAATTTTTTATTCATTTTGTATAATGTTTAAAGCATTGCTAATAATTGTTATAATAGTAAACTGAAAAATTAAACTTTCAAGAACCCTATAGCAAGCTAGAAATTAAGTTTTTCTGTTTAATTATCTTCAAATGAAACAGGTAATAACTTAAATCATATTTTTAGACTATATTAGCAGGTATGGAGATATGTGTTTTCTTGTAGGCCGGGCAGTACATCCTTTAGTTAGTGTTTTGATTGGAAAATAGCAGACGTCATCAGAGTTTTATTTTGCATTTCTAATACTTACTGGTCGATAGTTAACCGAAAACTATTTACTGTTAAATAACCTGAATTAATCTAAACTATTTACAGCCAACTATTGATCAGTAAGTATCAATAAGACCACAAGAAACACTAGCCACCGGGTGAAGTCAGATCGAATTTCTTTATTCTGTAACGGCAAAATTATTTTTCGAAGTAGATAAGTTACCGTCCTGGCGTCTTGATTTGGAATTACAGAAATTTCTGGCCATTTAATGAAATAATTCAAACTCTGTTCAACTCGCTATATTGCTTGCCCCAAGAACCACATAAAATTCTGTATTTATTAGCATTTTGAGAACGTGTTGCAGTAATTTCTCAGAAACAGGGTCATTTTGAGCTCTGCGTTTTAAACTAGATTCATAAGAAGATGAAGGAATTGGGAGGACAAATATGGTAGCAATACATAGAATAACTTTCAACGAACATAGATCAGAAAACTTAGTATTAAACAGGGATAATGAGATAGAGCCAGAAATAACAAGAGAAGTGATTCATGCTAAACAACTACAGAAGGATGAAAAAGCAATTGGTTAGTATGAGATAAAAGGAGAAACCCTCAAAATATTTTCGGATGAAAGTCCATTTATTAATCAACTGGTAATCTTATTTAACACTAGCCGGGCCCGCGGCTCCGCTCGCGTGGACTTGATTCACTACTATCGTCACTGCTTATTCCTTATGTTACCTAACGTAATAAAGTATCTCCCATTATTTCCCCTTATCTCCCAATATTTCTCCTTATCTCCCATTATCTCTACATAATTTCCATTATCTAGACTTATTTCTGCTCATCTCCCATTATTTCTCCTTATCTCCCATTATTTCTCCTTATCTCCCATTATCTCACCTTATTTCCCATTATCTAGGCTTATCTCGGCTTATCTCGCAATATGTCTCCTTATCTCCCATTATTTCTCCTTATCTCCCATTATCTCACCATAACTCCCATTATCTAGACTTAACTCTGCTTATCTCCCATTATTTCTCGTTATCTCCCATTATTTATACTTATTTCCCATTATCTCACCTTATCTCCAATTATCGAGGCTTATCTCTACTTATCTCCCATTATTTCTCCTTATCTCCCATTATCTCACCTTATCTCCCATTAATATCGAATTATATATAACATATGTATAAATTTATAAAAACACGTAAATCAGATAAGTGGTTCTCGACTGATAAGCGTACTAACGGACAGATAGAGGGAAGTTACATTTTATATATATTATATTCTTTGCTACATGATGTTGTTCCGTATTTAATGCTTTAGGCAGTGTATTGCAAGAGAACGCGCTAGCGGCAAACTTTTCTCCGGCTTGATTCACTATTATCGTCACTGCTTATTCCTTATGTCACCTAACGTAATAAAATAGATCCTATAACCTGGCCAGAGAATATACGTATGTTTAAAAAAAAAGCACGTAAATCGGATAAGTGGTTCTCCAGTGATAAGCGCACTAACGGACCGACAGAGGGACAGAGAGACGTTACATTTTATATATATTATAGATATTCTTTGCTCCATGATATTGTTCCATATTTAATGGTTTAGTATATTAAAAAAAGCACGTAAATCGGATAAGTGGTTCTCCAGTGATAAGCGCACAAACGGACAAACAGAGAGACGTTGCATTCTATATATATTATAGATATTCTTTGCTACATATTTAGTGGTTTAGGCAGTGTATTGCAAGAGAACGCGCTAGCGGCAAACTTTTTTCCGATTTGATTCACTATTATTGTCACTGCTCATTCCTTATGCTACCTATCGTAATAAAATATAGCCTATAACCTGGCCGAGAACATATGTATATTTTAAAAAAAAAGTACGAAAATCGGATAAGCGGTTCTCCAGTAACACAACACTAACAGACAGACAGACAGAGATACGTTGCATTTTATATATATTATAGATGTAATAAAATATATATCTATAATCTGGTCAGAGAACATATGTATGAATTTAAAAAATCACGTAAATCAGATAAGTGGTTCTCGAGGGATAAGCACACTAACGGACTGACAGAGAAACGTTGCATTTTATATATATTATAGATATAGATTATTATTATTATATAACCTATAATATATGTATGAATTTAAAGAAAGACAGAAAAATCGGATAAGTGGTTCTCGCGTGATAAACGCACTAATGGACAGACCAGACAGTTAGACAGAGAGACATTGCATTTTATATATATTATACGAGGCATGTTTTTTAAGTAAGTACCGTTTTGCGATTCCGCCGCCGCAGCGATACGGTCGGCGTTCCGCGCATGCGCGCTGGTAACCTACATCTCATGTCTACGCACTAACGCCATTACAGTCTGATTCTTCATTGTATACGTTGTTTACTGCGTGTTTAAGATGCCTCCGACAATCGTGAGTCCCGCCGATTGTGAAGTACGGGCTGTTATACGATTTCTTAGTGCTAAAGGCGTAAAACCGATCGATATTCATCGTGAGATCTGTGAAGTTTACGGACAAAACATTATGAGTGATGGAATGGTAAGGAAATGGGTGAGAGTATTTAAAGATGGCCGCACAAATGTGCATGATGAAGAACGGAGTGGGCGTCCTTCGGTCGTTAATGAAGATTTGGTGCAGAAAGTGGACGAAAAGGTGAGAGAAAACAGACTACCATTTGTTCCTGCACTTGAAGAAGCACCTGGGTGGTCAGCGTCTTCAAGACGATAACGAAGTCAAAACATTTGTGATACAGTGGTTAACAAGTCAGGCGGCCGAATTTTATGAGGAGGGTATTCAAAAACTGGTGCCACGTTATGACAAGTGCCTCAATATTCACGGAAATTATGTAGAAAAGTAGATTAAGGTACAGGCTTTCATGTAAAAATAAAATTATAGCGATATCTTTGCACGTCTTTTTTTAATTCCAAGACGGTACTTACTTAAAAAACATGCCTCGTAGATTATAGTTTATAGATATTCTCTGCTACATAATATTGTTCCATATTTAATGGTTTAGGCTGTGTATTGCAAAGGAACGCGCTAGCGGCAAACTTTTTTCCGACTTCATTTTCTATTTTACGTCACTGCTCATTCATTCATTATGCTACTTATCGCAATAAAATAGAGCGTATAACCTGGCCAGAGAACATATGTATGTTTTTAAAAAAAAGTACGTAAATCGGTTAAGTGGTTCTCCAGTGATAAGCGCACTAACGGACAGACAGACAGACAGAGAGACGTTGCATTTTATATATATTATAGATAGAAGATCTATGAAATTGGACAAATACCTAAAAAGTCAAAATCAGTGAAATATTGCGATTATCGCTTAATAAGTTTGATATCTTACGTTCTCAAAATATTTCTGAGAATCGTCCATACCAGAATATATAGACAATGTGAAGCAAAAATAGATTATACACAACTCGGATTCCGAAAAGGCATGGGTACACGCGAAGCTTTATTCTCATTAAATATACTGGTCCATGCGTCGTTGTAAAGATATGCATGTAAATGTATATGCGTGTTTTATAGATTACAATAAAGCTTTCGACTGTGTGATACACGAAAAATTAATTAAAATCCTAGAAACAATAAATATAGACAAAAGAGATCTAAATATTATTAAAAACTTATACTGGAGTCAATCAGTGAAAGTTAAAATTGGGCTGAAAAAATCAGAAAGAATAAAAATAACCCAAAAATATAAGACAGGGATGCATTCTCTTGCCATTTTTTGCTTAATCTTTATTCTGATGCTGTATTTAGTGAGGCCATATATGAATCCACTGAAGGAACAACAGTTAATGAGATACACTAAACAACATACTGTTCTATTAGTAAATAATATCGATTTCCAGGAACTGATCAATTGAATCCTAATAGCCAGCGAAAGATTTAAATTAACTATAACTATAAGAAAAACCAAGTGGATGGTAATAATAAAGACAAATCTACCACCAGAATCCCTCTTAATCAAGGAGAACACCGTAGAATCCCACATTTAAATATTTGGGAACCAATATAAATGAAAAGTAGGATCCAAGAAACGAAATATATTCCCGAATTGAACGGGCTCGAGTGACATACATGAATATGGATAAATTTTCACATCGAACAAATCTCAGTTCCGAACTTCGAATGAGAATGGTGAGAACGTCCGTGCTATTGTTAGTTCACAGAAACGGCTTTTGAAATGAACCTTTATAGGCGCTTTCTTCACATTTGCTGGGTACAGCAAATAAAAACACAGGAGTACTGGAAAGAATGAACAAAATGAAAGAATTACTAACAACCATAAAAAAATAAGAAAAATTTAATACAACAAATACCAATTTAATTATTAAAGGCAAAATAAAGGGCAAACGATCGATTGAAAGACGACAGAATTGTTGGCAGAAAGACATGCGAAGAACTATTTTTCTAGCAGCAGCTTCTAAAGCTTCTAAGCCATATGGATCGCGAACTTTCGTGAGGAGATGGTGTCGTAACAAGAACAAGAATGAGATTAAGAGATATATTTTCTCGTGGATTCTTGAAGAAGAGATGGAATGTTAATGTAATAATAATAAATTCTTTTAAACTTTGAATTGTTGTGGCTGTTACTTGATGGAAATTCATAACGAATGTAATGAAAGATTTGAATTTGTCAAATTTCCACTTTATTTAGTTTCACTGAAACTGTATGATGCGTTTCGCTATACTATAGCTTCGTCTGATACAAAATCTTTATATCAGACGAAGCTATAGTATAGCGAAACGCGTCATACAGTTTCAGTGAACCTAAATAAAGTGGAAATTTGACAAATTCAAGTCTTTCATTACAATAAATTCTTTGATGCTAAAAATGATCGAAATCTCCATTTTTTCTTATTTACTGCATTGTTTTGAAAGTTGTAAATGTAAATGTAACTATTGTGCTATTTGACCTTCAAAGTGTTTTTAGTGATGGCCTGTTAGCAAGAAAAGCTATTATCATAAAGGTATATGTGGAAATATTGGAAGGTCAACGCAATAGCAATTAGCAAATTATTTTCTGGTTAATAATTAATAACTGTTTTAAATTACGAGAAGAGTAAAGTTGGATGCAATGCATATTTTTAGTAAAATAAAACAGTCGATAACCCCTGCCGGTTAGGCTAGAACCGATGCTAACTGCTATCATGCAGTATAGACTCAAGATCCAAAGCGACAACACATTAACGTAGTAATGAGTTTGACCATACATCACGCATCATTTGCGGCAGTTGCTCATCTCGGATACTGCTTAAATACCTCTTATGTATATATTCTATATCAAAAAGGACTTAGCTTCTAAAAATACCCCAAGTTGCAGATTTTCAATTATGACTTTCCTGATTTTATTTTTCCGCATATGGACGTAAGCTAGAATGAAAAAGTTTGTAATACCCATTTTATTCTTAAATGTTTTAATAACTTTTCTTGCTACAAAAGAAATAGAGTGTTTTATAAAAAAAAAAATAGATTTATGTTAACAAATGATGGAAAGCGATTGCTAGTTGTATTTTTATTAAAAATGAGCATTTGATCTAACTTTACTTCCACCATAAAGTTTATTATTTCATTTAAATCCGTTTTAAAATAGCATTATATCATTACTAGCAAACAGTAACCACAGTGGATATTTGGCCTGGTTAAGGACATGCCAATTTTTGAGGACTATAAATAGGCCATCTCAAGTCCACTCATAACGTGTGCTATTTACCGTAAGGCGACGTATGTACCTATGTTACAATTACCGTAAAAACATGTTATAAATTAGTTTCATTCAGTGAAGAATGTTGTTTGAATATAGTGCTTCTTGCCAATAGCTACTGTTCAAGTTTAGCACAGAACTATTTCGCCCCATTTCATAGTGTATCGTGAATTCTGGGTAATGAAAAAACTATCCTCCTTTGTGACGTCATTTGGTCTTCTAAAAATAGCACAAATATCACTTCTCGAAACTAACAGTATATGGGATGATCTTGGACTCTGTTGTAAATACGCTATACCTTGCTTCTGCAAATCATCTATTATCAGGTCAATTTCTTGACTTTTAGCTAGAGGGACTCTTCTTAGTGATATCCTGATTGGAGCTACATTGCATGATCACATGACTTCATTAGTAGCCGAGTAGTACGGCTGACAATAACGTTGGCTTCCTATAGAGGGTTACAGGGAAAGTCGTCCTAGATAATTAAGGGCGTTATAGTTTAGGTCGTTTCTGACCGATTTGACTCTATGACATGATGTCCTAAACTTAACCGTTTTCGAGATATTGAAGCTTAAAGATTTTCTAAAAAAAACCATGTTTTTTTTTTTTGCTTTTATATCGATTTTTTTTTTATTAGAGGTTCTCGAGTGCGATTTTTTGGTTATTTTTAGTTAGTCTGTATGTCAAGTATCAAAAATCATCAAAAAAATTTGAATTAGTTACTAACAGTTTCAAATGGCGGCTTGTTAATGTTTCTAAATTACGAATTTTACCAAGTGTTTCCTACTTTAAATCAATAGAGAGAAAAAAAAATGTATGGAAGTTATTCTGCAAATTATTTTAAAAACTTTTACGTCCTTTTAGCTATCAAAAAAGGTATAATACTAGGAGTTTAATAGGAAAACTGTACACAGAATGACACCTAATGCGGGCTCGGGTAGCAAAAGGTAAATTTTTAGTTCTAGGTGAAAATACGAAAAATACACAAATAAAACAAAAAACCTTGCAATTTAATATTTTTTATTAATTATAATTCATGTTCTATATGGTCGCCCCTATTTCTAACACAAATTCTCATTCTTTTTCTTAAATTACTTTTCACAACGCTGGTTGTGAGGTGCCGCCTCATTTCGTCAGCCGCATCAATTATTTTTTGTCTTAGGACATCCACGTTTTCGATAGCAATCATCTGGTCGTATACGAGACTTTTCATGTGACCCCACACATACAAATCCATCGGTGTTAGGTCTGGGCTTCTCGGTGGCCAAGGTATGGGTCCGCCTTTTCCAATCCATTTGTTGGGATAATTGTCATTGAGCCATGCACGAACACTTCCTCTGTAGTGAGCTGGGCAGCCATCGTGTTGAAAGTACATGTTTTGTCTCAAACCAATAGGTAGGTCTTCCAGCAAATTAGGTATCTTTCCGCAAAAAATTGTCGTATTCCTCGCCATTCAAATTATCTGGCAGGAAGAATGGCCCAACCAAATAATTTGAAATTATACCCATCCACACATTTAAGCTGAATCTTGTTTGTGATCCTTTCGTTATTTTTTTGTTTGGGTTGCCTTCCTCTTTAGAAGCCCAATAGTGGGCATTGTGGTAGTTTGTAAGACCGTCTTTGGCGAATTTCGACTCGTCAGTCCATAGTATTTTCTTAAAAAAAAGATGCATCTTCGACATCGGTATTGAGCATAAATCTGCAGAAGTCTAATCGTCGCAACGGATCCCCTTCTTCAATGACTTGCACGGGCATATAGTGGTAAGGGTGTTGCCCAACAGTATGCATTACAAACCATACCTTCCACTGCGAAATACCAAGCTGTTGTGCGACAACATTTGTAGATGTGGTTGGGTCCACCTCAAGAGAGACGTCGTATGTCGTTTTCTTCGTCTTCGTCAAAGATACGTGGTCTTCCCATGTCAGTCCGCCGTCTTTGTACGGAACCAGTTTCTCGTAGTCTTCGATAAGTTCCATCAAATACGCTAACATCAGGTACACGACGAGTAGGATATCGCAGTAAGTATTCATCACGTCCATGCGACGACACTCCTTCGCAAAATCCGTAACACATTAGGATGTCAGCATATTCCTCGTTGGTATACGTTGCCATATTCACAAGCAGAGATCAAAATCCAGTTACGAGCCAATTCACACAGTCAGAAGATGAAACACAGATATTTTTGAAAAACACGGTATAGCACATCTTTAGTCTGCTCATGCTTAATTGCATGAGCAGACTAAAAAATCATTCAATAATGTTTAGTGAACAGAAAATGTCACTCGCACAGAGAGTACCGGAAAAAAATGCTTACCCAACCCTTTTTATTGTTTGAATTGGTAGTATCTAAATTCTATTATTATGTTACTCTACATTTGGGCCTATTGAAATCTCATTTTCTTAGAATTTTCAATAGATCCAGTAGATCTTATACCGTTTTAGATAGCTAAAAAGGCGTAAAAGTTTTTAAAATAATTTGCAGAATAACTTCCATACATTTTTTTTTCTCTTTATTGATTTAAAGTAGGAAACACTAGGTAAAAATTCGTAATTTAGAAACATTAATAAGCCGCCATTTGAAACTGTTAGTAACTAGTTCAAATTTTTTTGATGATTTTTGATACGTGACATACAGACTAACTAAAAATAACCAAAAAATCGCACTCGAGAACCTCTAATTAAAAAAAATCGATATAAAAGCTGTAACCTGTGAACTTGCCCGCACTTTTGTACCCTGTGAAAAGTTGTTTTTCCCACGCTTGGGCGCAATTTTCTTGCAACCTCTTTTTAATTTCTGATAATGAATTGAGTGGATCCTGATTTTAAAAGAACTAAAGAAATTAAACACACACTAGCTCAGTTTTCCTTGGTAGAGAGATATGGGTAAGAGATAATTTTTGTACGTCTTTTTGGAATTATTTTTTTTATTTTTTTAAAAAACCTCAGCTGTACGACTTTTGGGCACCATTCATTTTAAAATAGAAAGGATCTAACTTCAGCTAAAAAAAATGAAAAAATACTGAAAGGGTGTACAGTTGTTAAATAAAAAAACAGTTTGGTACAGCCGTCATTATCCTGAAAAGTAAGATAGGTATTCAGTGAGACACTAGCTTTAATCAACAAAAAGAAAATTTATTCATGATTTTAAAATAAAAGTTCTAACCTTTGCGGTTGTAAGGATTACAAAAAAAAATTCTAGCCTAACAGGTAGTTATTATTATTAGAGTCCCTAAATCAGACATTTAAATTCTAAAACCTGACTACCCCCGAAAGCGAAGAATCGTGATTTTCACTTCACGTTTTGTCAGTTCAAATTGCTGTTAAGACACTTATTTGCGGGAATAGGTCTATTGATGAATGTTCTGGTAACTTACGGTTGTCATTTGGGCTTCTAGGCCTTCGATGGAACACAAAACCGATTTCACACTTTGTAGGAAACACTCAGAGCCCACTACGGCTTTACGTTAGAAAAAAAAACTCGTGCTTTACTTGGCTCTCGTAAATATTGCTATGAGCCTCTACTGCGGCTCGGTCGAAGTAAGCCTGGCTGCGGCTCGATGGAAATTAGCCTACTTGGCGGCTCGGTGGAAATAAGCCTACTTGGCGGCTCGGTGGAAATAAGCCGAGATTCCTGTCCTCCGGACACTTACATAAGCCGTGGGCACTCTCTCGGTAATATGGCGACGCCGGAACCAAAACTCCGGATACAAATATTTGACCAATCCCGGCGTATCGATAGATTCGGTCGCAAACCCGCACAGCACACTAATATACCGAGCGGCTAGCAATTTCTGATTAATATACTGCTCGATACAAAAATGAAAAGAAGTACAATTTAAAGTGAAAAATCAGTAACATTACATGGTCTTAAAATCTAGGAAAAAATGAATGTTATATTTACCCCCTTCCAAAAAGAAATAGACTACACTAGTCTATTAAACTAAGGCTACTTATGAAAATGTACAAAGTGGTACACTATCACTTAATACTAAGGTCAGAACTTAAAACAAAATTACAAACTTCGGACCTTACTACTAGACTTAATTCAATTAAGCACTAATATTAAGTACAATGAAAACCAAATGAAAATCTTTGCATGTACACAAGAATCTTATAACTAGACTTAACTTAATTAAGCACTAAGGTTAAGTACATCAAAAAGTAAATAAAAATCCTTGCATGAACATAAGAAATACCTTTCTAAAGTAACAATCGCGGTCTTCTTATATAAAAGAATCAGCTCTGTTATTGTTACCAAAACAACAAAAAAAAATTTTGTCTAGACTCTTGTCTAAATCAAAAAAAATGAACTGAAACAAAGTATGGACACCCCCCTTAAAATATTTTAAGGATTGTCTGAAAATTTTCTATTTCAGCAAAAGAAATTTATAAAAATTCTTAAATAAAGAAAAACAAAAAAATAAATGATTCTAGTGCAAACACTAACACTAAAAGGAGAAAGTCTTGTAAGACCATTTAGCACAAGGCTAAGAAAAACATCTGGATGAAAATCCAGACAAACGCTCGAAAAAAATCGCCATCAATGCTCTAGCTCACCGCTAAGAGAACATTCTAACTCTAGTATCACTACTAGTCGCATCAGAAAATAATCGCACTCTATAACGCAATGTCGACGTCCTAAGACATCCAGACATGCTAAAATCGCCAGGGAAAACGCTCCGGTTAATCGCCAGATAATCGCACTCTATAACGCAATGTCGACGTCCTAAGACATCCAGACATGCTACAATCGCCAGGGAAAACGCTCTGGTTGATCGCCAGAAAATACGTCAGCTCATCGCCAACAAAACACTCTGCTATATCGCCAGAAAAAAAAACCTCGGCTCCTCGCCAAGAAAACATTCTGGTACATCGCCAGAAAAAAGCCTCGGCTCCTCGCCAAGAAAACATTCTGGTACATCGCCAGAAAAAAGCCTCGGCTCCTCGCCAAGAAAACATTCTGGTACATCGCCAGAAAAAAACCTCGGCTCCTCGCCAAGAAAACACTCTGTAAATAGTCCTCGACTACACAAAGTCTGCGTTCTAAAAGAACAATCTCGCCATTAACATAGTGAGCAGCTATAAAAGCTAACAATATCACTATAGGCACAGCGAATAGCTATAAAAGCTAAAATTCACCCTAAACACAGTGAATAGCTATAAAAGCTAAAATTCACTAAACTGAATGATCCTGCTTCAAAAAGCAATGTTCACAAAGAACAGAATGATTAGTCCACGCGCAACTATCATTCAAGGAAACATTCCCAACATAACTATATGAGACAACAAGTCTCGAAATAGGACCTCCCTAAAGTCATAATCCTATATATAGGAGTCCATAAGCAAAACGACTCAAAATCACGCATTTTGAGCACATGCCCTCAGGCAACCAACATACACCGAAATATATACAGAAATATATACAGAAATATATACAGGAGTTCAAATCCCAAACTCTTGGTTATGATAACTCCATCCTGAGCTTGGTGAAAGCTCTTAGCAAAAGCTAATCAAATCTTCGGCACATCGCACCAAAGTGACAAATCTGCCTAGAAACATGAGCCAGAACAAACGCCCTCCGTCATTCTTCAGGGTGGCTATACAGAGATATAAAACTTAACCAGCATTGCGCCTCTTCAAGTTGCATGAAGAACCCTCGTGTACTGGTCTCGCCCTGAAACAACAACGAAAAACATTCAATCCATCCCACATAACAGGAGACAAACACCTCACCACGATATACTGAAAGGTGGAGACAATAAAATACGGAAATGGTGACCCTGGTGTCCACCAACAAAAGGGAGTAGATTATAGCATCCACTAAACTAAAACGGTGTCTACCACACCACCATAAGTCAAAAAAGAATTTAATCAATAGGGTGTTCCGAAACACACTACTGCCAACAGCCTGTCACCACTAATAGGCTAATTGGAGCTGAGGTCGACTACAGTAGCTAGGCTCTCCTTTGGTTCAAATAGAAATAACCATTGGGTAACAAAACCCCTAAAGGTCCCAAAGGTCAAACGGTCACCCCCCATAGACTACCCTTCCAATCAGTCTGTTCCTCAGGAAGACTAACTTCCTGCCAAACGTCGTAACGGCATCTGTTAGCACCCGGTGCATCACAGCCTGTAAAAACAGATAACTCATGGGATACAACCTAAAAGGTTTACAAGGTTAACTTAACCAAGCTTCTAACGGAAATTTCCAAAAAACGAAAATGAGCTTAAAAAGCTACTTGAAGTAAAAATTTCTCAATTTTTCGGTGGCAACGCAACAAAACTTTTGAAGACGACAAGAGCTTTTCCAGCTTAATCAGAAACAAGAAGAAAACATCATTGACAGCTAAAATATTCGGTGGTGTTAATCGTCTCCCTAGACAATAGCCTCTAGAAGAAACTGCTACAGGTATCAGGCATAACCGTTTTCTGTCAGCCCAAACTTCTAGATTACCTCTTGGAAATCTAAAAATTCGGTTAGGAATCTTCCTTCACTGCGCTTAGCCTCTCTTAACAAGGTTCTCATCTCGGTATCAGATTTTGATCATTTCTTTGTGAAACGACTGTCTTACTCTGCTCTCATCTCTTGTAAATGATCAGCCTTTAGTTCTCCTGCAGGACTTCAATTTCCTATCAATCTGATAGTATACCGAAAAAACTCAACATACGCCTATGAGTCCATGCAAAAAAATTTTAAAAAAAATTAGTGACTCAAAGGTAACGTTTAAACGGCTCTGAAAAAGAAAAAAGTATACCCTCAGTTTGTCAATTCAGAAGAAGGTCTAAATCAAAATAATCCAAGTCTTAGACTTACTGGATAAACCAAAATCAATTTACTCTTAATTGCACCCAACATATACCACTAAGGTAATAGAAATACACCCACTCGGGTAACAAACTTTGAAATTGCTCATAAAAATTTTGACTCTACATCACACTACACGAGCTACATCTTGCGCTTGTCCTAACTCAAGATCACCTTGGATTGCCTCTAATCAAAATTTCGCTTCCAAGTGTCAAGAACTGGATATTATTTGGGGTCTTAAGCAAATCAAATCCCGCGACCACCGACATACCAGTCTTATGATATATCCTGAGTATGACTCCTTCGCAAGCTCTCAACAGCTGAGTCGATGCTAAACATCAACCACAATCAACCTAAGTTTGGGATATGGCCAATACCCAAAACCTTAGCATTAAACAATAAAAGCAAGCTATTCTCTGCTCAACTTTTATAACAGTCAAAAAAAACGAGGTCGTCACCTCCACAGAGCAACATCAAAAAAAATAAAGTAAAGCAATTAAGATAATGTAAATATAAATTATCCTTCTACTGACAAACTTTCATTAGGGTTAAGTCCAGTGAATGGTTTTAAGTCTTTAATATGCCATCGTCCTACTTTAGTCCCATCTAAATTAACTAAACCATAAACTAAGTCTGAAATCTTTTCTCTTATCACGCAATGCACATACTTAGGTACTAACTTAGATGTGAATTTATCAGCTGCACTGGAAAGAATTTTATTTTTTCGCCAAACGTGTTCACCTATTTTAAAGGAAAAATCCCTTTTTCTAAGGTTGTAAGACTTACTGTTCCGTTCATAAGCCTTATGTATCCTACTACGCACGTCGGTGAAAATATCTTTTAAACCCTTTAAATTTTCGGCGTACGCACCCCTGTTACCCGGAATTATTTCGCTGTCAACATTGACATCCAAATCCAAATTTTTATAATACGATCCAGATAGAGGTATATGTCTGCCGTAAACTAAGAAAGACGGTGTGAACCCTGTTACTTCGTGTCTTGCGGTATTTATTGCTTGTTGAATTTTGGAAATATTGCCATCCCAAGTGTCATGTGAATCAACGTAACTTCTTAAAGCGGTCCCGACTGTTCGGTTATTACGTTCGACAAAATTACATTGTGGAGAGTACACGGGATTAAAACGGATATTAAAACTATAAGTTTCACTTAGGCTCTTAAAACTCTTAGAGGTAAACTGAGTACCGTTATCGCATATTAAGAGCGATGGAACACTGTGGATTAGAAAGACATTATTTTCCAAAATTCTCTCTATATGTCCAGCTTTAGAGCTTTTCAAAGGAAATAGCATGGTATACTTTGTAAACCAGCAAGAAACCACGAGAAGCCATTTATTTCCCTTTTTTGAACGTGGGAATGGGCCTACTAGATCAGCTGCTATGACTTGAAAAGGGTAATTAACCGTTTTCTCTTTTCCCATCAGTCCCATAGGTAGTGCATTTGGAGATTTCTGCGCTCCACATACTTCACAAGTCCTCACGAACTTTAAGATATCAAAACGCATTTTTGGCCAATAATACTGTTCCTGAACCCTGTGAAGAGTTTTATAAAAACCAAAATGACCAGAAGTAGGAGGAGTGTGACACATGTCTATAATTTCCCCTCTCTGCGGTTTAGGAACTAGTATTTTCCACTCGGGTACATTAACTTTTAAAGGCAACTGGTTTGGGATAAATTTGTACACGAAATCATTTTCCACCTTCCACTGCGGAAAATTTTGAGGAAATTCTTTAATTTGCTGCCGCAAATTATCGTACCATGGATCAATGCGATCTATATCAACTGTATCTATTCTTACGCCAATCTCTGCATTAAGACTGTTTTCGTTCCCTGTATGATCTGGGATTCTTGACAAGGCGTCAGGAATAACATTGTGGACTCCTTTTCTATGAATTAAATTAAATGTATGTTGTCTCAGCCTAATCGCCCAACGCGCTAGTTTGCCACTAGGGTTTTTAATAGAATTAAGCCATAATAAACTATAATGATCTGTTATGACCGTGAAAGGAACACCTTCTATGTAAGGTCGAAACTTTTCGATGTTAAAGAGTACTGCCAAACATTCTTTTTCAACAACCGAATAGTTACGTTCAGCCTTTGATAAAGTTCTACTGGCATACGCTATCACTCTTTCCTCACCATTGATTTTCTGTGTTAGGACGCCCCCTAAACCGGTATTAGAAGCATCACTAGAAATATAAAACTGTTGGGAAAAATCTGGTTGGGATAAAATGGGAGCTGAAACCAATAGCTCTTTAATCTTTATAAAAGATTCTTCGGCTGCCTTTGTCCAATCTATCGATTGTCCTTTTTTTCGTCCTTTCAAAAGATCATTAATAGGCGACAACAAGGTAGAAAAATTCTCGATAAAACGTCTGTACCATGAACACATTCCTACGAAGCGCTTAACTTCCGTAGTATTAGTAGGTCTCGCATAATTAACCATGCTTGCTACTTTATCCGGATCGGTACGCAAGGAATTTGAGCCTACAATATAGCCTAAAAACTTTAGAGAAGTTTTGAAAAAATCACGTTTGCTCAAATTTATCGTCAGTCCGGCCTCTTTCAATTTATTTTTTACTTCTTTAAGTAAGCGTATATGCGATTCGAAGTCTTCCGATGTTACTAAAATATCATCGAGATAGGTAAAAATATGTGGCTCATATTTCGGACCAAATATAGCGTCCACTAAACGTTGCTGAGTTTGAGCAGCGTTCTTTAGACCAAACGGCATAGTGACGAACTGAAATAGACCTCGGCCTACTACTGCAAAAGCGGTCTTTTCCTTAGAGGATTTGTCCAAAGGAATTTGCCAGAATGCCTTTCTAAGATCTATCGAGGATACATACTTAGCATTCCTGAGTGATGTCAAAATTCTATCGATGTTCGGTAATGGATAGTTATCAAATTTGCTGACCTCGTTGAGCTTTCTTCCGTCAAAGCATAGACGATACTGTCCATCGGCCTTTTTCACCAATAAGATTGGAGAACACCAGGGACTGTTTGATTCTTCAATCACTCCGAGTTTCAACATTTCGTCTAACTCTTTATTTAATACTTTTGACATGTACGGAGACATGGCGAAGGGCCTTGTCTTTACAGGACTGGCATCAGCCGTATCTATAGACATGTTGATTTTATTCGTTCGGCCTAACCTATCTTTACTACTTATTTCTTTGAAAGAGCTTATTACTTTTTCTGCCTTTAAGCGTTCCGTCCGCGAGAGATCATCTAGGGTACATAGACGCGAGAAAAGGTTTTCTAAAGAATTTTCCGAATAACAATCTTTAAAACTTGTTTGAGAATTGACTTCTAGGGACTGTGGATACCACGAATTATTTTTAAAATTTACTAAAATTCCGAATTTTTGTGCAAAATCACATCCTAAAACCAAAGTATGTGATAGAGAAGGTACTACTAGAGCAGAGATTACTAAACAATGACCATTGCAGACTAGCGGCAACTCAACCGTACCTAAAACTTTTAGACGGCTGCCATCTGCAGTGGTAACACTTCTATTTTTGACATGGCATATTTTTATACTTAAACGACTTAAAATTTTAATACCATTCTGACCTACAACGGAGGCATTTGCACCAGAGTCAAATAAAGCCGAGAAATGGGCACCTAATAGATCTGTCTTTATATGCGGTCCATTATCTAAATATTTATGCACGAATAAAGGAGACATGTGACCATTTGGAGAAGCAGGAGTTTTAATTTGAGAAGGAGAATTTTTATTAGACTTTTAAAAAAATCAGAAACTTTTTGTAACTATTTAGTCCAATCTGATTTATTGGAGTATTTCTTTACTTAAGATCCTCGTTAGAATCTTTCTTTTATCCGCGACCGGACGTTCTGAGAAAGTACGACGGATTTTCAGTTCATAGTCTAACTCATATTCCAGTAGGTGATTGACTTTAAAATTGAAGGCTTCCATGATAAATGAATACAATTTAAAAGAATTGTTTAAAAAGTCGTGAAAATATTTCTCCTGTGCTCCCAATAGTCAAAATAGAAAATATGTAAAGGCACTTAAAATATGTAAACTTCTTTACCAAACATTAAAAAAAATCTTCGACAATTTTAAAAAAAATTTCTAAGTATCGCCTTGTATTAAAATTCCTTTACTAGATATCTTAAGAATTTTCAACAAAAAAATCTCCAAATACCGTTTCGTATCAGCAAAGTATTTTTAATATTCATGCAAAACATCGGTGAGAAAAAAAGGTACAGTTTTTTCTTCGGTTCCGCAAAATAAATCTAACACTGCAAAAATTAAAGTAAACCAGCACATCTGCTAATCTGAACTATAAAGCTAGCTTTTAAGAAAAAAGTAGGAATCACTTATCTTAGAGTCGATTAACAAAATTCAAATATCTATACCACCATCAGATAAATTGAAATAAATAATTCTACAAATTTCCTGCTTTTGTCTTATTGCTATAGTGTAGTTTCGTTTAATAAATATTATGAAATAAAAATATCTGAAAAGTTAGAACTTTTACTTTGTTCGAAAGCTAGTACACTGAACCCTTTTTTAAAAAAAAAAATTCCAAAAGCCCCGCATTGACAGCGCTATTTTGTAACCTGTGAACTTGCCCGCACTTTTGTACCCTGTGAAAAGTTGTTTTTCCCACGCTTGGGCGCAATTTTCTTGCAACCTCTTTTTAATTTCTGATAATGAATTGAGTGGATCCTGATTTTAAAAGAACTAAAGAAATTAAACACACACTAGCTCAGTTTTCCTTGGTAGAGAGATATGGGTAAGAGATAATTTTTGTACGTCTTTTTGGAATTATTTTTTTTATTTTTTAAAAAACCTCAGCTGTACGACTTTTGGGCACCATTCATTTTAAAATAGAAAGGATCTAACTTCAGCTAAAAAAAATGAAAAAATACTGTACAGTTGTTAAATAAAAAAACAGTTTGGTACAGCCGTCATTATCCTGAAAAGTAAGATAGGTATTCAGTGAGACACTAGCTTTAATCAACAAAAAGAAAATTTATTCATGATTTTAAAATAAAAGTTCTAACCTTTGCGGTTGTAAGGATTACAAAAAAAAATTCTAGCCTAACAGGTAGTTATTATTATTAGAGTCCCTAAATCAGACATTTAAATTCTAAAACCTGACTACCCCCGAAAGCGAAGAATCGTGATTTTCACTTCACGTTTTGTCAGTTCAAATTGCTGTTAAGACACTTATTTGCGGGAATAGGTCTATTGATGAATGTTCTGGTAACTTACGGTTGTCATTTGGGCTTCTAGGCCTTCGATGGAACACAAAACTGATTTCACACTTTGTAGGAAACACTCAGAGCCCACTACGGCTTTACATTAGAAAAAAAACTCGTGCTTTACTTGGCTCTCGTAAATATTGCTATGAGCCTCTACTGCGGCTCGGTCGAAGTAAGCCTGGCTGCGGCTCGATGGATATTAGCCTACTTGGCGGCTCGGTGGAAATAAGCCTACTTGGCGGCTCGGTGGAAATAAGCCGAGATTCCTGTCCTCCGGACCCTTAAATAAGCCGTGGGCACTCTCTCGGTAATATGGCGACGCCGGAACCAAAACTCCGGATACAAATTTTTGACCAATCCCGGCGTATCGATAGATTCGGTCGCAAACCCGCACAGCACACTAATATACCGAGCGGCTAGCAATTTCTGATTAATATACTGCTCGATACAAAAATGAAAAGAAGTACAATTTAAAGTGAAAAATCAGTAACATTACATGGTCTTAAAATCTAGGAAAAAATGAATGTTACAAAGCAAAAAAAAACATGTTTTTTTTTTAGAAAATCTTTAATCTTCAATGTCTCGAAAACGGTTAAGTTTAGGACATCATGTCATAGAGTCAAATCGGTCAGAAACGACCTAAACTATAACGTCCTTAATTATCTAGGACGACTTTCCCTGTAACCCTTACTTACTTTCTTACTCCGTGGCTTACAATCCTGGGTGGGTCTTAGCCAAATGAACAATACGTCTCCATTGTGTTCTGTCAAGAATGGTATTGATTTCATTCTCGACTTCTAGTATACTTAGGTCTTTCTTAAAACTGTCTTTCCAAGTCGCGGGCGTCCCAAGGATATCTTACCAACTGACGCCTCTTCCCGTGCTAGCTTTACAATTCTTTTGTCTGGCTGCTGTGTCATATGTCCAGCCCACTGAAGACATCCTGCTTTAACTTAGTTAATGATGTTTGGTTCTATGTAGAGATCTTCGAGTTGCTTGTTACTACAGATTCGGTACGCACCTGTAATAGTATCTGTGATGAAATAACGGATTTTTCGTAGGATTTTCCTGTCGAATACTTTGAGACGCTCTTCATTTGCCACGGACAGAGTCCATGCATCATAACCATACATTATGAATGTTTCATGATAGTTTTGTAGATAGACCTTTTAGTTGCCCTTGTAAGATTTTCTGATGTTAATAACTTCTGTAGTGCATCGATTACCATCTTGAATTCTATTGTTTATTTCTTCTGATCCATCTGTGCTTTCTGTCAGTGTCGTTCCCAAGCATTTAACTTGTTTTACTCGTTCGAAATTTTATTCGTTTATTATTATATTTTGGTCCACCATATCTCTGTTTTGGTTATTTCGAGTGATATAACACGTAGGTTGAAAAGTTTTTGATTTAGCTACTTAAAATACTTTTTCTTTGCAAAATTCGACGCTTTTCTAACATTTCTATACCTTTCTTGTAGAAGGAAAAAAGGCCTCAGTTTCGGCGATAACTTCTTCATTGGAGCCAAATTTCTTTCCCGCGAGCATTTTTTTGAGGTCTGTGAATAGATAATAGTCGATGGAGGCCAAATCTGGAGAATACGGTGGAGGAGAAAGCAATTTGAACTTCAATTCATGCAATTTTGGCATAGTAACCATTGACAGGGTGCATTATTTTGATGAACGAGCACTTCTTGTTCATTGCGATTTCTGCCTTCAAACGCACCAATAACTTTACATAATATTCGCTACTGATGGTTTTTCCCTTCTCAGCTTAATCGAAAATTATTCCATGCGGATCTTAAAATACAGAGGCCAAGACCGTCCCAGCCGACTGTTGTGTCTTTGGTCGCTTCGGGGGGCTTTCACCGGCTGCTGTTCACTCAGCTGACTGCCGATTTGATTCCGGTGTGTAGTGGTGGATCCATGTTTCATCCATTGTCACATATCGCATGAAAAGATCCTTTTTATTATTTGTATTTGTACGACCTCGTTTAAATTCAGCATACCTGTAAACGATGAGTGATTTTCCAGGGGTAGAGTCCCCGTAACACTTATCAAGCCATTTCTTTGCTTGAACGGTATTTTTTCTCATCAAAAAACAGTGTTTAGTCACCACACAAAATTCAATTTTTTCAAGTGTTTTGAAAATATGAAAAGTAGCGTCACTAAAACCACTGTAACTTGTAAATTAATCGTCAAAATATCATGAAATTTTGACACGTATCGTTTGAAAGTTGGTAATTCTTAGAATACATATGGATTTTTTGGAAAAGGCTGTATCTATGCGTCAGACCAAAAACTTTTCAGCCTACGTGTTACATATATTTTGCTTTTTCTTCGTTGATGCGTGGTCACGTAGTTCAAGTTTCTCTCTCTCTCTCTCTCTCTATATATATATATATATATATATATATATATATATATATATATATATATATATATATATATATAAACTCAAAATTAACGCAACAATCTGAAAATTAATTTATCTTTTTCTTATGCCAGTTTTAAAGTTTATCGAGTATTTGAATAGTAGGCTATGCATATTTTGTTTCGTCGTTCATGACAGAAATCAAAACAATTCGTTTAGATTTACAGTTTTAAAGAATTTTTTTAGAAGATTTTCTGTAATAATACGATAGATTTTCTTTAAAAGTAAGCTTATAAATTGTTCCCTTTTTCAAAGTAATACGTTTTTGTGGTAGACTGTTTTATTTTTGACCCCGAAGAATTAGAAAAATGAATCGAAAATTTAACTGAACACGAGGTAGTAGGAGCCTCAGTTTTATTGGACGAGGGATATTGTCAGAGTTATGTTGCCAATTTGTTAGGCAAACATCGTTCCACAATAAGTCGTATGGTAAGACGCTTGAATGAAGTAGGAACTTATTTTAGAAGACTAGGGCAAGGGCGAAAACAATGCACTAACGACCTAGATGAACGTTTTATAAGAAACAGGACTGTCACTAGTTCTATAATAAGAAACGAACTCGAAGCTGTTCGCAATGTCACAATTTCTTCTAAAACAGTTAGAAAACGGTTAAATGAAGCTGGATTAACCAGTAGGAGACCAGCCACTGCGCCCTTGCTTACTAGAGAGAACAGAGTTGCCAGGTTACGTTTTGCTCGAAATCACGAAAACAGGTCTGTGGATGATTGGAAACAAGTTTTCTTCACAGATGAAACTAGGGTTAGCCTAAAACATCCAGATGGTCGTGAGCGAGTATGCAAGGACTCCATTCGGCGGTGGTTCTATTATGTTCTGGGGGTGAAATCTGCTTTGATGCTCGCAGAGAGTTAGTTCCTGTTCGTACGCGATCCATGAATGCTGACTACTATCTTGAGAATATTGTAATAGAACATGTGATGCCTTTCGGTCATTTTGTGGGGCCCAATTTCCTGTTTATGCAAGACAACGCTCGACCTCAAGTGGCTAGGGAGGTACTCGATTATCTTAATCACGTTGATATACCGATTATGCAATGGCCACCAAAAAGCCCGGATCTGAATCAGATACAACATGTATGGGATCACCTTAAGAAAAATGTGAAACGTCACCTGCACCTAGAAACCTGAGGGAACTTGAAAATGCAGTTATCACAGAATGGGAGCAAATTCCTCAAGTTTTTATCCAAAATTTAATTAGAAGCATGCCTAGGCGCATAAACGCTGTCATCCGAAGTAAAGGAGGCAACACACGCTACTAGTGTCCCAGTTAAACCATTAATTTTGCTACTAGTGTCCCAGTTTATTTTTTTCATTATTACATAATTTCAACGATTTTGTTATTAGGTCTTAAGAATAATTTTAATTCGAATCTTATAGAGAAATTTGGTAGCTAATTCACTTTTAAAGTATCCGAATAAGTTTTTTTCTAACTTTTAGTGTAACCAATGTTCATAAAAAAAATTATTAAAATTAATTCATTATAGAGATTTGTATGATTTAATATATTGTTGCGTAAATTTTGTCCAGGAGTATATATATATATATATATATATATATATATATATATATATATATATATATATATATATGTATATATATATGTATATATATATATATATATATATATATATATATATATATATATATATATATATATATATATACAGTCCCTGACCAAATTATTAGACGCACTGCAATATTTCATGTAAAATATTAATTACCGAGTGATATTGTACCGTTTTATTATTTTAAATTGATTTGTTTTTTATTTTTATATTATCCAATCAATTACCTATTTATTTGACATAAATAAAACAGCATTAATTTAGAAAAGCATAAGTTTATTAAGTTTTAAAGAAAAGTGAAATTAATGTTAGTAAAAGTCAATATTTAGTTGAGCCACCTTTAGCCGCTATCAAAGCTTTAATTCTGCGCGGCATGCTATCAATGCAAGATTGTACTGTCTCCTGCATTTGAAGATGATGATTCCACACATGAATAATCTTTTCTAGGAGCTGGGTTTTGTTGGTAATCACATCTTTAGCCACTTCTCTTTTCATCAGCTCCCACACATTTTCAATGGGGTTCATATCAGGGCCAATCCAACAGAGGGATATTTTTTCTGCCAAAAAAGCTTTAACAGACCGAGCAGTGTGGCAGGGAGCTCCATCTTGCATGAAAGTGAATGGTTCCCCATTTGGAAACCATTCTCTGAGCTGCGGAATCAACCGATTTTGTAATACTTCTTTGTACTGATCTTGCCTCATTATTCCTTTGACGACGTACAGACGTCCAGTGCCCTTGCCGCTAATGACTGACCAAATCATCACTTTGGTGGGATGTTTAACCGTCGGGACGACACAATCAGGATGAAACTTTTCTCCATGACGACGACGCACATACTGAGCTTTATTCTGCAAAATTTCGAATGTGCTTTCGTCACTGAAGCAGACCTGTCAAAAATAGGAAAAATATATAAACTTCCATGTTTATTTGCTTTATTTAACTGAAAATGATAATAATGTATCAATTATTGATTAAATTGCTGTATCTTACCGATCTCCAGAAGTCCACATCTTTGTCTTGCCATTGTTTGGCCCACTTCAGGCGCTTTGCTTTCATTGCAGCTGTTAACTTGGGCTTCCTGGCGGGGCGACAGGCCTTAAAATCTAATTCTTTCAATTTTCTTCGAACAGTGCACTCAGAAGCATTTACGCTAGCATCCTGGAGTTGTGATTTTATTACCTTTGTGGTAGCAAATCTGTTTTCTACACAAATTTTCTTCAAACATCTCTCTGACCGTGGAGTGAAAATTGGTTTTCTACCGCATCTTTTCTTTCTTTTCGGGCTTAATTCCTTCCCTGACTCAATTTTCTTTTTTATGCATCGTATACTAGCTTCAGAAACCTCCAATCTTCGTGATATTTCTCGGTTTGTAAATGTTTTCGCAATCACAAGGGCCTTCACTTCAGCTTTTTTACGTGGTGAAAGATCGCCTTTTCTACCCATAATGAAAATAGTCCAATTACTTTTTTAAAACACTGCATACAAAATAAACTAATAACTGAGTAGTATAAAACTGTTAAACAATCACAGTCCATAAAGCCACAGAAACACGTCCGTACCTGACTCGATTCCGATCGCGACTGATACAGGTTTGTACTTATTTACGTTCATGTATCACTTTGTCAACACAGTGTTGCCATATGTTAAAAATAAATACAAATATGTAGTCTACAACAATTCTTTTAAATAAAAATCAATAATATTGTAGTTTAAATATACCATTATTGCATAAAAACTCTTAAGAAACATAAAATTACTAAAAAAAAATACAGTGCGTCTAATAATTTGGCCAGGGACTGTATATATATATATATATATATATATATATATATATATATATATATATATATATATATATATATATATATATATATATATGTATGTATAATATATAAAATAAAATCCCTAGAAAACATATACCTGTTAGCTTTTTGCGGTTTTTACCACAAAATTATGATTAAAAATTAAAAGTAATTTTTTCTATGGAAATTCCGAAACTAAAAATCTTGCCGTTATGGTACCTTATCTGATGTCGTTTCTAAAAGTAAGTGATCTAAAAAACAATAACAAACAGACCAACGATTAAAAAACTTTTTTAACGATTTTACCTGATTCCTATGTTTTTTCGTGTGCTGAGTCCGAAAATAATAACAAAAAAAGTCGTATCACCCACTAATTTTTCACACCATTTTTTTTACCATTCGAATGTTATTAGGTTGGCAATAAAATCAGAATTTTATAAGGTTGGCAGAAAAATTAAATGCTGTTAGGTTGGCAGTTAATATAACCTCACATTACAGTGTTTAATCCATGTGCTTTAATTCACGCTCAAAGTATGGCTAATCGTGGTTGTAAAAACTCTCCCAACATATGTGGTGAGTTTGTAGTTAAAAAAAAAAAAATCCAAGAAACATTACTGACTTTGTAAAAAAAGCATACTTTGCATATTTTGGTGTAGAAATCGGTAATTAAGAAAAATGTTGGGCTCCTCACAAAGTATGTTATGTTTGTGTCGAGGATCTTAGGAAATGGTATAAGAAACAAAAGAAAGCTTTTAGATTTGCAGTAACTCCAAAAATAAAAAAGTAATTGTCTATCCTAACTTTACTTCAGCTAATCGGCTTCCTGTCCCTGAGCCACCTCAATCTATTGATGACGTTTTACAGTCCAGTCCCGAATTTAATGAAAGTCGACCGGATGATGATGAGTTTCAATGTTCTCTAGAAAATTTAAAACCACAATTGTTTACACAAGCTGAGTTAAATGATTTAGTGAAAGATTTGGGTTTGACTAAGGAAAAAAGCAGAATTGCTTGGTTCTAGGCTGAAAGAAAAACATTTATTGGAATCTGGAACATCTATTTACCATTATAGAACATCAGATCAACAGTTTGCTCAGTTTTCAAGCAGAAAGAGGATTTGGTTTACTGTCATGATATTGGTAGTCTAATGAACGAATTTGGCATTGAGTACAAGAAGAAAGATCGGGGGCTTATTATAAACTCATCAAAAACTAGTTTAAAAAGTGTTCTGTTACACAACAGGCTTCACTGCCTGTTGCTCATTCAGTCCATATGAAGGGAACTTACGAAAATCTTAACATAATTTTACCGAAAATTAACTATCCAGCTTACGATTGGATGCTATGTGGAGATTTAAAAGTTGTCTCCATGATCCTTGGTCAACAAAAGAGATTTACAAAGTTTCCATGTTTTATATGTGAGTGAGACAGCAGAGCAAGGGATCAACATTGGTCCAAAAAAACAATGGCCCATAAGAAAAACTTTAACACCTGGCGAGAAGAACATTTTGCATAAAACGTTAGTAGACTCAAAAAAGATTCTTCTACCACCACTACACATCAAGTTAGGCTTAATGAAACAATTTGTGAAAGCCTTGCCTAAAAATGGTGAATGTTTTAAATATTTGCGTAAAAGATTTCCTCATTTATCAGAAGCCGAACTAAAAAAAGGGGTTTTCGTTGGGCCTGATATTCGTAAAATGATGTTCGATTCCAACTTTGAAGCAAGGATAATTACAAAGGAAAAGGAAGCTTGGATATCATTTAAAGAAGTTGTGACTAAGTTTTTGGGCAATGTGAAAGACCCTAACTATGAACTTATCGTAGCTAATATGACAGACAAGTTAAAAAATCTGGGTGTCTGATGAGCCTTAAAGTCCATTTCTTGCGCAACCATCTTGACTTTTTTCCTAAAAACTTAGGCGATGTGAGGGAAGAGCAGGGGGAACGGTTCCATCAGGACATAAAAGAGATAGAGAAACGGTATCAGGGACGGCGGAATATCAACATGATGGGTGATTACTGTTGGTCACTTCACTGTACAAGAAACTTCACAGAGAAAACGGAAAGGAAATACAAAAAAAATAAGCATTGAAGTTATATATGTTATCGTGAGTAAAAATTGTAGCCTAATCAAATAAAAGTACGGTTTAAGTGTTTATTTTTTTATGTATCAAATTTTCCGTATTTTGAAATTTAATCGATGTCATATGGTGAGAGAACTGTGGGTGATAAAAAAAAACTGATACCAGATACGGTTTCAGCAGCCAAAAATACATTACACTTAGATGTATTGGTTTAAGAAGTTTTTACAAATATTTTTTTTGTTGGCCTGTGTTATTTCAAAACCTATAACACAGGGCAACAAAAACATATTTTTGTTTTAGTGCCTGGGATTTTAGAGCTGATTTTAACTATATTTGGGACGCTAAATCTATACATGCAATCCGTTTTTCCCTATCAGCTCTACTTTTTTAGATACATCAACTTATCTACCAATGTGGTTTTTATTCAGTATATTCATTTATGAGAGTTCCAAAATTATTATATATTCATTAATGTGGTACAATGGTTTTATTGTCAGTCTGTAATTGAGTAAATTCCAGGTAAATCTATAAATAGTGGAACCATTGCCTATCAGGTACCTGAACTGACCCTTTTAATCACCTAACTCGGGTAAGTCTCGTCAGTTTGTGCGTTCTTACTAATGAGAGTAGATCGAATTCGGCGTGTTATTTTATGTTAAGCAAAGAGTGTTTTTGTGTTATTGAGCAGAATTAAAATGAGTTCAGGTTCCAGTTCAAGAAGAAGTTGTGTAAATCAACCTGATGTGTTTTGCTATATATGCGGAGAATACATGTTTCAACAAAACAGACAAACTATTACTGACTTTGTAAAGCGAGCGTATCTTGGATACTTTGGAGTTAAGCTTGGTGATCAGGATAAAACGTGGGCCCCGCATCTCGTATGTAAAACATGTACAGAGCATTTACGGCAGTGGACTACCGGGAAAAGAAAATGTCTAAAATTCGGGCGTACCAATGGTTTGGAGAGAACCAAAAAACCACTTCAATGATTGTTATTTCTGTTTAGTAAATACTAATGGAATCAATCGAAATAACCGCAGTAAGTGGACTTATCCCAATTTAGACTCGGCAATACGCCCTATCCCGCACTCAGATGAAATACCGATTCCAACATTTCATCAGCTACCACATATCTCTGATGACGAATATTTTCCCTCTGATCGCTCTTCTGATGCTAATAAAAGTTCTGATGCTAATGAAACTAACAGTGACTATGAGGGGACGTCATCAGTTCCTCAACGCTTCAATCAAAATGAATTAAATGATCTCACCAGGGATCTCAATTTATCGAAAAAAGCTACTGAAGTACTGGCTTCTAGGTTGAACGACAAAAATTTACTGGAACAAGGAACCAAAATTACCTTTTTACCGTACAAGAGAAAAAGATCTGCTACCATTCTTTTCTCAAGAAGACAATCTTGTATTTTGTCACGAAATTAGGGGACTCATGAAAGAAATGGGACTTTCTAAATATATTCCAGATGATTGGCGCCTATTTATTGACAGTTCAAAGCGAAGTTTAAAATATGTCCTTCTACATAATGGGAATAAATATGGTTCAATACCACTAGCTCACTCAACGAAACTGAAAGAAGAATATAATACCATAGCTTTGGTCTTGCAGAAGATAAAGTATTACGAACATCAATGGATGATTTGTGTAGACTTAAAAATGGTAAACTTTCTTCTTGGGCAGCAAAGTGGTTACACGAAATATCCGTGTTTCTTGTGCCTCTGGGATAGTAGGGACAAAACACACCACTGGGTTAGAAAAGATTGGCCTCAGAGAGAAAACATGGACGTTGGGGAAAAGAATGTCATTAACGACGCTTTGGTTGAAAGAGAAAATATCATACTTCCTCCGTTACATATAAAGTTGGGCTTAATGAAGCAATTTGTAAAGGCTCTTGATAAGAATGGGTCTTGTTTTGCATATATAGGGGTAAAAAATGCATCAGTTGAGCACAGAAAAACTCAAAGCAGGGATATTTGACGGCCCACAAATAAGACAATTAATTAAGGATCCTGCCTTCATAAATTCAATGAATCAAGTTGAACGAGAAGCTTGGACATCATTTGTTGCAGTTGTAGAAAATTTTCTAGGCAAACATAAAGCTCAAAACTATGTTGAAATGGTTAACAAGATGCTTAATAGTTTCAAATCCTTAGGGTGCAATATGAGTATTAAAATACACTATTTACACAGCCACTTAGACCGTTTTCCAGAAAATTTAGGAGACATGAGTGAGGAACAAGGTGAAAGATTTCACCAAGATATTAAAGTTATGGAGGACCGCTACCAAGGAAGATGGGACATGCACATGATGGCAGATTACTGCTGGAGTTTAAAAAGGGACTGTTTAAAAAAACATTCAAGAATGTCGCGGAAAAGAAGCTTTCCAAGTGTTGAGTGACTATTTCATTTCTTCAATGTTTTTTTTTTTGTTTGTAAGTACGACATAATATTGTATTTTGTATAACTAAAATAAAAATTTCGTATCTACTTTTGTTTACTACACTTACGGATTTGAGTTACAATAATGTAACTTATATTTCTCTAAAATTGTATATCTTAAAAATTTGAGCTCCTAGGTACAAATGGATACGTTATTTGAATTCAGGACATCAAATTGATATAGAATCAGCTCAAAAAACCTCGACACCAAAACAGCTGTTCCCCTGTGTAATTTATGAAAATTATAATTAGAAATTAAATCGCCTCATTCTTCATCGTGTTTTGATAAAAGTTTGTTTTATTTACAAAAATTGACATTTAGAGGCGAAAACCCCAAAAACCTAGCTATAATTATAAAATTATATTGCGCTTACAAAGTTTAATAGTGATATACTTTGTGTACCCACCTATATTTAATTCGGAAAATATTATAGGGAATGCTGAAAATTGCACTAAATCCGTCGTGTCCGAACATGTATAAGATATTTTAAAGTTAATATGAGGAAAATGAAGCTGTGTAGGGTTGACAGAATTAACTAGGCTGGCGGTAGAAGATAAATGTAAGAATAAAGGCAATATGGATAATAGTAAGGAAAGATCGGAGTAAAAGTAATAAGGCTAGGCGAAGATGGAGATACAATTTTTTAATTGAAGCCTTGCAGGTTCCGTACAATACTGAACGGTTCACTAGTATTTCTATAAATTTATAACAGTACTATTTTTTTTAGGTATCAGTAGCTGACAGCAATGTTCCCAGTATTGAGTATGAAATCGATGCTATTGGTGCGTTGCAATTTGCACTAGAAACACAGAATTCTTGGTATGAAGCATTAGTATATTTTATGCAAATTTTTTCTGAAAGACGGGACAGTCAAAAGTGGAAATTAGCGAGTGGATGTTCCTACATATTTTTGCCCAATTCGACTACATATATCAAATTGAAGGAAGCATATACCGACACCATAGTTACAGTATTTGAGTAAAAATGTAAATTAAATTATATTCTAAACTATCGTGAAATTGACCGTCATATTATATAGAGTAACAATTTATTTGGAAATTAAAAACAAATAGGTATAAAATTTATGCAATGCAGGGTGCAAATTTCGGGCGTTAGTAAATTTCACACCAAGACTACCTGCGCCCTTAATACAACAGGTAAATTCCACATTAACCTTATAAGGGTGCTTAAATCTTACAGGTAATTTCCACACCAAGCAAATATAATTATGCTTTATTCATCTAAATAAAATTGGACGGATTTCTTTTAAATCAGTTTTTATTGAAAATTTTAGATATTTGCAAAACTCTTTCTTTCAGTAAATCAATTCTTTACATTGGTTTTCTATACTTCTTAATTTGTCATCGGTTGTATTCTGTTTTTTTTTTATTATTTTTACTACTTTTTTGTATGCACGAACATTTTCGGTTGAAATCTTTTTCATAAAAAAAAAGTAGGTGTAGGTGTTTTATCATGGTTCTTTTTATATTTACTGGATAAGGGAAAATTAATAGTACACAGAATATTTCTACAAAATGCCCTTCTCCGTTCAATACTTGAATTTTATGTTTTTCTACATTGTTCTGAGTATTAATTGATTTACACTTTTATTAGGTACAAATATCTCCTTCAGCCAATAGTGTTATACCAGTAACATCAACAGAAATTTTATTAAATTGAAGGCATTAACCAAAATTAGATTAACGCCAATTGACCAATTCATGTGCGTTCAGCTGCTGTTTTAAAACAATTGAATAGTTTTAGCAGTGTTAATATAAACATAAACTATAATGTCGTAATCGGAACGTTTATGAAATAGTTTAGTTTCAATTTCTTCATACGAAAAACCTTAAAGGTTCTGTTTAAAACAATTCCGCCAACAAGTAAATCTTTTAATGAGATATTAACAAATGTTTAATTTCGAAACAGTTTTTAGCCTAATTTTCATGATTTTGGCGAAGCTGTTTTGAACTGAATAGTGCTGCCTTCTTGTTAATTTATGCCAGTCATAAACAAATGCAATTGTGAAGTTTAAAAACATTGAACTAGATCTTAGATAATTTTAATTTTAGAAAATCTGATTTAAACAAAACCACTGAAACTAATAAAAGAATTATATTCAGCTCCTCCGAAAAAAACTTGGAGTTTTTCAATTTTAATTCCAAGGACCTCTATTTCTCATAAAATGTAACTTTAATGTTAAAAAAAGCCAAAGCAAATAAAAGGATGAGAAGAGGTCCTTCACTGCAACAGAGAGTTTTTTTTTTCATATTTTTTTTAAATAACTTAAGTTTGCTTTCGACTGCCAAAGTGTGATATTTTTTATTTCCATTAATAACACAGGCCAACGATGAAAAAACTTTTTAATAATTTTATCGGATCCCTATGTTTTTGGGTGTGTCGAGTCCGAAAATAATAATAAAAAAGTCGTATCACCCACCAATTTTTCACATTTTAATATTCAAAATGTGAAAAGTTTATTTTTTATCATTCGAATGTTATTAGATTGGCAAAAAATCGAAATTTTATAAGGTTGGCAGTATAATCAAATGTTATTAGGTTGGCAGTTCCGATAAATGTCATAGCTGTTTGTTTTCTTCCAGTTAATATAACCTCGCATTGGAGTGTTTAACCCATGTGCTTTAATTCACACTCAAAGTATGGCTAATCGTGGTTGTAAAAACTCTCCTTGTTATATACATGGTAAGTTTGTAGTTAGAAAACATCAAAGAAACATTACTGACTTTGTAAAAAAAAAGTATACTTTGCACATTTTGGTGTAGAAATCGGTGATCAAAAAAAAATTTTGGGCTTCTCACAAAATATGTTATGTTTGTGTCGAGGATCTTAGGAAATCTCTATTTCATAGTAGAATAATATTGATAAAACATGAAGTTTTTGCTAAATACATAAAATACAATTGGACAAATTTCCTTGCATATACTAGATAATGCTACAAACCTATACATATCTATTTATATATATTTACAAAACAGGTTGAGAAAAATAGGACACACATTTTAAAAAATGGAAACGATTAATATTTCCTAATTGTCTTTGTTCATAAAGATTTTTTAAATGTTTTAATTTTTGATTATTATGATTATTACTTATTTTAGACTCATCGACACTTTGTATTTTTATATATACGTTAATCCGAAATTCTTTCAGCCTATCGATAAAAGTATACAGAGACGGATGTGTAGAATAAAAAGAATTATTTAGATGGGAATGGAAGGACTCGCAACAGTTAGTCCTTTGAGTTAAAGATGGACTCGCTTCTGCCCATATTTCACCTGGAAATTCGGCTCCTTCCTCTAAATACGTTTCTAGTAGGTAATCACAACATTTATTTAAACGTTCATCCTCAGGTTTTATAGAATATATATCGTATGCAAAACTGTCACCTAATTCTTCGGGTGCTAAATAGGACAAGCCGAAACAATACTTTAACCAACGACCAATTTCAGAATTTTTGTCGCAATATTCTTTAGCTCGACCTAGATTCTGTATCTTGCGAAACCAAGATTGGTGTAAATGAAATCTACATCCTAACACTTTAGCATTTGGCCAAACTTCAGATACTGCCTTATAAATAGATTTTTCGAAGTCAATAGTAATTTTCTCTGGATTGAAATACAGTCTATCTGTTGAATAAATCTTACATTTTAATAATGTGAAGAGGTTTTTGTATGTTTCAGCTCTCTTATCACGCAATAAGCAAAATAATAATGGATTGTAATGACCGATTGCAAAATCATGCACTGTAAATAAATGTGTAAAATATTTAGTGCAGTATGAAAAGGTGCCGTCCATATACATAATGGATATTTTACACAACATATTGACATTTGTAGTGCAAAAAAAACAATAATGCCACTTTCGAGTTCATTGATATATAGAAAATTCTTACCCTTTCTAGTTTTTGATTTCAAATGTCTCTAAAACACTATGCACCTCTGCACTTCTTGGATTACGTCCTGGCAAAAATTTTCGTTTATGGTTTTAAATGTTTTTTCTAATATATTCGACATCTTTTTCTGTTACTGTTTCAGGCAGCGTGTTTTGTAGTTCTTGTCGGATAATTTTAGATGGCCTATCACTCATATGCTCTCCGGCTTTTCTTTTACAGTGCATGATTTGCCGATTCAGCTTCTTGGTGTCGGCTTCGTGCGTATGGAGTCCTTCACTTCTGGCAACTAAATTCTCGGGCCCAACGGTGAAGACTTTTGATTTGCAATCTTTTTTTGAACATCTCCAAAAATGTTTCTCCACATTTTAGCACCTTTTATCGAAAGTAAGTGTAGTAATTCACACATAACATTTCCTTTCCTCGATTACTTTTTATTAACTTTGCTTCCATGTTAGCAACACTTTAAAAAATATACGCACAACCAAGTAATAATCACAAATTAATAATATGTACTAAACTGATATGTAGAAGGGTTTAATAATGATTTAATTGAACAGGCCGGTGCGTACCACCACCCATTTATCAACCCTCATCTTCTACCTGAAAGTACTGGGTGTGGAATTTACTTCTGCAATTACAATCCCTTAAATATGTCTAGGTCATAAACGGATTGGTGGTGTGGAAATTACCTGCGCCCTAAAATTTATGCAATACAGAGTGAAAATTTTAATAGTAATAGTAAAATTTGTTTATATAATCAATAGTACGTGACCCAGCTGCAATGTATGTGTAAAAATTAGTAATAAAATGACATTATTATTATACTTAAAATAGTAAGTAAACTAAGTTCAATAAAATAAAGTAATAAATATTTTCTTGTTGGAATTATTTGATGTAATTTAAAATTACATGAAAATCCTTTTAAAAGATTCTTAATAAAAACATACAACTTAACGATTTTCAACAGCAAACTTACCAGAAGCTTTTCTTTGCGATAAGCGTACTTTAAAAGTTTTTTAAGATTTTTTTGTTAGAAAAAATATATAATTTCAGAAAAATACATATTTCTTGACTCGCGAATTATACAGTCATTTAGTTATGATGCTGGAAAAATATCAAAAAACAATACGGAGAAATCTTGTATAAGCTTCTTATAGTCTGTCCCAAAATATAAGATCCTGATTTTTAATATAAAAATTCTAACCTTTCGTTTATGATAGGTTGCAGAGATGGACTAAAGAATTTTATTCATTAATGCAAATAAATAAAATTATAAGTGTTTTTGGAGATGTTTATTATAGATGCATGTAAAAACAAATGGATAAGAAATACAAATACACAGTTTAAATGAGTGAGGTTTACAAGAGGGGACATATTGTATAAATAAAAATATATTTTAACTTAAGCTTAATTCGGTTTCACTATCACTGTCATCAGCTGAGGTAATTATTAGTGGTTTTATATTATTTACATAAATATATGAATCTTCAACTTTAACAAAGTGCTGAATGGAATTCTTCCAGCTTTCACAAGGTATATCATTTATAACTTTTTTTACTAATTGAACCACTGACACGCTTAAAGTAGGAGAAACATTTTGTGCCTTTATTAGTGTTCCGTCAGGAACACTTATAAGATCACTTCGGTGTCTGTCCGTCTGTCTGTCCGTCTGTCTGTCCGTCTGTCCGTCTGTCACACCCGATTTTCTCCGAAACTATTTGTCATAGAAAGTTGAAATTTGGTAGTAATATAGGAATTGATAGCCTCATCAGAGCCATGTAGTTTTGGAAGTTAAATTTTGACTTAAGGGGTTAGTTTTGGGGGGTGAAATCGGAAGTGAAAAAAAAAATTTTTTACTAGGTAATCGAGTGTGATGTCAAATGAAAGCTTGTGAAAACACTAGTAAAAATATATATATATATGTATATATATATATATATATATATATATATATATATATATATATATATATATATATATATATATAAATATATAATGTAATACTTGCGTGCACTTTTCTTTGAATTATTTTTTAAAAAATCGCGAAAAATCGCTGTCCACCCGCCTTATCTCGGAAAGTACTTATCAAAAAATTTTGGAAAAATTCTGGAATATTCTTCACGGGGTGTAGATTGAACGAAAATTATCACGAGTGCATTACCTGTAATAATTTATCTGGTATATAAAAAAACAGAAATTTCAAGGTCATCAATTTTCAGTAAAGATTGGAAATAAACTTTGTTGAAAACTTATTTGAGGTGTGTTTTGTGAAGTCACTGATCATTTTATATCACCGTAACATAAATTTTGACTTAAGGGATTCGTTTTGAGGGGTGTGGTGTCAAATGAAAGCTTGTGAAAACACGAGTAAATATATATATATATATATATATATATATATATATATATATATATATATATAATATAATACTTGCGCACACTTTTCTCCGTATTACTTTTAAAAAATCGTGAAAAATCGCTGTCCCCTACCTTATCTCGAAAAGTACTGATTAAAAAATTTTGAAAAAAATCCTGGAATATTCTCCACGGGGTATAGATTGAACGAAAATTATCATTACCTTTAATAATTTATCTGGTATAGAAAAAAAAAAACCAAAATTTCAAGGTCACCAGTTTTCAGTAAAGATTGAAAACAAACTTTGTTGAAAACTCATTTGGGATGTGTTTTGTGAAGTCACTGATCATTTTATACCACCCTAACAAAAATTTTTATTTTAAAAACAATCAACGTACGGAACACTAATTGTGCAAGTTCAACTTGTACTTGACCGGTTTTTTTTTTAATTTAATTACAATTTTAATTTTTTTTTGCCAAATATGTTTAATTGGATTAAACACACAATAATACGGAGGAAGCCGCAAAACAGTGTGTGCCATTTTCTCAGCCATACTATCACAAACATATTTCTTTTTCAACTTATAGTCTTTCAAAACTTCCAAAAGATCACTTTTTTATAACTAAAGTCCCAATAAATGTCATTTTCTGACACATATTCCTGTATTTCCGATTTGGTGTTGACTGCATTAGGAACCTAATTTAGTAGGCGACTATGGTAACTTACATTGTTCATAACTATAACACTCTGTTCGGGAACATTTGGCAAAAGGTAATTTTGAAAATAATTTTTAAAAAGTTCGTGTCTTCGTGATAGTCCAAACTAGAATCTTTTATGTTTTTTACAGATAATAGTAAACAGTTTGAAACCCAGCCCTTTTCAAATCCAGCATGCAAAATGGTTATTCGTTTACCTTTATTTGAAGGTGCGTTAGTTTGACATTTTGTACTGCTGTCAACCCATCCTTTTTGCACAGTGGGTATCGAATCATGTTTCGTCAAGGTAAATTATTGGCCAATTCTCTGATCATTATTTTTTAATTTCTTGTAAATAAGTATGTCGCAAGATTCGTAATCTTTGTGACTCCATCACTACTTGCCTTTTGTTGATTTTTCGGAAAGTGAATCCCATTCTTTAGAGAATTCTGTGACGGGTTGATCGGCCACAATGTATATTGGTCCCGTCCTGCACCAGTCTTAATTTTATTTTCTCTAGTGTCGGCACCAACTGCTCTTCATACATAGAATATATTTTTCTCCTGATGACGTCTACATGATGCATTTGAAAATCTTTCCGTTTTTTTTTTCTGTTCCTGAGTGATGGTTTTCCTACAATACCCTTAATCGTAGAAATTGAGGTTTTTGTTAATTCACTGGTTTCTTGCAAAGCACTTTGTTTATTCAAATTTCTTTTTACCAAACTGTCGTAAACATTTTTAGTGTTCCGTACGGAACACTTATAAGATCACTTCGGTGTCTGTCCGTCTGTCTGTCCGTCTGTCCGTCTGTCACACCCGATTTTCTCCGAAACTATTTGTCATAGAAAGTTGAAATTTGGTAGTAATATAGGAATTGATGGCCTCATCAGAGCCATGTAGTTTTGAAAGTTAAATTTTGACTTAAGGGGTTAGTTTTGGGGGGTGAAATCGAAAGTGAAAAAAAAATTTTTTTTACTAGGTAATCGAGTATGGTGTCAAATGAAAGCTTGTGAAAATATGAGTAAAAAATATATATATAATGTAATACTTGCGCGCACTTTTCTTTGTATTATTTTTAAAAAATCGCGAAAAATCGCTGTCCACCCGCCTTATCTCGGAAAGTACTTATCAAAAAATTTTGAAAAAATTCTGGAATATTATCCACGGGGTGTAGATTGAACGAAAATTATCACGAGTGCATTACCTGTAATAATTTATCTGGTATATAAAAAAACAGAAATTTCAAGGTCATCAATTTTCAGTAAAGATTGGAAATAAACTTTGTTGAAACTTATTTGGGGTGTATTTTGTGAAGTCACTGATCATTTTATATCACCGTAACATAAATTTTGACTTAAGGGATTCGTTTTGAGGGGTGAAATCGGAAGTGAAAAAAAAATTTTTTACTAGATCATGGAGTGTGGTGTCAAATGAAACCTTGTGAAAACACGAGTAAAAAATATATATATAATGTAATACTTGCGCACACTTTTCTTCGTATTACTTTTAAAAAATCGTGAAAAAAAATCGCTGTCCCCTACCTTATCTCGAAAAGTACTGATCAAAAAATTTTGAAAAAATCCTGGAATATTCTCCACGGGGTATAGATTGAACGAAAATTATCATTACCTTTAATAATTTATCTGGTATAGAAAAAAAAACAAAATTTCAAGGTCACCAGTTTTCAGTAAAGATTGGAAATAAACTTTGTTGAAAACTTATTTGGAGTGTGTTTTGTGAAGTCACTGATCATTTTATATTACCGTAACATAAATTTTGACTTAAGGGATTCGTTTTGAGGGGTTAAATCGGAAGTAAAAAAAAATTTTTTATATTAATTCATCGAGTGTGGTGTCAAATGAAAGCTTGTGAAAACACGAGCAAAAATATATATATAATGTAATACTTGCGCACACTTTTCTTCGTATTACTTTTACAAAATCGGGGTATAGATTAAATGAAAATTATCATTACCTTTAATAATTTATCCGTTATAGAAAAAAAAAAACAAAATTTCCAGGTCACCAGTTTCCATTAAAGATTGGAAACAAACTTTGTTGAAAACTCATTTGGGTGTATTTTGTGAAGTCACTGATCATTTTATACCACCCTAACAAAATTTTTTATTTTAAAAACAATCAACGTACGGAACACTAATTGTGCAAGTTCAACTTGCACTTGACCGGTTTTTTTTTATTTACTATTTGTTTAGCGTCAAGTGATAAATGTTTTCTCTTGCGATAGCCACTATCGCAATATTCCCACGGACGCCACATAATTAAAATAGAACCGTTACATTGTAAGTTGTAAGTAAAACTAAAAATAAAAATAATAAAACGTATCTTTCGAATCATAATGGGGACCTGTGGTCATTAGGCCCATATTATCAAATACTTAAAGGGCTCCAAACCGGGTTGCCAGGTAGTAAATATATAGGTAAAAATAGATCCAATATGATTGCAGGTGCAAGTGAGGGCGGTATACAAAGCAGGTAAAATAAAAATAAGTTTATCGTAATACCTGGCAACTATGCGCAAAACCTTAATAGGGTCGTTTATTGCCCAATTGAAAAAGCAAAAAGGCAGGATTTTATATCTTGGGATTTACTTTACCTACATTGTTTTCTAAACGACTCCTGGAAGCCCATATTAAATCCCCCTTACAACTCTATTATACTGGAAGTCGTTTAGAATGTAATGTAGTTAAGAAACTAATAAAAGCATTCGGTTTATTTATTTTTGAATATGGTTTTGACGTCATATGTATTATGTTGGAAGTGTGGAATCTTTGGCACAATGACACTACTCAGTATATATCACCACTGCACCAAACACTTTATTTTTGCACTCGACGCGCGTTTGGCTAACCATGTTAGCCTCATCGGAAGAGTTGATTGACTAAAGCTAAACTACAAATCTACCCTATTTATACTTAGCCTAACAACTGAATTACTCAGGCGGAACTCATTACATGGGCGAGGCCATCAGTTCTGGTCAAGTAGAGGGGACTATAAGGAATAGGCCCTCTGTCTTTAAACTACTTTTACATTTTATAATTTCCATACTTATATAATAACAGACTGTTTTTAGTCAATTTCCACTGGTTTATTTAAATTGCGATGACGCGTTTCGCTGTCGATGCAGCTTCTTCAGATCTACATTTTACACTGTCAAGTTAGGTTTAGTATTCACAGTTTTATATAATTTCTTAATTATAATATTACACCTAATTAAATTACATTGATATTATTGGAAAATCCACACAGATTTGGAGTTAGGAGAATAAATTCAATAACGGTGAATTGCTTAAATCTACCTGGTTGTTGAGTAAAGTACCTGTAGTCCTTAATCGATTTATTTGCATTGTCTCTAAAAGGTTTAGTTTTAAACCTTTTTGTTGGGTGTGTAAAATTTTGAAATTCTTGTTAAATGTGTGATTTTCTGTTAAAAGATGATTAGCATATGTTGAATTAGATTTTCTATGGATGAAACTTTTTTCGTGTTCTGTAATTCTTTGTCTAAATGTACGTCCAGTTTGTCCGATGTATGTTTTAGGACATGACCCACATGTTAATTGATAAACCCCTGATTTATTGTCTTTATTGATTTGTGGTTTGTAGTTTTTAAGATATTTCCCTAGAGTATTGTTAGTCTTATAAGCTATGTTGATATTTTTTTGTTTTAAAAATTTCCCGAGTTTTTCTGTTGGTTTGCCGAAACAGGTTAAGCATTTAAAAGTGGTATTTCTATCCTTAAAACGTGGGTATATTTCTGAGATTGCCTTGTTTGTAAGTTTTTTCCTAACGATACTATTGATTAAAGTAATCGAATAACCGTTGTTAACGGCTACTTGTTTTATGTAGTTTAATTCTTTAGTAAAATTTTCTTCTGATAAGGGGATATTAGTTAGTCTATGTATAAAACTATGATAAGCTGCAAGTTTATGATGGTTAGGGTGGTGAGAACTATTGTGGATTGTGGTATCTGTATGAGAAGGTTTGTGATATATTGCAAATTCATGTTTTTTCATGGCTTTACTGATTGTTAAGTCTAGGAAATTGATTTTCCCTTCGACTTCTTCTTCCAATGTAAAACTGATATTTCTATGTAAAGAATTAATATACTGTAAAAAGTGAGTTAATTGTATGTACGTACCTGTAAAGCATACAATTATATCGTCTACGTATCGATACCAGTATAGACAATTATTACTAGTGTTATTATGGTTGTTAAATCTCGTTGTTTCAATACTGTCCATGAAAATTTCGGTAAGTAATGGACTTAATGGACTCCCCATAATTAACCCTTCCTTACTATTGTAGAATGTATTGTTAAATGAAAAATAATTTTGTCTTAGGCAAGTTCTTAATAAATTAATTATGTCCATTTTTATAACTTCATTTACTTTGTTTTTTTGTTAATAGGTTTTCTAATAAAATTATTGTTTCGTCTGGGAGAACACTTGGAAATAAGTTTTTGACATCGAAAGAGACTAATTTAGAATTATCTGGTATTGTTATATTCTTAACTTTATTCACGAGTTCGTATGAGTTTTTGATACTATATTTAGGTTCAAATTTGGTATGATATTTGATTAATTCAATTAAAAAGGATGACGTCTTATATGCTGGAGCAGACATGTAGGAAACAACTGGTCTGATTGGGTGGTCAAGTCTGTGTAGTTTTATGAGTGAATAAAGTTGTGGGTTTTGAGGATTCATATTTATCAATTTAATTTTATCTTTATCGTGAATGATACTTTTAGCCTGTTAAATTTGTTGTTTTATTTCTTTTTGAAAAATATTTGTTGGATCTTTATTCAAAATTTTGTACTTTCCTGTTTTGAAAAAATCTAACGTTTTATTAATATAGTCGATTTTGTCTATTGCTATTACTGTGTTACCTTTGTCTGCTTTGGTAAAGATTACATCATTTTCTTTTGCTTTACTCTGAATTGTTTTTATTGTCATTAAGTCTTGGTTGATGTTGTTAGTGTTAGATATGAATTATTTTTTAATAAATTCGGCTGTTTGAAATTTTGATTATATGTTGTTAGGACTATCTTTCAAGGCAATCTCAGTATCAATACCTAATGTCTCCGATTCTTTGATATTGAAGTTAGTTTGAATATTATGTTTGTTCTAACAACATATTATCAAAATTTCAAACAGCCGAAATTATTAAAAAAGAATTCATATCTAACGCTAACAACATCAATCAAGACTTAATGACAATAAAAACAATTCAGAGTAAAGCAAAACAAAATGATGTAATCTTTACCAAAGCAGACAAAGGTAACACAGAAATAGCAATAGACAAAATCGACTATATTAATAAAACGTTAGATTTCTTCAAAAGAGGAAAGTACGAAATTTTAAATAAAGATCCAACAAATATTTTTTAAAAAGAACTAAAACAACAAATTGAACAGGCTAAAAGTATCATTCACGATAAAGATAAAATTAAATTGATAAATATGAATCCTCAAATCCCACAACTTTATTCACTCATAAAACTACACAAACTTGACCACCCAATCAGACCAGTTGTTTCCTACATGTCTGCTCCAGCATATAAGACGTCATCCTTTTTAATTGATTTAAATATAGTATCAAAAACTCATACGAACTCGTGAATAAAGTTAAGAATATAACAATACCAGATAATTGTAAATTAGTCTTTCGATGTCAAAAACTTATTTCCAAGTGTTCTCCCAGACGAGACAATAATTTTAATAGAGAACCTATTAACAAAAAACAAAGTAAATGAAGTTATAAAAATGAACATAATAAATTTAATAATTTTAATAGAGAACCTTGTCATACAGATACCACAATCCACAATAGTTCTCACCACCCTAACCATCATAAACTTGCAGCTTATCATAGTTTTATACATAGACTAACTAATATCCCCTTATCAGAAGAAAATTTTACTAAAGAATTAAACTACATAAAACAAGTAGCCGTTAATAATGGTTATTCGGTTATTTAATCAATAGAATCGTTAGGAAAAAACTTAGAAACAAGGCAATCTCAGAAATATACGCACGTTTTAAGAACAGAAATACCACTTTTAAATGCTTAACCTGCAATGCAAACCAACGGAAAACCTGGGGAAATTTTTAAATCAAAAAAATATCAACATAGCTTATAAGACTAACAATACTATAGAGAAATATCTTAAAAACTACAAACCACAAATCAATAAAGACAATAAATCAGGAGTTTATCAATTAACATGTGGGTCATGTCCTAAAACATATATCGGACAAACTGGACGTACATTTAGACAAAGAATTACGGAACACGAAAAAAGTTTCATCCATAGAAAATCTAATTCAACATATGCTAATCATCTTTTAACAGAAAATCACACATTTAACAAGAATTTTAAAATTTTACACACCCAACAAAAAGGTTTAAAACTAAACCTTTTAGAGACGATGCAAATAAATCGATTAAGGACTACAGGCACTTTACTCAACGACCAGGTAGATTTAAGCAATTCACTATTATTGAATTTATTCTCCGAACTCCAAATCTGTGTGGATTTTCCAATACTATCAATGTAATTTAATTAGGTGAAATATTATAATTAAGAAATTATAATAAACTTTGAATATTAAACCTAACTTGACAGTGTAAAATGTAGATCTGAAGAAGCTGCATCGACAGCGAAACGCGTCATCGCAATTTAAATAACCAAGTGGAAATTGACTAAAAACAGTCTTTTATTATATATTTATAATGAATTTCCATCAAGTAGAAGCTACAACCATGCAAAATTTCCATACTTTCGTATACGTTCCACAATATCCTATTAGATAGATCTTTAATTAATCTTAGGTTATCTAATGTTACAGCTTGATCAGCTTCAAGGGTACGTTCGGTAATGCTAGACTTTTCTGCCGGAAGAGTAGAAAATGGAGATAACATAAACACAGGACTTTAATTCGATATTATAAGTCTATCCATGCGATTTATTGAAATTACCTATGTAAATCCTGATAATGTTTTCCTTTTTTATATAATGGCCATTTATGCCTATTTTTTGCCCATTTTATATCTTTCAGTCAAATTAACATCTGGGTACACTTTTCTTAGATTCTTTGACCTGCTGACTTCGAATTATTATGTACCTTGTTGATATTAGGATATCGTTTCCAAGTTATGGTTAGATTTTACAAAAAAATACATAAAAATTCCAAGTCAGCAGGTTAAAGAACATAAGAAAAATGTACCTGGATATTAATTTGTCTAAAAGATATAAAATGGACAAAAAATGGGCAAAAATGGGCACTTTTGGTAAAGAATCACCATCAGAAAAGACCGTTTACAATTGGTTTGCAGAAGTTCGCCATGGTGGTGCTTCCGTCAGCGATGAATTTCGTGAAGGTCGACCAAAGTTGGTTGTTGTTCCAAAAAACATCGATGCTGTGCGCGACATGATTAAAAAGGATCGGCATGTGACTTACCGCGCTATAGAGACATCTTTAGACATATGGAAAACTGCATGACATTCGATTTTGCATAAATATTTAGCTGTTCCCGATGGATTCCGCATAATTTGACAAAAACTTAAGAAAGGTTCGTGTAAGAAAATGTTCAAAAAATTCGACCGTGGACATGCAAAATCCGTATACAACATCGCAATAAGAGACGAAACTTGGATATATTCATACGAGCCGGTTAGATTTTACAACAAGATAGATAAAAAGTCCAAGTAGGCAGGTTAAAGAACATAAGAAAAGTGTACCTGGATAATAATTTGACTAAAAGATATAAAATGGGCAAAATTCGGCAAAAAATGGGCAAAAATGGCCATTATGTAAAAGGGGAAATGTTTTGGCGATTTCTGCCTTTAAACGCACCAATAACTTTATATAATACTAGCAGTACTCGCGGCTCCACTTGCATGGACTTAATTTACTACTATCGTCACTGCTTATTCCTTATGTTACCTAACGTAATAAAATATCTGCCATTATTTCCCCTTGCCTCCCATTATTTCTCCTTATTTCCCCTTATCTCCCATTATCTCACCTTATCTCCTATTATCTAGGCTTATCTCGACTTATCTCGACTTATCTCGACTTATTTCGCAATATTTCTCCTTATCTCCCATTATTTCTCCTTAACTCCCATTATCTCACCATAACTCCCATCATCTAGACTTATCTCTGCTTACCTCCCGTTATTTCTCCTTATCTACCATTATCTCACCTTCTATCCTATTATCTAGGCTTTTCTCGACTTATCTCGCAATATTTCTCCTTATCTCCCATTATTTCTCCTTAACTCCCATTATCTCACCATAACTCCCATCATCTAGACTTATCTCTGCTTATCTCCCATTATTTCTCCTTATCTCCCAATATTTATACTTATCTCCCATTATCTTACCTTATCTCCCATTATCTAGGCTTATATCGAATTATATAGAACATATGTATAAATTTATAAAAACACATAAATCGGATAAGTGGTTCTCGAGTGATAAACGCGCTAACAGACAGACGGACAGAGAGACGTTGCATTTTATATATATTATATTTTTTGCTACATGATATTGTTGCATATTTAATGCTTCAGGCAGTGTATTGCAAGAGAACGCGCTAACGACAAACTTTTCTCCGACTTGATTCACTGTTATCGTTACTGCTTATTTCTTATGTCACCTAACGTAATAAAATATAGCCTATAACCTGGCCAGAGAACATATGTATGTTTAAAAAAAAGCGCGTAAATCGGATAAATGGTTCTCCAGTGATAAGCGCACCAACGGACGGACAGACAGACAGACAGACAGACAGACAGACAGACAAACAATCAGAGAAACGTTGCATTTTATATATATTATAGATATAGATTATTATTATTATATAACCTGGCCAAAGAATATATGCATGAATTTAAAAAAAGACACATAAATCGGATAAGTGGTTCTCGCGTGATAAACGCACTAATGGACAGACAGAGAGACATGGCATTTAATATATATTATAGATTATAGATATTCTCTGCTACATAATATTGTTCCACATTTAATGGTTTAGGCTGTGTATTGCAAGAGAACGCGCTAGCGGCAAACTTTTTTCCGACTTCATTCACTATTATCGTTTCTGCTCATTCCTTATGCTAGCTATCGTAATGAAATATAGCCTATAACCTCGCCGGAGGACATATGTACGTTTTAAAAAAAAAGTACATAAATCGGATAAGTGGTTCTCCAGTAATAAGCGCACTAACGGACAGACAGAGAGACAGACAGACAGAGATACGTTGCATTTTATATATATTATAGATGTAATAAAATATATATCTATAATCTGGTCAGAGAACATATGTATGAATTTAAAAAATCACGTAAATCAGATAAGCGGAACTCAAGGGATAAGCGCACTAACGGACAGACAGACAGACAGAGAGACGTTGCATTTTATATATATTATAGATATAGATTATTATTATTGTTATATAACCTGGCCAAAGAATATATGTATGAATTTAGAAAAAAGACACATAAATCGGATAAGTGGTTCTCGCGTGATAAACGCACTAATGGACAGACAGACAGAGAGACATTGCATTTTATATATTATAGATTATAGATTATAGATATTCTCTGCTACATAATATTGTTCCATATTTAATGGTTTAGGCTGTGTATTGCAAGGGAACGCGCTAGCAGCAAACTTTTTTCCGACTTCATTCACTTTTTTACGTTATTGTGCATTCCTTATGCTACCTATCGTAATAAAATATAGCCTATAACCTGGCCAGAGAACATATGTATGTTTAAAAAAAAAAAGTACGTAAATCGGATAAGTGGTTCTCCAGTGATAAGCGCACTAACGGACAGACAGATAAACGGACAGAGAGACGTTGCATTTTATATATATTATAGATTGGCTATTGATGGTTTTTCCCTTCTCAGCATAGTCGATGAAAATTATTGCATGCGCTGCCCAAAATTCAGAAGCTAAAACCCTAATACCCGACTGTTGGGTCTTTGGTCGCTTCGGGCGGTTTTCACTGGCTGCTGTCCACTCAGCTGCCAATTGATTTCGGTATGTAGTGGTGGATCCATGTTTCATCCATTGTCACATATGGCATTAAAAAATCCTTTTTATTGCTCTTAAACAGGCCCAAACAGCCCTCAGAATTATCAACACGTTGTTGTTTTAGGTTCACTGTGAGCAAACGCGGTACCCGTTTCAAGTAGAGCTTTTTCATGCAAAATATGACCGACACGTTCTTTTGATATGTTTAGGGTGTGAGCTAACTCACGCAATTTCGCTTTACGGATATCCAAAACAATTTTGTGGATTTTTTTTATGTTTTCCGGTGTAACCACCTCATTTGGGCCTCCAGTTTAAATTCAGCATACCGGTAAATGATGAGTGATTTTCCAGGGGCAGAGTCCCCATAACACTTATCAAGCCATTGCTTTGCTTGAACGGTATTTTTAGTGTTCCGTACGGAACACTTATAAGATCACTTCGGTGTCTGTCTGTCTGTCTGTCTGTCTGTCTGTCTGTCTGTCTGTCTGTCTGTCTGTCTGTCTGTCACACCCGATTTTCTCCGAAACTATTTGACATAGAAAGGTGAAATTTGGTAATAATATAGGAATTGATGGCCTCATCAGAGCCATGTAGTATTGAGACTTAAATTTTGACTTAAGGGGTTAGTTTTGGGGGGTGAAGTCGGAAGTGAAAAAAAAAATTTTTTTACAAGGTCATCGAGTGTGATGTCAAATGAAAGCTTGTGAAAACGTGAGTAAAAAATATATATATAATATTATACTTGCGCGCACTTTTCTTTGTATTATTTTTTAAAAATTCGCGAAAAATCGCTGTCCCGGGCCTTATCTCGAAAAGTACTTATCAAAAAATTTCGAAAAAAATTCTGGAATATTCTCCACGGGGTGTAGATTGAACGAAAATTATCACGAGTGCATTACCTTTAATAAATTATATGGTATATAAAAAAAAAAAAACAAAAATTTCAAGGTCATCAGATTTCAGTACAGATTGGAAGCAAACTTTGTTGAAAACTCATTTGGGATGTGTTTTGTGAAGTCACTGATCATTTTATACCACCGTAACATAAATTTTGACTTAAGAGGTTCGTTTTGAGGGGTGAAATCGGAAGTGAAAAAATTTTTTTTTTACTAGGTCATCGTGTGGTGTCAAATGAAAGCTTGTGAAAACACGAGTAAAAAAATATATATATAATGTAATACTTGCGCACACTTTTCTTCGTATTACTTTTAAAAAATCGCTGTCCCCTACCTTATCTCGAAAAGTACTGATCAAAAAATTTTAAAAAAATTCTGGAATATTCTCCACGGGGTATAGATTGAACTAAAATTATCACGAGTGCATTACCTTTAATAATTTATTTGGTATATAAAAAAAAACAAAATTTCAAAGTCCCTAGTTTTCAGTAAAGATTGGAAACAAACTTTGTTGAAAACTTATTTGGGGTGTGTTTTGTGAAGTCACTGATCATTTTATACCACCCTAACAAAAATTTTTATTTTAAAAATAATCAACGTACGGAACACTAATTGTGCAAGTTCAACTTGCACTTGACCGGTTTTTTTTTCCATCAAAAAACAGTGTTTAATCAACACACGAAATTCGATTTTTTCCATTGTTTTGTAAATATGAAAAGCAGCGTCACTAAAATCAATGTAACTTGTAAACTAATTATGGAAATGTCATAACATTTTGACACGTATCGTTTGAAGGTTGGTACTTCCTAAAAATCATCATCATATGGATTTTTTGAAAAGGGCGACATTTATGTGTCAGACCAAAAATTTTTCAGCCTACGTGTTAGTCAGTATGAGATATAGCAACATCTTCGTTTGATTCGAAAATTCTCTGAACATAAGAACTTTATAAATTTTTTTACGAAACTGCATTTTAAACTTAACTTTTTCCAAAAACATATTTTTTCATACATATTAAATGAGAAATATGAAATGTCAGTAAAGTTATTACAACATATCTCAAATAAGATGTGCGTATAGTTATCGCAACTGCCAAGTAACATAAGTCCCTTCATATTAATTAAATCATCTCATTATGTGCTCTTCTTTTACCTTCTATGACAATACTGTTTATTTATTTTTTTTAACATTTTTCTCTTCTTTCTTGCTGCCTAGGTCTACATACAAATTTTAATTAGTAATCTTAATTAGTGCCCCCTCTCAACTCATTCAAAATATATGTTATTATATGAATAAACGGCATTTTAATTGTTTGTTAATTCACTGAATCCATAAATCTGTTTTCGTTTTTAATATGATCTCAAAATTATTTTATATCGTATAGGTATGTTATTTCAAAAAGTGGTATCATCGGACTTCCCCGTTTAATTATTTTATCTTTGTTTTGAACATTAAAATTAATTTGTTTTATTTAGTGCGGTGCCATAATCATATTTTGTTCTTTTAGATAAAATTTAATACATAATTGGTTTTGTAAAAATCCGAGACGTCAGTCATATTTTATCATGTTCTATGTTTTAAAAATATCTCATTTAATGCAGAGTGACGTAAAAAATCTTGAAATGAGTCATACTTATTTCTTTCTTTTAAATGGGATAATTATATACCTTATCTTTAGTTGATAAATTTATTGAATCAGAATTCGGCGCTATAGGATTGGATTTCAGCATTGGTATAACAACTAAAAACGAAACGAAAAGAATCGTATTTTTAGAAGTTACCAAAAGTATTCTTCGTATTTGCTGAACCATCCTAAGACGCGTTTCGCCGTATCACGGCTCATCAGCTGTGCTAGGTTCAGCAAATACGAGAACACATTTTTAGTCCTTTATCCAAGTAACTAACGGAAAACTATAACAAATAGATGCTTATACTGCACTCTGTCGGCGACTTACTAAATCTATTCAAGCAGAGCGGCACAGCACGGCTGGCACTTATTGCAGAAACGCACCTTTCTTGAGCTTACTGCTCGAAGGCATAGATGGCAGCATTGGTATAACAACTAAAAACGAAACGAAAAGAATCGTATTTTTAGAAGTTACCAAAAGTGTTCTTCGTATTTGCAGTATTTCTTCATCAGCCTCTTTCAGTGCCTCTTTGAAGATTTGCTCAGAGTATATATTAAACGAGTGGAGACAAAAACACACCCTTCTGCTTTAATAAATGCCATCTGGTTCCAGTAGAGGTTGAAAATAATTCGCAGATCCTTTCCATCTAGCCCAAGGTCTTTCAGAATTTCGACCAATTTGTGATGTTGGACTCTATCAAAGACCTTTTGGTAGTCGATCAGGCACAAATATACGTCACAATTGATGTCTCTACATGGCCGAATCAAAACCTGCATAGAAAACAGGGCCTTTCTGGTTCCCATGGCATCACGAAAACTGAATTATGTAGCTGAGATGTTTTTTTCAAACAACTTGTATGTTCTTCTGTGAATGATTTTCAGAAATATTTTTAAAAGATGGTTTATGAGGCAAATCGTTCGATATTCTCCGCATTTTTTAGCGCCTGCATTTTCCGGATCGTTTTAAACTTAAACTCTAACCAGCTTCCTGGTATTTTGCCTAAACCATAGATTTTATTGTAGATCACCGTAAGCAACTTAATCCTATCCTCATCTAAGAGCTTTTCCATTTTTTTAGTTGATTTATTGCAATGCGCACTTCATCGGTGGTAATACAGGGCCCAAACAAGTCTATTGAGCAGCATTGTAGCTGATCTGGTCTTGCATCAGAAATTAACTCTGTAATATAGTCTTTCCATATCTTCAGTTTACCTTGTTTATCGATAACAACGTTTCCTTGATGATCTATTAAACGTCCATTTGATTTCGTTCTCCGTTCACCAGTTAAGTCTTTGATATTTCGATAGATATTAAAGCTATCATACTTTCCCTGCAACTCTTTTATCTCTTTATATCTTTTACCATTCCACCTATCTTTAGCTTTGTGTAGTCTGCTAAATTCTCTTTTGTTACCTCTATTTTTGTGTAACCGTATTTCCTCTATTAGTCTTAGAATGTCATCTGTCATCCATTCCTTCCTTTTATGTGTTTGTTCCATAGTTGGATATTTATCTTTAGCCCTCTTGTTATTTCATTTAACTTTTCTATTTCAGATTCTATGTCTTCGTTTAGATTTGTGTCTCGGAGTTCTTTACTAAGATCTTTTTTAATTACGTTTGTTACATTTTCGTCTTTAAGTTGTTGCATATTGTATATGTTTTTTCTGTTTTCTTTTTAACTTTTTCCAGATAACTCTTAGAACCCCCACCAGGCATTGTGATCCGAGTTTATATCAGCACTGGGATATATTTTGACAGATACCACACTATTTCTAAAACGTTTATTCCCTAGAATATAGACTATTTGATTTCTGGTGATATTGTCTGGTGGGTCTAGTCGGGACTTCCACGTGTATAATCTTCGTGGTGGTAGGTTGAAGTAGGTGTTAATGATAACATAACCTATTTCTTCACTAAAAATGTTTTGTCGCTCGCCTCTGTTGTTTCTTTCACCTAGACTAGTGATTCTCAAAGTGGTTCAGGTGGACCCCCAGGGGTCCACGGGAGACTCGACGGGATTTACGTTGGCGTGAAAAAAAAATGGGGGTTCACAAATTGTAAATGGGGGTCCACGAAAATTTATCTGGTTTCGATAGTAAAGAACAAAAATGTTGGCTTGGCTTTACCTATCAATGTAGGCAGATAATACACTACTCAAAAAAATTAAGAGAGCAAAAAAATTCCAAATTTTTCGGTGATTTTTGACAGGCTGCATTTCGGTGAAAAATGGTCGTATTGAGACTTAAAAAAAAGCATTTTGAAGCTTTAAGATTCTAATTTTCAGATATTTTGGCTAAAATTTTTAAGGAGCTACGGTTCTCATGCAATCCTAACATATAGCGCGAAAAAATAATATTGCAAATATTTTGCTTTTTTTTTTTTTGGTCCCCGGGCTTGAAAAAAATTTTTTCAATTGAGCCGGCATATGGATCAGATAGCCTGTTTATTTAGCATTAATTTCCTTGTTTTAAAACCTCCCTTATTTTTTTTGAGTAATGTATTTTAAGAAGGTCAGCGACTGTTACTTGTAAAAATTTGCATATTCGATATTCAGTACAACGCGCGTCGAGACTTGCAAAGCACCGCCCGCCCGCCCGCAACGCAACCCGTTCAGACGTGCAAAGGGACGAAATACGACTTGTGCTGTGCTTGCAATACTGCATGAACTTGTTTGATTCTTCACCAATATAAATACGAATGCCAAGGACAAACGTTACTCATTTGTTTCTGGAATTTTGGAAAGAAAAATGTGAGTCAATCGATGTCATTGTCTGCTAGTGCCGAAAAAAGTAAGTACCTGTCTATTTGTTATTCATACTTTTATTTTATATTGTAATAATATTATATTTGTTATGTTTGCGTGTAGTAGGTACGTAATAAAAATTAAATACTGAACAGGGCCATTATTCGATACTTCTATAAAAGAACAGAAAGTCGAGAAAGATTGAACTTTTAGTACTGCTAAGGCTAAATGACTAAAAAATATTTTCCTAAATTGTACGTGTCTTTATATACCACTCGTAACGTAAATCAAAGTAATAAATAAATCATTAAAATCGCGGAGTTTTGATGTTAAAATATTCTTTAAAAGTATTTTCTCTCGAATTTACAGAAATGTTTCAAAATATAATTAATCAAAAAATATTTTATATTACAATAAAATAGGTTCAGCCGTTTTGTGAAAACCTCTATATGGGTCTTAGCAGTTTATTGCTTTTAATAATTAAAATCAGTTTTGCCGCCGGAATTTTGATTTTTTCATTGCAATAATTAATTAATCCTATTTTATTCTGTTAAAATAGCCATATCCTGTTAAAGTCGCCTTATGATTACTAAAACAAACATTTTTTTCTTTATAGGTAGGTAACTGATACGAAACATGGCTGAATCTAAAAGAAATGTCGACAGTACAGTGTTGATTATTTGAAATGTGGTTTTCTTCCATCAAAGGCAGACAAACGACTGCCCATATGCCTTTTATGTAACACAGTTTTGAGCAATGACTCTATGAAACCATCGAAGCTCGAAGATCATCTAAGAAGGTGTCATTCTGATAAAATAGGTAAACATTTAAAATATTTTCAAACATTGAAGGAAAAATATGAAAAGAGACCCACCGTGCAAAATATGTTCGCTTCAACGTCTCAAAGTAACGATGATGGCTTGCGGGCATCTTACAATATCTCATTGGTTATAGCGAAATCTGGAAAACCGCACACCATCGGAGAATAGTTAATTTTACCCGCTGTTGAAGAGGTTTTAAAAACTGTTCTGCACAAACCTCCATTTGATGTACTCAAAAGAATTCCTTTGAGTAACAACACTGTACAAAGACGTATTGATGAAATGAGCTCTGATATTGAAAGCTTATCTGCAAACAACTCATTTTTCTATTCAACTGGACGAGTCAACTTTACCTGGCAATGAAGCATTATTATTGGCATATGTTCGATTTGTTATGGACGAAGAAATCCATGAAGAGCTGCTATTCGCGAAAACTTTGAAGACGGACACTAAAGGCGAATCAATATTTAATGTCCTGAGTGATTTTTTTAAGGAAAAATCGATTCCATTTACAAACATTATTTCGGTGGCAGCAGATGGAGCTCCTGCCATCTTCGGGAGATATCGTGGGTTTATAAGCCATCTTAAAAAAATTATACCAGGAATAACTGCAATTCACTGTGTCATCCACCGACAACACCTGGTAGCGAAAAATTTGAGTGATAGATTGCACCAATCGCTTCAATTTGTGATTAAAGCAGTTAACAAAATAAGAAGCAATGTGTTGAATACCCGTTTATTTGCACAATTGTGCGACGAAAATGATGAAGACTTCCAACGATTGCTCTTACATACTGAAGTACGCTGGTTGTCGAAAGATGCATGTTTAACAAGATTTTACTCACTTTTTGAATCAGTTTTAGAGTTTCTGGAAAGTAAAGATCCAGATTTAAAAGAAAACCTGATCAAATTGAAAGCAGACATCGCGTATTTGACAGATTTGTTCAAAAAATTTATTGACATTAACTTGCAGTTACAAGGAGCCTAAATTTAATAAAAACAAAGGGTGTAATTTCGGCTTTTCTTGGAAAATTGAAATTTATGAAGCAAAATATTAGTCGGCGCGAATTCTCCAGTTTCCAAACTTGTCACAGGCAGAATGTCTTGATGAGGATATTCAGACATACGTTCAACATTTAAATGCCCTGCATGATGACTTCAAAAATAGAGTTGAAGATATTCTGACGATGGAAATACCATCATGCATCATAAATCCATTTGATGAAACGGAAGTGGTGAATGTGGTATTACAAGAGGAGCTACTCGAGCTTAGCACCAATGAGGAGCTGAAGGTGAAATTTAAAAAAGGCTATCCAACATTTTGGCTGCAGGCAGAAATACCCGAAGAATATCCGGGGCTGTGGGAAATTGCGAGAAAACTTTTGATAGCGTTTCTCTCGTCATACCTTGTCGAAAAAAGTTTTAGTGTCGTTATAAACCATTAACAAAAAAAAGGAGCCGGTTGAACATCACAGAACGGGGAGATTTGCGGTTATTCCTTACAAAACTGAAGCCAAATATTGATAATTTGCTGTCAATCCATCAAGTACATCCCTCCCATTAAAATTATGACTATTTTTTTTTAATTGTTGATTTGCTTTGTTTAAGTTACGGTACGTTATTAATGTTTAATTTTAATTCTATTAAGTCTGTAATAATATTATTTAATAAATAGAACACAAGAAAATATATTATTTTTCTTTTTATTTTTACCACTCCGAATTTAGGGTTGGAACTCAGCTACGACGCAAATTTCCATCGTTAGATCTAACCTTCACATTTTTTTACGAGTTTTGGGAATATGGTAGAAATGTAGCAGCAAGGGGTCCACCGAAACCAGTAAAATTTGGAAAGTGGTCTACGAGAAAAAAAAGTTTGGGAACCTCTGACCTAGACCATATGGTAATACGGAAGTTCTTGACCTACCTCTTCCAATCTTGGCGTTGAAGTTGATTATGACTGTCAAGTCTCGTTTTGGTATTGTTTTTAGGACTTCTGTTATTTCTGGTAAAATTGCTCGACCTCTTCATCCTGTTTAACTGCAGTGGAAACATATATTTGTATGACGTTAAGAGAAACAGGTTTCGTTCTTATTTGGAGAAGCATTATTCTGTCTAAAATAGGAGTAAAATTTGTGACGCGTTTCTCTGTAGCTTTGTCAACTAAAACTCCCTCTCCATACTCATGTTTATTTTTGGCCGATCCTGCTACAGTGACCTGAACTTAGCCATCTTATTTCGCTCCCATAATGGATATGCCAAGTCTTTTCATTCCTAGGATCGCACACAGTACGTCAAACAATTTTTGCTGGGGAAAAACATCGCCTAACGACTTTTTGTTCCCGAATGTCAAAAAAAGTGCGTGTACAGCGATTTTCATCACCTCAAGAGGATGTTGAACCTTCCAAAACCATGTTTTTGCGGTTCCAACTACCGAATGGAAAAAATGGTTCGAACACATGCAAAACTTTATAAATCTTAAAGGAGAATATTTTGAGAAATAATAAAATGATTTGTACCAAAAAAACTTTTTCTTTCATGGTTTTTGTAAAAACTTAAAAGGCAGCCCTCGCATACTATAAAGATATGAGAGGAAGATGAATCATTGGATGAGTAGAATTCACTCGTACACACATTACTTATGAGGAAATTCTTATTTAAATTATATAGAATTTAGTCAAACTCTACGTGGCTGAATTAATACTGAAACCCTCTACCAATAGAGGCATAGATGATACAATAGGACTTAAACTAAATTAAGCTATTATAGCTTACTTGTGGTTGTGCTGTAACAGGCGGAGTCTTGGTATAGGGGTCAATATGGGCATCGCCATCTTCACACTCCGAGGACAGATCCCCAGAGCTGAAGCGTCTCTTCAAGTAATTAACATTGGAAGTGAAAGACTGTCGGAAGCTGCTGAACGAAATGGTGGGGCCGTTAGCGGGTTGGCCGCAATACTTGCCACAGTCGTTAATTTTGACGGCTGCTTCAACGCGCCGCTACTCCCACCGCGCTTCGCCTGCGCCGCTGCCTCCGTCACCGTTGACACTGCACTGTGCCCAACACGAACGCGAACAAACCTGTAAGGAAAATAAAAGAAATTTTTATTGCGATTAGTCAAATAAGTTGTTATAAAAATTATATAATTTTCTTAATATACAGGGTAATCATTTTTAGACGCCCGGCCCCGATTCATGAAAAATTTTGGATTGTTGTAGCTTCTACTTGATGGAAATTCATTATAAATATATAATAAAAGACTGTTTTTAGTCAATTTCCACTGGTTTATTTAAATTGCGATGACGCGTTTCGCTGTCGATGCAGCTTCTTCAGATCTACATTTTACACTGTCAAGTTAGGTCTATTATTCACAGTTTTATATAATTTCTTAATTATAATATTACACCTAATTAAATTACATTGATAGTATTGGAAAATCCACACAGATTTGGAGTTAGGAGAATAAATTCAATGGTGAATTGCTTAAATCTACCTGGTCGTTGAGTAAAGTACCTGTAGTCCTTAATCGATTTATTTGCATTGTCTCTAAAAGGTTTAGTTTTAAACCTTTTTGTTGGGTGTGTAAAATTTTGAAATTCTTGTTAAATGTGTGATTTTCTGTTAAAAGATGATTAGCATATGTTGAATTAGATTTTCTATGGATGAAACTTTTTTCGTGTTCTGTAATTCTTTGTCTAAATGTACGTCCAGTTTGTCCGATGTATGTTTTAGGACATGACCCACATGTTAATTGATAAACCCCTGATTTATTGTCTTTATTGATTTGTGGTTTGTAGTTTTTAAGATATTTCCCTATAGTATTGTTAGTCTTGTAAGCTATGTTGAACTCGTAAATAAAGTTAAGAATATAACAATACCAGATAATTCTAAATTAGTCTCTTTCGATGTCAAAAACTTATTTCCAAGTGTTCCTCCAGACGAAACAATAATTTTAATAGAGAACCTATTAACAAAAAACAAAGTAAATGAAGTTATAAAAATGGACATAATTAATTTATTAAGAACTTGCCTAAGACAAAATTATTTTTCATTTAACAATACATTCTACAATAGTAAGGAAGGGTTAATTATGGGGAGTACATTAAGTCCATTACTTGCCGAAATTTTCATGGACAGTATTGAAACAATGATATTTAACAACCATAAGAACAATAGTAATTATTGTCTATACTGGTATCGATACGTAGACGATATAATTGTATGCTTTACAGGTACGGACAGACAATTAACTCACTTTTTACAGTATATTAATTCTTTACATAGAAATATCAGTTTTACAATGGAAGAAGAAGTCGAAGGGAAAATCAATTTCCTAGACTTAACAATCAGTAAAGTCATGAAAAAACATGAATTTGCAATATATCACAAACCTTGTCATACAGATACCACAATTCACAATAGTTCTCACCACCCTAACCATCATAAACTTGCCGCTTATCATAGTTTTATACATAGACTAACTAATATCCCCTTATCAGAAGAAAATTTTACTAAAGAATTAAACTACATAAAACAAGTAGCCGTTAACAACGGTTATTCGGTTACTTTAATCAATAGTATCGTTAAGAAAAAACTTAGAAACGAGGCAATCTCAGAAATATACCCACGTTTTAAGGACAGAAATACCACTTTTAAATGCTTAACCTATTTCGGCAAACCAACGGAAAAACTGGGGAAATTTTTAAATGAAAAAAATATCAACATAGCTTACAAGACTAACAATACTATAGGGAAATATCTTAAAAACTACAAACCACAAATCAATAAAGACAATAAATCAGGGGTTTATCAATTAACATGTGGGTCATGTCCTAAAACATACATCGGACAAACTGGACGTACATTTAGACAAAGAATTACAGAACACGAAAAAAGTTTCATCCATAGAAAATCTAATTCAACATATGCTAATCATCTTTTAACAGAAAATCACACATTTAACAAGAATTTCAAAATTTTACACACCCAACAAAAAGGTTTAAAACTTTAGAGACAATGCAAATAAATCGATTAAGGACTACAGGTACTTTACTCAACGACCAGGTAGATTTAAGCAATTCACCATTAAAGAATTTATTCTCCTAACTCCAAATCTGTGTGGATTTTCCAATACTATCAATGTAATTTAATTAGGTGTAATATTATAATTAAGAAATTATATAAAACTGTGAATAATAAACCTAACTTGACAGTGTAAAATGTAGATCTGAAGAAGCTGCGTCGACAGCGAAACGCGTCATCGCAATTTAAATAAACCAGTGGAAATTGACTAAAAACAGTCTTTTATTATATATTCATGAAAAATTGTTAGATATATTTTTTTTTTAATGTAGAATTAGAGTGTCATCTGAAGGAAAATTCTCAACATTCAAATCAATATCGGCTGGAGTTCCGCGGCTTTTCAATGCCGTTTTACCAAAGGTATATCGATTGAAAAAAAAGTTGTTTGGCGTCGCATCGCCCAGTGTAGTTTTTACTACCAAATGTTAAATACGTCACTATACTCCTTGACATGCACTATACCATTCTACATTTTAAAAAAATATCCACCAATTTTCCATAAATTGAGACCGGGCGTCTAAAAATGATCACACTGTACATGACTCGCTCAGGCTTAAGCATATAGTTAAAATTACTTCATTTTATTTATTTAAGAGGCTATAATAGGTCATATAAATCCTCTGTTTATGTTTTTTATTATGGAAGTAATGGGTGTATACAACGGTATGGTAACCTTGGACTAACTACTTACTGTTATAATGTTTGTCAAACTGACGTTTTAATTACATAATAAAGATCTTCCAACCACTGTTTTAGGTACTTGCTTTTACTGGTGACCTCACAAAATCATGTACCCAGCTGCCAGAAAATATCAGAGGATGAAAGAAATAGTTAAGCTATTATTTGAATGGTTTGCGTATTAGTAGCGGTGTAAGTGGTGGCACGCTGCTAAGGTGTTTCTCTGGATCCTAAATGAAAGACTCAAAAGTTTTCTGCTGCTGCAAATGTCTACCCAACAAACAGGCTTCGTTCCAGGAAGAGGGACTAGAGAATAAATTCTTACCATACGCCAGATAATAGAAAAAGTAAGGGAATTCTAAATAACAACCTATATATGTTTTTATAGACTATTCTAAAGCCTTCGACTGTATAAAATGGAACAAACTCTGGTCGATTCTAATCAGCATGGGAACACCTATACATCTTGCAAACCTTATTCGATCCCTGTATGAGAACACAAATGGGAGAACTAAACGGAATAATTCTTTATTTGATCCCTTTAACGTAGAAGCCGGCGTCACACAAGGCTGAATTCTGTCACCCTTACTTTTTAACATATATAGTTATCTAAGTTGGGAATGTTGGAATCTTTGGCACAATGATACTACTCAGTATATATCACCACTACACAAAACACTTTATTTTTGCACTCGACGCGCGTTTCGCTTCGTTAGCTTCATCAGGAGCGATGATTGACTAAAGCTAAACTACAAATCTACCCTATTTATACTTAGCCTAACCCTTGAATTACTCAAGCGGAACTAATGACATAGGCCATCAGTTCCGGTCAAGAAACCAGTAGAGTGGACTATAAGGAATAGGCCCTCTGTCTTTATTTAAACTACTTTTACATTTTATGATTTCCATACTTTCATATGCGTTTAACAATCTCCTATCAGATACATTTTTTATTAATCTTAGGTTATCTAATGTTACAGTATGATCAGCTTCAAGGGCATGTTCGGCAATGCTAGACTTTTCTGTTCTATTATATCTTAAGTGTGCTAAATGTTCTTTAAATCGTGTTTTAATTGACCTTTTAGTTTGCCCAACATACTTTTTGTCACAATCATTACAACTAATTTCATAAATTCCACTTTTCTCACAATTAGGAATCTTATCTTTGGGATTTCCTAAGATATTCCTCAGATTGTCTGTTGACTTATAGATTAAGGTGAGGCCTACCTTATTAAATACCTTATTGAGTCCCTTGCTATATTTCGGATTATATGGTATGGAGACATACTTGGTGTTATTTTCTTCGCGTGTAAAAAAGGTGGAATTCTGAATATTAAACCTAAGTTTATGTCTATTTATTAGCTTATTTACTAAGTCATCGTCATAACCATTAACTCTAGTTATATTTCTAATGCGATTCCCTTCTTTATTAAAGTTTACTCTATTCAGAGGGAAAGTGACCAAACGATGAACTAAAAAATGTAATGAGGCTAATTTATGTTGTTTGCAATGAAATGAATCATTAGGAATATATCTATCTGTTACTGTGTCCTTCCTATAGATATCAAATTCTAATCTATTATTATTTTTAATAATTAAAATATCTAGAAAAGGCAATTGTCCTTTGTTCTCAACTTCGTAAGTGAATTTAATGGAATCATACCGGCTATTTAATTTAGAAACAAAGTCATCAATATTTGCTTTCTTTGTATCAAAAATCGCGAAAATATCATCCACATACCTATACCATACTCTTGGGAAATATTCGAATTCTTGACTGGCTTCGTTTTCAAACTTACTCATGAATAAATTGGCTATGAAAGGTGACAAGCAATTACCCATAGCTGTTCCTTCTTTCTGAACATAAAATTGATTGTTATATTGGAAATTATTTTGTTCCATACAAAGTTTAGATAATGTTAAGTATTCACAAATAATTTCGTCTTCAAAGTCATTCATTCTAAGTAATTCTTCGAGATATTTTATAAGATAATTTATCAGAAATAGTTGCTCACATTGAAAGTTCCATTAGTACACTTCCAGAAAATAGTAAAGCCTTTGTTAGAGAAGCATGTCGCAATCAAATATCGAAAAACATAGTTAACAACACAAATTCTAATTCACGAAAAAACATAAAAGTAGTTAAAGGATTGAAAAAGAAAGATGTCTTCTACTTAAAAGCGGATAAAGGAAATAAGGTTGTTATATTGGATAAGAAAGATTACTTTGAACGCGTAGATAATCTTATTGAATCTGGCCCTTATGAAAAGGTAATAAGAAATCCATTACCGAGAATGATATCAGAGGTTAAAAATTCTTCAAAAAAATGTAAGAACCTTGTCTCCGATTCGCTAAAACTTAAATTAAATGTGAGTAACCCGACCATACCAAAATTGTATTGCTTACCCAAAATTCACAAACCTGGAAAAGCAATGCGACCCATTGTTTCATCGGTCGGATCACCCACATATTTAATATCCAAATGGTTATCAAAAGAACTCGAGAAGTTACCATTAAATACTTTCGCAGTGAAGAATTCGTTAGAATTCATTAATAAAACAAAAAACCCAGTTCTCAATGAAGGTGAAGTCTTAATTTCTTTTGATGTTAGTTCTTTGTTCCCAAGTGTGCCAATTCCACAAACTTTACAATATCTCGAAGAATTACTTAGAATGAATGACTTTGAAGACGAAATTATTTGTGAATACTTAACATTATCTAAACTTTGTATGGAACAAAATAATTTCCAATATAACAATCAATTTTATGTTCAGAAAGAAGGAACAGCTATGGGTAATTGCTTGTCACCTTTCATAGCCAATTTATTCATGAGTAAGTTTGAAAACGAAGCCAGTCAAGAATTCGAATATTTCCCAAGAGTATGGTATAGGTATGTGGATGATATTTTCGCGATTTTTGATACAAAGAAAGCAAATATTGATGACTTTGTTTCTAAATTAAATAGCCGGTATGATTCCATTAAATTCACTTACGAAGTTGAGAACAAAGGACAATTGCCTTTTCTAGATATTTTAATTATTAAAAATAATAATAGATTAGAATTTGATATCTATAGGAAGGACACAGTAACAGATAGATATATTCCTAATGATTCATTTCATTGCAAACAACATAAATTAGCCTCATTACATTTTTTAGTTCATCGTTTGGTCACTTTCCCTCTGAATAGAGTAAACTTTAATAAAGAAGGGAATCGTGTTAGAAATATAACTAGAGTTAATGGTTATGACGATGACTTAGTAAATAAGCTAATAAATAGACATAAATTTAGGTTTAATATTCAGAATTCCACCTTTTTTACACGCGAAGAAAATAACACCAAGTATGTCTCCATACCATATAATCCGAAATATAGCAAGGGACTCAATAAGGTATTTAATAAGGTAGGCCTCACCTTAGTCTATAAGTCAACAGACAATCTGAGGAATATCTTAGGAAATCCCAAAGATAAGATTCCTAATTGTGAGAAAAGTGGAATTTATGAAATTAGTTGTAATGATTGTGACAAAAAGTATGTTGGGCAAACTAAAAGGTCAATTAAAACACGATTTAAAGAACATTTAGCACACTTAAGATATAATAGAACAGAAAAGTCTAGCATTGCCGAACATGCCCTTGAAGCTGATCATACTGTAACATTAGATAACCTAAGATTAATAAAAAATGTATCTGATAGGAGATTGTTGAACACATACGAAAGTATGGAAATCATAAAATGTAAAAGTAGTTTAAATAAAGACAGAGGGCCTATTCCTTATAGTCCACTTTACTGGTTACTTGACCGGAACTGATGGCCTATGTCATTAGTTCCGCTTGAGTAATTCAAGGGTTAGGCTAAGTATAAATAGGGTAGATTTGTAGTTTAGCTTTAGTCAATCATCGCTCCTGATGAAGCTAACATGGTTAGCGAAACGCGCGTCGAGTGCAAAAATAAAGTGTTTGGTGTAGTGGTGATATATACTGAGTAGTATATATAGTTATAAGGTCTGTTTTGGATGGTTGGAGTGGGAATGTGAGAATCGGTGGAAGAAAGCTAAGTAGTGTTATACTTGCAACGTCAATACAAGACCAATCACTAGCAAAAACTATTAATTAAACTAATTAATAGAGCAAAAACCAAAGTAATGATTGTTAGTCGTAATGAAGATCTGCCACACATAAATGAAATTGCTGGTTTCATTATTGTAGACCATTTCAACTATTTGGAATCTCTCAGAAATAACAATGATGGGTGTGAAGTGGAAGTAAGAAGACTTTTGGCTATGGCTAGAAACTCGACGATCAAACTCACAAAGTCTGGAAATATCCAGCTGTCACAGAAAACACAAGATTAAGACTTCTATATAACCTTATTTATTTATTTATTTATTTACAGTTACAAGCGCAACAAAATAATTAATTAATAGGGCCGATCATACAATCATTAAACAATACTAATACATATCACAAAATGCTTAATTATACAAACAATAAACAAACTACAATTTTACATATGCTTACAGCTATTAAAATAAGTTTAGACAGATACAGAAGAATTCCCTCTGAGACATGGACAGATCACATGCTCTAGATACCTTATTATAAGCAGCGCATATCTTATAAACGGGTGAAGTATACAATACATTTGTGTGAGCAGTAGAAAGATAGAAGAAGTTTCCAGTCCGATGAGCTAATCTGGGCACAACAAAATTCAGTACCTCCAGCAACAGTGGACATTGAATCACATCATTTACAAGTTTATACAGAAACATCACCATACCCATATTTCTACGTTACTCGAAAGTCATATAAGTAAATCTCTATAACAAAATATCATTCTCTATACCTACCGGTGGATACACCCCATCAACTTTCCTAGCCAAAAACTTTAAAAACCTTCTCTGAACCCTTTCCAAAGCCACAGCCCACCTATTATACAATGGTGCCCAGATAATAGACCCACACTCAAGCCTACTTCTGACCAATGCATTGTATAATGTTGAAAAGGTTTCAATATTTTTAAAAGACCCACAATTTCTAATTATGAATCCCATCATTTTCATCGCTTCTGAAGCCACCTTGCCAATGTGCTGATTGAAGGTCAACCTAGAATCCAGAACAATGCCCAGGTCTTTGGCTGTCTCCACTCTTTGCAACTGTATATTACCTATACTGTAATTATAGTTTACTGGAGATACTTTACGGCTCACTGTCATTACAGAACATTTGTTTGCATTTAGCAATATCCCATTGTTGTCACACCACGCCCGCACTGCCCAACACTACTCTGCAGTCGTTCACAGTCGCCACCAGACTCGACTCTGACACATATAATTTCAGGTCATCCGCGAACATCTGGTATTTCACATCAATGACCTCCTGAATGTCATTTATGAACATAAGGAGCAATAGCGGTCCCAAGTTTGACCCCTGTGGAGCACCGGACTCTGCACGAAACGAATGCGACCTAAAACCATTATACTGAACATACTGGAATCTTTCCACGAGGTATGTCCTGAAGAAACTAACAAAATTCGTCATGAAGCCAAAATCAACCATCTTTCCCAGAAGCACACCATGATCTATCCTGTCAAACGCCTTCAAGAAGTCAGTGAACACCACGTCAACTTGGCCTCCCCAATCAAGCACCCTAGAAGTAAAATGTGTAAAGGAGGACAAGTTGGTGACCATCGACCGACCCCTCATAAAACCGCACCGACAACAATGGTTCCACTCTGGCCACAATGTGCCCATGCAAATACACAACAAATAATGAATAGTCAAGAGATTTCGAAATAACAAGCGGCCTAAAACAAGGATGTGTGCTGAGCCCTTTATTATTCTCAATAGTGCTAAACGAGGTAGTGAAAAAAGCTAAGTAGAAAATGAAACCGATAATTCTAGGATACTGAAAATTGCAAAAAATCGAAATATCAGAACTATTTTATTCGGACGATATGGTGATAATAGTAGACACAGAAGAAAACTTATAGCACAATCTAAACAAGAAATCCAATATATAATTACAGTCGACACTGTTTATAGTAAAACTCTTTATAGTGCAATTTTTTCAAGACCTAGAATATTTTAATGAAATTTCATGTAAAAAGCCCTGCATATAGTGAATTTGTAAAGTAGTAACACTCTATATAATACAATTTTTACCGGAATTTTATGTATAAATTTTTATGCATTTATTGAGATCTTGGCCATTTCGGGTTTCCCATTTTTATCTAACATTAGCACGAATTCCATTTTTATGACGCATTCTTTTGAAAAGGTTCTTAACGCGTTTATAACGCCTAATGGTTGTCAATAAATCGGGTAGATTTCTGTGAGAAACCCGGGGAATAACCCATTTTATAGAAACCCGGGGAAAAACCCATTTTATAGTCGAGGCCTAGTAATTCGCAAATTCAGGTTCAGTTTATTTTTGTTTAGGAATCAAGTAAGATATCCAAGCGAGTGTGTTTAAGTTTAGCTGAGAAAATTAAAGTTTTGGAGGAAGTTGATAAAGGCTGCAAAAAAATTGATGTTGCTGCAAAATTTGGTGTTTCTCCAAGTTGCGTCTCTCTGAAAATAAAAAGTCGCGACAGTATCATCAAGAAACCTAGTGTTCCAAGCAGTCGAAAACGAGTACGGGTGAGTACTTACGAGGATGTAAATGAAGCAGTTTTACGATGGTTTCAAGTGGCCCGTACGCATCAAAACGTACCAATATCGGGAAATTTAACAAAGCAAAAGGATCTACAATTTGCTAAAGAATTTAACTGCGTTAATTTTCAAGCTAGTGAAGGGTGGTTGAGTACCTGGAAGACTCGCAATCCAATTGTTTTCAAGACGGTGTCTGGCGAGAGTGCAAGCGTTAGTCAGGAGGACTGTGACATTTGGACTGAAACTGTTTTAAAAAGTGCATTGAAAAAGTACGAGCCAAAAAACGTTTTCAATTGTGATGAAACCGGTTTGTTTTTTAAATGTTTGCCAAATAAAACTTTTGCTTTTAAAAGTGATAAATGTTTTGGTGTTAAAACAAGTAAAGAAAGGGTGACACTTATGGTTGGAACAAACATGGATGGCTCAGAAAAACTGAAATTACTGCTCATAGGTAGAAGCAAAAATCCCCGTTGTTTAAAAGGAGTTAAATCTCTGGAGTTAGATTACACCAATATAAAAAAGGCATGGATGGATCAAATAACTGGACACGAAAATGAAAAGCCAAAAGCGAAAGATTGTGATGTTTATAGACAATTGTCCTGCACATCCAGTTACTGTAAGGAAAAAATTAAGGAATATTGAATTGATCTTTTTTCCACCAACCATGACCTCCAAATTGCAAGCTATGGACCAGGGTATTATAGAAAACATAAAACATCATTACCGAAACAGAATTGTTCACAAAATTGTTAATACGATTGATAAAAACCTTCGAGTCCAAAAATTGATTACCCTTAAAGAGTGTATAACCGAAGTCGCTAAAGTATGGAGTGAAAATGTTTCTCAGAAAAATAAGAAAAACTGATTTTCTAAAGCAGGTTTTACTGAAACAACTGACGAATGGGAAGAAGAAGGCGAAATGGATCTCGCTACCTTAAAAAGGCAATGGGGTATTCTACAAAAAACTGCTACCGTCGACGCAGATTTTTTACTTGAAGATTTCTTAGAAATCGAAAATGATTTTGGCACGATAGATCTCCCAACTGACCAATACATAATTGACGATATAAAAAGTATAGAAGATCATGAAGAAGAAACTGAAACCGGGGAATGTCCTGCTAAATTTAGTGAAAATGAAATAAGAAATGCATTTGACATTGTGCGAACTACTCTCAGGGGCCAGGAAAGTGTACCTGATCAAATCTTTATGCATTTGAATAAATGCGAGAATTTTGTTGAGCAACAATTATTTTTCAAAAGTAATGTTCAAAAGAAAATAACTGATTCTTTTTCCTAGTACGTATGTACGTAGTATGTACATATGAATTAACAGATTTTGTATTATTCTTTTTATTTCGTATGTAGTACATACATACATAAAGTCCGTACGTTATATCTTTACACGTGCGTCATAGTTTTCAGGCAATTTCCCAGACGACTATTATATTTTTTGTCTCTTTTTACCAATACCTACGATTTATTGGTGAAAAGAGACAAATAATATAATAGTCGTCTGTTATATCGCCTGAAAACTATGACGCACGGGTAAAGATATAACGTACGGATTTTATGTATGTATTTAGCCCTGTACATGCTATGTACTATTTAAACTTTCAAATGTTTAATAAAATCTTTTCTAATAATTCAATTTTGCAATTTTTTTTGTTGCTTGTATCTTATAAAATACAAGTAAATGATTACCAATATAAAATACATACATAGCAATATATACGGATTTTTTCTTTATAAAGTGAAAAACTTTCTATAGTGAAATTTCGGTCAACATTTTGGTCTTTCACTATATAGAGTGTCGACTGTATGAGAGTTAATATACAGAAGACGAAGTCGATGATAATAGGACAAGAGAATAAAAACCACATCAGAATAAATGAACTGAATATAGAACAAATCGAAGAGTTCAAATACCTAGGATCAATAATAGAAGGAAACGGAAAACTGGAAAAAGAAATAAACGGTAAAATAGCAAAAGTAGAAAGAATATACAATGGTTTAAGAAAAACATTCCTTGGGAAAAGAGAAATAACAGCAGATATAAAGATTGAGGTAGTTAAAAACCCCACATTACTATACGGTAGTGAAACAAGGAAACAAGAGTAGAATAAACGCAACGGAAATGAGGAAAATAGCTGGAAAAAAAGTATTCAGAAAGAAATTCAGGATAAAACCAATAGTGACAAAAATTTAGGACAGACAACTGGGATGGCTGAGACATATACACAGGACGACGGAAGAAAGACTAACAAAAAGAATATATGAGGCGTGAGTCCAGGGATCAAATAGAAGAGGAAGATCTAGAAAAACATGGCAAGAGGAAGCAAAGAAGACTGCCCAGGAGAGAAATATTCAGTGGAGTGAAATTAAGAACCTGACACAGAATAGAAAGGAATGGAAGAGGCTGTTCAACTCAACTCCACAGTCTTATACCTCACGGTAGAAAGACTTAGGAATAAGTAAGTAAATAAGTAAGTAATATATTAGACTAACTACAAGTATTTTATAAAAAGTATGTCGAATTACGTTCCCGTACATAGATATTATTAACCTAAAAATATTTAAAAGGTAAGATTATGGAGAGATCAAGTCAAAACAACATTGATCTCGGACTTATAAAGAAACACATTTCGTGAAACACACTAACTATATATATACTACTATATCTTGGAAATACACTCCTGGACAAAATTAACGCAACAATATATTAAGTCATACAAATCTCTATAATCAATTAATTTTAATAATTTTTTACGAACATTAGTTACACTAAAAGTTAGAAAAAACTTATTCGGATACTTTAAAAGTGAATTAGCTACCAAATTTCTCTATAAGATTCGAATTAAAATTATTCTTAAAACCTAATAACAAAATCGTTGAAATTATGTAATAATGAAAAAAATAAACTGGGACACTAATAGCAAAATAATGGTGTAACTGGGACACTGGTAGCGTGTGTTGCCTTTTCTACTTCGGATGAAAGCGTTTATGCGCCTAGGCATGCTTCTAATTAAATTTTGGATAAAATCTTGAGGAATTTGCTCCCATTCTGTGATAACTGCATTTTCAAGTCCCCTCAGGTTTCTAGGTGCAGGTATATGACGTTTCACATTTTTCTTAAGGTGATCCCATACATGTTCTATCGAATTCAGATCCGGGCTCTTTGGTGGCCATTGCATAATCGGTATATCAACTTGATTAAGATAATCGAGTACCTCCCTAGCCACGTGAGGTCGAGCGTTGTCTTGCATAAACAGGAAATTGGGCCCCACAAAATGATCGAAAGGCATTCATGGTTCTATTCTATTACAATATTCTCAAGATAGTAGTCAGCATTCATGGATCTCATACAGACAGGAACTAATTCTGTGCGAGTATCAAAGCAGATGCCACCCCAGAACATAACAGAGCCGAATGGAATCCTTGCAGAGATATTGCAAGGAGCAAACCTCTCTCCTGGTCTTCGCCATACTCGCTCACGACCATTTGGATTTTTTAGACTAAACCTAGTTTCATCTGTAAAGAAAACTTGTTTTTAATTATCAACAGACCAGTTTTCGTGATTTCGAGCAAAACGTAACCTGGCAACTCTGTTCTCTCTAGTAAGAAAGGGCACGGTGGCTGGTCTCGTACTGTTTAATCCAGCTTCATTTAATCGTCTTCTAACTGTTTTAGAAGAAATTTTGACATTGCGAACAGCTTCGAGTTCGTTTCTTATTATAGAACTAGTGACAGTCCTGTTTCTTAAAGCATATTGTCTTATAAAACGTTCATCTAGGTCGCTAGTGCATCGTTTTCGCCCTTGCCCTAGCCTTCTAGAATAAGTTCCTACTTCATTCAAGCGTCTTACCATATGACTTAATGTGGAACGATGTTTGCATAACAAATTGGCAACATAACTCTGACAATATCCCTCGTCCAATAAAACTGAGGCTACCTCGTGTTCAGTTAAATTTCTTGTTCGATTCATTTTTCTAATTCTTCGGGGTTGAAAATAAAAAAGTCTACCACAATATACATACTTTGAAAAAGGGAACAATTTATAAGCTTACTTTTAAAGAAAATCTATGGCATTATTACAGAAAATTGTTTATCTTCTAAAAAATTCTTTAAAACTGTAAATCTAAACCAATTGTTTTGATTTCGGTCATGAACAACGAAACAAAATATGCATAATCTACTATTCAAATACTCGATAAACTTTAAAACTGACATAAGAAAAAGATAAATTAATTTTCAGATTGTTGCCTTAATTTTGTTCAGGAGTGTACATTTTTTCCCATAAATTTTTGACAGGAGCACTTCGAATATATACTAACCATTTTTAGCCAAATCCCGATAATATCTAATAGGTACAAGCTAACATAGCATTGCTCAAATAAAACGAAATAGAGGAAGCAAATTCCACATCAACTATTTTTCTTAACTACCCGTAATATGCAAGCAAATTTAGAAATTTTACTTCAATACCCTAGATTCTTCAGTTAAATTAAAAACAGTTTATAAAATGATTTGTGATAACACTTATTTCTACTCAATATCACACAACGCAACTGGATGAATTTTATTTTCTTTACCTCCTTATTAGAACTTGTTCGACATTCTACGGTACAGTATCATCTCCAGAAATTATCAAAATGTTAAGAAATCATAACCCTCGCCCAATCTTTCTAATCTGCGCCAATGACTTTCACCCCTCCAATCGGACACAGATGCCGAGTGGAAATCTCTATTGATCTGGTTTCACATATACGCGTTTTCATAACCTAACTAGTTGATTTCGATATATTAAACCCACCCCTAATAACATATTGGAAATTTACTATAACTGGATAGTATTTTTGAGTTAATTCATAAATTAATTATATTACGAACGTTATGTTTTAAGTAACATTCAGAATATTATTAAGCTGCATCTTTTAAATTATTTAACATATAGGGAGAGAGAATGGATCTGAGATTTCCTTGCTTAGTAAAATACTTACCCGTTAGTTTTAGAAAGCTAAAATGTATGCCGATCAGGATCGAAATTGATAAAAATCGCTAAAAGCTCGAAGGGCTGAAACGACACTTCAGCTTAAACGGGCTAGGGTTAACTAAAAGGAAAACCCCGTGTTTCATGTGGGCGACAGTGGCGTATTAAAGTGAGAAATGTAGAAAGTACTTTGTCGATATTTCTTTACATGTCCCTCTTTGGATTGCTAGAGGAGTTAATAGAATATTGGATATTTGGATTTAGATTAGAGGCAATTAGTAAGGTGATATTACAGTTGAACTGATTAATTAGCTCTTGTTTAGATAGATTTACCTACGTAATATATTACTCGAATATACCAGCGTCGCTTACAACAATAGGACAAATTCCAAAGGCTCACACGCTTATTACATTACACAGGTATACAAAAAAATAAATTCTGTCTTTATGTATAATGTAAAACCGTATAATCATTAAAATTATGGAATAAAACTATTATTTCGAACATATTTAAGTGTTCTGAATCTACATTACAACTTAAAATCATTAGTGTTCATGTTTAACAAAAAACACGCATACACCACCTTTAACTAAGCTACGTAGTAAAATGGTGTTTAAAATAAGTATGTGCAACCGTTAAATTAAAAAATTGCTATTAATTTTTTATTAGTATTGAACAAAACTTTTATTTCCAGTGTTTTTTGAAATTCTTAATTCTAACTTGGCATCAAAAAATACACTTTTGTGATCAATTTCAACAAAAAACTCGCTTTTAATTCTTACAAGGGTGCTATGTGGTTGGTAAAATGCTTTTTTAAGTATATAATAAAAGACTGTTTTTAGTCAATTTCCACTGGTTTATATAAATTGCGATGAGGTGTTTCGCTGTCGATGCAGCTTCTTCAGATCTACATTTCGCACTGTCAAGTTAGGTTTAATATTCACAGTTTTTTATATAATTTCTTAATTATAATATTACACCTAATTAAATTACATTGATAGCATTGGGAAATCCACACAGATTTGGAGTTAGGAGAATAAATTCAATAATGGTGAATTGCTTAAATCTACCTGGTCGTTGAGTAAAGTACCTGGAGTCCTTAATCGATTTATTTGCATTGTCTCTAAAAGGTTTAGTTTTAAACCTTTTTGTTGGGTGTGTAAAATTTTGAAATTCTTGTTAAATGTGTAATTTTCTGTTAAAAGATGATTAGCATATGTTGAATTAGATTTTCTATGGATGAAACTTTTTTCGTGTTCTGTAATTCTTTGTCTAAATGTATATCCAGTTTGTCCGATGTATGTTTTAGGACATGACCCACATGTTAATTGATAAACCCCTGATTTATTGTCTTTATTGATTTGTGGTTTGTAGTTTTTAAGATATTTCCCTATAGTATTGTTAGTCTTGTAAGCTATGTTGATATTTTTTTTAATTAAAAATTTCCCCAGTTTTTCCGTTGGTTTGCCGAAATAGGTTAAGCATTTAAAAGTGGTATTTCTGTCCTTAAAACGTGGGTATATTTCTGAGATTGCCTTGTTTCTAAGTTTTTTCCTAACGATACTATTGATTAAAGTAACCGAATAACCGTTGTTAACGGCTACTTGTTTTATGTAGTTTAATTCTTTAGTAAATTTTTCTTCTGATAAGGGGATATCAGTTAGTCTATGTATAAAACTATGATAAGCTGCAAGTTTATGATGGTTAGGGTGGTGAGAACTATTGTGAATTGTGGTATCTGTATGACAAGGTTTGTGATATATTGCAAATTCATGTTTTTTCATGGCTTTACTGATTGTTAAGTCTAGGAAATTGATTGTCCCTTCGACTTCTTCTTCCATTATAAAACTGATATTTCTATGTAAAGAATTAATATACTGTAAAAAGTGAGTTAATTGTCTGTCCGTACCTGTAAAGCATACAATTATATCGTCTACGTATCGATACCAGTATAGACAATTATTACTATTGTTATTATGGTTGTTAAATATCATTGTTTCAATACTGTCCACGTTTTAAGGACAGAAATACCACTTTTAAATGCTTAACCTATTTCGGCAAACCAACGGAAAAACTGGGGAAATTTTTAATTCAAGAAAATATCAACATAGCTTACAAGACTAACAATACTATAGGAAAATATCTTAAAAACTACAAACCACAAATCAATAAAGACAATAAATCAGGGGTTTATCAATTAACATATGAGTCATGTCCTAAAACATACATCGGACAAACTGGACGTACATTTAGACAAAGAATTACAGAACACGAAAAAAGATTCATCCATAGAAAATCTAATTCAACATATGCTAATCATCTTTTAACAGAAAATCACACATTTAACAAGAATTTTAAAATTTTACACACCCAACAAAAAGGTTTAAAACTAAACCTTTTAAAGACAATGCAAATAAATCGATTAAGGACTACAGGTACTTTACTCAAACCAGGTAGATTTAAGCAATTCACCATTATTGAATTTATTCTCCTAACTCCAGATCTGTGTGGATTTCCCAATGCTATCAATGTAATTTAATTAGGTGTAATATTATAATTAAGAAATTATATAAAACTGTGAATATTAAACCTAACTTGACAATGTAAAATGTAGATCTGAAGAAGCTGCATCGACAGCGAAACGCGTCATCGCAATTTATATAAACCGGTGGAAATTGACTAAAAACAGTCTTTTATTATATATTTATAATGAATTTCCATCAAGTAGAAGCTACAACCATCCAAAGCTTTTTTAAGTAAATAAATGCAACGAATTTTATATAATTTCAATAGTATTATCATAATTTCTCCAGGTTTTGGTTGCGATTATGAAAAATTTTAAGTAAAATTATTTTTAGTCTAACTCTCATGATCGAGTGATTACAGATCAGTTGGAAGTTTCTAAATTTTTTGACTTAGGAAAGTCTTAGATAATAGAAAATACTGTATAGATTATATAGCATGAAAGCGCAGTCTCTTAAAATTTCATGCCCCGGGAAATAGTCCTTAAAAAGTCCAAAGGATCACCTTTATTTAATAATACATTTGAATTATAACCAAATTTATCAATATTTGTCAGGTAGTATTATACTGAAAAGTATATATATCTATATATATATATATATATATATATATATATATATATATATATATATATATATATATATATATATAATCAAAAATTAAAAACCTCCTATGCACACAAAATAATTTTAAAAACTATTTTGTTGATCGACCTTAGGATATAGACACTGAGTTTGAAGCACCCTACACAGGAAAGAATTTGGAAATATAATGTGCCACTGAGATTAAGAACCCACATTATTTTGTTCTAGACAACTTGATATGGGTATTTCCTTTTGATGTGTCGAATGTAATTAGCACCAAGAAAACAAACAGAAAGAAAGTGACTGATTCTAAATTATAACAAAATTTTTCACTCAATAATTTTAATTATTTTCGACTAATTTAGTCATACTGTAACCAAAAATAGATGACACGACTTATCAGTACACAAAAAAAACTCAACCTAATATTAATTGTCATATAATTTAGGTAAATATCTATGTCGAACAATATTTAATCAATTTAATTTTTGAATAACTTCGACATGCATCTGTTTTTGTGACATGGAGCTTATTAAAGATTTTCTTTGGTAAAACAAATGTATTTTTGAGAAATCATTAAAAAGTTTTATTTTTCTCCTTTCCAGAAATATATAATGTATTAATTATGCCTAAAACTAACAGATTTAAGTCATGATAAGCCAGAATTGAAATGTGTAAATTGTGTTGCTTTTATATTTATGTAAACTACTTTTGGTACTAATAATATTCCAAAATAATGCCTTCTTATGATTTTAATAACTTTTTGAACCTTTAAACCTTTAAAATCTGGTAATATTAAACATAACTATCAGTGTTGTATATTTTGTTAAAAAGAGTGTCCAGAATATGACAACAATTTGTCCTATCCCTTAAAGTGTCCTTTTATAACAACTTAATTTCACAACGGTTACATGGTGTTTCGAGAAATCATAAAAGCACAATATAAAAGTGATATTAAAAAATAAAAATAACTGTGAGGAGAATATAGAAAAAAGAAACGTTTTGTTAAAATTAAGAGACTTTTTGTAAATATTTCATTTTCAATTTCAAACATGCATATTAGAGATTTATTTAGATTTTAATGTTTAAATTTTACTTTCACCATTTTGTCAATAAAAATATTTTCTTACCCAGTGTTGCTATGACCTACAGAAAATGAAAATTTTAAGAATATATATATATACATATATATATATATATATATATATATATATATATATATATATATATATATATATGTTAGCTGTCAGCATTTTCTATATGGAAAAACCCCAGTTTCAAGCCCCGTTGAAAAAAATTAGGATTGGCCGAACGATGCAATATGAGAAGGAGAAAATTAATTATTTATAATTGTTTTCAGGCAGACTGGCTTGTTTACATTACGTAGATTTAACTATACTTAAGTCACTGTTATTGATATGTTCCGAAACCATTAATTTATAGTTATTATGACAGATATGACCATAGCTTATAAAAACTGTTTATATAACCCTATTGAGTTGACGCTCTGTACCATTAAAACAAGCAAAGATGTCTACATATCGGTACCAATACAAAAATGATTTGCTAAATTTGTTTTTCTAGGTTACCCATGAATATTTCTGCTAAAAGCGGGCTAAGTGGACTCCCCATTATGAGACTCTCAGAACTATTATAAAACGTATTATTAAAGTAAAAATAATTTTGATTGAGGCTCGTGTTTAATAAATTTAGTATGTCTTGTTGCATACCGATATTAACTCTATTTTTGATTAAGAATGTTTTTATTATTTTTAGTGTTTCAACCGGGGGTATGCTAGGGAAAAGGTTTTGGACGTCAAATGATACTAGATTTGAATTATCTGGTAGAAAAACGTTGGAAATTTTTTCCGTTAATTCTAACGAATTTTTTATTGTGTAAGTTGGGATGAAGTTAATGTTCGTTTTAATGGTATCTATGAGAAATTTTGAGATTTTGTAAGCTGGGGCCGATATGTAGGAGGCTACAGGTCTAATAGGATGATTTTCTTTATGTAATTTAACTAATGAATAAAGTAGAGGGGGCTGATGATTCATGACTATTAATTTTGAGATTTGGTTGTCTGATATGATGCTAGAAGCTTTACCTAACGCTGTTCTAATATCTTTCTTGAATTTTTCTGTCGGATCTTTTAGTATTATTTTGAAATTTCCTTTCTTAATAAATTTTAATGTTTTGTCTATATATATATATATATATATATATATATATATATATATATATATATATATATATATATAAATATATACACTCCTGGACAAAATTAATGCAATAATATATTAAATCATACAAATCTCTATAATGAATTAATTTTAATAATTTTTTATGAACATTGGTTACACTAAAAGTTAGAAAAAAAACTTATTCGGATACTTTAAAAGTGAATTAGCTACCAAATTTCTCTATAAGATTCGAATTAAAATTATTCTTAAGACCTAATAACAAAATCGTTGAAATTATGTAATAATGAAAAAAAAATTTTCGATAAAATCTTGAGGAATTTGCTCGAATTCTGTGATAACTGCATTTTCAAGTTCCCTCAGGTTTCTGGGTGCAGGTATATGACGTTTCACATTTTTCTTAAGGTGATCCCATACATGTTCTATCGGATTCAGATCCGGGCTTTTCGGTAGCCATTGCATAATCGGTATATCAACTTGATTAAGATAATCGAGTACCTCCCTAGTCACGTGAGGTCGAGCGTTGTCTTGCATAAAGAGGAAATTGGGCCCCACAAAATGACCGAAAGGCATCACATGTTCTATTACAATATTCTCAAGATAGTAGTCAGCATTCATGGATCTCGTACGGACAGGAACTAACTCTGTGCGAGCATCAAAGCAGATGCCACCCCAGAACATAACAGAGCCACCGCCGAATGGAATCCTTGCAGAGATATTGCAAGGAGCAAACCTCTCTCCTGGTCTTCGCCATACTCGCTCACGACCATCTGAATGTTTTAGACTAACCCTAGTTTCATCTGTGAAGAAAACTTGTTTCCAATCATCCACAGACCAGTTTTCGTGATTTCGAGCAAAACGTAACCTGGCGACTTTGTTCTCTCTAGTAAGCAAGGGCGCAGTGGCTGGTCTTCTACTGTTTAATTCAGCATCATTTAACCGTCTTCTAACTGTTTTAGAAGAAATTGTGACATTGCGAACAGCTTCGAGTTCGTTTCTTATTATAGAACTAGTGACAGTCCTGTTTCTTAAACCATATTGTCTTATAAAACGTTCAACTAGGTCGCTAGTGCATCGTTTTTTGCCCTTGCCCTAGCTTTCCAGAATAAGTTCCTACTTCGTTCAAGCGTCTTACCATTCGACTTATTGTGGAACGATGTTTGCCTAACAAATTGGCAACATGTGTTCAGTGTTCAGTTAAATTCCTTTTTCGATTCATTTTTCTAATTCTTCGGGGTCAAAAATAAAACAGCCTACCACAAAAACGTATTACTTTGAAAAAGGGAACAATTTATAAGCTTACTTTTAAAGAAAATCTATCGCATTATTACAGAAAATTGTTTATCTTCTAAAAATTCTTTAAAACTGTAAATCTAAACGAATTGTTTTGATTTCTGTCATGAACAACGAAACAAAATACGCATAGCCTACTATTCAAATGCTCGATAAACTTTAAAACTGACATAAGAAAAAGATAAATCAATTTTCAGATTGTTGCGTTAATTTTGTTTAGGAGTTTATATATATATATATATATATATATATATATATATATATATATATATATATATATATATATATATATATATACATATATATACATATATACATATATATATATATATATATATATATATATATATATATATATATATATATATATATATATATATACACATTCATACACATACAGATTCAAAAGTTTTGCATCATCTTGTTCGGATGCGAAGGAATTTTTTTGCGCTAACAATTTTTTGTGGGCTTGTTTATCAATGTTTATCATTCCAATACGTCCCATATTTTTTGCAATATACATATGTTTACAGTTTTTTTTTGTAAGATCACATTTTTAGTGCGATCATTCTTACATTCAAGTCATTTGAATTTTACGATTTTAAGCGCAAACATGAATCGTCAAGTCATAAGTGAGATAAACCGTGCAAGAATAGTGGCTTTAATTGAAGAAGGTCATTCTCAAAGGTTCGTGGCTAACAGAGTTGGCGTTTGGCAAAGTGATGTGTCTCGGGTATGGAACCGGTATCTCCAGACCAATTCTCTTCGTGATAGACCTAGGAGCGGTAGAAGGCGTGTTACTAATCAGCGGCAGAACCGCTATATCCACTTAACTATCCGAAGAAACCCGACCATGGCAATACCAGCATTCCAAAGAGATATGAGACATGCGTTGGGAGTTCAAGTATCGATCTCGACATTACGAAGACGAATACTTGCGACAGGTTTGAGGTGTCGCCGACCAATAAGAGTGCCCAGACTACAACCTGAGCACAGAGTTCGCCGACTACAGTGGGCTCAAGAGCACGCGGCCTTACCTGCAGAATTTTGGAATTCGGTGTTTTTTTCCGACGAGATAAGGATTTGTTTGGTACAAGATAGCCATCGAATACGTGTGTGGCGGGATCCAACGAGAGTGGCTCAGCTTGCGCATGCTCGCCCCGTGCCGCCCTTCAGAGGAGGAAGTGCTATGTTTTGGGCTGGTATCATGTCAAATGATCGCACAGAATTAATTCATGTTGAGGGAACAATGACTGGTGATAGATATCTCAGAGAGATTCTACATCCTCATGTGAGACTATGGCGAGCAGCTGTTGGCGATTCCTTCGTTTTTATGGACGATAACGCCCGACCTCATCGGACCAGAGCTATAAATGAGTATCTTGAAACTGAAGGGATCAATCGTTTGAACTGGCCTGCCCTATCTCCGGACATGAATCCCATAGAACATGCCTGGGACATGCTTGCGAGGGCAGTGGCAGCACGCAGAAATCCACCCAGGAGTGTACAAGAGCTTGTCCATGCGGCCCAGGAAGAATGGCGAAATATCCCTCAACCGAATATTAGTAATTTGGTAAACAGCATGGGTAGGCGACTTCAAGCTTGCATAAATTCTAGAGGTGGAAATACTCTTTATTAAAAGTTCTCACTTTAAAAAAAACATCAGTTTGTATTTATTAATTATTTTTTTAAGAATACTTATTATGTTTAAAGCAAGTTTATTAATGGATAATAAAAAAATGTTGTCAAAAATATATTTTTTTTTAATTGAAACTAATCAATTGATTAATCACTGATCCATTTATAATGAACAAAAATTTTTTTTCGGAGATTTAGGGTGATGCAAAATTTTTGAATCTAGGTTTATATATATTGTATCAGAAGAAGCTATAGTATAGCGAAACGCGTCATACAGTTTCAGTGAAACTAAATAAAGTGGAAATTTGACAATATCAGTCTGTCATTACATTCGTTATGAATTTCCATCAAGTAATAGCCACAACAGTTCAAAGTTTAATCTTAAAAACTTTGAAGTGTACGAGAAAAGCAAAAAGAAACATCTTAAAAAGTGATATGTCAAAAAAAAAACTTTACGTTTGAATTTTATTTTTATTTTCTTAATTTATGCCTTGATCCAGTGATTGAGAGTAGGAACTGTTCAACGAAATATTTTTTATATAATTAATTTAATTTAAATATACTTACTAAAATACAAATTTATTATTTTTGTAATGTATATAATCCTACTAAAAAAAAACCGGTTAAGTGCAAGTTGAACTTGCACAATTAGTGTTCCGTACGTTGATTGTTTTTGAAATAAAAAGTTTTGTTAGGGTGGTATAAAATGATTAGTGACTTCACAAAACACACCCCAAATGAGTTTTCAACAAAGTTTGTTTCCAATCTTTACTGAAAACTGGTGACCTTGAAATATCGTTTTTTTTTTATACCGGATAAATTATTAAAGGTAATGATAATTTTCGTTCAATCTATACCCCGTGAAGAATATTCCAGGGTTTTTTTCAAAATTTTTTGATCAGTACTTTTCGAGATAAGGTAGGGGACAGCGATTTTTTAAAAGTAATACGAAGAAAAGTGTGCGCAAGTATTACATTATATATATATTTTTTACTCGTGTTTTAACAAGCTTTCATTTGACACCACACTCAATGACCTAGTAAAAAAAAAAATTTTTTTTCACTTCCGATTTCACCCCTCCAAACGAATCCCTTAAGTCAAAATTTATATTACGGTGATATAAAATGATCAGTGACTTCACAAAACACACCCCAAATAAGTTTTCAACAAAGTTTATTCCAATCTTTACTAAAAATTGATGACCTTGAAATTTCTGTTTTTTTTTATATAACAGATAAATTATTACAGGTAATGCACTCGTGATAATTTTCGTTCAACCTACACCCCGTGGAGAATATTCCAGAATTTTTTCAAAATTTTTTGATAAGTACTTTCCGAGATAAGGCGGGTGGACAGCGATTTTTTTCGCGATTTTTTAAAAATAATACAAAGAAAAGTGAGCGCAAGTATTACATTATATATATATTTTTTACTCGTGTTTTCACAAGCTTTCATTTGACACCACACTCGATTACCTAGTAAAATTTTTTTTTTTTTCATTTCCGATTTCACCCCCCAAAACTAACCCCTTAAGTCAAAATTTAATTTTCAAAACTACATGGCTCTGATGAGGCCATCAATTCCTATATTGCTACCAAATTTCAACTTTCTATGACAAGTAGTTTCGGAGAAAATCGGGTGTGACAGACGGACAGACGGACAGACGGACAGACGGACAGACAGACGGACAGACACCGAAGTGATCTTATAAGTGTTCCGTACGGAACACTAAAAAGACAATTTTTAATACGAGGAAGAATTTATAATTTTAAGCTTTATCCTTCCCCAGGCGACTGTTGTCGATGTTGTAGGTATATCGACCATTATTTCATTCCTACCTTCCGCGGTGACTTCAACTCGCGGTCAGACGAGAAATTGAAACAATTCAGCAACCATTCGCGGCGCACCAAGACCTGAAATGGTGAGTGTACGGTAATTCTTTCGATTTCGAAATTGTGACATGTGGTTTGTTTTTCACTGGTGCATTTAATTTTGTTGTTTGTTTGTTGTTAAATAATTTGGACAAGATGGGAAAGTTCTGTGATAACTTTATTCGGATATCTGCACCTGCACTTCTCTTGATTGGATTAATACCATTGGTAAGTATTTATTGTTATAAACAAATACAATAACCAACTATAATTTTGGTATATTAGCTATCGAAATTGGGACTAAGATTTTTCTATTAACTTTTATGGGTAAGAACTACAAAGGAGAAGGAAATTTACAAATATTATCAAATATTATTATTATTATTAAATTTTGACTAGTAGTGTATTCTTGAATATCATTTAAATTGTACGCAGGCGTGTTGATAAAATCAGAGGAGGTACATTTAAATGTTTTATCTTTCTCGCTAAAAACTTAATTTCCTTACTTTAACAGATTATTAGGCAGGAAATACAGACAATAATTGATAAACCCATAGGTTAGGCCAAGTTAATGATGGCAACTGGCAATTACCACACCTCAAAAGACCTACTGCTTGATACGTTATAGCATACATCTAATATATTATTATATATATATATATATATATATATATATATATATATATATATATATATATATATATATATATATATATGTATGTATATAATATATTATATATATATATATATATATATATATATATATATATATATATATATATATATATATATATATGTATGTATATATATATATATATATATATATATATATATATATATATATATATATATATATATATATATATATTTATACAGTTGTGGTCAAAATAATAGCAGTGCTTACTAAATTTTTATCAAAACCAATTTATTAAGTTTTTTTAATAGAACAACTAAAACATAAATATGGTAACCATCTAAGATGCATCAAAGTAATATAAGGCTAATTAATCAAATCAAAGAAAAAAATTACTGTTAAAAAAAACTGTACAACTAATTAACAATATTTTTCTTTTATGAGCATCAGACACACCTAATACTTAATTGTAAACCCTTTATTGGCTATGACTGCTTCACAACGTCGCGGCATAGAGTTAACCAAATCTTGACATCTAAAAACAGGAATGCTTTTCCAAGAATCTCTGATTACAGACCAGAGCTCGTTTTGATTCTTAGGTTTTTCACGTGCTGCGCTTTCTTTAATATCGCCCCACAAATTTTCTATCGGGTTCAGATCTGAGCTTTGAGCTGACCGATGTAAGACATTAATTTTTTTCTTTTCTAAAAATTGTTTACATAATCGACTGTTTTGGGTCATTGTCATGCATAAAAACCCATTTAAGTGGCATTTCATATTCTGCATAAGGCTACATAACGTCCTGTAAAATTTCAACATAAACACTGGCGGTCATTATGTTTGTAATCCAAAATATAGGCCCTACTCCGAAGTAGGAGAAACATGCCCATACCATTATTTTTGAACCTCCATGTTTAACTGTCTTAATAGTGTACTGAGGCTGAAATGCGGTTCCTAAAGGGCGTCTAACGTATGTTCTGCGGCCTACATTTCCAAATAATACAATTTTGCTTTCGTCGGACCACAGTATATTACGCCATTTAAATAGAGACCATTCATTATGTTCCTTCGCGAACTCTAATCGACTCTTTCTGTGTCTTTTATTTAACAAGGGTACCTTACGCGGACTTCTTGCTGGTAACTTTGCTTCTTTAAGTCGTCAACGTATCGTCCTAGGAGATACATCCACTTCCACAATCTCCTGAAGTTGTGTTGACAAAGCAAATGGGTTTGCTTTTGAAGCTCGAACTATAAGTGTGTCCTATCTGGATGTAGTTTTGCGTTTACGACCGCTAGTTTCAGGTGTAGGTTGCCATCTTAAAGCGTTTGCTACCATTTTAGCTGAACATCCCAAAATACTTTGAATCTGCATGTAAGATTTACCATCACGACGCAATTTTCTTATCAATTCACGTTTTTCTTGAGAATAGTGCTTCTTCTTTCCCATAGTTGTACTGAAAATAGAAAAAGTGTTGATGGATCTGACACAAAACTATTCTAAATTTAACAATTTAACCGAACACAAGGAGCGAAAACCATTTAGGTTTGAAAACACACCAGTGTTAAGCGAACTCTGCTATTATTTTGACCAAGCAAAATTCATCTCCTGCTACAAAAAACGTAAATACTTTGTTTATATTTATTTTTATGTACATATTTTTTGTTGAAACTTCAGCACAGTTGATAAGATTTTAAACTTTTTTTTTGGATTAAGAACTTGCCTAATGTTAGGGCCGCACCTGCGTGTATCGCCACGAAGCTTCGTGCTATGACACGATACTCGCAGATGTGACCGGCCATTATCGGCTATCGTCGTGAACATTCGGGCTGCGTGTGCGTTATCGCGCGGTAGGCGGTATATCAAAGGGTTTTAGCGCGCTAACATATCGCGCTGCCTGGTCAGACTAGCGTTGTTCATTTCGGCGGTTGTTTTCGATTTGTTCAGACGTGTGCGGGTGGCTCAAGTTAATAAATAAATATGGAGTGGAGCGATGAAATGGTGTTAGAATTTTTACATCATTATGAAACTGAGCCCAACATATGGGATCCAAAAATGTAAATCACAAAAAAAAACATTTGGTGGCCGATGCATGGCGTCGTTTGAAAAGCAATTTAAGTTACGAAAACTCAACGAGTATCGAAGAACTGAAGAAGAAGAGGGATTCTTTGATGGCGTATTACAGAATTCATCTCAATAAAATTAAAAGTAGTAAAAAATCTGGAATGGGAACCGAAGAATCGTACAAAACTAACTAGTTTGCATTTTCTGCAATGAACAGTTTTCTGGCGCCTATTTATGAGTGCTCTGCTACAATAAATACTGAGGTAGGTAACGCCTATTCTTTTAAATGTAGAGTATTTATAATTTAATAGGTTATGATAGTTCTCTAGATAGATAGATATTTTTAGTATTTGCTAGATAGTTTTGTTTTATTTCGTGATTTTTTTAAATAGTTATTTGAACAACAAACAAATGCCCAATTAATTATCACTTATTATTTTTATTCGTTTTTTTTTTTTCAAATTTTAATCAGCCAATTAATTTAATTATTGAATTTACTTACATTGGATTTTATTTTATAATTTCAGGAACCAATCGAAAAAGCTGGTATTGCTGATGAATCTTCTAGTAGCACCGAAAGAAACCAAACTGTGGACACTACGTCGATTAAGAAGAGACGGCAACAGTGCATGCCAGACCTACTACATGCAAAAAAAACAAATGGATGAGGCCTACACAATAATTAAAGAAAGAGCAGCTTTAAACAAACCCGAGAAGGTGCACGAATGCGACTTATATGCACAGCTTTTATCTGAAAAATTAAAAAAAATAGATGAAGATCGAAGAATAATTTTAATGCACAATATTGATAATTTAGTTTTTCAGGAAATAATGTCCGCCAAAGCCTAAGAACGAGCGGCATCGGTAGCCTCGTCTTATAGTTCGTCGTTACAATCAAACCACGATATGGTTTTAAGTTCGCCAAAATCACCATTCGCAATTCATCCATCATCACCAAACCCACATACCATACAATCGAAACAGTCAGTAGCCTTATCTGACCATGAAATGGTATTTTTACAGTCCCAACAACCATCCTCTCAACCAGTTCATCCATCAGCACAAATCCAATCTTTGCCAAGTAACTTAATTTCAGTGCACTCACAACAGCCATTGTCTATGTCACAACATAACCAAAAGAAGATAAATATTGTATTGCATAAAATTATACATCCTGGTAAAGATATATTAGCTGAAGCTTATTATAATATAATTGATGATAACATTAATTCAGAGCAAGAGTCGATTCAGAGCAAGTATTAAGTGAATACAAAAATGTGCACTACTTTTAATAAATAATAAAACATTGTTAGAACATAATTATTTTTATTTGTCAATACCTTTTAATATTTACAAATTACAATGTACTGTAATATTCAGCAAACTTATCTCTTATTTGTAATGGAGTTAAGGAGGATCTTCTTGCAACTGGACCCAGATCAACAAGTGCCCCATTAAAACTTCGTTCCTCATCTCTCCAGGACCCACGTATTATTTCTCCATTTTCAAATCTCTCTGTATAACCATGAGGATTGTATATTAATCTAAAGGTTTTACTTTTTCGTAAGAAATTGTGAAGCAAAACACATGTCATCACCACTTTCGATGCTTTTGCTGGTTCCAGACAAATAGGTTTTCGAAGTACACGAAAAATAGCTGACATCACACCAAAAGCATTTTCTACTACAATGCGTGCCGCGGACAGATTGCGATTAAATATTCTTTTAGGACTACCTTCTGGGTGGTCACCAGGATATGGCTTCATAATATTCATAGTCAAGGGAAACGCATTATCAGCTACAAATACGTACGGCATATCTTGTTGTGGTCTACCAGGAAGTGGAGATGGCGAAGGAATATCAAGATCACATTCTTGAATTTTCTTATTCAGGAGACATTCTCTGAAGACTCCGCCGTCGCTTATTCTTCCTTGACAACCGATGTCAGCAAATAAAAAGCAGAAATCTTTGTCAACTAGAGCCATTAGAACAATACTAAATGTATGTTTGTAGTTGAAATATGTAGTGCCACTGAAATGTGGTGATGTAATTTGCACATGTTTGCCGTCTATTGCCCCAATACAATGAGGAAAAATGTCCTTGAAATCATGTTCCACAGCCAGCCAATTTTCTTGATTCAAAGGTAGTTGCACCACCCATTTAAGATTCACATTCAGCGCTTCACACACATCTGCTACGATTTCTGATATTTGCTGGTGTGATACCTTAAACAGGTAGTGAAGACTTCGAAAATTATCCCCGGTAGCCAGAAACCGAAGAGTTATTGCTAATCGTAATTTGGCTGGAATTGATTTTCTAAATTTTGTATCCTTTTTTGCAATAAATGGGCCAATTTCATTAAGCAAATATTCAAAATCAATTTCCGACATGCGAAAAAAGTTAAAGAATTGTCCAGCATTATCAGCCCGTAATTCAGAAAATTGTCTGTCAATTGACGATCTGAAAAGATGAAAATGAAATAATTATCATTATCTGCATGGTACATGTAGGCAAAGATGGTGAGCTAACAAAGAGTCAAAAGTACTTACTGTGTTCGATTTCTGAGTATTGTTGTCATCCACAATCTTCTCTGTTTAGGTTTCTTTTTAGATTTTAATAAATGCATTATGTAATTGTTAGCACACATGTAAAAGTAAAGAAACTCGTCGTCCATAGTTAAACGCCTGGAAATGATATCGGCCATCTTGGATTATTGCACGATAGTTCACGTAAAATACCGAAGCCGCTAATATGACCACAGCTTTATCGCGATAACTTTTTAGAGTACAAAACGTACGAAGCTTCGGCACGCATTGCTTCGCGACGATAAGCGCAGATGCGGCTCTAGCTTAAGACAAAATTATTTTTTTTTTTTTGTTTTTTTTTTTTTTTTTTTTTTTTTTTTTTTTTTTTTTCATTTAACAAACACATTCTACAATAGTAAGGAAGGGTTAATTATGGGGAGTCCATTAAGTCCATTACTTGCCGAAATTTTTATGGACATACTGTCCAATGAAACAATGATATTTAACAACCATAGTAACCAATAGTAATAATTGTCTATACTGGTATCGATACGTAGACGATATAATTGTATGCTTTACATGTACGGACAGACAATTAACTCACTTTTTACAGTATATTAATTCTTTACATAGAAATATCAGTTTTACAATGGAAGAAGAAGTCGAAGGGAAAATCAATTTCCTAGACTTAAGAATCAGTAAAGCCATGAAAAAATATGAATTTGCAATATATCACAAAACTTGTCATACAGATACCACAATCCACAATAGTTCTCACCACCCTAACCATCATAAACTTGCAGCTTATCATAGTTTTATATATAGACTAACTAATGTCCCCTTATCAGAAGAAAATTTTACTAAAGAATTAAACTACATAAAACAAGTAGCCGTTAACAACGGTTATTCGGTTACTTTAATCAATAGTATCGTTAGGAAAAAACTTAGAAACAAGGCAATCTCAGAAATATACCCACGTTTTAAGGACAGAAATACCACTTTTAAATGCTTAACCTATTTCGACAAACCAACGGAAAAACTGGGAAAATTTTTAAATCAAAAAAATATCAACAGAGCTTATAAGACTAACAATACTATAGGGAAATATCTTAAAAACTACAAACCACAAATCAATAAAGACAATAAATCAGGGGTTTATCAATTAACATATGGGTCATGTCCTAAGACATACATCGGACAAACTGGACATACATTTAGACAAAAAATAACAGAATTTTTACTAATTTTTACCTATTTTTTGAGGTTAGAAAAAAATTGAGATGTGATGGCGATATTCTGACGTCAGATTCGTGATCAGCGGGCAAAAATACTACGGATCTGATATATCGCATCAAAAGTATACCCTACTTTTTTTTTGTGGGGCTGTGTAATAAATAAATAATAAATAAATAAATAAGTATGCGGATTCAAAAAATTACAAGCGCAAGGTATTATCTATATCAGATATTAATGTAATAAACCTGCTAAATTAATGGTATTATTAGGTATTTCATGTCTAATCTATAGAATTCGTACCGTAAATTTCTAATTATTTCCTACATTGTTAAATTAATGGTAATTTCCTTTTTTACAATGTACAATGCATTTTAATCTTTATACTTTTTACAAGTTGTATCGTATAAAAAATACATTGCTTTTTCATTTAAAATGAAAGTGGTTTTAGCTTGACGTAGTATAAAATTGTAAGTGCCAATTTATTACACATAAACAGTGATAAAGTTGTTAACGAATTGTACTGTTTTGTGAAAAACCTAGCCAGAAGAAATATTTACACCTGACAGAAAACCCATTAAAATTAGATTATATATTCTCTAACTCAAGGTTTTCATCGAATTATGAGTGTTGATGCCGCTAAATAAACTTGTCATCAATTAAGTAAAATAATTAATATGTATGTTAGATTTATTAAGTTTTGAAGAAAAAGCAATTTTGGCATATTCTGGGTTATTAATCAAACAGGACAATTTTCACAAAAGAAATAGAAAGAGACAGGACAAAAAAAGGTATGGAAAATGAAGAAGAAAAGCTAATACTAATAAATACTTGACAATCACAAATATTAAAACAAACGATTGGCAACAACACTTTAAACAACTATATGAAAACCAGTCCGACGAAGAAGAGAACATAGCAGAAATCATAAACAACAGACAACAAACAGACGAAAACTACAAAATAGGAAGAGGCAATTAGGAAATTTAAAAATGGAAAAGCACCAGGAGAAGATGGGATACCAAACGAACTCATTAAATATGCCGGAGAAAGCTACATATCGGAAATGACAACATTCTTTAATAAAATATTACAGGAAGTAGAAATATCGAAGGAATGGACAAAAAGCATCACGATACCGATATTTAAATGACCAGTCAAGTGCAAGTTGAACTTGCACAATTAGTGTTCCGTACGTTGATTGGTTTTAAAATAAAAAATTTTGTTACTGTGGTATAAAAATGATCAGTGACTTCACAAAACACACCCCAAATGAGTTTTCAATAAAGTTTTTTTCCAATCTTTACTCAAAACTGATGACCTTGAAATTTTTGTTTTTTTTTATATACCAGATAAATTATTAAAGGTAATGCACTCGTCATAATTTTCATTCAATATATACCACGTGGAAAATATTCCAGAATTTTTTCAAAATTTTTTGATCAGTACTTTTCAAGATAAGGTAGGGGGACAGCGATTTTTAGCGATTTTTTAAAAATAATACAAAGAAAAGTGTGCGCAAGTATTACATTATATATATCATTTGACACCACTCTCGGTACTAACCCCTTAAGTCAAAATTTAACTTTCAAAACTACACGGCTCTGATGAGGCCATCAATTGCTATATTAGTACCAAATTTCAACTTTCTATGTCAAATAGTTTCGGAGAAAATCGGATGTGACAGACAGACACCGAAGTGATCTTATAAGTGTTCCACACGGAACACTAAAAATATTGACTTGATATTTATTGAAGCTATTTTAACATTTAAAAACCTATACTCGCATATGTATTTTTAGTGTTCCGTACGGAACACTTATAAGATCACTTCGGTGTCTGTCTGTCTGTCTGTCTGTCTCTCTGTCTGTCTGTCTGTCTGTCTGTCTGTCTGTCTGTCTGTCTGTCTGTCACACCCGATTTTCTCCGAAACTATTTGACATAGAAAGGTGAAATTTGGTAATAATATAGGAATTGATGGCCTCATCAGAGCCACGTAGTTTTGAGAATTAAATTTTGACTTAAGGGGTTAGTTTTGGGGGGTGAAGTCGGAAGTGAAAAAAAAATTTTTTTACTAGGTCATCGAGTGTGGTGTCAAATGAAAGCTTGTAAAAAAGCGAGTAAAAAATATATATATAATATTATACTTGTGCGCACTTTTCTTTGTATTATTTTTAAAAATTCGCGAAAAATCGCTGTCCCGGGCCTTATCTCGAAAAGTACTTATCAAAAAATTTCGAAAAAAATCTGGAATATTCTCCACAGGGTGTAGATTGAACGAAAATTATCACGAGTGCATTACCTTTAATAATTTATATGGTATATAAAAAAAAACAAAAATTTCAAGGTTATTAGATTTCAGTAAAGATTGGAAACAAACTTTGTTGAAAACCCATTTGGGGTGTGTTTTGTGAAGTCACTGATCATTTTATACCACCCTAACAAAAACATCGAAAAAAAAATAAAAAATCATAAAAACACAAAAAATCGCAAAAAAAATATTAAAAAATCGATAAAAATTGTGAAAAATGGAAAAATCAGTTGTGTAATTTGAAACGTAATTTGAAAGTTAAAAACTGAAAAATTCGAAAGGAAAACTGAAAATCGGGAAGAAATTTAAAAAAATTGAACAAAATCAAAAATAATTAAAAAAATCGAAAAAAATTGTTACAAATTGAAAAATTTTCAAAAGTGGAAAGAATCAATAAGAATTCAAAAAACTTCGAAAATTTGAAAAAATCGACGATTCGTTATAAAACTTTAAAAAAATGAAAATTAATAAAAATTTGGAAAATCAAAAAAGTTTTTAAAAAACAAAAGAAAAAAAAATAAAAATTAAAAAAAAAGTAATATTGCAAAACTGAAAAATCGAAAAAATAGTAAAAGAAAAAAAAATTGAATTGAGTTGGTTGGTTGAATTGGTATATAAAAAAAAACAAAATTTCAAGGTCACCAGTTTTCAGTAAAGATTGGAACAAACTTTGTTGAAAACTCATTTGGGGTGTGTTTTGTGAAGTCACTGATCATTTTATACCACCCTAACAAAAATTTTTATTTTAAAAACAATCAACGTACGGAACACTAATTGTGCAAGTTCAAATTGCACTTGACCGGTTTTTTACTTTACATTCCTTATTTCTGTAAATCTTAAGGACTTCATATATATATATATATATATATATATATATATATATATATATATATATATATATATATATATATATATATATATACATAAAGATAACTTTTTCTATAAGATGTCCTTCTACAATTTACAACCGCAACTAAAAGTAATGAAGGAATTATTATTACTTCTCGAAATAAAATTCATGTTTTCCTATTATTTGGTTTTGGATTGGAGAGTTTTACGCAGGATAAAGAATACTTCAATTTTAGTTAATTTCTTGAAAACTTTTGATCAAAAGAAAAAAAAATCAAAATTCCTAATAATGTCGCAATTATTCCGGATTTTATTAAATGCTACAGAGAAAAAAAAAAATCAAGAAGTTTGAATAAAAATGAAAAGGTGAAGTAAGTAACAAAGGTTAAGCGAATGATTTTAGAAGAATTGACAAGTTTTGCAATGGCTAAGTTCCTGTAAGAAAAACCGGTCAAGTGCAAGTTGAACTTGCGCAATTAGTGTTCCGTACGTTGATTGCTTTTAAAATAAAAAAAAATTGTTACAGAGGTCTAAAAATGATCAGTGACTTCACAAAATACACCCGAAATGAGTTTTCAACAAAGTTTGTTTCCAATCTTTACTGAAATCTGATGACCTTGAAATTTTGTTTTTTTTATTATACCAGATAAATTATTAAAGGTAATGCACTCGTGATAATTTTCTTTCAATCTACACCCCGTGAAGAATATTCCAGAATTTCTTCGAAATTTTTTGATAAGTACTTTTCGAGATAAGGCGGATGGACAGCGATTTTTCGCGATTTTTTAAAAATAATACAAAGAAAAGTGCGCGCAAGTATTACATTATATATATATTTTTAACTCGTGTTTTTACAAGCTTTCATTTGACTCCACACTCGATTACTTAATAAAAAAAAAATTTTTCACTTCCGATGTCACCCCCCAAAACTAACCCCTTAAGGCGAAATTTTATTTTCAAAACTACATGGCTCTGATGAGACCATCAATTCCTATATTACTACCAAATTTCAACTTTCTATGACAAATAGTTTCGGAGAAAATCGGGGGTGTGACAGACGGACAGACACCGAAGTGATCTTATAAGTGTTCTGTATGGAACACTAAAAAGGCAGCAAAAAAGTCCCGAGCAACTATAGAGGAAATAACATTGCTAGCAAGTATTATGAAAGTGTTCACAAGCATTCTGAAAAGTGAAATAGAAAACAATATACACATAAGCGACGAGCAACAAGGGTTCCGCCAAAACAAATCAACCACATACGCTATTATTGCAATAAGGAAGATAAGAGAAAAAGTTATAGAATACCAGAAACCAGCATATTTTTTGGTTCATCGACTTAAGGAAAGCATTCAACAAAGCCACGTTGAAAGATATATTAGAATTAATATAGGACCTAATTCCGTACCCAATACTACAAATAATCCAAAAACTCAATCACGGTAACACAACAAAAATAAGAAATAATAACGAATTAAAGAGTTGATTTAGTGGTCCGTTACTTTGTGACAGTACATTTTAACAATAAAACTACTTAATTACTTTGTTAACTGTCACTAAATATATTTGTAAAGATTTTACAATTGCGTTATCGTGATTTCGTAGTACAACTACATTGTCAAACGCTTAACTAAGACTAAAACAGATTTTTGGTATTTTATGTTTATATGATGAACAGATGTGGTCCATTACATGTTAAAAAAGTTGAACAAAAGAGAATTTGCTACGTCTAATTGACTATTCAGTAAATTTATATTATGGCCCTTTGAATGTCTGTAAATTTCTATAGATTCTAAGAAGTTGAGTTTTTGACCCTTTAGGTGCCATATGGAGTATTTGTAAACAATCGATATTGGGAAAAGTATGGCCTGTTTCTAAGAAATGTTTTAGCAAAGTGTGATTTTTCATTTTTTAGCCTATAAGAGGCATTATGTTCTGCGAATCTTGTCTTGAAATTCCGTCCCGTTTGGCCTACGTAACAGCTATTGCACTCTTGACAATTAAGTTTTATAAACTCCTGATTTATTGTATTTATTAGTTTTATCTTTGGCATTAAAAATTATCCAATATATTTTTTAATACCAAAGATAACGGACAGCACAAACAAAACCAAACAGCTACTAAGAACAAATGAAATGAAAATACTGAGAGCAATAACAGGAAAAAGTTATTAGACAGAGTGAGTAACAACACTATAAGAGAGAGTATTAGATATAGTCAGATGGGGAAGAAAGAGCAGAAGAGAGTGGCGTGAACATGTATAAAGGATGGAAGATACGAGAATGATAAAAATGTGTATGAACAAAAAAACCACATGAAACAAGACCAAAAGGACGACCACCAAAGAGATGGAGAGACAGCTGAACATCCGAATCACAAGAGGCTTAATAACGAAGTAAACAAGTCTATGACCTACTTAGTAAGAGGAAATAATTAAGAAAGTGTTTTTATCTAGCAATCGATTTGTCAAACATTTGTTTATATATATATTTATATATATATATATATATATATATATATATATATATATATATTATATATATATATACATATATATATATATATATATATATATATATAAATATATAATATATATATATATATATATATACATATATATAGATATATATATATATATATAAATATATATATATATATATATATACATATATATATATATATATATATATATATATATATATATATATATATATATATATATATATATATATATATGTAGATTTTGTATTAAATAGAAAGACAGTTTGTTAGGCCAGTGGAGGAGGATTCTTAAATCAATAAATTTCTATCCAAATAACAAATTAAAAATGTGTCATTAAATACAGCAAAATGGACAGGACGAAAATGATTCGATGAAAACAGCAAACCAGCAAATCAATTCATATTTTATCCTTGTTTTTCTTACTCAATTAAAAAATATCCGGCATAAACATATGGTGGGTTAAATAAAATAATATACAAGAAGAAAACGTACACCGAACTAATATTAACATTTTGTATGTTCTAAGATACTACCAATTTTTAACATTTTGGTAGTCTAGACTAGACTGCCAATTGTAAACATTTAGGTAGTTCTGTAACTGTCTATATCCAGACCTCCAGGCAGTGTTGCTTGTCGGTCTATTTGCATCATAATACAGCGAACGAAATTATATTATAATACGTGAAATAGGTAATAAAACCTACAGTTTTTGGAGCGCTATCCCTTTTAAGAGAAAGGGCGTGAAAGGGGTGGGTGTCGATATTGTTTTTTATGGTTTTTTATTCATAATTATGGAAATTTATGTTTCTCTTTACTTGAAAGAGAGCCAATTTCAGTATATTTATTAGAACTACATGTTTACAAGGAAATTACAAGGTAAATCCTTTCAACTCGTTCTTTTTACATATTTCAATGAAAACGATAAAATCTCTACCATAAATGAAATTTAATTACGAATAAACATAAAGCACGGTTCTTAAAGGTCATATCCTATAGTTTTTCTTTAAGATATTATAATCTGTACAACTTTTAGATTTATTATGTCTATTTCTATTAAATAGGCGAAAATGTTAAACACAATAATCGCAAACTTATGGTTCGTTACTCAACAAGGACGTCACACACCGTAATAGTGTGGAGATTACCCCCATTACTTTTTTTTTGAAAGTATACAAGAACAAAGTTATATTTCTTGTGAAGTAAAACTCCACACATTCTTCTTTAGATACTGTTTTGGTTGTCATTGAAAATAATTAAAAAAATATCATATATAATCAAACAACCTACTCCCCTCGCCCCTTCGACTCCCAATTTTGCTTTAAATTTGTTTATTGTCTCCCCTAAAAGCCAGGTAAAAATCTCATAATACTATAGAGTATAGAAATTATTAACATCAAAACGTTTTCGTCTTCTCTCCATATAATGCAGCTCAGGATCTATAGTCATATTTTCCCACTTGTAGTATACTATGTATACCCAAATTTAAAATAGATTCTTATCTATCGCTCGAGAGGAATTATACGCTAAAGAATCAACACATCGAACCAACAGACAGATGGATAGGCAGAATGTGGCTGAATCTTTTTTTTTGAGATGAATTATTTTACTTTGAAAAATCTAAAAAAAAAAAACCAAAATGCAATTTAAAAAAACGCAATTTTTTGATTTTAAAAAAACTGACTGCTTAATTT
>CM032456.1:19010200-19128485 GCA_019049505.1 Pachyrhynchus sulphureomaculatus
ACTCAAAAATTAAAAATAAATTTATACATTTCAAAAACTGTGTATGGATGTTTCAGGATTTTATACAACCTGATAAAATTAGACTACGTAACTGTGCTAAAGCTTATTGCTTCCGAAATATCAGTACAATCGAGTTTGTTACACTCTATATACGAATACATACGAGGCTGGTTTGAAAAGTCCGTGCAAAGTCCGAGAGATGGCACCACCGGCGCGTATCGAGGTCATGTTTAGTTAGTAGCATCCCTTGAATGAACGCACACCAAGTTTCAGCCATATTGGTCTATTTCTTTGTGTTTGGCATTCGTGTGAATCAAGGGAGTCGAGTGATTTTCAAGAAATGGACGAAAAAGAATTTCGTGTGGTGATTAAATATTACTTTATGAAAGGCAAAACGCCTCAGCAGACTAAAGAGAAGCTTGATAAACATTATGGTGACTCTGCACCTTCGATTAGAACAGTTTATAAGTGGTTTCAAAATTTTCGGACTGGCCATATGGGCACAAGTGACGCTGAACGTTCTGGATGGGCTGGAGGTTACGACTCCAGAAATCATTGATCAAATCCATGATATGGTGATGGATGACAGAAGAGTTAAGGTGCGTGAGATTGCTAGTGCTGTGGGCATCTCGACTGAACGGTACATAATATTTTGCATAAACATTTGGACATGAGAAAACTATCCGCAAGATGGGTGCCGCGATTGCTCACGCTTGACCAAAAACGGAATCGTGTGAAGTGTTGCAAGGATGGTTTGCAGCTGTTCCAGAAGAATCCGGAGGACTTTAAGCGTCGTTTCGTCACTGTGGATGAAATATGGATACATTACTATACTCCTGAGACCAAACAACAATCTAAACAATGGGTTACCAAGGGGGAATCTGCACCAAAAAAGGAGAAGACCGTTCCTTCGGCCGGAAAGGTTATGGCGACTGTCTTTTGGGATTCGCAAGGGATAATCCTCATCGACTATCTGGAAAAGGGTAAAACTATTACAGGTGAATATTATTCATCGTTATTGAACCGTTTGAAAACCGAGCTGCAAGAAAAACGCCCGCGATTGGCCCACAAGAAAGTCCTTTTCCATCACGACAACGCACCAGCACACACCTCAGCAGTTGTGGTCGCAAAATTAATGGAAATAGGATTCCAACTCGTTTCACATCCCCCCTATTCTCCAGACTTGGCTCCCTCTGACTACTATTTGTTCCCCAATTTGAAGAAATGGCTGGCGGGACAAAGATTTTATTCAAACGAGGAGGTGATTGCAGACACTAATGGATATTTTGCAGACTTGGACAAATCCTATTATTCGGAAGGGATCAACAAACTAGAACATCGTTGGACGAAGTGTATAAGCCTAAAAGGAGACTATGTCGAAAAATAAAAAAGGTTTACTCCAAACACATAAGTGGTTTTTATTTTTGCACGGACTTTTGAAACCAGCCTCGTATATGAATATTTTTATTCTTTATTACTCCAAGAACATGACTTTTTTATGTAGTTTAAATGCCTTGAAATCTTCAATATCTGATTATAGAATATTGGAACAGCTATTAAAAATATGTTACGGCTCATTGGTAATGCAAGTTATGAAAGAACTATACCGTAATAACTCATTTTTATTCATACATATCATTTGAAGTTGAAATATTTGTTTAAGCTATACCGTTAATTTAAATAAAGGGTTTGGATTTAACTGCTGTAGTCTACATTCCATACTGTCACCTACATGCAGTTATTACACTGACTAAGGAGTGACCTTAATACAATTTAATGATAATTGAAACGTAAACCATAACGTCAAATTAAATAATGTTCAAATACGAAATACTATAAATGTATAACTAATTTTGAAGTATACAGTTGCGATCATAGAAAATTGCATCACTTAATAAAAATGATATTTTTCCAAAACTGAACGTTGATTCTAATTTCTGATTGTAACAATTGATGTAAAAAGGAAACCTATAAAGAATAGGTATTGGAGAAATAAACATGTAAAATAATACATCTCTAATGTATTGGCGATTAAGAAAATACTTCCATTTTTTCATGGCAGGAAAAAAGAACTTGGGAGAAAACAGAACATCAAAAATATGTTTTTAAACACTTTTCGTATAGTAGATCGTTGAGACACCTTTGGTCTTTACCACTGTTGCAGTTCTGGTTGGCATCAAGTAAACCAAATTTTTCGTTATTTCATTACCGATCTCTTGATTCTACATGTTTTCAATTGTTTGGTTTAATCCATCTTTACGTTTAGGCTTAGCTGCATTAATTTTTTTTATCACGATCATCCACAAGTTTTCTATGGGGTTTAAATCGGTTGTTTCCTAGCCATGGCAATGCTGAGATCCCATTTTCCGTTAAAAACTGCCTTACCTTGTAACATTTTTTTTTAAACAATAAATACGACTACTTATAAATTTGGCTCTATAGCATGGAGCAGTATCATCTTGAAAAACACACAATGTGAAAGAGGGTTTCTCTTTGAGGGAATCAAACTCCCTTCCAAAGTTTTGATATACTTTTCTGCATTAACATTGCCATCTGTAAACTTTATTTGGCCGGTCCTAAAGTAGGAAAAACATCCCCAGATCATTACATTTGCCGCATGTTTTACTGTCTTTAATGTGCAGGATACGTGAAATCTCTTATGTGTACGACGTCTTGCATAGGGAGCGCCATCAGAACTAAAGATGTAAATTTACTTTCATCTCAAAACAGCACTTTTCTCCCATCTTCTAATGTCACTTTTCATATTGTTTTACCCAATTTAGGCGTGATTCCTTCATTTTCAGTGTTCTATACGAAACACTTGTAAGATAACTTTGGTGTCTGTCTGTCACACCCGATTTTCTCCGAAACTATTTGATATAGAAAGTTGAAATTGGGCACTAATATAGGAATTGATGACTTCATCAAATCTGTGTAGTTTTAAAAGTTGAATTCTGACTCAAGGGGTTTGTTTTGGGGGGTGAAATCTCAAATGAAAAAAAAAATTTTAATAGGTCATTGAGTGGGGTGTCAAATGAAAGCATGAAAAATACTTTTTACATGCTTTCTATGTATTATTTTAAAAAAATTACGAAAAATCGCTGTCGTGTCGAAAATTACTGATCAAAAACTTTTGAAAAATTTTTGGAATATTCTCGACAGGGTTTAGATTGAACGAAAATTTAATAATTTATGTAGTATATAAAAGAAAATTTCAACATCATCAATTTTTAGTAAAGATCGGAAAAAACTCTGTTGAAAACTGATTTGGGATGTGTTTTGTGAGGTTATTGATCATTCCAAACCTCCGTAACAAAATTTTTTGTTCTAAAAGCAATCAACGTACGGATTACTAATTGTGCAACTCCAACTTGCACTTGACCGTTTTTTTTTTATTGAGAAATGATTTTTTGGCCCATAAACCTTGTTCCCTTAACCGTCTATCGACAGTTTCTCGACTTAATTCAGAGACCCGATTACCTTTTTTTTAGTGTTCCGTACGTGTCTGCCTGTTCGTTTGTCACACCTGATCTTTTCCGAAACTATTTAACATAGACAATTGAAACTTGACGCTAATATAAGAATTGAACGCCTCATCAGAGCTGTGTAGTTTTAAAAGTGAAATTTTGGCTTAAAGGGTTAGTTTTGAGGGGTGAAATCTGAAGTGAAGTGTCAAATGAAAGCTGGTAAAAATACGAGTTTAAAAATATATATAATGTAATACTTGCGCACACTTTTCTTCGTATTATTTTTAAAAAAGTGCCAAGAATATGTCCTTATCCCGAAATGTACTGATTTTGAAAAAAATTCTGGAATATTCTCTACAGGGTGTAGGATTTAACAAAAATTTCAAAGTTTTCAACAAGAATCGGAAATAAATTTTGTTGAAAACTCATTTGGGGTGTGTTTTGTGAAGTCATTGATCGTAACAAAAATTTTTATATTAAAAGCAATCAACATACGGAATACTGCACTGACTTAGCCGTTACTTGATGGAGATCCATAATAACTAGGAATAAAAATTTAAACAAATGTTTTTGATCACCACTTATGTTTATTATTGCTGACAGTTGTTTCGACACACTGTGTCTTTTTCTGGAGCACGATGTAAATTAACTAACAAAGTATGTTTCAGAATACATAGTTTACCTAATTACAAGTACTAAATTCATTAACAATATTTACCTTAATACCTAAAATAAGGTCAATAAATGAGACCCTCCCCCATCTAATTGATCGTTGAGTAATAGACCTGAGTATTTTTTCTGATTAATTTCTACCTGTTCTAAACAATAAAGTAATTTTCCTTTCTTTCCATTATGTAAAATTTTGAAATCTTCATTGAATGTATGATTTTCCTCTGTTAAATGTTTGGCGTATTGAGATTTGTTATTTTTCATTCTAAGGCTATGTTGATGTTCGTTTATTCTTTTATAAAAAGGTCTGCCTGTTTGTCCTATATACGTTTTATTGCAACTGCCACAACATAATTCGTAAACCCCCGATTTATTTTCTTTTTTTGTTTTGCTTTTATTATTTTTAATATATCGAGATAATGTGTTATTTGTACGGAAAGCGATATTTACATGATATCTATGGAAAAAAACTTTGAATTTTATTAGTTAGTTTTCCGGTATAGGTGAGTGTATGAAATTTTTCTTTGGTTAGTTGTTTGTACGGGTACACCAGTCCTATTGCTCTTTTAAATTGTTTTTTCACTAAAATATTATCTACGAAATCGCCACTATATCCATTGTTTATACTAATTTGTTTTATAATATGTAATTCTGTCTGAAAATTTTCTTCCGTTAATGGTATATTTATTAGTCTATGGATGAAACTATTATAAGCCGAGATTTTATATGTAACACATGGGCTGAAAAGTCCCGGGCCTAACACATAGATGGCGCTAGTTTTATTGCAGTCACCTTTTTTTCAGTTAATACTAACCTCCAAAAGACAGCTGTTAAAATTTCATGATATTCTATTCATTAGTTTGTGAGTTATTGTGCTAAGAGTGACGCTACTTTTGTTATTTTCAAAACAATGGATCAAAAACAATTTCGTGTTTTAATTTTACACTGCTTCTTGATGGGAAAAAATACCGTTCAAGCGAAGCAATGGCTTGAAAAGTGTTATGGGGACTCCGCTCCATCAGAAACAACAATAAAACGTTGGTTTGCTGACTTCAAACGTGGTCGTAGAGACACCGATGATGCAGAACGCAGTGGACGTCCAAATGAGGCGGTAACACCAGAAAACATTAAAAAAAATCCATAAAATCGTTTTGAATGATCGAAAAGTGAAGTTGCGTGAGTTAGCTGACATCGTAAAGATATCAAAAGAACGTGTTGGCTTTATATTGCATTAGCATTTGACTATGAGAAAGCTCTGTTCAAAGTGGGTGCCGCGTTTGCTCACTGTTGATCAAAAACAAGAACGTGTTGATGATTCTGAGCAGTGTTTGGCCATGTTTAAATGTAACAAACCGGAATTTTTGCGTCGATATGTGACAATGGATGAAACATGGATCCATCACTTCACTCCGGAATCAAAACGATCGTCATCTGAGTGGACAGCAACTGGTGAACCTCGTCCAAAGCGCCCGAAAGCACAACAATCGGCTGGAAAGGTTATGGCCTCGGTATTTTGGGATGTGCGTGGTGTAATATTCATCGACTATCTTGAGAAAGGAAATACCATCAACAGTGAATATTATATAGCGTTATTGGAGCGTTTGAAGGCCGAAATTGCAAAGAAACGACCGCATATGGCAAAGAAAAAAATTTTGTTTCATCAAGACAACGCACCGTGTCACAAGTCAATCAAAACAATGGCAAAACTACATGAATTGAACTTCGAATTGCTCCCACATCCACCGTATTCGCCAGATTTGGCTTCCAGCGACTACTGGCTGTTCGCAGACCTGAAAAAAAATGCTCGCCGGTAAGAAATTTCGCACGAATGAAGAGGTGATCGCTGAAACTGAGGCCTATTTTGAGGCAAAAGATAAATCGTTCTACAAAAGTGGTATTGAAATGTTAGAGCGGCGCTGGAATGATTGCGTTGCTCTTGATGGAGATTACGTTGATGAATAAAGCTAATTTTGAACCAAAAAAAAACCGTGTTTTCTTTGTTAGGCCCGGGACTTTTCAGCCCATGTGTTAAATGGGTGGTTAGAATTAGCGTGTATAGTTATATCTGAGTATGTTGGTTTATGGATGATTTCAAAATCGTGTTTATTCATTTTGTTTGATATTTTTAAATCTAGGAAATTAATCGATTTATTTGTTTCAATTTCTGTTGTAAAAGTAATATTATTATGAAGTTGGTTAATAAAATCTAGAAAAAGTTTTAATTGTCGATCTGTGCCTGTAAAGCAAGTCAATATATCATCTACATACCGGTACCAATAAAATATAATTTTTAAAATGATGAGAATTACTGATTTGTTCTTCTAAATGGTCCATGAAAATTTCAGATAAAATTGGACTAAGAGGGTTTCCCTTTCTTACTTACGTAAATGTTATCGTTAAATTCAAAATAATTCTGATCTAAGCACAATGTTAAGATATCTAATATTTCTTGTTTAATTATTGGGTTAACATTATTTTTATTGAGTAATCTTTGGACCAAATTTATAGCGTCTGATGGGGGTATACTAGGAAAAAATTTTGTAGATCAAACGATATAAATCTGGAGTTACTTGGTATAATTAATGGATTAATTTTTGCTATCAATTCATTACTATTTTTAATACTATATTTAGGTGTGAATTTACAATATTTTGTCAAAACCTCAATCAATTTATTTGATAAAGAAAAAGCTGGCGCTGTTATGTATGAAAACTACCGGACGAATTGGTGAGTTATTTTTACGTAATTTAATACGAGAATATAGTTTTGGAGCTTGCGGGTTCATCGAGACAAGTCTGAATTTTTCATTCTCTGTAAAAATGCTTATGTCTTTTAGCACATCTTTAGTTAATTTTTGGAAAGTTATTCTTGGATCAAAGTTGATGGATTTGAATACGTCTGGTTTTAGGAAATCTATTGTTTTTTCAATGAAAATTTGTTTCTTTATAGCTATTACAGTTTTTCCTTTATCTGCTCTCGTAAAAATTATGTTATGTTCAATACTTTTGTTTTTTATTTGTATTTATACCAGTCAAAGATTGTACTAAAACTAGAAAATATTTAGGTGCTGAATGTGAAATAGCCTGTAGTAGTAATTCACTAGATGTTACGAATAAACATATAATTACTAAAATGTTACGCACAGAAAAGTTTGAATGTTTCCCAGGTAAATTCCATAATGAACATAAGATCGCTAACCAAATAAAAAACAAAAGTAATGAATATAACATAATTTTTACGAGAGCAGATAAAGGAAAAACTGTGATAGCTATAAAGAAACAAATTTACATTGAAAAAACAATAGATTTCCTAAAACCAGACGTATTCAAATCCATCAACTTTGATCCAACAATAACTTTCCAAAAATTAATTAAAGATGTGCGACAAGACATAAGCATTTTTACAGAGAATAAAAAATTCAGACTTGTCTCGATGAACCCCCAAGCTCCAAAACTATATTCTCTTATTAAATTACATAAAAATAACTCACCAATTCGTCCGGTAGTTTCATACATAACAGCGCCAGCTTTTTCTTTATCAAATAAATTGATTGAGGTTTTGACAAAATATTATAAATTCACACCTAAATATAGTATTAAAAATAGTAATGAATTGATAGCCAAAATTAATCCGTTAATTATACCAAGTAACTCCAGATTTATAACGTTTGATGTACAAAATCTTTTTTCTAGTATACCACCATCAGACGATATAAATTTGGTCCAAAGATTACTCAATAAAAATAATGTTAACCCAATAATTAAACAAGAAATATCTTAACATTGTGCTTAGATCAGAATTATTTGGAATTTAACGATAACATTTACGTAAGTAAGAAAGGTTTATTAATGGGAAACCCTCTTAGTCCAATTTTATCTGAAATTTTCATGGACCATTTAGAAGAACAAATCAGTAATTCTCATCTTTTTGGTACCGGTATGTAGATGATATATTGACTTGCTTTACAGGCACAGATCGACAATTAAAACTTTTTCTAGATTTTATTAACCATCTTCATAATAATATTACTTTTACAACAGAAATTGAAACAAATAAATCGATTAATTTCCTCTATTTAAAAATATCAAACAAAATGAATAAACACGATTTTGAAATCTTCCATATACCAACATACTCAGATATAACTATACATGCTAATTCTAACCACCCATTCACACATAATATCTCGGCTTATAATAGTTTCATCCATAGACTAATAAATACACCATTAACGGAAGAAAATTTTCAGAAAGAATTACATATTATAAAACAAATTAGTATAAATAATGGATATAGTTGCGATTTCGTAGATAATATTTTAATGAAAAAACAATTTAAAAGAGCAATAGGACTGGTGTACCCGTAGAAACAACTAAACAAAGAAAAATTTCATACACTCACCTATACCGGAAAACTAACTAATAAAATTCAAAATTTTTTCCATAGAAATCATGTAAATATCGCTTTCCGTACAAACAACACATTATCTCGATATATTAAAAATAATAAAAGCAAAACAAGAAAAGAAAATAAATCGGGGGTTTACGAATTATGCTGTGGCAGTTGCAATAAAACGTATATAGGACAAACAGGCAGACCTTTTTATAAAAGAATAAACGAACATAAACATAGCTTTAGAATGAAAAATAACAAATCTCAATACGCCAAACATTTAACAGAGGAAAATCATACATTCAATGAAGATTTCAAAATTTTGCATAACGGAAAGAAAGGAAAATTACTGCATTGTTTAGAACAGGTAGAAATTAATCAGAAAAAATCCTCAGGTCTATTACTCAACGATCAATTAGATGGGGGAGGGTCTCCTTTATTGAACTTATTCTAGGTATTAAGGTAAATATTGTTAATGAATTTAGTATTTGTAATTAGGTAAACTATGTATTCTGAAACTACTTTGTTAGTTAATTTACATCGTGTTCCAGAAGAAGACACAGTGTGTCGAAACAATTGTCAGCAATAATAAAGATAAATGGTGACCATAAACATTTGTTTAAACATACGGAACACCAATTGTGCAAGTTCGACTTGCACTTAACCAGTTATTTTAAACTTATGTATACGATACCTAATATAATATGTACTAATAAAAATATTTTGGTTTATAATCCAATACTTCTCTATTACTTGGAGTAATTGAAATAAAATAGCACCATATATTATTTGCTACATTTCACATACATATTAATACACATATACTTGTGTAACCATCGATACTGGTATCTAGGCGTATATTATCTTTCGTTAAGTGATACATAGTAATCATATATCTTGTGAAGTACACGTTATTTTAAATTACTGAACTTAGAATTATCAAGATTTGTAAATCATTTTTATTCCATCTAATATAGCCAATGCAGAGCCAGAAACAATAAAATTTTATGTAATGTTATGCAGGTTTTTAATATATTCTGTTATACTATTGTCGATTCATTTATTTAAGTTTTATATATTTATGTCTTAAATACGTTGAAAATAGTATAAACCAGACACTTCAGTTTTTTGGTATTTGCTGTTTTGCTTGTAGCATCTAATTTTGCTAAATTTTACTATTGATATATAACATCTTTCACAAACAACTAAGGTCATGAAGTATTTTCTGCAGGAACGATTACATGTTTATTTTCAATAACTGAGAATAGGAAGAGAAATGAAACATTTTTAAATTATACAGATATTTATAAGCAACTGGTGATATCAATCTTATTTATAAGTATACACTGTTGGGCAAAAAAAATCGACTGAAACTATTTGGCTTCATTTAACACAGATACTAGAATTTAATATTCATATATTTTTACGGATTTTAGTATTATTTGAAAGTCCATTCTATTGTTTTTCTAATGACACCACATTCCATAACATACCTCATGCTTTTTACTGATTAAAATTATTGAAACGAGGAGAACAAGGATTGAAAATAGGGGTAAGAGAAAGAAAAAATTAAACAAATTTTAAGTATAACAAATTTATTGATAAAAAACCAAAATCAATATTTTATATTACCCCTCCTAGCCTTTATTATTGCTTCCAGCCAGTTTTTTTCATGGTCTGTGGGATTCTTCCCCACTCTTCCGCTATTGCAACCTTTAAGTCCCTCAGCGATGTAGAGGCTGGATTTCTGTCTCGAACCCTTCTTTTGAGCTCATCCCATATGTGCTCGATTGGATTGAGCTCAGGTTAGTCTAATGTTGGTATTCCCATTTATGCCGCACCGACGCACAATGGGGAAAAACAAAAAATCGTTTTTCAAAATTGTCTAGAGCCTTCAATTTTGGTTCGATTTGGACGCTTTTTTTTTAAAATTGAAGCTTATTAAATTTCGAACAAAGTTGTAGGAGCCGATTTTTCAATTAAACTTTTGTTTCAAAATGGCGAACGTTGGCTTCTGATTATATAGCGACTGAGACACAGAAAACGCTTACAGTTTCAAACCAAGTTGTGGTAAAATGCGTGTATGTATGTTTTTTATGTCGCAGATAATATATCTAATATCAGAGTTACAAGATTAATAATAATGAACCCAAAATGGCTGCCATGAACAATAAAAGTATTATAAATATGAATAAACGTACCATTATTATTTTATATCCATAACATTTGCATAAATAATTTCTTTAAGGTTGTTAATTATAAATATGTTTCAACAATTGACTTAAAATGACAAATCAAATATGGCGGATGCCAAAATTGAATCGAGCAAGAAAGTTTCTCTGTGGCATTTAGACTGTGGCAGTCAGATCATTCAAGTTATTCAAGTTTAGTTGCGGGATTTAAATTTTCATGCAGTTATTGCTAGAATATTGCTGCTGTAAATTTTAAGTATCGTAGACAATTTTCTAGCAGATACAAAAAACAGCGATACACGCAGAAAAGGACAGCTCACACAGCTAGAAAATGGCTACAACAGCTAAAACGTTTTGTTAAAATAGGGACAGCTAAATATTTTGCTGCACTAGCCACATTGTTTGCTGTTGTAGCAAAAAAGTGTTTGCTGTTGCTAAACAGTGGCTAATGCAGCAAAATATTTAACTGTCCCTATTTTAGCATTTCTCTGCGTGTATTTTGTAAGAGTAATAATAATCTTTATTAACGAGAAAACCCTTTAGTACATATACAGAACTACTGAATTATAGGAATAGACTAGAAAAATAAGAAAATAAATATGTCTAACCTTAACTTACTCTTACATAAAATATTTAGCTGTCCCTATTTTAACAAAACGTTTTAGCTGTTGTAGCAATTTTCTAGCTGTGTGAGCTGTCCTTTTCTGCGTGTATCGCTGTTTTTTGGACCTGCTAGAAAATTGTCTACGATACTCAAAATTTACAGCAGCAATATTCTAGCAATAACTGCATGAAAATTTAAATACCGCAACTAAACTTGAATAACTTGAATGATCTGACTGCCACAGTCTAAATGCCACAGAGAAACTTTCTTGCTCGATTCAATTTTGGCATCCGCCATACTTGATTTGTCATTTTAAGTCAATTATTGAAACATATTTATAATTAACAACCTTAAAGAAATTATTTATGCAAATGTTATGGATATAAAATAATAATGGTACATTTATTCATATTTATAATACTTTTATTGCTCATGGCAGCCATTTTGGGTTCATTATTATTAATCTTGTAACTGTGATATTAGATATATTATCTGCGACATAAAAAAACATACATACACGCATTTTAGCACAACTTAGTTTGAAACTGTAAGCGTTTTCTGTGTCTCAGTCGCTATATAATCAGAAACCGCCATTTTGAAGACGCCCGTCATTTTGAAACAAAAGTTTAATTGCAAAATCGGCTCCTACAACTTTGTTCGGAATTTAATAAGCTTCAATTCTAAAAAAAATCGTCCAAATCGAACCAAAATTGAAGGCTCTAGACAATTTTGAAACACGATTTTTCGTTTTTCCCCACTGTGCGACGCACCAGCATGTAACTTCGCATTGTCGTGCATGAGCACGAAGCTATCGCCAACAAGTCCAGCGTAAGGAACGTGTTCCTGCAGGATCTCCCCGATGTACCAGTGAGAAGTTAATCCACCGCTACGAGTCTCATCAGTCACGAAAACCAAATCGATTTTCGCATCCGGTAAGATGCCTCTCCACCCTATGACAGAATCTCCTCCGTGGGCGACCGTTTCAGTAATGCAGTACTGCGCATATCGCTGTTTCTTTGATTTAAGCAAAAACCAGACGTGCTGGGTAGAAAAGGACAACGGATTTGTATAGGACACCTTATTTTGTTTGAGTAAAAAAAAATGTGGTCCTGTGTAATCCGGCGATGCCAATGCAGCAAACATACGTGATCAAAGCCGCTAGTGTCAGATATATATTTTCTCACTGATTCTTTCCTAGTTCATTTGTCTGATAAAAATACGTGAAATAAATACCAATCAGATTATACCGCGAAAATCCGCAATCATAATAAAAAAATTGTACAACCTATCCATCTGTTATATAATATAACACTTTACCTACTAATTTTAAGTAGGTATAACGGACTTCTATATTAAACAAAAAAAGTAGCGTCTATTACGATGTTAAGCATCACGGAAGAAGAAACTAATTACTCGCGGAAATTGGTCTAATGCTTTTTAGGATCATATTAATCACGGACAAGTTAGAGATGCCATGATATCAAAAAGTATCGATATTAATTATTTTATACGTGTATGTTACGATATAGTAGAAAATAGAGTCTTGTCAGATCGTTTCAGTTGAAAGCATGACCGTTTAAGAATGCTACATGCTTTGGGCCCTCCCGTTCTTCCAAAGATTGACAGAGAACGCCAGACGCAACGGTCATAATTGTGGTAACATGCAGTGCATCTAAATGTGACCTAGCCATAAATGAAATGAATTGTTTTAATCCAGATATTTCAAAAACGGCTGCTCAAATCAACTCTTACCAGGTATATCTTTTTTAGGTAAAAGACGTTGGAGAAATTTTATGTAAAAGTAAAATACAGTGTGGCTCAAACAAGTTATTTCGTTTTAAATGTGTGCAAAGTACCGCAGGTGGCGCCCTCTAAATTTTACAATGAAAATGAATGCAGATTTCAATTTGTCACCTCAAAAAACCCCCTTTAGCTGAAAATTGTGACAATACACAAATTATTAAAAAAAATATTTATGAAAAACTAAAATCAAATTAAATATATATATATATATATATATATATATATATATATATATATATATATATATATATGGTATATATATATATATATATATACATATATATATATATATATATATATATATATATATATATATACAGGGTTACAGGAAAGTCGTCCTAGATAATTAAGGACGACCGATTTGACTCTATGACATGATGTCCTAAACTTAACCGTTTTCGAGATATTGAAGTTTAAAGATTTTCCAAAAAAAAAACATGTTTTTTTTGCTTTTATATCGATTTTTTTTATTAGAGGTTCTCGAGTGCGATTTTTTTTGGTTATTTTTAGTTAGTCTGTATGTCAAGTATCAAAAATCATCAAAAAAATTTGAACTAGTTACTAACAGTTTCAAATGGCGGCTTGTTAATGTTAATAAATTACAAATTTTTACCAAGTGTTTCCTACTTTAAATCAATAAAGGGAAAAAAATGTATGGAAGTTATTCTGCAAATTATTTTAAAAACTTTTACGTCTTTTTAGCTATCAAAAAAGGTATAATACTCGGAGTTTAATAGGAAAACTGTACACAGAATGACACCTAAAGCGGGCTCGGGTAGCAAAAGGTAAATTTTTAGTTCTAGGTGAAAAAAATACGAAAAATACACAAGTAAAACAAAAAACCTTGCAATTTAATATTTTTTATTAATTATAATTCATGTTCTATATGGTCGCCCCTATTTCTAACACAAATTCTCATTCTTTTTCTTAAATTACTTTTCACAACTCTGGTTGTGAGGTACCGCCTCATTTCGTCAGCCGCATCAATTATTTTTTGTCTTAGGACATCCACGTTTTCGATAGGAGTCATCTGGTCGTATACGAGACTTTGCATGTGACCCCACACAAAAAAATCCATCGGTGTTAGGTCTGGGCTTCTCGCCGGCCAAGGTATGGGTCCGCCTCTTCCAATCCATTTGTTGGGATAATTGTCATTGAGCCATGCACGAACACTTCCTCTATAGTGAGCTGGGCAGCCATCGTGTTGAAAGTACATGTTTTGTCTCAAACCAATAGGTAGATCTTCCATCAAATTAGGTAAATCGTTCTGCAAAAAATTGTCGTATTCCTCGCCATTCAAATTATCTGGCAGGAAGAATGACCCAACCAAATAATTTGAAATTATACCCATCCACACATTTAAGCTTGTTTGTGATCCTTTCGTTCTTTTTTTGTTTGGGGTTGCCTTCCTCTTTAGAAGCCCAATAGTGGGCATTGTGGTAGTTTGTAAGACCGTCTTTGTCGAATTTCGACTCGTCAGTCCATAGTATTTTCTTAAAAAAAGATGCATCTTCGACATCGGTATTGAGCATAAATCTGCAGAATTCTAATCGTCGCAATGGATCCCCTTCTTCAATGACTTGCACGGGCGTATAGTGGTAAGAGTGTTGCCCAACAGTATGCATTACAAACCATACCTTCCACTGCGAAATACCAAGCTGTTGTGCGACAACATTTGTAGATGTGGTTGGGTCCACCTCAAAGAGACGTCGTATTTCGTTTTTCTTCGTCTTCGTCAAAGATACGTGTTCGTCCCATGTCAGTCCGCCGTCTTTGTACCGAACCAGTTTCTCGTAGTCTTCGATAAGTTCCATCAAATATGCTAACATCAGGTACACGACGAGTAGGATATCGCAGTATGTATTCATCACGTGCACGCGACGACACTCCTTCGCAAAATCCGTAACACATTAGGATGTCAGCATATTCCTCGTTGGTATACGTTGCCATATTCACAAGCAGAGATCAAAATCCAGTTACGAGCTAATTCACACAGTCAGAAGATGAAACACAGATATTTTTGAAAAGCACGGTATAGCACATCTACCACGGACGAATCGCATGAGCAGACTAAAAATCATTCAATAATGTTTAGTGAACAGAAAATGTCACTCGCACAGAGAGTACCCCGACCGGAAAAAATGCTTACCCAACCCTTTTTATTGTTGGAAGGTGCAGGTAGTAAGCCGGTAATTGGTAGTATCTAAATTCTATTATTATGTTACTCTACATTTGGGCCTATTGAAATCTCATTTTCTTAGAATTTTCAATAGATCCAGTAGATATTATCCCGTTTTAGATAGCTACAAAGACGTAAAAGTTTTTAAAATAATTTGCAGAATAACTTCCATACATTTTTTTTTTTTCTCTTTATTGATTTAAAGTAGGAAATTCGTAATTTAGAAACATTAACAAGCCGCCATTTGAAACTGTTAGTAACTAGTTCAAATTTTTTGATGATTTTTGATACTTGACATACAGACTAACTAAAAGTAAACCAAAAAATCGCACTCGAGAACCTCTAATAAAAAAAAATCGATATGAAAGCAAAAAAAAAACATGTTTTTTTTTAGAAAATCTTTAAACTTCAATATCTCGAAAACGGTTAAGTTTAGGACATCATATCATAGAATCAAATCGGTCAGAAATGACCTAAACTATAACGTCCTTAACTCGTATATATATATATATATATATATATATATATATATATATATATATATATATATATATATATATATATACATTAGAGTATTTTTTTAAATTTATGTTTGTTGCAAGTCATGTTCGAAAATTTGTCCTACCGATTTAAAAAAAGAAAACTAGACCATCAATATGGGGTTTTCTGGATAACAAGAAAAATATGTCGATTTTATGATTGTAATGCAAAGAAAATGTTGATTACAAATTATCTATTTAAAGGATAATGAAATTTATCGATATTTTTGAAAATATCGGCAAAATCGCCATGCCTTTAACCAACATTCGTTAATTCAGTCGTGCAGCGACAAAGGAAACGAATTGCTGTTTAAAATCTCCGCTTGAAGTATTTATGGATAGCTTACGGTTATAGTAGACGTTAATAAACAGGAGAACATAATACAATTATTTATTTCTGAGACCTAATAGCTTGTTTGTTAGCAATAAACATTACTATTTTTCTTTCTAAATAAAGCAATTATAACTTATAACTTGACTTCAAGAACCTTGTCGTTTTCTTGTAACAGCGAGGACGACTGTATATTATAGAAACGCAGTACGTTGGTGGCGGCTCCAAACTATTCAGGAAGTTAATACTTTCATATAACTTCATTAATTTTACGTCAAAACGAGACTTAAATATTTTATTGTCAGCAATCTTTTAACCTGTTACCTTTGACAACTGGCTCAATTTTATCTAAAAAGAAGAATCGGTCGTTGATTTAGAACGAACTATGGATCAGTATCGGTTACGTTTACAGCTTTCTGGTTTACAATATAGTATGTCTCCTAAAAATAAACAATTTTCTTGATTCAATATTTTTCTGTGTGAACTCTTATAAAAAAATAATTAATAATTTTAAAAAATACTTCAGCAATTTTTAATCCAATTTTTAAATTTATGATCGAACGGCAATGATGGGTCTTCCGCAAGGAAGTATCCTAAGCCCTGTTTTATATATTGTCTATACTCACGACTTGGAACACTTGTTTGACAACAACATAAAAGATCCTACAGTTCGCAGATGATGTCTGCATCTATACTAAAGACAAACATATAGTAAATTGCAATAACAAAATCAAAAGAAAATTTTTAGAAATATCAAAATGGTTTAATCAAAATGGACTTACAATTTCCGCAGAAAAATCAGCGTTTCTTACTTTTACAAGGAAAAGGACTCAACTTCCTAATTCTATAACTATGCTGGATGAACCAGTATTCCATACAGAAACACGGTTAAATATCTAGGCCTAATTTTAGATAAAAAACTTCTATGGAAGGATCACATCCAATATCTCATGAAGAGGGCAGAAAATAGTCTGAATATCCTAAGAGTTTTCAGCAATAAGAAATGGGGTTCTGATCCTAATATAGCTTTATTATTTTATAAAGCTTACGTTAGATCAATAATCGATTACGGAAGTCAAGTTTATGGATCAGCAGCTGAAACTCATCTGAAGAAAGTAGATTTGATCAAAAATAAATGCCTAAGACACTGCATAGGTTTCCTAAATAGTACCCCAATCCCCGTCATAGAAGCTGAAACGACGGAACCTCCATTGGCATTACGGAGAAACTATTTAAGTGATAAGTTGGTGCTGAAATTAGTGGGCAAGAATAGTAAGTTAATAGATAAAATTTACTCCCTCATGATCCTGGACTATTCTCATCCTTATTGGAGGGGGAAAAAAAACCCTTTACTTGTTAAAAGTTATTCCTGGATAGCCCATTCACAAAAATTCATATACTCTTCATCCTCACATCCATATTCAAAACTTAACAATTATTTCATTAAACAATTGCCCAAAACCATAATTGAAAGCTATGAATCTGAAAATCATAGCATCATTTCAACATCATTCCGTAAAGATATGGCTACCAAGTGGTCAGGTCATGAACATATTTTCACGGATGGATCTATACTGGATAATAAAACTGGATGTGCCTTTTATCATAGTAACAAAAAAATCTCTAAACAATTTAGGTTATATAATGGCACATCTATATATTCTGCAGAACTATGGGCCATCTGGGAATCTTTACTATACTGCTTAGAATATAAGGAAAACAACAAATTTGTGATTTTTTCAGACAGTAAAAGTTCCATTCAATCTTTACAAAACTGTAATCAGAAAGTTCCCGCCAATTATATCTTAGCAGAAATCCTCAAGACTTACAAAAACCTTTTAAATAATAATAAACAAGTATCATTTGTATGGGTAAAAGCCCATATTGGTATTCCTGAAAATGAACACGTGGATGAATTAGCAAAAAAGGCAACAACAATTGCAAACTATACAAAAAAAATTTTACATCCCACATACTGACATAGTTTCAATAGCAAAAAAACGGTTACGTGAGAATTGGCAGGAACAATTTGAACACTCCGATATAGGATTTTATTATAGATCCAATTTCCCTGTAATACAAAGAACCCCCTGGTTCTATTCGGAACATAGGAAAAATTTTGTTAGAGTTATATCTCGTATCAGAAATCAACATGCTCTGTATCCAAAGCACAGGAAAAAAATTGGTTTACAAACCAATGAAGATTGTCAATGTGGGGAATTTGGCGACTTAGAACATTATATTCTAGGATGCATTATGAATAAGAATTATATTGATAGGTTGTTTGATGATCTTAAGAACTATGTAGAATTCCCTTTCAATTTAAATGTAATTATATCTTCAAAAAACCCAATTGTATATAGATATCTGTACAAATTTATTGTAAATAGTAAAATCGAATTATAAAAAAAAAAAGAAAAAATATATATATGTATGTATATGGATATTTAAAAAAAAAAAAAAAAAAAAATATCAAAGAAAAAAATAATTAATAAAAAAAAAAAGAAAAATAAAGGAAAAAAAATATTTAAAAAAAAAACGGAGACTAGTTCAAAAGAGGAAAAAAAATAATCATTAAAAAAAAAAAAACTATTAAAAAAAATAATAATAAATAAAAAATTAAAAATTTAACAAAGTTTTAGATTTAAGTGAAGTAGTTTAGTGTTAAGGCTGATTAATCTCGGTAAGGTTCAGTTGGGTTTAAGAAATAAATAAATAAATAAATAAATAAGAAAAATAATAATAAAAAAATAAAAAGAGAGATGCTGGCCAGTTGGTTATGCCAGAGCCATAAAACTTACACACACACACACAAATTTATGATCATAGTTGATTTTAGTGTTAAAAATTCAAAGTAATTTAATTTAAAATATATACATATATATATATATATATATATATATATATATATATATATATATATATATATATATATATATATATACATATATATACGAGGTATATCCACAAAGTAAGTTCCGTTTCTATTTCTATCCGCGGCAGCACTGCGATCGCAGTTCCGAGCATGCGTGGCAGTTACTCTGACTCAAGCAGAAGAAATGTACGCCATTTTCAGTTTGCTGCTGCCGACGTGTTCTTTGTAGTGCTTCTTTATGATGTCAGCCTTAACTGAAAATGCCGCCGCTTGTGAAATCAGATCTGTGATTCGTTTTCTAAATGCAAAGAAAGTTAAACCAAGTGAAATTTATCGGCAAATCTGCGAGGTTTACGGTCAAACTGCTATGAGTGATTCAATGGTTAGAAGATGGGTCAGACAGTTCAATGAAGGACGTGATCAAGTGCACGATGAAGAACGATGTGGACGCCCGTCTTTGGTTACTGATGAACTGGTTCACGCAATTGAAGAGAAGCTTAAGCAAAACCGTAAATTTACAATTAGTGCTCTTGCTATGGAATTTCCGCAAATCTCACGATCACTAATTCATGAAATTGTTAATGAAAAACTGAAATTTCGAAAACTTTGCTCACGTTGGGTACCCAAAATTCTTACGGAACAACACAAAAAACAACGGATGGACAGTGCACTTCAGTTTTTGACACGCTACAATGAAGACGGTGATGATTTTCTTTCTCGGATAGTCACGGGGGATGAAACTTGGGTATCTTACGACACCCCAGAAACTAAACGGCAATCAATGGAATGGAGGCACACTTCGTCCCCAACGAAAGTTAAGCCTAAGCAAATCTTGACACCTCGAAAACTCATGTGCACCATTTTTTGGGACAGAAAAGGCATTTTGCTGATTGATTTCTTACCACGAGGCCAAACAATCCATGCACATATTTACTGCGAGACCATTAAGAAATTGCGCCGCGCAATACAGAACAAACGCCGAGGATTACTGTCGAAAGGTTTTGTTTTTTTTCCACGATAAGAACTCCTACAGGAATTTGACTGGGACGTGTTTGATCATCCTCCGTACAGTCCGGACTTTCATCTCTTCTTACACCTAAAATCTTTCCTTGGTGGTCGACACTTCAACGATGATGACGAGCTGAAAGAACATGTTACCACATGGTTGAAAACACAGGCGGCAACCTTCTATGAAGAAGGCATACAAAAACTTGTGCCACGCTATGACAAGTGCCTACAAAATTTCGGAAGCTATGTAGAAAATTATTTTAACAGTTGTAGATTTTTGTACAATAAATATTTTTTCTGTATCTGTACACGTTTTTTTATATAACCAAACGGAACTTACTTTGTGGATATACCTCGTATATATATGTTTTTTCTTTTTTCCTGAGCGTTAATGAATAAATTTAGGACAGTTTTTTGTTCTTGCTCTTGCGGTCAATTTTTAATGAAACGGTTAACGTTTCGGTTTATTTTTTTTAAACCATCTTCAGAACTACAAGAAAGAAAAAAATGTTTAAGATGTAAAATTGATGGTTAGTGTTGTTTTATACAGAAATATATATAAAGAACAAATATTAGTTTTTAATTATAATGTTCCTACCTTATATCTAGTTGGATCTTTTGGCTTACATGTTAACAGTTTCACAGTTTTCGTAATACTAAATTTAAAAGGTTCACATATTTTATTTCACTATTTGTACAGGTAAAATGGGTAAATCCAAAATTTATTTATTGCTTTTATATTGTTGTTACTTTAATTGTTGTTAGTTTAGTACTTAGGTTTTATTAGGTTATTAAATCATTGTATACAATACTCAGGCTTACCGTGTCATATCGATAACACAGCCCCACGAAAAAAAAAAGTGGGGTATACTTTTGATGCGATATATCAGATCCGTAGTATTTTTGCCCGCTGATCACGAATCTGACGTCAGCATATCGCCATCACATCTCAATTTTTTTCTAACCTCAAAAAATAGGTAAAAATTAGTAAAAATTAAGAAAAATATACTCCTAAAAAATTGATTCAAGCTTTTTCATGAATCCAAAGATGTATTAATATGTATTCGGACACGCTAAGCTAATATTCATCGGTTGGATTAAGCCATACAGTTCTGTTTTCTTTCTAACCTCAATAAATCAGACTGTGCTTCTCGAATGCAAAAACGAATTCAAATTAAAATTCAACCGATTCTTACCAAATTTGGTACACGGGGGTTTTTTGGGTTGCTGATCATGAATCTGAGGTCGGATTTGCAAAATTCAAAAATGGCGGATCCAAGATGGCGGACAAAATTTTTGAAAACCAACCGATTCCTACCAAATTTGGTATACAGTTGGGGAATTCTCAAACCTGATACTCTTAAACCCTAAACCCTGAAACCTTAGACTCCCACACCCTGTAACCTCAAAAAATAGACCTCAATAACCCTCTAACTTTAAAAATGAGACCCAATAAACTCAAAACCACGACTTTTAAACCATATACTTTCAAATAGTAGACCCTTAAGTCCTAGAATTGCGAAGGTTAGACCCGCGCCTAACTTTCCTTTTTTTGGCTGTATCTTGTTCTTTTTTCAGCGAATGACCTATTCAAAGGCTTTCTGCCCAAACGCTTTTGAGGACTTGTTTCTCTTTTTAGCGACCAGCGATAGTCCGCTAGCATATGGTCATCCCATCGTCCTTGATACCGATTTTCTATGATTTTCAGATCTTGGTGAAAACGTTCCCCTTGCTCCTTACTGTAGTCACCAAGATTATCTGGAAAATCATCGATGTGGGAGTCCAGGAAATGTAATTTTAGATTCATTAAGCAACCTAATGTTTGTAAATTTTTTACCATTTTCTCGACTATTTCTTTGTACTTAGGACTTTTATTATTTCCCAAAAAGTTTGTTGCGACTTCTTTAAAACTAAGCCAAGCAGCTTTTTCAACTTTATTCATTTTAGTAACAAATAATGAATCTTGAAACAATTTTCTTATTTGTGGCCCGTCAAATACGCCTGCCTTAATTTTAGCTTCAAAAAAATTTCGGAAATTTTTTATGCAAATATTTGAAACATGGGCCGTTTGTATCTAATGCTCTCGTGAATTGCTTCATAAGTCCAAGCTTAATGTGAAGCGGGGGAATAAGAACTTTTCCTGGATCTAACAATGGTGGAAACAATACATTATTTTCACCAGGAGTGAACGATTCTCTTGTTGGCCAAATTTTTTTCTTATAATGACGTTCCCTGTCTCTGCTATTCCACAGACATTTATAACAGGGATAAAGTATAAACCCTGACTGTTGGCCAAGCAATATTGTTACAATTTTCAGATCTCCACAAATTTTCCAGTTATGATCAGCATATTTTATTTTTATCAAAAGCTGCTTCATTTTTTCATATTGCTCTTCCATAACTGTGGAATAAGCAATCGGAATGGGAGCATAAACGTTGGTATTATGCAGCAAAACTGCCTTAATGCTCCGTTTAGAAGAATCAATGAAGAGTCTCCATTCTTCAGGATCGTATGAGTTATTTTGAAATTCATCCATTAGACCTTTTACATCGGTACAATATGAAAGTGACAATTCCTCTCCATTGTGAAATATTTTCGAAATTCTTCATCTCTGTTTCTATAATAAGAAATCGTAGCTTCTGGCTTAAGTAAATGTCTTTTCTTTAAAAAGGAAGCAAGATGCTCTGAACCATCTTTGGATAAGCCTAAATCTCTGACTAGATCACTAAGTTCTGACTGTGATACGAGTATTGGTTCTGGTTTACGGTTGTATGGTAGAAATTCTTTATCTGTGTCACTAGTATATGATAGGTTGTCACTAGAACATTCATTAGTAACAGTGTTTGAATCTTTTTCGACAGTCTCAATGTTTTCGGCATGAACTGATAAGGTGAAATCATTTGTTTCCATAACATCAGCATCAAGTGGTTCAGGAGGCGGAATTAGTTTAGTTGGTCTTGTTACTGTCGAAACATCGTTATAAGTAATAGTGCTTTTATTTTTTTCGGTTATGCCTAGATACAACATTCATACAAAAGTAGCAATCATTTTCACTGTATGGTCTATTCCATATTGCTGGTCTGGAATATTTAATCGCCTTCTTATTGATGTACAACATTAGTTTGCAAGAACTGCAAATGATGTGGGGAACCCAATCTGTATCCTGGTGCTGTATTTCAATGTTAAAACAATCCTTATATAAGGTTTTAATCTTATCCGTTATCGGTGACCCCATTTTACTCAATACGTGTTGACAGCAAATATAACAAAATGAATCACTGTTTTTATCGCACTTATGAAAAGTCCTTGTACCGTGAGACCGTTTTCTTGTAGCATTATACTCTACATGAGCCAAGTCACCCACACATGAAGAGCTACGGTCGCTGGATGACGACGGCTGCGGGCCCGCTTTTTCCCACCCTGACCAACTGCCGATACTGCGTTTCCGAGTCCCTGCATCGTAATTCTCTTTCTTCTACCTGCCATGACGGATCTAAGCCGTTATCCAGGGACTCTGCCGGCTAGTGGAGTAACACCGTTGCCCACCGTCACCCCGTGGAGGTGCCCTGGATGCAGGTAGAAGAATAAAAATCAACCGATGAATTTTCTCTGCGTTCAAAATGGCGCGAAAACATCTGCCATCTTGAATTTTGCAAATCCAACCTCAGATTCGTAATCAGCGACCCAAAAAATCCCCGTGTACCAAATTTGGTAAGGATCGGTGGAATTTTAATTGAATTCGTTTTTGCATTCGAGAAGCACTATATCTGTCTGATTTATTGAGGTTAGAAAGAAAACAGAACTGTATGGCTCAATCCAACCGATGAATATTAGCTTAGCGTGTCCGAATACATATTAATACATCTTTGGATTCATGAAAAAGCTTGAATCAATTTTTTAGGAGTATATTTTTCTTAATTTTTACTAATTTTTTACCTATTTTTTGAGGTTAGAAAAAAATTGAGATGTGATGGCGATATTCTGACGTCAGATTCGTGATCAGCGGGCAAAAATACTACGGATCTGATATATCGCATCAAAAGTATACCCCACTTTTTTTTTTTTGTGGGGCTGTGTAATTTTAGGTGTTATTTGTTCTTCGTATATGTATCATTTCTTTTTTGTTTCGTTTTATATATATATATATATATATATATATATATATATATATATATATATATATATAAATATAATATAAATATATAATATATATATATATATATATATATATATATATATATATATATATATATATATGTATATATAACAATCCTAAGTTTAACTACTACTAGTATCTGCTTTTTATTTTTATTATCGAGCTTTCGCTGCCTAATGGTAGCTTCTTCTGGATTTTAAAAATGCAAACCAGGTACAGAAAATAAACCAAAACGTTCGTTTTTTAGAACGTGATTAAATGAATTGTAAGACTGTATGTGAAAATTTAGGTGTTAATTCATCTCTGGTGAAGACAATGAAATTTGATTTTTGTTGGCCAGGTAGTATGTATGATTACACAAACATAATTAAAAGACACCTAGAGAGTTACACAAATATTAAAAATAAAACTTTGTCAAAAAACATTAGTTAAAAACACTTTTTGAAGACCGAAACATAACTGCAAGAAACACCATGATGTTGAAGTGGTACTCCATTTTAAAATTTTTTGAGTTTAGTAACTATTTAGTGATATTTGAGTCCGAACCGGATATTGTTGGTAGTCTATGTCGTCATCAGGTCTACAAAAAAACATAAAAGCATTAAAGTTAGAGATGAGGTAAATTTTTTCGGTGGATGCTACTCTTAGATAAATTCTTTATTATTAATGATACCTATTTTTCAGTTTTAATTTAATAACAAAGGGACTTAAATTTGATGAACGTTACTCTTTGACGAGTTATTTATTATTAATTATATTAATTCTTTAATTTTATAACCAAGCGATTCATAGGCTAATTTAAAAATTTGAAAGAGAATATTAATACTGGACGTTATTTATTATTTGTCATATTTAATTTTTTAATTATTTAATTTTAACAAGAAGACATAGAAAAGTAACTGGTGATAAACAGCAAAAATAACAGAAAGAGAAAAGAAACGTCAACTTTACTAGAAACTAATTTTTTTCATAAAAATCGTTCTTTTTTATTGGTTTGGTATAGTTTTGTGTTAGTAAATAAGTAAACATGCAGCTCAATCCTTCTATGTCTTTTTTGTGATTGAGATTATTTTTACAGGTTTTTATGTAACACATTTCCAAGACACTTCTTCTGAAGTAATTAGTCTCAACATCCAGAATGAAGCTGTTGTTATATTGTACTCTGTGATCTATATTATTTACGTGTAAGATCAAGCTAGTTACGTTAGGTTTGTGTTTACTATCACTTTTGTGTAACGCTAATCTCTTAGAGAGCTTTTGTGAAGTTTGTCCAACGTAGACCAAACCACATTGACAGGGAATGCCGTAGATTATATCAGATCTTTGTAAAGTATCGGTTTTATCTTTTAAATTGGTATAAAAACAATTCAATCTTTTTATGTTGTAATTAGCAATTATAATGTTTGCATATTTAAAAAGAGAAGACGAGGACTGGGAAAGGCCTTCAATGTATTGTAACTTTCCTACTTTAATGTCGACTTTAGTGCTGACAGTTGGATTGATTTGAAGGGGGGTCTTTGAAAATTCTTTTTAATTAGAGCTTTAGGATAGTAATTGTCCAACAAGATGTTTTCTATCGGTTTTACATTTTTTTCTTTAAATGAGGGGTGGCAAATCTTATCTATACGGTTCTTTAATCACATTTCAAGGAATTCTCTCTTGGAAAGATTGTGTTACATCCAGGAGAATCACCTTAATATCAATAAAAGAACCGACCTAGATGGTCTTAGTAGCATATATAGTTTCCTCCTCTCCTGTGATAAATCAACTCCACACGATAATTCCCTGTCTTCAAGTGTTTTATGATCCATCTGAATTGAAATGGTAGTCTTCTCTCTATTAGCTTTGTAATTTCCAGGGTTTCTTTCCTCCTTCCTCTCTTTGTTTACTGTTCTCGTTGATCCTGGTTCCACAGATTCCTTCCACTTTATCTGGGCCATCTTGTGCACTTAGCGATTACTGTCTTCCTACCATTGACAGTACCTTGGGTCACCCCTTCATTACCTCCTGTTGCTTTCAATCTTCATTGGTTTTTGCAAACAACCTCTTCCTCCAATCATATTCCAACAAGAAATTAATAATTAATTTATTAGACAATCTTCCTCTTCGTTGCTCCCATTATTTTCTCTCTCTCTCTCTCTCGCTCCCTCGCTCACCCTTTACTTATAATTAGGTTATGATTTATCCTTCCTCGGCTCCACACCGGTTTTTGGTCGCTCAATTGGCTATCTCTTTCTCACTTAAAGGTCCAATACATGCACTTCCCAATTTTGATCGGTTCCTTCGGGTGTCGACCCCGTATTCTGGTTAATTGAGTTTTCTTGACTAAACCCCTTATCTCTGTCGGTCAGCTGTCTCCTGTCATCCTTGTCATCTTTCCTATATGGCGGTGGCCATGTGTGGTGGTCACAGGTGAAATAATTAACAATGTTCCCAATTACATCCATGTTTTAAATTTGGTTTTTATAATTTTATAACTTTGTCTACAGTGTTTTAGTGTGTATTTTATATATTTTATGTATTAACCAACTTTTTTATGTGACAACTTTTTATGTATAAGCTACCTACGGCCATTCAGGCTAACGAAATCTTTGCACTTCTCATGTGAGTTTTTTAGTGTTCCGTACGGAACACTTATAAGATCACTTCGGTGTCTGTCTGTCTGTCTGTCTGTCTGTCTGTCACACCCGATTTTCTCCGAAACTATTTGACATAGAAAGGTGAAATTTGGTAATAATATAGGAATTAATGGCCTCATCAGAGCCATGTAGTTTTGAGAATTAAATTTTTGACTTAAGGGGTTAGTTTTGGGGGGTGAAGTCGGAAGCGAAAAAAAAATTTTTTTACTAGGTCATCGAGTGTGGTGTCAAATGAAAGCTTGTGAAAACACGAGTAAAAAATATATACATAATATTATACTTGCGCGCACTTTTCTTTGTATTATTTTTAAAAATTCGCGAAAAATCGCTGTCCCGGGCCTTATCTCGAAAAGTACTTATCAAAAAATTTCGAAAAAATTCTGGAATATTCTCCACGGGGTGTAGATTGAACGAAAATTATCACGAGTACATTACCTTTAATAATTTGTATGGTATATAAAAAAAACAAAAATTTCAAGGTCATTAGATTTCAGTAAAGACTGGAAACAAACTTTGTTGAAAACTCATTTGGGGTGTGTTTTTGTAAAGTCACTGATCATTTTATACCATCGTAACATAAATTTTGACTTAAGGGGTTCGTTTTGAGGGGTGAAATCGGAAGTGAAAAAAATTTTTTTTTACTAGGTCATCGAGTGTGATGTCCAATGAAGGCTTGTGAAAACACGAGTAAATATATATATATATATATATATATATATATATATATATATATATATATATATATATATATACATATATATATATATATATATATATATATATATATATATATATATATATATGTATATATATATATATATATATATATATATATATATATATATATATATATTGTAACCTGTGAACTGCCCGCTGTTTGTAACGTCATTTTTTGTACCCTGTGAAAAGTGGTTTGTCCCACGCTTGAGCGCAATTTTCTTGCAGCCCCGCTTTAATTTCTGAGAATGAATTGAGTGAATAATGATTTTAAAAGAACTAAAGAAATTAAACAAACACTAGCTCAGTTTTCCTTGGTAGAGAAATATGGGTAAGAGACAATTGTTGTACGTCTTTTTTGGAATTATTTTTTTTTATGATTAAAAACTTTAATTGTACTATTTTTTTTTTTGGGCACCATTCATTTTAAAATAGAAAGGATCTAACTTTAGCTAAAAAAATGAAAAAACACTGAAGTGATATACCGTTATTACTAAAAAGAATTAGTCTAGTACAACCCTTCTTATCCTGAAAAGAAAAATAGGTGCACAGTGAAACACTAGCTTTAATCAACAAAAAGAAAATTTATTCATGATTTTAAAATAAAAGTTCCAACCCTTGCGGTTTTAAGAATTACATAAATTCTAGCCTAAACAGTAGTTATTAAAATTAGAGTTCCTAAATCAGTCATTTTATTTCTAAAACTTTTACTACACCCGATATCGAAGAGTCGTGATATTCACTTCACGATTAATCAGTTCAAATTGCTGTTAAAACACTTATTTGCGGAAATAGATCTACTGATGTATGTTCTGGTAACTTACGGTTTTCCTACGGGCTTCTAGGCCTTCAATGGAACACAAAACCGATTTCACACATTCCAGCACTTATGAGAAGAGCCTACTTTGGCTACTCCATGTAGAGAAACACACAAAGCCCACTACGGCTTTACGTTAAAAACTCGTACTTAATTTGGCTCTCGTAAATACTGCCAGAAGCCTCTTCTGCGGCTTGATGGAAATAAGCCCTCTCGGCGGCTTGATGGTACTAAGCCTTCTCGGCGGCTCGATGGAAGTAAGCCTCTCAGCGGCTTGATGGTAGTCAGCCTTCTCGGCGGCTCGATGGAAGTAAGCCTAGATCCGTGCTCTCCGGACCCTTAAATAAGCTGTGAGAACTCTGTCTCTAAAATGGCGACGCCGGAACCAAACTCCGGAAACAAACATTTGACCAATCCCGGCGTAACACTTATTCGATAGATTCGAACGGAAACCGGCACTGCGCGGCTAGAAAATTCTGCTGAAATACACTGCTCGATACAAAGATGAAAAGAAGTACAATATAATGCGAAAAATCAGTAACATTACATACTCTTAAAATCTAGGAAAAAATGAATGTTACAATATACATATATATATATATATATATATATATATATATATATATATATATATATATATATATATATATATATATATATATATATATATACTCGTATATAATGTAATACTTGCGCACACTTTTCTTCGTATTACTTTAAAAAAATCGCTGTCCCCTACCTTATCTCGAAAAGTACTGATCAAAAAATTTTGAAAAAATTCTGGAATATTCTCCACGGGGTATAGATTGAACAAAAATTATCACGAGTGCATTACCTTTAATAATTTATTTGTATATAAAAAAAAAAAAAATTTCAAGGTCACCAGTTTTCAGTAAAGATTGGAAACAACCTTTGTTGAAAACTCCTTTGAGGTGTGTTTTGTGAAGTCACTGATCATTTTATACCACCCTAACAAAATTTTTTATTTTAAAAACAATCAACGAACGGAACACTAATTGTGCAAGTTCAACTTGCACTTGACCGGTTTTTATTTTATTTATTATGACTAATATCTTATTCTTGTTCTACATTAATTTTATTTATTATAACAACTTAATGATAACATCATTAATTTAATTTGTCCCAACACGATCAGTGAATACGCTTTGTTCTTCTTTTTAGTTCTGCCCTGAAGAAGGTCCCAATCCAGGACCGAAATATTGGCTTAATGAAAATTGTGTGATCTCTTATCACGCCCCCCTTTTTTGCCGAGTTCCCCAACTAAGATTGTATTTTTAAGAATTTTGGTAGATACGGCAGTCTTTTGCTTTCTTTCTTTATTCTATTATATATATATATATATATATATATATATATATATATATATATATATATATATATATTTATATATATATATATATATATATATATATATATATATATATATATATATATACAGTGCCATTCATAAAGTCTGCATCATGTGAGAGTTTTTGAAAATTTAACTTCGAAATATGTTAGTGCATGTTTTATGTTTAGGATTACACCCAAATTAGATTATGACGTCACATGCCTTGCCTGTCAAATTTGACATTTAAATTTTAAAATGTGAAAAAATCGTATTTTATTGAAAATATAGAAAAAAGTTATAAAGAAAAAAATGATTGTATTGCAGTTCTACATTTATGTACCAATGTTCGAAAAGATTTAATTAAATTAATTTTTTTCAATTATTTTTTCCTAAAATGAGAATCAACTGTTTTTTCCACATAAATTATCTTATGTACTTATTTATTAGTTGATGTTTCACTAGATGTTAAGAAAAAAAATAATTAGGCCCTAAAATTAAGCTGAAAAACAATTTCTGTCAAAAAGTCGTAGTTTAACAATGTAATCTTGCTACTCAGTATATATCACCACTACAACCAAACACTTTATTTTTGCACTCGACGCGCGTTTCGCTAACCATGTTAGCTTCATCAGGAGCGATGATTGACTAAAGGTAAACTACATATCTACCCTATTTATACTTAGCCTAACCCTAGAATTACTCAAGCGGAACTAATGACATAGACAAAGCCCTCAGTTCCGGTCAAGTAACCAGTAGAGGGAACTATAAGGAATAGGCCCTCTGTCTTTATTTAAACTACTTTTACATTTTATGATTTCCATACTTTCGTATGCGTTCAACAATCTCCTATCAGATACATTTTTTATTAATCTTAGATTATCTAATGTTACAGTATGATCAGCTTCAAGGGCATGTTCGGCAATGCTAGACTTTTCTGTTCTATTGTATCTTAAGTGTGCTAAATGTTCTTTAAATCGTGTTTTAATTGACCTTTTAGTTTGCCCAACATACTTTTTGTCACAATCATTACAACTAATTTCATAAATTCCACTTTTCTCACAATTGGGAATCTTATCTTTGGGATTTCCTAAGATATTCCTCAGATTGTCTGATGACTTATAGACTAAGGTGAGGCCTACCTTATTAAATACCTTATTGAGTCCCTTGCTATATTTCGGATTATATGGTATGGAGACATACTTGGTGTTATTTTCTTCGCGTGTAAAAAAGGTAGAATTCTGAATATTAGACCTAAATTTATGTCTATTTATTAGCTTATTTACTAAGTCATCGTCATAACCATTAACTCTAGTTATATTTCTAATACGATTCCTTTCTTTATTAAAGTTTACTCTATTCAGAGGGAAAGTGACCAAACGATGAACTAAAAAATGTATTGAGGCTAATTTATGTTGTTTGCAATGAAATGAATCATTAGGAATATATCTATCTGTTATTGTGTCCTTCCTATAGATATCAAATTCTAATCTATTATTATTTTTAATAATTAAAATATCTAGAAAAGGCAATTGTCCTTTGTTCTCAATTTCGTACGTGAATTTAATTGAATCATACCGGCTATTTAATTTAGAAACAAAATCATCAATATTTGCTTTCTTTGTATCAAAAATCGCGAAAATATCATCCACATACCTATACCATACCCTTGGGAAATATTCGAATTCTTGACTGGCTTCGATTTCAAACTTACTCATGAATAAATTGGCTATGAAAGGTGACAAGCAATTACCCATAGCTGTTCCTTCTTTCTGAACATAAAATTGATTGTTATATTGGAAATAATTTTGTTCCATGCAAAGTTTAGATAATGTTAAGTATTCACGAATAATTTCGTCTTCAAAGTCATTCATTCTAAGTAATTCTTCGAGATATTGTAAAGTTTGTGGAATTGGCACACTTGGGAATAAAGAACTAACATCAAAAGAAATTAAGACTTCACCTTCATTAAGAACTAGATTTTTTGTTTTATTAATGAATTCTAACGAATTCTTCACTGCGAAAGTATCTAATGGTAACTTCTCAAGTTCTTTTGATAACCATTTGGTTATTAAATATGTGGGTGATCCGACCGATGAAACAATGGGTCGCATTGCTTTTCCAGGTTTGTGAATTTTGGGTAAGCAATACAATTTTGGTATGGTCGGATTACTCGCATTTAATTTAAATTTTAGCGAATCGGAGACAAGGTTCTTACATTTTTTAAAAGAATTTTTAACCTCTGATATCATTTTCGGTAATGGATTTCTTATTACCTTTTCATAAGGCCCAGATTCGATAAGATTATCTACGCGTTCAAAATAATCTTTCTTATCCAATATAACAACCTTATTTCCTTTATCCGCTTTTAAGTAGAAGACATCTTTCTTTTTCAATCCTTTAACTACTTTTATATTTTTTCGTGAATTAGAATTTGTGTTGTTAACTATGTTTTTCGAAATTTGATTGCGACATGCTTCCCTAACAAAGGTTTTACTATTTTCTGGAAGTGTGCTAATGGAACTTTCAATGTGAGCAACTATTTCTGATAAATTATCTCTAGGAGGGGGTACTGCAAAGTTAAGACCTTTGTTTAAGATGCGAATTTCATTTCGTGTAAAGGATTGAGACGAATGATTCTCTACAATATTTACGAGTTCCTGAGGACTATTCTTCTTCGGTAAGAGCTTTTTTAATTTTTTACTTAGAATAGAGAATTTCTTTTTATATTGAATATCAATAACTAAAAACATTTTCCTCTGGAACTCGCTCCATACTTCATATTCAATATTGTTTAATCCTGAAGTAAGTTTTTTGAATATGCTGTTTGTTAGGGAAGCATGTCGCAATCAAATTTCGAAAAACATAGTTAACAACACAAATTCTAATTCACGAAAAAAATATAAAAGTAGTTAAAGGATTGAAAAAGAAAGATGTCTTCTACTTAAAAGCGGATAAAGGAAATAAGGTTGTTATATTGGATAAGAAAGATTATTTTGAACGCGTAGATAATCTTATCGAATCTGGGCCTTATGAAAAGGTAATAAGAAATCCATTACCGAAAATGATATCAGAGGTTAAAAATTCTTTTAAAAAATGTAAGAACCTTGTCTCCGATTCGCTAAAATTTAAATTAAATGCGAGTAATCCGACCATACCAAAATTGTATTGCTTACCCAAAATTCACAAACCTGGAAAAGCAATGCGACCCATTGTTTCATCGGTCGGATCACCCACATATTTAATAACCAAATGGTTATCAAAAGAACTTGAGAAGTTACCATTAGATACTTTCGCAGTGAAGAATTCGTTAGAATTCATTAATAAAACAAAAAATCTAGTTCTTAATGAAGGTGAAGTCTTAATTTCTTTTGATGTTAGTTCTTTATTCCCAAGTGTGCCAATTCCACAAACTTTACAATATCTCGAAGAATTACTTAGAATGAATGACTTTGAAGACGAAATTATTCGTGAATACTTAACATTATCTAAACTTTGCATGGAACAAAATTATTTCCAATATAACAATCAATTTTATGTTCAGAAAGAAGGAACAGCTATGGGTAATTGCTTGTCACCTTTCATAGCCAATTTATTCATGAGTAAGTTTGAAATCGAAGCCAGTCAAGAATTCGAATATTTCCCAAGGGTATGGTATAGGTATGTGGATGATATTTTCGCGATTTTTGATACAAAGAAAGCAAATATTGATGATTTTGTTTCTAAATTAAATAGCCGGTATGATTCAATTAAATTCACGTACGAAATTGAGAACAAAGGACAATTGCCTTTTCTAGATATTTTAATTATTAAAAATAATAATAGATTAGAATTTGATATCTATAGGAAGGACACAATAACAGATAGATATATTCCTAATGATTCATTTCATTGCAAACAACATAAATTAGCCTCAATACATTTTTTAGTTCATCGTTTGGTCATTTTCCCTCTGAATAGAGTAAACTTTAATAAAGAAAGGAATCGTATTAGAAATATAACTAGAGTTAATGGTTATGACGATGACTTAGTAAATAAGCTAATAAATAGACATAAATTTAGGTCTAATATTCAGAATTCCACCTTTTTTACACGCGAAGAAAATAACACCAAGTATGTCTCCATACCATATAATCCGAAATATAGCAAGGGACTCAATAAGGTATTTAATAAGGTAGGCCTCACCTTAGTCTATAAGTCATCAGACAATCTGAGGAATATCTTAGGAAATCCCAAAGATAAGATTCCCAATTGTGAGAAAAGTGGAATTTATGAAATTAGTTGTAATGATTGTGACAAAAAGTATGTTGGGCAAACTAAAAGGTCAATTAAAACACGATTTAAAGAACATTTAGCACACTTAAGATACAATAGAACAGAAAAGTCTAGCATTGCCGAACATGCCCTTGAAGCTGATCATACTGTAACATTAGATAATCTAAGATTAATAAAAAATGTATCTGATAGGAGATTGTTGAACGCATACGAAAGTATGGAAATCATAAAATGTAAAAGTAGTTTAAATAAAGACAGAGGGCCTATTCCTTATAGTTCCCTCTACTGGTTACTTGACCGGAACTGAGGGCTTTGTCTATGTCATTAGTTCCGCTTGAGTAATTCTAGGGTTAGGCTAAGTATAAATAGGGTAGATATGTAGTTTACCTTTAGTCAATCATCGCTCCTGATGAAGCTAACATGGTTAGCGAAACGCGCGTCGAGTGCAAAAATAAAGTGTTTGGTGTAGTGGTGATATATACTGAGTAGTGTCATTGTGCCAAAGATTCCACATTCCCAACTTAGTAATGTAATCTTGGTGCAAAGCTGCATAATTTTTATGACAGCTCAACTTCTAAGGGCTAATATAATAAATATTAATGTTATGTAATAAATTTAAGCAAATTTGTAGTTTTTTAAGATTCTTAATTCGTTCTTCAATGCACAAAATAGTTCTTTTGTAAATTATATGGCGAACATTCGCGAGCAGCTCTTTCTTAATTTCATATACAGGTTTTAGGAATAGTTTATTCTAAATGTTTTTTAACATATTTTCAAAACAAGATTTTTAAAAAGTTACAACGTTTTGCAACGCAATATTGGGGGAAAGAATATACGTTTCTGTTTTGCTATTAAGTCAAACAAAATTATAATATGATAGGCTTTCACGTATCTTTGCCGCAGTTGTCACTGATTTCGTGTTTTGTTCCTTTGCCACATAAAACATCACACTGACTAGTTTGTTCACTATTATTAATGTAATAATAACAGTTTTCTAAATTTTCTCCTTTAATAAAAATGCCAATTAAATTGACTAAGCAAGATAAAATAGAAATAGTTTTGATCGTCGGTGATAACTACAAAACTCAAAGAGAAGCTGCCATAATTTTTAACCAACGACATTCGGAAAAAGTTATAATGCATACAACAGTAGGAAGAATTCTTACCAACTTTAAAAATTCTGGATGTGTGGAGAATAATTTTAAACGTCAACATGAACATTGAGTTACTAATGAGGATGCTGAGTTTGCAGTTATGCAGAGTGTGATTGAAACGCCTAGAACTTCAATTTCCAAAATATCGCACAATGTAGGTTTATCTTATAATTCAGTTCAAAGAGTGCTTAAGAAAAATAGGTCTAAACCTTATAAACCAAAGTTTGTCTACACTCTCAAAGAACAAGATTATGATAGGCGCATGTATTTTTCTTTCTGGCTGCAAGGTAAAACTGAAGAAGACCCCTCATTTACAAAGTATATTTTGTTCAGTGATGAACGTACTTTTAATTCTAATGGTGTTGTCTCGCGAAATTGTAGATGGTGTGCGGATAGCAATACAAATTTTACAATAGATACAAGAGATCAATATTCCTTTAAAACTAACGTCTGGTGCGGGTATTTTTAATAACAGAATTATTGGCCTTTTTTTTTAGAGAAAACTTTTCAGCCGCGAGATACTTACAGTTTCTAAACAACGAATTTTGCAATGAACTGGAAGATTTTAGTTGAGAGGGAAGAATGAAAATGTACTTCCAACAAGATGGAGCACCTAGTCACAGCACCTTGGATATTAGAAATAGGCTGGACGAAAACTTTTCTAGGAAGTGGATTGGTAGGACTTCCTATGAAATAACTTGGCTGCCGAGGTCACCCGATCTTACGCCCTGTGACTTTTTTTGTGGGGGTATTTAAAAAATTTGGTTTATGCTCAGAGACCTTTTGAAAATATCGCACATTTAGAAGAAACTATCCGTCAGTCTGTAAATGAAATCAAGTCGTAGTTCTATGCGAATGTTCGTCATGAGATTGATAACAGAACTATTACGTGGGTAGAAACTTAAGTAAGTTTCTTTATTTAGTAAATAACATTAATTATTTATAATAGTAATCTTTAAAAATTGACCTGTCATAAATATAAAGCAGCTTTACACCAATATTGCATTATTAAATTACAACTTTTTGAAAAACTAAATTTTCAGCCTAATTTTACGGCCTAATTAATTTTTTTTTTCGTAACATTTAGTAAAACATTAACCACTAAAAAAGTATATAATATAATTTATAAAAAAAAACTTTCGATTATCATTTTCGGGGAACATAATTGAAAAAATTGAATTTTGACAATATTTTTTTAAAATTGGCATATAGACGTAAAACTGAAATACAATCATATAACAAATAGATGCTTTTACTGCACTCTACCGGCGACTTACTAAGTCATTCAAGCAGAGCTGCCAACACGGCTGGCAATTTATTTGCAGAAGCGCACCTTTCTCAAGCTTACTGTTCGAAGGCATAGATGGCGCATTGGTATAACAATTAAAAATAAACGAAAAAAAAATCGTAATTCTTAGAAGTTACCAAAGTGTTGTGTTCTTCGTATTTGCTGAACCTAGCCCAGCTGATGAGCCGTGATACGGCGAAACGCGTCCTGGGATGGTTCAGCAAATGCGAAGAACACAACACTTTGGTAACTTCTAAGAATTACGATTTTTTTGTTTATTTTTAATTTTTATACCAATGCGCCGTGAAATACAATCTTTTTTCTTTATAATTTTTTTCGATATTTTTTTAAAAAATCCGTTTTTCCTAGTTTTAAATTTTAAATGTCAAATTTGACAGGCAAGGCTTGTGACGTCATGACCTTATTTGGGTATCATCCTAAAGATAAAACATGCACTAACACGAAGTTAAATTTTCAAAAATTCTGATAATAAAAATTTTTCCCATTTGGTGCAAACTTTGTGAATGGCACTATATATATATATATATATATATATATATATATAATATATATATATATATATATATATATATATATGTATATATATAGATATATATATATATATATATATATATATATTATATATATATATATATATACATATATATTTATATTTATATATATATATATATATATATATATATATATATATATATATATAGTGCCATTTTGGGTTAATCTTATTATTATTATATTATGATTATTATATAAACCATTTTTGAAAGAATAAAGTTAAACAGATCTAAAAAAGTTAGTTTATAAATAGGTATAAAGGTCATATACAGAAAATATTAAGTTGGCCCTTAGAACGATTTTTTTGGAGTTTGCTATTGGCCTGTAGTAAAGATTATGAGATTGTTTAAAAATTCTGAAAAATGATATTTACTGTGTCTCTGAACGGCATTAATGCTCAGGCCTCAAGTATCTATGTTATTCTGCAGTAAATATAGCATAAAGTTTCTTTGAGCTATACAGCAGCATTTACCGTGCTTCCATCTGTCAAATCATTTCGGGACGCATTTCGTCGCATCACAACTCATCAGCCAAGCGGAGAGAAGAGAACAAAACTCAAAGTACTTATCGCCTATTAGCGTAAAGAATCAATTAAATACGTCAATTTGCATCTTTAGCTGCTGTAAGCCTATTTTTGAGGTCATATCTGTTCTCTGTCGGTTACAGTTTAAGACCAGAAACTAACAGCTGAATTATCTAGCGAGCTGCTGGCAATTACCCCTAGGCAGCGGCTAATTTTTACTTAATTTAGAAAGGTAAGAAACAATAAGCAGTTCTTTATGAATATTTAAGACTGTTATTGCCAAATTCTCTTGTGCTCAATCTTCCGATTACTAAAATATAATTATTTTTATTAGATCTTGATATCAGATTCTAGGATTTTTGCATTCTGTGCATATTAAGTATTTACAATAAGAACTGTTATTTATTTCATATGAAATTCTTAATAATAATTAATGTTCTTTTTAATGTTCCCTATGGAACACTTATAAGATTACTTCGGTGTCTGTCCATCTGTCTGGCCGTCTGTCACACCCGATTTTCTCCGGAACTATTTGGCATAGAAAGTTGAAATTTGGCACTAATATAGGAATTGATGGCTTCATCAGAGCTGTGTAGTTTTGAAAATTAAATTTTGACTTAAAGGGTTAGTTTTGGGGGGTGAAATCGGAAGCCAAAAAATTTTTTTTACCAGGTGTGTGTGTGGGGTGTCAAATGAAAGCCTGTGAAAATATATATGTAATATAATACTTGCGCACACTTTTCTTTGTATTATTTTTAAAAATTTGCCAAAAGCCGCTGTCCCCCTTCTTATCTCGAAAAGTACTAATCAAAAAATGAAAAAAATCTGTAATATTCTCTAAAGAGTGTAGATTGAACGAAAATTATCACGAGTGAATCACCTTTAATAACTTATCTGTCCTCTGCCGGATGCTGTTTAAGACCAAACACTAATAAATGAATTATCTAGAGAGCTGCTGGCAATTACCCCTAGGCAGCGGCTAATTTTTACTTAATTTAGAAGGGTAAGAAACAATAAGCAGTACTTTATGAATATTTAAGATTGGTATCGCTAAATTTTCTTGTGCTCAATCTTCCGATTACTAAAACATAATTATTTTATTAAATTAGCATAAATCTTGATATCAGGTTCTAGGATATTTGTATTCAGGTCATCGAGTGGGGTGTCAAATGAAAGCCTGTGAAAATATATAGGTAATATAATACTTGCCAAAAATCGCTGTTCTATTTTTATCTCAAAAAGTACTATTCAAAAAATGAAAAAATTCTGGAATATTCTGCACAGGGTGTAGATTGAACGAAAATTATCACGAGTGCATCACCTTTAAGAATTTTTCTGGTATATAAAACAAAAAAACCGGTCAAGTGCAAGTTGAACTTGCACAATTAGTGTTCCGTACGTTGATTGTTTTTAAAATAAAAATTTTTGTTAGGGTGGTATAAAGGGATCAGTGACTTCACAAAACACACCCCAAATGAATTTTCAACAAAGTTTGTTTCCAATCTTTACTGAAAACTGGTGACCTTGAAATTTTGTTTTTTTTTATACACCAAATAAATTATTAAAGGTAATGCACTCGTGATAACTTTCGTTCAATCTATACCCCGTGGAGAATATTCCAGAATTTTTTCAAAATTTTTTGATCAGTATTTTTCGAGATAAGGTAGGGGACAGCGATTTTTTAAAAGTAATACGAAGAAAAGTGTGCGCAAGTATTACATTATATATATATATATATATATATATATATATATATATATATATATATATACATATATATATATATATATATATATATATATATATATATATATATATATATATATATATATATATATATTTTACTCGTGTTTTCACAAGCTTTCATTTGACACCACACTCGATGACCTAGTAAAAAAAATTTTTTTTCACTTCCGATTTCACCCCTCAAAACGAACCTCTTAAGTCAAAATTTATGTTACGGTGGTATAAAATGATCAGTGACTTCACAAAACACTCCAAATGAGTTTTCAACAAAGTTTGTGTCCAATCTTTACTGAAATCTGATGACCTTGAAATTTTTGTTTTTTTTTATATACCATATAAATTATTAAAGGTAATGCGCTCGTGATAATTTTCGTTCAATCTACACCCCGTGGAGAATATTCTAGAATTTTTTCGAAATTTTTTGATAAGTACTTTTCGAGATAAGGCCCGGGACAGCGATTTTTCGCGAATTTTTAAAAATAATACAAAGAGAAGTGCGCGCAAGTATAATATTATATATATATTTTTTACTCGTGTTTTCACAAGCTTTCATTTGACACCACACTCGATGACCTAGTAAAAATTTTTTTTTTTTTTTTTCACTTCCGACTTCACCCCCCAAAACTAACCCCTTAAGTCAAAATTTAATTCTCAAAACTACATGGCTCTGATGAGGCCATCAATTCCTATATTATTACCAAATTTCACCTTTCTATGTCAAACAGTTTCCGAGAAAATCGGGTGTGACAGACAGACAGACAGACAGACAGACAGACAGACAGACAGACAGACAGACAGACAGACAGACAGACAGACAGATAGACAGACAGACAGACAGACGCCGAAGTGATCTTATAAGTGTTCCGTACGGAACACTAAAAAGAAATAAAAATTTCAAGGGCATCAGTTTTCAACAAAGATCGGAAATAAACTTTGTTGAAAACTCATTTGAGATATGTTTTATGAAGTCATTGATCATTTAATACCTCCGTAACAAAAATTTTTATTTTAAAAGCAATCAACGTACGGAACACTAATTGCGCAAATTTGATTTACACTTGGCCGGCTATTATTTTAAATAGACTTAGTAAGTCTAATTGTTTCGCAATATTTACTTATAAATATTTTAGATCTGCTTTACTAAGACTGACTAACCTATAACAACATCCACAACACTATCTAAAAATGAAATATTTTAATTAAAATAGATTTTAAAAAATTATAGACAATGACAATCATCGACTCTTAAACGGTAATATTTTAGGTCACTACGGATTATATCTAGGATTAATTTGTTAACTCTAGTTTCACCGCATTTCTTAATTTCATTTACTGGTCACGAATGATATTTGTATGTCAAGATTATTGTATAATAGATTCACATAAGGTCAAACTAAAATATCAAGACCTGTTTACATGATACTGTACTTTTAACCACTATTCCAATTTATATATCACAAGAAACAGTATACAATAAGACAACAATATACTTAAGGTTAAACTATAAAAACAATAAAAAGATAAAAATGAATATTATATACCATATATATATATATATATATATATATATATATATATATAATATATATATATATATATATATATATACAGTGACTCACAGCTTAAATGATGCAGTCGCTCGCTATAAGAAAAAACTAACTGGTCTCGGTGCTTCTTTTTTTATTTGGAAAAAACAACTTATTGAAATTAAATTAGTCTTCTAAAAAAGTATGAATTACTTTTTGTCTTAAATATGCCTTACTTAATTAACAATAAATAATTAATTAAATTATATGCGATTTTAACATCACAGCTTAAATGATGCAAAATTCAATATACCAAAATTATTAGAGAAAACAAACTGTAGAATTTGAAATAAGCCTGCTAATATTTGGTCGGGCCTCCCTCATTATGAATAACGGCTTGTAATCTTCTGGACATTGATTCAACTAACTTTCTAGTATACTCCGGGGAAATAGTGTTCCATGCTTCAGTAATTTTTACTTTTAATTCAGTTTTATTTGATACTGGGGCACTATTTACTTTATTTTTTAATGTCAACCGCAAATTTTCAATTACATTTAAGTCTGGTGACTGGGCTGGTGTTTTAATAACATTTGGACAGTTATAATGCAACCAACTGCGGACTCGAAATGACGTGTGCTTTGGATCATTGTCGTAATAGAACCGATAATTGTTTTCAATATCTAATTTTTGGGCACTAGCGACGAGATACTGTCTTAGTATATCCAAGTACACATATTGGTTCATATTCCTTTCGACGAAATGCATGTTACCTACTCCTGCAAATGACATACAGCCCCATAACATCACTCCACCTCCACCACGCTTTACCGTAGTTTTTATATTTTCAATTTCAATTCTTCGTTAGGCTTTCTCCACACTGATATTTTTCCATCGGACCCAAATAAGTTTATTTTGGTCTCATCAGCAAATAATACTGAATTCCAGAAGTTCAAGTCTTTACTGATATGCTCTCTGGCAAATTCCAATCTCACGCGTCTATTTCTTTGGTTAATGAAATTCTTATTTCTAGCAGTTCGACCATGTAAATTATTATTTCGCAAGATCCGTCGAACTGTTTCGGGGTTTCACGTTTTTCCAAACTGTCTTTCCACCTCGGCGCTCAACTTTGGCGTACTTTTTTTTGGATTATTTGATACCTCTCTTAAAATCCATCTTTATTCACGTTCATTGGAGCCAACCTTGACTTATTCTCAACTCTATTTTCATTCCGGTAATGTTCAATGATATGCTGAATAGTTGACGGACATTTATTTACCATTTTGGCTATGTCTCTTTGGCTGTATCCATTCCTGTAATGAGTAATAATTAAATTTCTCTCAGAAATTGTAGTTCGACGACCCATTCTTAAACAATTTCGTTTTATTGAATGAAAAAATGTCAAATTAAACAAAAAAACAATTGCACTAAGAAATCAAAGCAACGCCGCCTTCGTAAATTTCAAAATGCGATAACTTTTGACCCCTGTTGTTATTTTGCATCATTTAAACTGTGACGTTAAAATTGCATATGATTTGATTAATTATTTATTGTTAATTAAGTAAGGCATATTTAAGACAAAAAGTAATTCATACTTTTTTAGAAGACTCTTTACTAATCTAATTTCATTAAGTTGTTTTTTCCAAATAAATAAAGAGGCACTGAGACCAGTTAGTCTTTTCTTATAGCGACTGCATCATTTAAGCTGTGAGTCACTGTATATATATATATATATATATATATATATATATATATATATATATATATATATATATATATATATATAAATGTTCGTTTATTTTTCATCATAATAATTGATTTTAAAAATTCTTACTCTTGTTTCTGACAGTAGTGACATTTTATATAAATTAAAAGTCACTAAATTTAAAAAATAACCATTTTTGTTAGTTTTCAACATGTTTTGTTCGCTAATTTTAATCTTAAAAATTTTGAGGTTTTAGTAGTTGCTAATTATGATTCTCTTATATTCTAACAATTAAAGAAATAAAGTTATAACCTACAGTGTGAATTTATATGTATAAAAATAGGTTCTGCATTATTAATTGTTTAAACTCATGAGTTAACACTTCATTTCCTGCAGTTAATATAGATCGGATTCTCATTCAACAGAAAACTACCTGTAAATATTCAGTAAGTACTCTTTTAAGCTAACAACTCAGGTTTAAAAATTTAAAAATTATGGTAGTGTTTCCTACTATCTTCTTTTTGAGACTACGATATAGTTTTCCAGAGGGTGCTCTGACTTATGAGAGTTCTTCTCTGTATCTTCTAGGTCCTGAATGATGGATGGATTTGGCATCGAAAGCTCGATATTAGAATAAAACTACAGTTACTAAGAACTTTACGACCTTTTCGTTCACTCTAACCCTAAGTTAAACCCCGCTTTGGTTGTTACCAGTAAGGCATTTTACTGATCTTTTTCCTTATATATATATATATATATATATATATATATATATATATATATATATATATATATATATATACACATACATCTATCTGGGCCAAATAATAACGATAGGAAAGGAAAACCAGCAGCTTGAAATAGAAAGAAGGATACGTATGGAATGGGCAGCATATGGAAAATTGAAATATGTACTGAATATAAACATTCTTCAAAGATCAAAAACCCAAATTTATAATCAATGTATTTTACCAGCTACAACGTATGGAGCCGAGACATGGGTTTTAACTAAAAGAACAATAGAAAAACTACAAGTTCACCAACGAGCAATGGAAAGGAAGATGTTGAGTGTTACTTTGAAGAACAAGAAAACTAATAAATGGATTAGACAACAAACAAAGGTGGATGATATCACCAAACGGATAACATATCTAAAATGGAGCTGGGCCGGCCATGAAGCGAGAGCGACCTGTAAGTGGAGTGGCAAGATCACTAGGTGGAAACCATGGGGTGAAAAGCGAAGCACAGGAAGATGGAGCGGCGAGCTGAAGAGAGTCGGAGGACTTAACTGGTATCAACAAGCACAACATAGAGAAAAATGGAAAGATTTGAGAGAGGCCTATACCCGACAGTGGGTAGAGAGCGGCTGAAGGAAGAAGAAGAAGAAGAAGAAGAAGATATATATATATATATATATATATATATATATATATATATATATATATATATATATATATATATATATACATATATATACATATATATAATAAATGAGTATATATATATATATATATATATATATATATATATATATATATATATACTCATTTAGCCATTATCAACTATTAAAATAAGTGAAGCTATGGTATTGTGATAACTTATCTCTAAGTAGAAAGAAATTGTTCTTTTTCTCGCGCATGCTTGGTGTAATGTTTTAGACTAATCTCTATGGACGATGGAAAGATATGTTAAAGTTATTGCGCTTGGTAGGCTAATGACAAATGCAAATTGTGAGAAAGCTTACTAAATATTAAATGAATGGGTGTAAAAATTAAACTGAAATTAAGAAAATCTTTAGATATTTAATAAACAAGAATTATAAGATGTTTGTTTTATTGTTAATTCCATAGAGAGCAAAAAGAAGATGACATACCATCAGAAAAATTGTAAAAAATTAATATGTAAACTTCATCATCATATGAGTTTTATATCTAAAATTGAATGTATATATAAAGGGTGTTTTTTATAGAGGTATAGAACTTTGAAATGGAATAAAACAAAGATGAATTTTTTAAATTGACATGAAATTTACTTTATTCGAAAGATAATCTTTTGGCATTATAATTTAAATACGACTTCTGGCATATGACCGCAACGGCTGGCTCGGACGTAGTCTAATCTGGAGGTCCAATTTTCGATGACTTTTTCCAACATTTGTGGCCGTATATCGGCAATAACGCTGCGAATGTTGTTCTCCAAGTGGTCAATCGTTTCGGGCTTATCGGCGTAGACTAGCGACTTCACATATCCCCACAGAAAATAGTCTAGCGGCGTTAAATCGCACGCTCTTGGAAGCCAATTCACTGGTCCGAAACGTGAAACTATGTGGTTACCAAACGTTTCCTTCAATAAATCAATTGTGGTACGAGCTGTGTGACATGTTGCGCCGTCTTGTTGAAACCACAGCTCCTGCACAACATGGTTGTTCAATTGATGAACGAAAAAGTCAGTAATCATGGCTCTATAGCGGTCACCATTGACTGTAACGTTCTGACCAGCATCGTTTTTAAAGAAGTACGGACCAATGATTCCACCAGCCCATAAAGCACACCAAACAGTCAGTTTTTTCTGGATGTAACGGTGTCTCAACATACACTTGAGGATTATCATCACTCCAAATACGGCAGTTTTGTTTATTGACGTATCCATTCAAACAAAAGTGAGCTTCATCGCTAAACGAAATTCGCTTATGAAAATCGGGATCAACGGCAATCTTGTTTTGGGCCCATTCACCGAATCTACGCCTTGCTAGGCGATCGTGTGGCTTCAATTGTTGCACGAGTTGGATTTTGTAAGCACGCAAACCAAGATATTTCCGCAAAATCTTCCATAAAGTAGATGGACACATATCCAATTCCTGTGCACGATGGCGTATAGACTGATTCGGGTCTTCCTCTACGCTACGCTCTACAGCAGCAATGACTTCTTCTGTACGCACTGTACCACGTCTCTGTGAATGCGTATTATCATTTAGAGTAAACGTGGTGCGAAAACGTTCCATAGTTAATCGAATTAATTGCTCTGATCGACGATTATGTTGACCGTAAAATGGACGTAGTGCGCGATACGTATTACGAACAGAACCATGATTTTACAAATAAATTTGCACAATTTGGTAGCGTTGGTCAGGCGTCAGTCTATTTATGTTGAAATGCCAAACCAAACTAAAGATAAATCACTTGACAGCTGACAAAATGGCAGCCAGTTAAAAAAGTGTTGCCAACTTAAAGTTTTATACCTCTATAGAAAAACACCCTTTATATATATATATATATATATATATATATATATATATATATATATATATATATATATATATATATGTGGTATGTCTACCTCGGTCATGCAATAAAGCTTGGAAAAGAAAATCAAACGGCTGAGTAGCTCGCAGAATACGTATGACTTGGGAAGCTACTGGAAAAACCTAGAGAAAAAGGTTTTTAATGGCTGCATCCTTCCATTAATGACGTAGAGGATGGAAATAATGACATTAACAAACAAATTTATCACTCAACTGTGCCCAACACAACGCGCAATCGAACCAGTTATGATGGGTGTAAGTTTAGGAGAAATTCGAAAAGACAGAAGATTTAAGATGGACGAGACGGGTAATGCAATGGAGGCCTAGAACATACAAAGTATATGAAAGCCACCAGCACGATGGATAGAGGATATAAAAAGACCCACAGGAAAATTTTGGTACCAGTTGGCGCAGGAAACACAGCAGTGGAAGGAGAAACGGGAGACCTATGTTCAGGAGTGATTGTTAAAGAAGAAGAAGAGGTTCTTCTTCTGAAAAATCTCTACCCTCTGGTTATCGATTTTTTTTATCAGATAATACACTTTCAAACCACTGTTTCCTTTAATAATTTCATTTAAAGGAAAAAACAACAAATTTAAGTAATCGATAGTATTTACGTCAATTAATATCAATATGAGAATTATCAATTATAGTTATTTCTTAAGCCTACGAACGTTTATAATTAAAAATACAACACCATTTTACCACACTGTTAACAAATGAGTGCATAGAAGATCTTTACAACTACCAGAATTTGGCTCGATCAACAATACCAATCAAAACAGACACTTAATCCTGCCAAATTCTATTGTCTGTTTTAAGTAGTATTGTTAACTCCGCCAAATTCACGTTGATATAAACATCTTTTCCGCGCTCTTTCATTTACAGCGTCGTAAAATGCCGTTTTCCTTAATGACAAATGCCCATATTCGAACTTATAGACTATACATTGCCTCACACGGCGGCGTCATGTAAAAACACAGTAACTAATATTTTTTTAAAAAATTAATATTGTCAGTATTTTCTACTCAATAATGGAATTTAGAAAATAATGAAAAAACTCATTTTTAAATCAGTTAGTGCGTTTTTACATAAGATACACCCATATTTGGAGCTTATTCAATCGTCAAGAATAATAAACATACGCAAATATTCCTGTTTGACAATACTTCCTAGCAAATTATAAAGTATTTTAAGCAATGAAAACCAGTATACAGATAGATTCTTCACAACTACATTTCTTTCGAATCTTGCACAGCTTATGTTACAACTAGAAAACATGGTCATGGTGGTGAAAATAACTACAGTTTTTTATTAAGTTGGGAATGTGGAATCTTTGGCACAATGATACTACTCAGTATATATCACCACTACACCAAACACTTTATTTTTGCACTCGACGCGCGTTTCGCTAACCATGTTAGCTTCATCAGGAGCGATGATTGACTAAAGCTAAACTACAAATCTACCCTATTTATACTTAGCCTAACCCTTGAATTACTCAAGCGGAATTAATGACATAGGTAAGGCCATCAGTTCCGGTCAAGTAACCAGTAGAGGGGACTATAATGAATAGGCCCTCTGTCTTTATTTAAATTACTTTTACATTTTATGATTTCATACTTTCGTATGCGTTCAACAATCTCCTATCAGATACATTTTTTATTAATCTTAGATTATCTAATGTTACAGTATGATCAGCTTCAAGAGCATGTTCGGCAATGCTAGACTTTTCTGTTCTATTGTATCTTAAGTGTGCTAAATGTTCTTTAAATCGTATTTTAATTGACCTTTTAGTTTGCCCAACATACTTTTTGTCACAATCATTACAACTAATTTCATAAATTCCACTTTTCTCACAATTAGGAATCTTGTCTTTGGGATTTCCTAAGATATTCCTCAGATTGTCTGATGACTTATAGACTAAGGTGAGGCCTACCTTATTAAATACCTTATTGAGTCCCTTGCTATAAATTTAGGTTTAATATTCAGAATTCCACCTTTTTTACACGCGAAAAAAATAACACCAAGTATGTCTCCATACCATATAATCCGAAATATAGCAAGGGACTCAATAAGGTATTTAATAAGGTAGGCCTCACCTTAGTCTATAAGTCATCAGACAATCTGAGGAATATCTTAGGAAATCCCAAAGATAAGATTCCTAATTGTGAGAAAACTGGAATTTATGAAATTAGTTGTAATGATTGTGACAAAAAGTATGTTGGGCAAACTAAAAGGTCAATTAAAATACGATTTAAAGAACATTTAGCACACTTAAGATACAATAGAACAGAAAAGTCTAGCATTGCCGAACATGCTCTTGAAGCTGATCATACTGTAACATTAGATAATCTAAGATTAATAAAAAATGTATCTGATAGGAGATTGTTGAACGTATACGAAAGTATGGAAATCATAAAATGTAAAAGTAGTTTAAATAAAGACAGAGGGCCTATTCCTTATAGTCCCCTCTACTGGTTACTTGACCGGAACTGATGGCCTTGCCTATGTCATTAGTTCCGCTTGAGTAATTCAAGGGTTAGGCTAAGTATAAATAGGGTAGATTTGTAGTTTAGCTTTAGTCAATCATCGCTCCTGATGAAGCTAACATGGTTAGCGAAACGCGCGTCGAGTGCAAAAATAAAGTGTTTGGTGTAGTGGTGATATATACTGAGTAGTACAGTTTTTTATGTTTGTTATATGTTTAAATAATATCAATGTCCAACACACCCACAACCAAGACTAAAAATAACAAATCTTTAAGAAAATGGCTAGACTGTCGATTAAAATGGTACAGGCTTTTAGAAAAACCAGATATTGCTTTTTGTGCATGAAATACGGAATCTTTAGCATTAATGTAACATCAAATGTATGTATATGTATATTTAGCAAATTAATATGTTTAAGTTACAATTAATTTATTACTATTAAATGTGAGTATAATTAAATAAATTATACTTCATTAACTCTTGTGTTAATGACCTCCCTAATGCAATATGGTATTCGTCTGATGGCCTAAGGATATGCACCTTCCGCAGTTGATACTAAAGAAACTTTTAATTGAAATCGTATATGTAAAATTGGTTTAAAATGACAATATGGCTAATGTTAATTAACATTTCCTGATTTTATTGATAAATATTGTTGATACATTCTACAATATCTATATAGTAGACGACTGGTTTTGTGAGATAAATCATATAGACGCACTATCTATGTATTACAATTTACTCTAAGAAAGTTGCAGTTGCTGAATAAATTCTAGTATTGATACAAGTAAACAGACGCCGACAGATAACCATGTTTTAAAATGCTATATACAGTCTGTCAAGTAAGAACTTGTCGACGATAATTCATTTTTGGTAGATCTGTTTCTAGCTATTCAACTAAAAATCGGTAGAGGAAACCTTTGTCTACGGCGCATTTTAATAAAAGTGTCAGTCGATTTCGAACTGTCGTCAAAATCACGTGAAATTCCAAATGAGTCACTTGTTTGCGGGTCGATTCGAGGCAGTCTTTCTTTGTTCTCATCCAAAGGGGCCTAAAATGACACATTCTACGGCCGCTAGATATATTAAAAAGTCGGTATCGTTTTTGAAGAAGTGAGTAAATCATTTTAACGACTTGTCAAAACGTGGCTTGGTAGGCGAAGTCACTCCGAAAGTCGAAAAATGAATCGTGTCTTGATTTCACGGGCCTGAAATTGACGCTGCGTCAAGGAGCGGAAAAATTAAGAAAATTTTGATATTACACGACCAGGAAATGATTCATGCAGTAATTGAATTGTTTCTCAGGCTGTATGGCATATGGCACCGTCTTGTGGAAACCTAATGTCGTCCACATCCATATCTTGTAATTTAGGCACAAAAAACTGGGTTATCATATCGCGATAACGATCATCCAATGATGCCTCCAGCCCAAAATCCGCACCAAACAGTAACACGTTGTGGATGCATTTGTTTCGCAACAGACACGTGTGGATTGTCTGAACCCCAAATGCGACAATTTTGTCAATTAACGAAGCCATCAAGATGGAAACGAGCCTCATCGCTGAAGATGATTTTCTTCGAAAAATCAGTGTTCCATAATCCATTCAATGAACTCTCTTCGTTGTGCATGGTCAGTAGGCTTGCTGGGTGAAAACCACGTAGCGAAGCAGCTCGCTTGGGCCCACAATAAGATACTAGAGTGGCCCTCACAATCGCCTACCCTATTGAAAACCTTTGGTCACTCATAAAGAGGAAGCTCAGCGGAAAGACGCTGAGGATTTTGACTCGGTTGTCTCACAAGATTCGAAAAATTTGCCGCGCGAGTATGCAGAAATTCTCGTCGACAGCATGCCTCGAAGATGCTAGGCGATTATTGATTCACAGATCTCAACAAAATGCTCGCGGGAAAGAGATTTGGCCCCAATGAAGAAATTATCGTCCAAACTGAGCCTGTTTTGAAGGTAAAGAAAGACAAATCCTTCTACAAGAAAAGTATAGAAATATTAGAACAGCGTGAGACTGATTTTATCGCTCTTGAAGAAGACTATATTGATGAATAAAGTCGAATTTTGCAAAAAAAAAATGTGTTTTAAATAGCTAAGCCAAAAACTTTTCAGCCTACATGTTATGAATTAGAATAAAAATAGGTTACAAATGAAATTTCTATAAAGCAAAGGTGAAACTAAGCCAGTAGAATTGATAAAATATCACATTTCTCTTAATAGTGTCATCTAATATGTCTTTACTTAAGAACGCCTACATGTTGTTTTAAAAACTCGATCAAGGCTAATACATGTATATATTAAGTATGATAGAAGTTGTTATATCATAGTACTTTCAGTATATTTACATAATATTTGCTCTTTTGAACAAAGCAATGAGTTTGAAACAATATTCAGATTTTAATGAACTAAATATATAATAAAAGACTGTTTTTAGTCAATTTCCACTGGTTTATTTAAATTGCAATGACGCGTTTTACTGTCTATGCAGCTTCTTCAGATCTACATTTTACACTGTCAAGTTAGGTTTAATATTCACAGTTTTATATAATTTCTTAATTATAATATTACACCTAATTAAATTACATTGATAGTATTGGGAAATCCATACAGATTTGGGGTTAGGAGAATAAATTTAATAATGGTGCATTGCTTAAATCTACCTAGTCGTTGAGTAAAGTACCTGTAGTCCTTGATCGATTTATTTGCATTGTCTCTAAAAAGTTTAGTTTTAACCCTTTTTGTTGGGTATGTAAAATTTTGAAATTCTTGTTAATTGTGTGATTTTCTGTTAAAAGATGATTAGCATATGTTGAATTAGATTTTCTATGGATGAAACTTTTTTCGTGTTCTGTAATTCTTTGTCTAAATGTACGTCCAGTTTGTCCGATGTATGTTTTAGGACATGACCCACATGTTAATTGATAAACCCCTGATTTGTTGTCTTTATTGATTTGTGGTTTGTAGTTTTTAAGATATTTCCCTATAGTATTGTTAGTCTTGTAAGCTATGTTGATATTTTTTTGATTTAAAAATTTCCCCAGTTTTTCCGTTGGTTTGCCGAAATAGATTAAGCATTTAAAAGTGGTATTTCTGTCCTTAAAACGTGGGTATATTTCTGAGATTGCCTTGTTTCTAAGTTTTTTCCTAACAATAATATTGATTAAAGTAACCGAATAACCGTTGTTAACGGCTACTTGTTTTATGTAGTTTAATTCTTTAGTAAAATTTTCTTCTGATAAGGGGATATTAGTTAGTCTATGTATAAAACTATGATAAGCTGCAAGTTTATGATGGTTAGGGTGGTGAGAACTATTGTAATTTGTGGTATCTGTATGACGGAGTTTGTGATATATTGCAAATTCATGTTTTTTCATTGAAAAAAATACATTTTAATAACGTAAAACTGTATAATCATTAAAATTATGGAATAAAACTATTATTTTGGTTATTTTTAAATGTTTTGAATCTACGCTTATCATAAAAACTTAAGAATATTAAATTATAGTGTTCACAAAGTGTTGACAAAAAACACGCATACCCCACTTTTAAGCTACGTAGCAAAATGCTGTTTGAAATAAATATATGCAACCGCTAAATTCAAAAATTGTTTTTAATTTTTATTAATATTCAACCAAACTATTATTTTCAGTGTTTTTTGAAGTTCTTAATCCTGACTTGACATCAAAAAATAAAGTTTTATGTTCAATTTCAACAAAAAAACTCGCTTTTCACACCTACAAGGGTGCTACGTGGTTGGTAAAATGCTTTTTTAAGTAAATAAATGCAACAGCTAAACAAGATTTTTTTTGAACAAAACTATCATTTCTAGTAGTTTTTAAGTTTTAAAATCGAATTTGATGTCAAAACATGAGGAATAGTGCTTAGTGTTGAAAAAAAATCCGTTCACTATTTAGGAACAAAAGGTTGCAAGATACAGTCTAAAGTATACCTCTTGACAGGTTTAGAAGTCAATTTTGTGGATAGATTTATTGAGTGAATATGGGAGAATGTGAGTGGGTGAATGAGGTAATGAGTGAGCGAGCGAGTGAGTGAGTTAGTGAGTGAGTGAGTATGGAGGTATGTGAATAAGTGAGTGTGTGAGTGAGTGACTGAGCGAACGAGCGAGTGAGTGAGTGAATTTGTTCATAAGTAAGTTATTGAGTGAGTATGATGATATGCGAGTGAGTGAATGTGTGTGTTAGTATGTGAACATTTGAGTATGCGAGTGATTTGTTTACTTATTTACTATTTGTTTTAATTGTTTTATATCAAATTCAAATTAAATCTTTCGTTAACTCTGTTTTTAATTTTCTTTTTTTTCGTTTTTAGTGTTCCGTACGGAACACTTATAAGATCACTTCGGTGTCTGTCTGTCTGTCTGTCTGTCTGTCTGTCTGTCACACCCGATTTTCTCCGAAACTACTTGACATAGAAAGGTGAAATTTGGTAACAATATAGGAATTGATGGCCTCATCAGAGCCATGTAGTTTTGAGAATTAAATTTTGACTTAAGGGGTTAGTTTTGTGGGGTGAAGTCGGAAGTGAAAAAAAAATTTTTTTACTAGGTCATCGAGTGTGGTGTCAAATGAAAGCTTGTGAAAACACGAGTAAAAAATATATATATAATATTATACTTGCGCGCACTTTTCTTTGTATTATTTTTAAAAATTCGCGAAAAATCGCTGTCCCGGGCCTTATCTCGAAAAGTACTTATCAAAAAATTTCGAAAAAATTCTGGAATATTCTCCACGGGGTATAGATTGAACGAAAATTATCACGAGTGCATTATCTTTAATAATTTATATGATATATAAAAAAAACAAAAATTTCAAGGTCATCCGATTTCAGTAAAGATTGGAAACAAACTTTGTTGAAAACTCATTTGGGGTGTGTTTTTGTGAAGTTATTGATCATTGTATGCCACCGTAACATAAATTTTGACTTAAGGGGTTCGTTTTGAGGGGTGAAATCGGAAGTGAAAAAAATTTTTTTTTACTAGGTCATCGGGTGTGGTGTCAAATGAAAGCTTGTGAAAACACGAGTAAAAAATATATATATAATGTAATACTTGTGCACACTTTTCTTCGTATTACTTTTAAAAAATCGCTGGGGTAGGGGACCTTATCTCTAAAAGTACTGTTCAAAAAATTTTGAAAAAATTCTAGAATATTCTCCACGGGGTATAGATTGAACGAAAATTATCACGAGTGCATTACCTTTAATAATTTATTTGGTATATAAAATTAAAAAAAAAAATTTAAGGTGACCAGTTTTCAGTAAAGATTGGAAACAAACTTTGTTGAAAACCCATTTGGGGTGTGTTTTGTGAAATCACTGATCATTTTATACCATCCTAACAAAAATTTTTATTTTAAAAACAATCAACGTACGAAACACTAATTGTGCAAGTTCAACTTGCACTTGACCGGTTTTTTATTATTTATTTTATTTATTTATACAAATTTTACGCGAAACCCCATTGTAGTACAAATTTATAACAAGTACAAATGCAGATATAAAAATATTAAAAATTAAAAAGACAAACATGTGACAAAAGGCCATCCAATGAATTCCAAGTCCTCAAAGCTCTATGAATAGGAGAGTGCTTCGCATAATTCGTGCCATGGAAGGGGATGCAAAAGAGATCATGATGGCGAAGATTGCCTCTGGGTATACTAAAAATTTATTTTAGCGAATAGCTGAGGACAGTCAGTGATTCCATTAATTAGTTTGAAGATGAAACATGCATCATAAAGGGATCTTCTCATTTCCAAAGTATGTAACCCTAAGGTCCTCCGCATGACAGTCTTATGATAATTCACAAGTGTACCGTTACACTTGAGTGCGGAAAATCTCAAAAATTTATTTTGCATTCTTTCGATTGTTCCCTTATGCAACTTATAAACTGGAGACCAAATTACCGTCGCATATTCCAAGTTTGCTCTCATAAGAGCACAATACAACACTCTCAAAACAGTCATAGAGAACTGCCAGAAATTTCTCAATTTCTCAAAACAAAACCCAGCATGCTTAGCCCTTTCTGGCTAAGGGCAGATATATGCCTTGTAAAAGTAAGTCTTTCATCGAAAACAACCCCAAGGTCCTTTGCTGAACTCCTGTAAGGAAGTTGAACAGCTTCAATCGAGTGTGAGGATGGGACCCTCTATAAAAGCTAAACAAAGGTAAAAGGTAAAACATTTGCTTACATTTAAAAATAGATGATTGGACTGGGTCCACTGCCAAACCAGATTAAGGTCATCTTGCGCTACAACGTCCTCAACACTACCAACCCGCCGATAGATCTTCAAATCATCTGCAAACATAAGCCCCGTTGAGCGATGCAATGCCGATAACAGATCATTTACAAATAAAATAAAGAGCAGAGGAGCGCAGTGCGAACCCTGGGGGACGCCCGATGTAACATGAATAATACTGGATGAAAAACCATTCATTCTCACAGTCTGGGTACGGACTAAGAGAAAACTCTTTAACCAAGCTATGATCTTCTCAGAGAATCCCAGGGAAAGAAGCTTACTCAATTAGAAATTTTTTATTTATTAAGGATAATTTTTTCTTTTCTTTTTTGGTCTTTTCAATTTGTCTTTAAATGACCGAATAATTGATTTTCCTTTATGATTTCTATTTATTAAAATGTATTTTTTTTTTCAATTTAATAGTTTTCTGGCAACTTTGAGTGTGTTTTCTGAAAAAACCTCATAGTGAATGTGTTTTTTTATGAATTCAACATAATAAAATACTTAAGAAAACACGCGTCTCACTTACATGACAAAGATTTTTTTGTATAGCTATGTTATCTATGGTATTAAACTTGAACATTTGAATAAATTAAAATTCTTTTTCCTAAACAATCATCATTTCGTTGAATAATTTTCTTAACTGCTCATAATTGCTAATCAGGTATATTGAATCATGATATTTACGTTAATCGTCACCAAGCTTTGTTATATTATTCTTGGAATTACAAAGGAATGCGTAAACTTATTAACACCTAATTATAAAAATAAATGTCTGCAGGCTCAGAAAGATAAATTAGTATATTTCTATTGCTAGTAAGTAAGGATTACTACAGACCAACTGGTAGATTACTATTACTAACTATTATGCTTTACAAATTACAAAATATTAGAAATAGGGGAGAACTGGGTATCTCCCGTAGTTTGGGTTCTGCTGCTGAACATAATTTTATTATTATGTTGCTTATTTTTAGACCATTATAATTTTGATACATAACATAAATAATAGTAGCGGATTTGAAACTACACAATCTTTTCTTCACAATAGTTATCTTTATAATATTTTTTTAGGTACGAATATTGCAATAATATCAGTAAAGATCTTTGGATATTAATACAACTCTATCCGATCAGTTGCAGCCACTATCGCAACTCGATGCGATTAGTTTCAGCAACGAGTTATAGTGACTTTTATTTGCCTCTGCTGGGTGGTTTGTTTGGTTGTAGGGAGGGTTTAAGGCCCCAGTTTTATCTCAACATGCTCCTGCATCTAATCAGATACATTTTTTGCCTTATTTAGGTTTGTTGTCATTTATTTGTTCCATGTTAATTTCAGTCTAGTATCAAGCCCAGATATTTGTACTCATTTACGGTTTTTATCCATTCTCCGAAGATAATCAGGTGGTTGTAATTGCACTAGATTCTTCTTTTTGTGACCGCTATAATAGTAGTCCTTGCAGCGTTAACTTTCAGGTTTATTTCCTGATACCAGCGCTGTACATTCTTCGGTGCTCTTTACCTAAGCTCTGCCACAGTAGTGGTATGCTATCCTTGGATAAGTATAACTATGTCATGAGTTTAGCCGAGTCAGAAGCTCACCCACCACTAAGTTCCTGAGAAGTGGCGATAGCATTTTTCCTTGTAGGCATCCTTGGGTCACCTCTACTTCTAAATTGTCTCCATATAACTTGGCTTTTACTGGCCGATATAAAAGCATGTTGTTTATCTACCTGCTTGTGGTGTCGTCGATTCCATATGTTTATAAGGCTGTAATCATTGAGATGAGGGTTGCATTATCAAAGGTCTGTATGTCAATAAAAGCGTTCTGGGTAACCTCCTTATGATATAGCGATGCATTATGAGGTTATAAAATCTGTCTATTTCTTGTGATTTACTAATGTTTCGGAATTTTGTAAGAATCCTGTAATTTAACTGATTTCCACGTAGACTAAGACATAATGTACTTATAATTTACCCTGAACATTTCTTAACTCGTCGCCTGTATAATAGAAATTCAAGCAGAAAATAGAGTGCTTTGATTTATTAAAAGATTTTTTAGAATCATACAGCTTTTGTACTACATTAGTTTGTAATTAGACAAACTCCGTTAATTTTCGTTAACAATTTTTTCACCCTTTGTCAGAAAAACATAAAGTGCTGTTTGAATCGTAAGTTCAATATGAGCTTTTCTGTCTCAGAGCACTAAACCATAAGCCTATCATTACTTAACTCTCCCCTATTGTTTAACACATCATAAATTTTAATTTATCAACAATACTTTTACTTTTCTAAATGCATTTTGTATCTTTACCAGCCTCGCCTAAATCGTGTTTAAATAGTTAACAAAAGTATGGAAACTATCTGTTGTATCAACCTTGAATTGTTTATGTAGCCAGTTCATAGTAACATAGTAATATTTAACTTGTGTTTATTTAAGTTTATTTTAATGTTTGTAATATAAATATTAACCATTTTGTTAAAAATCGCTAACAGATCTCTTGAATCAATATTACACCTTTTCAATCATGTGTTTTTCTTATTATCCATTAACATATGTCTTACTTTATTTCCGTTTTTAATTAGGGGAGACCACCATTTAGGAACGCTATAAACAATAGAACGCAAAGAAGATGTTGATAGCGACCATAATTTGGTAGGTCTGTTTTCATTGGTATTGTTAATCTCGCCAAGTTCTAGTTATCATAAACACCTTCCGGCGTTTTTTTTGTTCCCTGTATTATAAAATGATGTTTCTTTTAATTACAAATGCCCATAGAATACTTCGTTTTTTAAACTTTGGTTATATTGTAAACTTAATCGGATAACAGGACCTGTTAGTGTAAAAAATCCCTACAGCTATATACCTTGATTGTCACCTACATCAATATTGAAATAAACTTGCCTTTTTTTGTATCTCCATTTATTCAATTCTCAAAAACTGTGCGAGGGAACGGACACCAGTTTTCCGTACACTTTTCAACCTATCCTACAGAAAGGAAATATTTGCTTCCTGCTGGAAGTGTGCCACAGTTCAGCCGATAACTAAAAAAGGCGAGAAGACCTTGCCAAATAACTATCAACCAGTCACACAGTTTTCAATAATATCGAAAGTCATGGAAAAGGCTATCAATCAACATCTTCTAGAATGATTATTAGCGATCATCAATATGGCTTTCGTAAACCTAGATCAACAGGAGATCTTCTGACTTATGTAACATATGTTTGGAACAACGCAATTGAACACTTTGGAGAATCTCGAGCGGTTGCTCTTGACGTATCCAAGGCATTCGGCCGTGTTTGGCACGATGGACTGTTGGCTAAGCTATCTTTACGAGTGGCGGTCGATGGATTTCTTTCTAACACCTTCACTATCAACGCCGGTGTGCCCCAAGGCTCCATACTATCTCCTACCCTCTTTCTCATTTACATTAACGATCTACTGGAAAAGACCGGAAATCCAATCTACAGCTTTGCAGATGACAGTACAGTCTCTTCATTCACTTTGAACGCTCGGACATCGGCTGCTCAGGCGAGTGTCCGCAGACAGCGGGAAGTTGCTCAACTTAACAAAGACCTGGAAGATATTCTGCTTAGGGTGACAGTAGTGGAATTTAACGCTACAAAAACCCAGGCGGCAGTTTTTTCTAAAAAAGTTAACGTTGCTGAACCCGACATAGTTATGGCGGGGGAACTTCATTCCTCTAACATCGACACTCAATTTGTTGGCATGAGCATGTTGCAGGCATAGCAAGGAGAGTTTCTCAAAAGCTGGGAATATTATTTCGAACCAGAAAGCTTTACACTCCACAATTATTAATTCCTTACAAAGCTCAAATTTGACCAACTACGAAGTACTGCTTCCATGTTTGGGGCTCCGCTCCGCTCCTGTAGCACTTTAGGGGCCTCCCTGCAGCACGTGTACTAGACCCATAAAAAAAATCTCCATTTATCATTTCAGCCATGTAATCTATTGTCGGACATAAGCCTCCCCTAGGTACGTCCATCGTCTTCGATCTTGAGCCATGTTTGTCCAATTGTATCTCACTAGCCTTTTCATATCGTCAGGCCATCGGATTTGTGGGTGACCTCTACTTCTTTTTTTTATTCCAAGGCCTCTATTTGGTTATTCTATGGGTCCAAAGATTATCAGAGAGTCTAGCGATGTGACCTACCCAGCTCCACTTCAATCTGCTCACCCTCTTAGCTACGTCAGTCATTTTGGGTTTGCTTCGAATTTCTCCATCCTCTTTGGCATCACTCGTTGAGCTACTTGTAGGCGATTTATAATTTTTCGAGTCAGGGCTCTCGGTTCCGTTCCGTATGTCAATGCTGGCAAAACGCATTGATCAAATGTGTTCGATTTTAGTTTGTTTGGAACAATGGACGGGAAGATGTTCCGCAAATTGCCAAGCGCTGGTATTCTCGTTTTTTATGTTAATGTAAATTATAATTGACACAATTACTCATTAAAAAACCTTACTGTCCTTTTACCAGAGAACCGCCTTACCCTTGTTTATAAAAATCTCGAATTTTAGTTATTGACAGTTATAAACGTATATGGATCTCAAAAATTACCATATATTTTTTGTAATACTACTTCTATCGCTGTTAAGCTACAGCTTTTTGTCATATTTTTTTACGACCAAAGATAAACACTAAATATTCTTTCTATTTAAAAAGGGCCAATCTTAGCCAAAGTTACCTTTTGATCTCTCAAAATTTACAAAATGGAGGACGGACGATATTTTTATTACAATATACAGATGAGGTTAGAATGACCGTAAAAATAGTTCACAGTTTGAATTTGTGATTATTGGTTTTTAACAGATTTTGACGTCTAGTTGTAGGCTTGGTTTGTCAGCGCTTGCATCTATGCATTATTTTAAGTATATTGTCTTCCTATGGAATTTTACCATCACCAGGTAAATTTCGTTAAAGATTTTTAAATCTGTGATATGTTTTAGTTTTTAAAAGAGATCACACCTTATGGAAATCCACTTGCAATAATATGTGTGATGGCATATTCAAGCTACAGAAATATATAATACTGCCCTCACATATGCAGCTGAATACTTACAATGACGGAAACTTTTGAAGAAATATCGGGTCTTCCATTAAGAACTTGACAACTTTTTTTTGAAATAAAACGCAACCCATTTGAGACATTTCGAAAATTTTGCTATCGGCTTGAAGTACAATCAAAACATTTATGTATGGAATTCGATTTCATTCATATGTCCCTCACGGGCACGTTTACAGCGGTAGATTCGTTGAACCCAATTTTCGATGACTCGGCCACACATTTCGACGGAAACGGCCGCTATCTCTCTTTCAATATTGGCTCTGAGCTCCTCTAACGACGCAGGCTTGTTAGCATAGACCAGTGATTTAACGTACCACCATAAAAAGAAGTCTAGAGGTGTTAAATCACACGATCTAGGCGGCCATTCGACGGGACCATTTCTCGATATAACACGTTCACCGAATTTAGATTGCAGTAAGTCGATTGTTACACCCGCTGTGTGGCTTGTGGCGCCGTTTTGTTGAAACCACATATCATTAATGTCTAGCCCATGCAATTGATCAAAGAAATAACGTTGCAACATGCCTCTGTAGCGATCTCCATTGACTGTAACGTGACGGTTATTTTCATCAACGAAAAAGAACTGTCCAATGACACCACCGGCATGAAAACCGCACCAAACAGTAATTTTTTGTGGATGAAGTGATGTTTCTTCAAGCATATGAGGGTTTTCACCTGACCAATAACGCATATTCTGTTTGTTGACGAAGCCGTTTATCCAAAAATGCGCTTCATCACTAAAGATCATTTTGCGATGAAATTGGTCATCTTCTTCCAACATTTCTAGAGCCCAATTCGAGAACGTACGTCGCTTCATATGATCGAGTGGCTTTAGTTCTTGAGTTAACTTTAACTTATAAGGGTGCAGGCCAAGATCCTTTCGCAAAATTCGCCATAGTGTGGTCTGAGCGATGCCCAATTCTTGAGAACGCCGTGAAATCGACTGTTTTGGTTCGTTTGAGATGAACGCTTGAACGGCAGCAATATTCTGGCCACTTCGAACAACCCGTTGTCTCACTGGCACGGGAACATCTAGCAACGAATATGTTAACTCAAATTTTTTCACTAGACTATGAATTGCTTGTCTACTGGGACGAGAATTACGACCAAAAATTGGCGTTAACGCTCTTAAAGTTGCAGTCACCGACTCCAAATTTTGGTAGTAAATTTTAATTATTTGTAAACGTTGCTTGTTCGTATACTTCACCATGATGAAAATGTTGACTTTACTGAATGTTTTGACGTTGACAGTTCGGTTATTGGCTTAAGGGTGCGTTCACAGTGAAATTTCAAAGTTGTCAAGTCCCAAATGGAAGACCCTTTATTTATTCGTCTATAATTTATGTGATTTTCTATCCTAGAAAATATTTTACGACTGAAAACTACTTGTAATTATGTCTAATATAATCTAATATAAAATATTACAACTAATAACATAATCATTTTAATTTAACGATTTAACAATTTTTTTAGTGTTCCGTACGGAACACTAATAAGATCACTTCGGTGTCTGTCTGTCTGTCTGTCACACCCGATTTTCTCCGAAACTATTTGACATAGAAAGTTGAAATTTGGTACTAATATAGGAATTGGTGGCCTCATCAGAGCCGTGTAGTTTTGAAAGTTAAATTTTGACTTAAGGGGTTAGTTTTGAGGGGTGAAATCGGAAGTGAAAAAAAATTTTTTTACTAGGTCATCAAGTGTAGTGTCAAATGAAAGCTTGTGAAAACACGAGTAAAATATATATATATATATATATATATATATATATATATATAATGTAATACTTGCGCACACTTTATTTTGTATTATTTTTAAAAAAATCGCGAAAAATCGCTGTCCCCCTACCTTATCTCGAAAAGTACTGATCAAAAAATTTTGGAAAAATGCTGGAATATTCTCCACGAGGTATAGATTGCACAAAAGCATTTTTTCAGCATTGAGATTGTAGGTAGAGGTGAAGAGTCTCCCAAAACCTTTTTCCAAAAAATATCCCTAAACATCTTCACAGGTTGGTTTAGTGTGCGCTGAACCAATCGCTTAGTGGAAATTAACTAGGCTTGTAGGGTGATAACATAACTCCAAAATGAAGATTCTTCAGAAAAAATTACATTGCTCCAGTCTTAATCTATGTTTTCCTCTGTCCACGCGAGACGTTTCTCTATGTATTTTCCGCTCGCAATGATTTCGGGGAAAACATGTTAATAACCATTTTTTCGTCCTGGTCCGACAATTTTCCTCACGTTCTGGTAGATCTTCAACATTTTTAACTGATAGTATCGTTTTACCCACTTACTAGCGAATGCCCTCGGCTTTCCCATATACTTAGCAGACGCTGTAGGTGTCATTTTCGGATCTTTTGGCTAATTACATAAGAACACAGCTAAGCTCGAAGTGTATGTAACACACATATTCGATAATGTACTATTTAGCGACAAATAAGGTTAGAAATGAATCTCTTTCTACAAAACCATGTTTGTATGGGTGCCAACAATAATCGAAAAAAAAACCGGTCAAGTGCAAGTTGAACTTGCACAATTAGTGTTCCGTACGTTGATTGTTTTTAAAATAAAAAACTTTGTTAGGCTGGTACAAAATGATCAGTGACTTCACAAAACACAGCCCAAATGAGTTTTCAACAAAGTTTGTTTCCAATCTTTACTGAAAACTGATGACCTTGAAATTTTGTTTTTTTTTATATACCAGATAAATTCTTAAAGGTAATGATAATTTTCGTTCAATCTATACCCCGTGGAGAATATTCCAGAATTTTTTCAAAATTTTTTGATCAGTACTTTTCGAGATAAGGTAGGGGACAGCGATTTTTCACGATTTTTTAAAAGTAATACGAAGAAAAGTGTGCGCAAGTATTACATTATATATATATTTTTTACTTGTGTTTTCACAAGCTTTCATTTGATACTACACTCGATGACCCAGTAAAAAATTTTTTTTTCACTTCCGATTTCACCCCTCAAAACGAATCCCTTAAGTCAAAATTTATGTTACGGTGCTATAAAATGATCAGTGACTTCACAAAACACACCCCAAATAAGTTTTCACCAAAGTTTATTTCCAATCTTTACTGAAAATTGATGACCTTGAAATTTCTGTTTTTTTTTTATATACCAGATAAATTACTACAGGTAAAGCACTCGTGATAATTTTCGTTCAATCTACAGCCCGTGGAGAATATTCCAGAATTTTTTCAAATTTTTTTGATAAGTACTTTCCGAGATAAGGCGGGTGGACAGCGATTTTTCGCGATTTTTTAAAAATAATATAAAGAAAAGTGCGCGCAAGTATTACATTATATTTATATTTTTTACTCGTGTTTTCACAAGCTTTCATTTGACACCCTTAAGTCAAAATTTAACCACAGTAAACATACTACAGTAGCGAAACTGAGCTCCAATTTGGTGACGAGATTTTGACGGCGCGTGCGTCGACGGGTCCTTTTTCAAAATGGCCGCTCAGTGTTCACATCCGAGCTCGGAGTGTGTCTTTGGAAATGTATTGTCCATCGTTTCTTGATGTGACTGCAGTTTATATGAATATAAAGACAGAAGGAAAAGAGAGTTTGTAGAAAAAGAGAATTAAAAACGTTTGTAAGTGAAGAGAATCGAAAAGGTTAAGAAACAATTTGTATAATCATGGGGAAAGGAGGTTATTGTTGTGCCGTTGAGAATTGCAATATTCTATATAATTATTTTCGCAAATTATTTGCTCGAGTCACACTTTTTTATGCTCTAAAATTTGCAAATAAGAAATTTCTAACTCAATCGGGGCGCGCTAAGACTATTATTCTAAATCATAACTAAATTTAATTATGCTTTATTTATATCACATGTAATCATCAACAGTATTATCCGTCAAAGTTTAAGTTGCTGCATTAATGATTTTTTTTTGCAGTTCCTCTGCTTTTAGTTGAAACAATGATTTTATAGAAATCATGGTATGCGATTAAAGTTGTTGGAGTTATTGATTATTTTAATAAATCTCTATTGCTTGCTTTCACAAGACAACTTTTCACTATCTTAAATGCATTTTTGATAAAATACATATGCATGAAACAATATTATCATTACTAATGTACATTTTGTTTAGGCATATTTGCTCAAGAGATGGCATTCCAGGGAACCTTGATTGATTTAATAAAACGTTCGTATTGGTAGAGTGATTTGGTCATTACAGCTTGAAATTTATTTCTAAACTTAGTTCGGCTGGTTATTTAAAAATCCTGACGTGATTGCTCAATTCTGACCTCAGATTCGGTTTCAGCGCACAAAAATACATATAGGTATAGTGATCTGTTCGGTAGTGAAAAACTTTTTTTGTGTTCCTGTGTAATTTTTTTATGATTAATAAATAATCCTCCAAATTCTGGTTTTTAGAAAGATTTTATTTTTGTGTAAACTAGTATTCAGTTATTTAAAACTATTTATATTTGATAAGTTATAAATAAAACATATTATTTTTTTCTAAAGGTGTATTCTCAAGAAGCTTCTAGTTTTTGATAACTTCATCTGAATTAATTGTTTGACACACCTTTTCTAATAATAAACCTGATAAATTTAACACTGTTTAATTGCAAGTACAATTAATACTCTGAAAGTGACTTTTTTTTTTCTGTTTTTCTCTATAAATTACATTGCTCTTTTTCATGCCAATCTTTCAAAAGTTTCTGTGAATATATTTTAAGGAATACTGAACCTATAACAACATATTTATTATTTTTAAATTTTAGACAGTATATTTTATTTTCTTATAAGCTGGGTTTGAAAATTTAAATATTAAGTGTCGTGTTGAGATCACAAAACCACTGGGGAATGGGATTATTGAAATAACTGATATAAATGGATTATTGAATCAAATATGCTATTAAAATAAGAAAAATTTTAATGTGATTCCAAAGAAATTTTTGTTATATGATTTTGTCAGACGATGTGTGCCAGAGGGTAAAATATCCTGAAAATAAGTTCGTTGAATGGACAGTACACCTAATCGAAGTCCATTTTGATGGTAATTATGGTTACTATTAAAATTTTGAAGATTTAGTTACCTGTTATTAATATTCCTCCTATAAAGAACTTATTTCTATTGTATGCCTATACTATAAATTAAATATAGTTATTTTCCTTTTAAACTGTAATTGACAATACTCAGTATATATGAGTCAATCATTTCTCCTAATGAAGCTAATATGGTTAGCGAAAACGCGCGTCGAGTGCAAAAATAAAGTGTTTGGTGTAGTGGTGATATATACTGAGTAGTGTCATTGTGTCAAAGATTCCACATTCCCAATATAGTTGTAATTGACAAGTCAGCTTGGTCATAACTAAGTATTGTATGTAACTATAAATAGGAAATTACTGTATTGACTCTTTGATCTAAATATTAATTCATTGTAAATAAAAGTAAGTGTTAATTGCATTATCAAAAAGCAATACAGATAGCAAACAAAAAAAGGTATAGAATCTCTAAGAATCATTCACAGAAAATAGAGGTCTATACATATTCGTTCATAATTCATTAATAATATATTATATTAACCTTTCTCGAAGTTACACAATATAGTTTTGTAGTTTAAGAAAAAATAAGTACCAAAAAAGTAGGTACAGTGTTTTTTAATTAACGAGAGATCTATCACACCAAACAACACAACACTGCTTAAAAAAAAAAAATTCTCTTATTTTAGAAGATGTTGACATCTTAGTAATGACAATTAAAATTAAATTAATTTAGTCCTTAAAAAACATCTTTAATCACAAATTTACTTGAAAAAATGATGTAAATAAAACTTTAACCTCAAACAGTGACGTTTAACTTTGATAGACTTTTGAATTTTTGGATAAGGTTATTAAAAAACTGAAGTTGAATATGAAGAATTCTATCAAATACCTTCCTATCAAGTTTTTCACCTCTATTCATTTATTTTCTAACAAAGTGTTCCATTCTTTTTGTTTCTTTTTATATTACTCATGCTGCATTAACTTTTATGTTACTCATGCTGTATTAAATAACAAATCAAAAATTTTCAAACATTTCTATATCTATGATTTTGAATGATAAAACTTTGCACAACTTTATTTGTATTTCAAATCTCGCGCTGGTCCACTTTTAACATGGCGGATTGCCACGTGACCTTCTGAAAACGAACCTGATTTTCCTATACGATTATCCTTGAGTTTCGCTACTGTATAGTGTGTTTACTGTGATTTAACTTTCAAAACTACATGGTTCTGATGAGGCCATCAATACCTATATTACTACCAAATTTCAACTTTCTATGACAAATAGTTTCGGAGAAAATCGGGTGTGACAGATGGACAGACAGACAGGCAGACACCGAAGTGATCTTATAAGTGTTCCGTACGGAACACTAAAAAAGAAATTTCTTTTAACCACTACAAGTTATAAGTGAAACGTTCTTACTTGACCAACAGTAAGAAACTCTTTTTTTAACTTTTTAAGTTATTATTACACCCGTGAACATCGAAATTTTACAAAAATTAAAAAATTGGAACATTCCTATTCAAAAACGAACTCTCCTCGCTAGTTGTATATTACTACACAGGGTAAAGAATGTTCTTTTTTATAACTCTGTGAAAATTTAATGTCGCTATCATTTAAGGAAATTTTTAATGTTCCGTACGGAACACTTATAAGATGACTTCGGTGTGTGTGTCTGTCTGTCTGTCCGTCTGTCTGTCACACCCGATTTTCTCCGAAACTATTTGTCATAGAAAGTTGAATTTTGATACAAATATAGGAATTGATGGCCTCATCAGAGCCATGTAGTTTTGAAAGTTAAATTTTGACTTAAGGAGTTATCTTTGGGGGGTGCAATCGGAAGCGAAAAAAAAAAAAATTTTGTTACTAGGTAATCGAGTGTGGTGTCAAATGAAAGCTTGTGAAAACACGAGTAAAAAATATATATATAATGTAATACTTACGCGCACTTTTCTTTGTATTATTTTCAAAAAATCGGGAAAAATCGCTGTCCACCCGCCTTATTTCGAAAAGTACTTATCAAAAGATTTTGAAAAAATACTGTAATATTCTCCAAGGGGTGTAGATTGAACGAAAATTATCACGAGTGCATTACCTTTAATAATTTATCTGGTATATAAAAAAAAAAAAATTTCAAGGTCATCACTTTTCAGTAAAGATTGGAAACAATTTGTTTTATTTTAAAAGCCATCAACGTACGGAACACTAATTGCGCAAGTTAAACTTGCACTTGACCGGTTTTTTATAATAAGAGCCAAGCCAAAGTGGCAGTATTGTTGCAGAACTCATAAGCTTTAGGTATTGCGTTCCAAACCTGAGACCGATAAGATATTCCAGAGATGTTTTTCTGAAGTTTTTCGACCAAGATTTTTAAGATATTTTTTGAATACCCACGAATGTCGAGTATTACTATACTAATATAACCTTTGGGTATACTAATAGTATTAACTATATACCTACAATGACGGAAAATTTTGAAGAACTATTTATTCGTCTATAATTTATGTGATTTTGTATCCTAGAAAATATTTTACGACTGAAAACTACTTGTAATTATGTCTAATATAATATCACATAACAATCTTTTTAGTGTTCCGTGCGGAACACTTATAAGATCACTTTGGTGTCTGTCCGTCTGTCTGTCACACCCGATTTTCTCCGAAAGTATTGGATATAGAAAGTTGAAATATGGTACTAATATAGGAATTGGTGGCCTCATCAGAGCCGTGTAGTTTTGAAAGTTAAATTTTGACTTAAGGGGTTTGTTTTGAGGGGTGAAATCGAAAGTGAAAAAAAATTTTTTTTTACTAGGTCATCGAGTGTGGTGTCAAATGAAAGCTTGTGAAAACACGAGTAAAATATATATATAATATATATATATATATATATATATATATATATATATATATATAATGTAATACTTGTGCACACTTCATTTTGTATTATTTTTAAAAAAATCGCGAAAAATCGCTGTCCCCTTACCTTATTTCGAAAAGTACTGATCAAAAAAATTTTGAAAAAATGTTGGAATATTCTCCACGGGGTATAAATTGAACAAAAGCATTTTTTCAGCATTGAAAATTGTAGGTAGAGGTAAAGAGTCTCCCAAGACCTTTTTCCAAAAAATATCCCTAAACATCTTCACAGGTTGGTTTACTGTGCGCTGAACCAATCGCTTAGTGGAAATTAACTAGGCTTGTAGGGTGATAACATAACTCCAAAATGAAGATTCTTCAGAAAAAATTACATTGCTCCAGCCCTAATCTATGTTTTCCTCTGTCCATGCGAGATGTTTCTCTATGTATTTTCCGCTCGCAATGATTTCGGGAAAACATGTTTAATAACCATTTTTTCGTCCTGGTCCGACAATTTTCCTCACGTTCTGGTAGATCTTCAACATTTTTAACTGATAGTATCGTTTTACCCACTTGCTAGCGAATGCCCTCGGCTTTCCCATATACTTAGCAGACGCTGTAGGTATCATTTTCGGATCTTTTGGCTAATTACATAAGCACAGCTAAGCTCGAAGTGTATGAAACATACATATTCGATAATGTACTATTTAACGACAAATAAGGTTAGAAATGAATCTGTTTTACAAGACCATGTTTGTATGGGTGCCAACAATAATCTAAAAAAAAATTTCTTTTAACCACTACAAGTTATAAGTGAAACGTTCTTACTTGACTAACAATAAGAAACTCTTTTTTTAACTTTTTAAGTTATTATTACACCCTTGAACATCAAAATTTTACAAAAATTAAAAAATTGGAACATTCCTACTCAAAAACGAACTTTCCTCGCTAGTTGTATATTACTACAAATGGTAAAGAATGTTCTTTTTTATAACTTAATGTCGCTATCATTTAAGGAAATTTTTAGTGTTCCATACGGAACACTTATAAGATGACTTCGGTGTCTGTCCGTCTGTCACACCCGATTTTCTCCGAAACTCTTTGTCATAGAAAGTTGAATTTTGATACAAATATAGGAATTGATGGCCTCATCAGAGCCATGTTTTGAAAGTTAAATTTTGACTTAAGGAGTTATCTTTGGGGGGTGAAATCGGAAGTGAAAAAAAAAATTTTGTTACTAGGTAATCGAGTGTGATGTCAAATGAAAGCGTGTGAAAACACAAGTAAAAAATATATATATAATGTAATACTTGCGCGCACTTTTCTTTGTATTATTTTCAAAAAAATCGCGAAAAATCGCTGTCCACCCGCCTTATTTCGAAAAGTACTTATCAAAAAATTTTGAAAAAATACTGGAATATTCGAACGAAAATTATCACGAGTTCATTACCTTTAATAATTTATCTGGTATATAAAAAAAAAAAAAAAATTTCAAGGTCATCACTTTTCAGTAAAGATTGGAAACAATTTGTTTTATTTTAAAAACCATCATCGTACGGAACACTAATTGCGCAAGTTAAACTTGCACTTGACCGGTTTTCTATAATAAGAGCCAAGCCAAAGTGGCAGTATTGTTGCAGAACTCATAAGCTTTATGTATTGCGTTCCAAACCTGAGACCGATAAAATATTCCAGAGATCTTTTTTCTGCAGTTACTCGACCAAGATTTTTAAGATATTTTTGAAAACCCACGAATGTCGAGTATTACTTGGATAGGGTCAATATTTATTATGAACATCTGTCTCTTGTAGACTGAGCATATAAAATAAGTCCGTTTTCAATTATGAATTTTTAATGAATCTAATTTTTAAGTATGCATTAAGGGGGAGTTAAATAATTAACAATGTTTTCTTCCGTGGCGAGGTTTTTTTTTATGTAATGTCAACAAACGATTAACAGATTTGCATAAATAACTGGATTTTAAAATGTATTGCAAATCTTGTTAAGTTTTAATGTGGAGTCCGGTGTCATTACTTTTTTAAAGTCACTGTTATTATAGCCTTTGGGTATACTAATAGTATTAACTATAAACTTCTGTAAACTTGTTACGTATATCATTATACATTGATACATTAAATATAAATTTACTGTTAAGTTATTGGACATAATTAAGAACATGTAAAATATAATAGGGGAGGAACGGGTACTTTGGTACATCTATAATATATATAAAATGCAACGTCTCTCTGTCTGTCTGTCTGTCTGTCCGTTAGTGCGCTTATCACTGGAGAACCACTTATCCGATTTACGTACTTTTTTTTTTAAAACATACATATGTTCTCTGGCCAGGTTATAGGCTATATTTTATTACGATAGGTAGCATAAGGAATGAGCAGTGACGATAATAGTGAATGAAGTCGGAAAAAAGTTTGCCGCTAGCGCGTTCCATTACAATACACAGCCTAAACCATTAAATATGGAACAATATTATGTAGCAGAGAATATCTATAATTTATAATCTATAATATATATAAAATGCAATGTCTCTCTGTCTGTCTGTCTGCTCATTAGTCCGTTTATCACGCCAGAACCATTTATCCGATTTACCTGTCTTTTTTTAAATTCATACATATATTCTTTGGCCAGGTTATATAAGAATAATAATAATAATCTATATCTATAATATATATAAAATGCAACGTCTCTCTGTCTGTCTGTTTGTCCGTTAGTGCACTTATCCCTCGAGAACCACTTATCCGATTTACGTGATTTTTTAAATTCATACATATGTTGTCTGACCAGGTTATAGATATATATTTTATTATATCTGTAATAGATATAAAATGCAACGTATCTCTGTATGTCTGTCTGTCTGTCTATCCGTTAGTGCGCTTATCACTGGCGAACTACTTATCCGATTTTCGTACTTTTTTTTTTTAAAACATGCTAAACCATTAAATACGGAACAATATCATGAAGCAAAGAATATCTATAATATATATAAAATGTAACGTCTCTCTGTCTGTCTGTCTGTCTGTCGGTTAGTGCGCTTATCACTGGAGAACCACTTATCCGATTTACGTGTTTTTTTTTTTTTAAAGATACGTATGTTCTCTGGCCAGGTTATAGGATATATTTTATTACGTTAGGTGACATAAGGAATAAGCAGTGACGATAATAGTGATTCAAGTCGGAGAGAAGTTTGTCGCTAGCGCGTTCTCTTGCAATAATAATTGCCTAAAGCATTAAATATGGAACAATATCATGTGGCAAAGAATATAATATATATATATATATATATATATATATATATATATATATATATATATATATATATATATATATATATATAAAATCTAACGTCTCTCTGTCTGTCTGTCCGTTAGTGCGCTTATCATTCGAGAACCACTTATCCTATTTACGTGTTTTTATAAATTTATACATATGATCTATATAATTCGATATAAGCCTAGATAATGGGAGATAAGGTGAGATAATGGGAGATAAGGAGAAATAATGGGAGATAAGTCGAGATAAGCCTCGATAATGGAAGATAAGGTGAGATAATGGGAAATAAGTATAACGGGAGATAAGGAGAAATAATGGGAGATAAGCAGAGATAAGTCTAGATGTTGGAAGTTATGGTGAGATATGGGAGATAAGAAGAAATAATGGGAGATAAGGAAAAATATTGCGAGATAAGTCGAGATAAGCCTAGATAATGGGAAATAAGGTGAGATAATGGGAGATAACTAGAAATAATGGGAGATAAGGAGAGAAATAATGGGAGATGAGCAGAGAGAAGCCTAGATAATGGAAATTATGTAGAGATAATGGGAAATAAGGAGAAATATTGGGAGATAAGGGGAAATAATGGGAGATATTTTATTACGTTAGGTAACATAAGGAATAAGCAGTGACGTAGTGAATCAAGTCCACGCGAGCGGAGCTGCGGGCCCGGCTAGTTTTGAATAAAACTAAAAAATTATATTAGTTATATATACTTGTTTTTTTTTAAAGAGCATTTTTCATTATTATCTACCAAAAATGACTCGCATAGGCAATACTCCTGTCTTGCTCGTCAAGACCTTGTGAAAGTTTTTACTATATTCAGTGGCATAGTCAATAAAGGGGCGTGGTTAGGAAATAAAAGAGGGTTGTGTTTATTGGTGAAAACTTTTAAACTTTTATTGAATGAAATTGGTTTTTTTGTATAAAAAAAACACCAGTTTAAGCCATTTAAGTTTCACTGCAGGAAAGATTTCTTATTTGTGAAAAATCTCTATTTGTATGTTTAATACAACCCGTCTATATGTTTATTATAACAAGGAAATAAATATTACGATGAAAATAGGTTTGATCAATATATCACTGATGGATACCAATAAAGCCGAAAAAAAAAAAAAAAAACGAGGCAGGCAACGGATTTTATACGGTGTGAAGCACGTTGGAGATGACATTAGAGCCTTCTTGGTGTTTTAGAGCGTTCGAAGTTGCGCCGGTGCTCAAACTTGAAAGGAATATTTTTAACTCGACAATGATTCTAAGCGTATACTAAAATTAGTAAAAATCTGGTTAGTTACGTAGATATTTTAGGTTTTAAAATAGCCTCTTCAAGCCCTGATTTGAATCTGATAAAAATTTGTGGTCATGTTTGAAAAAAGCTACACTAACTGACTTTCTTCAAATCTCAATGTTGTATGAAATCGTCTTCGAGACCAACGGAAAAAAATACAACCTAAATATTGCGAAGAGCTTGTCCAGAGTATGAATAAAAGGGGACTTTCTATAAAAAAGAAATATCTTTAGAGTAAATTAACCCCATTATTCAATATTTTCTAAAATTTGGTAGAAAAGTCAATAAATTGATATTCTGTTTTACTCTTAAAGTTTTTTTCTTTTGAATTGATGCTGAATATAATATATATATATATATATATATATATATATATATATATATATATATATATACGAGGCTGGTTTGAAAAGTCCGTGCAAAGTCCGAGAGATGGCACCACCGGCGCGTATCGAGGTCATGTTTAGTTAGTAGCATCTCTTGAATGAACGCACACCAAGTTTCAGCCATATTGGTCTATTTCTTTGTGTTTGGCATTCGTGTGAATCCAGGAAGTCTAGTGATTTTCAAGAAATGGACGAAAAAGAATTTCGTGTGGTGATTAAACATTACTTTATGAAAGGCAAAACGCCTCAGGAGACTAAAGAGAAGCTTGATAAACATTATGGTGACTCTGCACCTTCGATTAGAACAGTTTATAAGTGGTTTCAAAATTTTCGGACTGGCCATATGGGCACAAGTGACGCTGAACGTTCTGGACGGCCTGTGGAGGTTATGACTCCAGAAATCATTGATCAAATCCATGATATGGTGATGGATGACAGAAGAGTTAAGGTGCGTGAGATTGCTAGTGCTGTGGGCATCTCGACTGAACGGGTACATAATATTTTGCATAAACATTTGGACATGAGAAAGCCATCCGCAAGATGGGTGCCGCGATTGCTCACGCTTGACCAAAAACGGAATCGTGTGAAGTGTTCCAAGGATGGTTTGCAGCTGTTCCAGAAGAATCCGGAGGACTTTAAGCATCGTTTCGTCACTGTGGATGAAACATGGATACATTATTATACTCCTGAGACCAAACAACAATCTAAACAATGGGTTACCAAGGGGGAATCTGCACCAAAAAAGGCGAAGACCGTTCCTTCGGCCGGAAAGGTTATGGCGACTGTCTTTTGGGATTCGCAAGGGATAATTCTCATCGACTATCTGGAAAGGGGTCAAACTATTACAGGTGAATATTATTCATCGTTATTGGACCGTTTGAAAACCGAGCTGCAAGAAAAACGCCCGCGATTGGCCCACAAGAAAGTCCTTTTCCATCACGACAACGCACCAGCACACACCTCAGCAGTTGTGGTCGCAAAATTAATGGAAATAGGATTCCAACTCGTTTCACATCCCCCCTATTCTCCAGACTTGGCTCCCTCGGACTACTATTTGTTCCCCAATTTGAAGAAATGGCTGGCGGGACAAAGATTTTATTCAAACGAGGAGGTGATTGCAGACACTAATGGATATTTTGCAGACTTGGACAAATCCTATTATTCGGAAGGGATCAACAAACTAGAACATCGTTGGACGAAGTGTATAAGCCTAAAAGGAAACTATGTCGAAAAATAAAAAAGGTTTACCCCAAACACATAAGTAGTTTTTATTTTTGCACGGACTTTTCAAACCGGCCTCGTATATATCTATATATATATATATATATATATATATATATATATATATATATATATATATATATATATACAGTGAAATCTACCTTGGGCGGACACCAATGGGACCAACCGAAAGTGTTCGTTCAAAAAGGTGTCCGCTTAAAAAAAAAAAAAATCGTTTTTTTTAATAAAAACTGTAATTCAATAATTTGGGACATTTAAAACTTAAGGAAAAAACAAAGATTTGTTACCTTTAGATACATATAAAATATTATAGGATAGAGTTATACTTATGAAATAAACGGTTTAAAGTGACGCAAAAATTCATATATTGCTATTTGTTTCCTCTTTTTCTTTAAATTGGCGTCCACAAATCGTATTTCTAATTTGGAAAGAAGCTCTGCATCTCCGTATTCTTCGGCAAAACTTTTAAGCTGCTTGAGTAGGGTAACAGCTTGACCATAATTGGGGAGACCATCTATTGGTACTGGAACCTCAGCGACATCAAAATCTTCGGAAAGTCCTTGTATTTCAACTGGATTTTCAATTTCTTGTTCTGATTCTGGATTTTCATCTATGTTCAAAAAATCATTTTGGTTTTCATTATCAGTCATTTCCAACAAATTCTTATTTTCGAGGATATCTGCAAGTACGTTAAATGCTAAGTCATCTTCTGGATCAGATGTAACAGCCTCAGTTAACTGGTCTTCACTTGGCACATTTCATGCTTAAATCCCGCTTTACGGAAGCAGTTTTTAACTGTTTTCTTGGTTACTTGTTCCCAAGCGGTTTTTGCAAAGTAAACTGCATTCAATGGCATAATTTTCTTAATTAATTCAAAATCTGTACCAGCAGTTTCAATGGTTACTATCAGGTGTTTTAGTATTAGACTTCAGTTTAAAATTTTTATAATTCTCTGGTCAAGTGGTTGACAAGCTGATTTACAGTTAGGGGGCAGAAACAAGATTTTTATATTTTTTCAGCGGACGTCTTTTGAATGAGATCCTGCATTGTGTAAAAATAACAAATGTTTCTCTTTTCTTTTGTCATTTTACAATCAAGATCTTGCAACCACTCTGTCATCCAAGCTTTCTTATTATATTTCCAAGTTACAGGCAGGTTGTTTATATTAATATGCTAAATGCTCTGAGTTTAGCTGTTTTACCAATGACTAAGAGTTTTTCTTTTTCTCTCGCCATATTTACACAATGCAAAATTGTAAACCTCTCTTTGGGATATTTACCACCAACACATTTTTTTTTTAATGTTAGCGTTTTGTTGGGTAAAGCCCTAAAATACAGGCCTGTCTCATCGGCATTATAGATGTCTCTCGGTGAATATCCCTTAATTAAAAAAGGGCATTTTTCCCAGAATGATGAAACATCTTCAGCAATAACCGAAGCTCCTTCTCCTGAAATCGCTTTAAAACTTATGTTGTGGCGGATTCTAAATTTATTAAGCCAACCAGAAGAAGCACTGAATGTAACATAGAATGTCCCAGAGACTCGGCTATTTCTTTTGCTCTGCATCGTATTAGCGGACCTGAAAAAAACATTAACAATAAGTTTTTTGCATTTTTGTCATGACACGTCTACTGATACTCTCACCCTTTTTTATCCATTCTTTGAATTGATATGAAAAGAAAATCAACGCGCTAATTCCAGAAAACCTTATCTAAAAAAAATAATTCATGTACATACCTGTCAAAGGAATCCTCTTATGGCGAGCTGCTATAAACCAGTTATAACACAACTCAATTTTGGGACCATCACCAGTCAAAAAGCTTATTTTTTTCATTCAAATTGCTGTTCGACATCCACTTGTTTAGAAGGATTTCTTTATGCTTAATTATATCAGCAGCTTGTGTTTTTTCGATATTAAAACGCTTGGATAAGACCCTTAGACTTAACTTTTCCTTATTGTCAACTTCAACAATCTCAATTTTTTGTTTAAGCGTGAGAATTTTTCTATTTGGAGCCTGTGTGTCTTTTCCGCATAGGCGTCAGACTAATATTAAATCCCCGCGTGTACCGAAAAATTGAGATCGGTAAATCCCCGGTTTACTCGGCGAAGTCGCTCAGTGAAGGCAGGCAGCGATATTGACGCGCGGCGCGATTGGGAAACGGAACAGCTATACTCGCCACAGAAAAATGAGAAAAGGCGTTTATTTTTTATTGTTTTTTGTCAGGTTAAGAGAACATTTTTTTTTGTCCGCGACCGTTCAAGAGAATGTCCGTCCAAGAGGGAGTTAACACAATGCCGATCATATGAGAGTCGGTCGGGACCATGAGAAACTATCCGTTCAAGGGAGGTGTCCGTGTAAGGGGGGTGTCAAGAAAGGGAATTTCCAAGTTCCGAACATATATTTGTATTTCAAACGTTAATGTCATGAAACATGATAGGACAGAAAAATACATTCAATAAGAAATACATTAAACAATTAGAACTGGTGTTTAAAAAAATAGAATGTTCATTAGTCACTGTACGGAACTAATCATTATACCTCTAACGAGATTTCCGCGAACATTGTTCAGTTTATATGGAGGTGGTTGCTAATCGTAATCCGAAATTAGCATTTGCTGTTGTATTATTGTATTGCTTAAGAAATCTGTGGGTTGTAAATTACTTAATGACGTCACACCACCTATAGCGACCACTCTCACTGGTTCATGCCATATAAGGATTCATCAGATGAGATTATGCATCTAAAAATTTTATTTTTAGAAGGAGCTTGCGAATCTCGTGTAATTTTTGTCTTGTTATTTGAAAATACGTGTATGTGGAACTAAACTTTTTAATAATATTTGCATCTAAAATGAACTGGATTCGAATTTTTTACAGCTCTGATACTCAGAAGGTCGTGCCGACAGGATTGAAACGATTGCGGTGTTCTAAATTTGACGAGAGAGGCCTTATTTTCTACGCAGGTTTTGATTCAGCGATGTAGAGACGTCCATTGTGACGTATATCTGTGCCTGATCGACTGGCAAAAGGCCTTTAATAGAGTCCAACATCACAAAATGGTCGGAATTCTGAAAAACCGTGGGCTAGATAGAAAGGATCTGCGGATTATTAGCAACCTCTACTCGAACCAGATGGTATTTATTAAGACAGAAGGGCAATGTTTAGAAGCAATATCGACTGAACGTGGATTAAGGCAGGGTTGTGTCTTGTCTCCACTATTGTTTAATATATACTCTAAACCAGGGATGTCAAAGATACGGCCCGCGGGCCGCATCCGGCCCCCGGGACGTATCAATAATGCCCGCGATCGCAATGAAGAATCATAATTTTTAACAACCGTATATTATATACTATATAATTAAATAAATAAAATGTTATAATAATTCAGTACATTTTTTTTATTTGAATCTAGCCCGCCTACACATTCTAAATTTAATATATGGCCCTCTGCAAAATTGAGTTTGACACCTCTGCTCTAAACCAATCTTCAGAGAGGTGCTGGAAGACGCTAATTAAGGAATACTGCTTAATGAGGAGCGAATAAATAATATTCGTTATGCTCACGATACGGGGGTTATGGCTGATAACTTAAAGGGTTTACAACATCTTGGTAATCAGAATAATTGCTAACATTCGAACTGAATAGGTACTTTAAGAAAAAGAAGAAGAAATCCGATAATAATTGTATCAATTTAAGTGATTTTGAACCATTCTAGTATTATTTTGTATTTTTTTTTTAAAACCGTCACCTCACAAAACGTGAACTGAGTCTGTTGGAATCATTCCAATAAAGTCCTACACGGGACAGTTCTAAAGGATTTTCATTAATCGTGTCCCTTGAATGTTCAATCGTAGGAGAAAGGTTGGAAAGTTACTTCAATTTGAATCGATCTAATTTTAAGAATAATAATTCCTTATATTTCCTAGCTATGTATAGCCTTTGTCTTCTCGTGTATTTATAATTGATTGACAGAAAACTCTGTATTTTAAATTAAAAATATGCTAGGAAACCAATTAAAAATATTGAGAAAGTGACTTTAGGGGACGGAGAGTCAGAAACTTGTGAGACTATTCTGCGTTTTTCTTGGAAACAGATTGTTAACAAGTTTTATGAGGTAACTACTTGTAAGCGGAAGAGTCAATCTGACAGAGGAAGCAATCTATTTTTCAGAAGGCACATCATTACCTCTGTGCTTTCTAATCAAGTTTCTGTATAGCAATAAATACAAAATGGTAATACACCATAAGTTGCATCACTGGTGTGCAGGTATGCTGTTAAAATTAGAGTAGCATCGGCCAGCGATGCAATTCGTTGTATCTTACTGTTGCAATACGCGAGTACGACAATTTATTACAGATTTTTGCTCTTCTATCTCTTGCACCTAGGTTCGCTGGAGATTCGTGATACGATGAAACTTGCGTTCCAAGTTAGACTGATAGACTCAAGGGCAATAAAAACGATAATTGTCGAGATATAGACGTTTTGCAGTTTTGGTAGTTATTAACTAAAGCCATACATACTTTTTAGATAAGTTTTGATTCTCTTTTAAGCGTTAAATTTTTTACTTCTCTGACTTCACAAAATAGACCCCCAGATGAGTTTTCAACAAAGTTTTTTTCCGATCTTTACTGAAGTTTTTTTTTTTAATTATATACCAGATAAATTATTAAAGCTAATGCACTCGTGATAATTTTCGTTCAATCTACACCCTGTGGAAAATACTTCAGAATTTTTTCAAAGTTTTTTGATCAGTACTTTTCGAGATAAAGGGCTCTAAGATTTTTTGCAATTTTTTAAAAATAATACAAAGAAAAGAGAATAAGGAAAAAAAAGAGATAGAACTAAGCTATGAAGAAGTAAAGAAGAAAATAAAAAACACTCAAAAATAATAAATCTGCAGGGCCTGTAGGTGTGGTAAATGAAATGATTAAGTACGGGTCTAATAAATTACATCGAATGCTAAGAAACATGTTCCACAGAACGATAAATGGGGAGAAAAAATACCAGAGGAATGGTCAAAAGCCTATATAGTATCTATATTTAAAAAGGGAGACCGCAGAAAATGCATAAACTATAGAGGCCTAAGCATAATATCGAGTATGGGGCGTTTGTATGGAAAAATTATTAAAAATATCATAGAGGAAAATATAAAAGAAAAAATTGGAGAAGACCCAGCAGGCTTTACGGCCGGAAAATCATGTATAGACCACATATATACTATAAAACAAACAATGGAAAAAAAAACTGGCAATGAATAGAGAAGTTCATCTAGCCTTCATAGACATGAGAAAGGCCTATGACTCAATACGAAGACAAAGATTATGCAACACAATGAAGGAAATAGGCATTGACAAAGAACTAATATACGCAGTAAAAGCTCTCTACGAAAACAACACAGTGAACATAAAAATAGGACATAAAATAGGGAAGAGACTCCAAACATCAAAAGATTTATTACAAGGATGCTCTACATCCCCAACACTTCAAAATATACCTCGAAAAAACATTAAAAAAATGGAAGCACAAATGTAGTGGAATGGGAGTCCCAATACGAGAAGATTACTTATATACTCTAAGTTTCGCAGACGACCAAGTAATCATAGCGCAAGATGAGGAAGACCTCAGTTATATGGTAAGAAAACTGAAAGAAGAATACACTAAAGCAGGATTAGCAATAACTTTTGATGAAACGGAATACCTAACAACAGGGGAGGGAAATGTGGAGAATCTATAAGTCGATAACGAAACAACAATCAAAGCAACCGATAGATTTAAATATTTAGGAACCATCATTTCCAAAAACGCTACATCAGAAGAAAAGATCAAAGCTAGATTAGGACAAACGCGGACATGCATAAGACAATTAAATTCGATCCTGTGGGACAAACATATTACAAAGAGAAACAAAACACGCATGTACAAATCAGTAATGCAAAGTATAATGACATACGGGTCAGAAACATGGACGATCAACAAAAGAAATAAATCTAAAATTAACGCGGTAGAGATGGAGTATTAGAGAAGATGCTGTAGAGTGACACGTATGGAGAGAATACCAAATGAAGAAATAAGAAGGAGAATGAACATCAAAGAGAACGCAATAAACACCATTGAAGAAAAACGATTAAAATGGTATGGACACATAAGACGGAGCGAAGATAATAAGTGGATAAAGAAAATAACGGAGTGGAGCCCTACAGGGAGAAGAAAAACCGGAAGACCCAGATGATCGTGGAGAGACGATGTGGACGAGGACGGATGGAATTAAAGGCTGAGAGAAGGAAGGCAGCGTCAGCTGTAGAAAATCCTTGATATATATGTATATATATATATATATATATATATATATATATATATATATATATATATATATATATATATATATATATACAAAGAAAGGTGTGCGCAAGTATTACATTATATATATTTTTGAACTCGATGACCTGGTATTTTTTTTTTCACTTCCGATTTCACCCCCAAAACTAACCCTTATTCATATATTGAAGATATAAGTCCCATTAAATTTGACAATATAATATATTTTATAAATTACAATAATTTTCCACACTTAAGTTGTAATAATGTAAAACTGTATAATCATTAAAATAAAATTATTATTTCGGACATCTTTAATTGTTCTGAATCTACATTTATCACAAAAACTTAAAAATATTAGGTTTTAGTGTTCATGTTTAAGCAAAATGCTGTTTAAAATAAATATGTGGAACCGCTAAATTAAGAAATTGTTTTTAATTTTTATTAATATTGAACAAAGCTATTATTCGCAGTGTTTTTTGAAATTCTTAATCCTGACTTGACATCAAAAAATAAAGTTTTATGTTCAGTTTCAACAAAAAATTCGCTTTTAACACTTACCAAGGTGGTATGTGGTTGGTAAAATGCTTTTTAGTGTTTCATACGGAACACTTATAAGATCACTTCGGTGTCCGTCTGTCTGTCTGTCACCCGATTTTCTCCGAAACTATACATAGAAAGTTGAAATTTGGCACTACTATAGAAATTGATGGCCTCATCAGAGTCGTGTAGTCTCGAAAGTTAAATTTTGACTTAAGGGGTTAGTTTTGGGGGTAAAATCGGAATTGAACATTTTTTTTTACCAGGTCATCGAGTGGGGTGTAACATAGAAGCTTGTAAAAACACGAGTTCAAAAATATATGTAACGTAATACTTCCACACAACTCTCTTTGTATTATTTTTTAAAAAGTGTGAAAGATCGCTGTCCCCCCACCTTATCTCGAAAAGTACTGTTCAAAAATTTTTGTAAAATATTCTGGAATATTCTCTGCGGGTGTAGATTGAACGAATATTATCACAAGTGCTTAATAATTTATCTGGTATATAAATAAAACGAAAATTTCAAGGTCATCGGTTTTCACTAAAGATCGAAAAAAAACTTTATTAAAAACTCATTTGGGATGTAATTTGTGTCAAGTATGAAGTCACTGACCATTTTATACTTCTGTAACGAAAATTTTTATTTGAAAAGCAGTCAACGTACGGAATACTAATTGCGCAAGTCCAACTTGCACTTGACCGGTTATTTGAGTAGATAAATGCAATCAAATAATAATTTTGTTCAATATTAATAAAAATCAAAAACAATTTTTTAATTTAGCACATATTTATTTTGGCTATGTAGTTTAGTTAAAGGCGGTGTATGCGTGCTTCTTGTTAAGCCTTAACACTAAAACCTAATCTTTTAAAGTTTTTTATGATAAATGTAGATTGAGAACATTTAAAGATGTCCGAAATAATAGTTTTATTCCATAATTTTAATGATTGTACAGTTTTACATTATTTATTAATATATATATATATATATATATATATATATATATATATATATATATATATATATATATATATATATATATATATTAAATTAATAGTTTTCTGGCAATTTTAAGTGTGTTTTCTGAAAAAACCCTCATGGTGGATGTTTTCTTTTATGATTTTTTTTTGGATTCAGCATAACAAGATACTTAAGAAAACACGCGTCTTACTTAAAAGGCAGAGAATTTTTTTATTTTTGTATATCTGTGTATTCAATCATCAAATTTGTTAACAAATAAAAAAATTTAAATCCTCTTCAGAACCCAAATAGTAAAAACGTATGTACCATGTTGGAGGTAATGAGAGTCTATCCAAACGAATTGGAAAATAAATTATCAAGAAATAGAACTAAAAAAAATTTTTTCTTTCCAAGAGAAGCAAAATAAAATTCATTTACTAATTGCAGGGGATTAAGCATACCGAAATGCGAAGAAATGTGAATGGGAAAAAAAACTATTTAGATATGTTTATTTAAAATTAAAATCAAAGATGTGAAAATATTTTTTCTACAATTTTGAGTAAAAACCATAGAAATTTAATTTATAATAAAAGGTTTACTAATATGAATTATTAATAATAAAGATGTATTTATATTGGCATTTCATGTTTTATTTCTTTATATACAAGCCGTGCCCGCAGCTCCGCTCGCGTGGTCTTGATTCACTATTATCGTCACTGCTTATTTCTTATGTTACCTAACGTAATAAAATATATCCTATAACCTGGTAAGAGAACATATGTATTTTATAAAAAAAAAACACGTAAATCGGATAAGTGGTTCTTGAATCATAAGCACACTAACGCACAGACAGACCAACAGAGAGACGTTGCGTTTTATATAACGCAACGTCTCTCATTATTATTATTATATAACCTGGCCAGAGAACATATGTATGAATTAAGAAAAACACCTAAATCGGATAAGTGGTGATAAGCCCACTAACGGACAGAGAGACAGAGAGACGTTGCATTTTATATATATTATATTCTTTGCGACATGATATTATTCCATATTTAATGGTTTAAGCAGTGTATTGCAAGAGAACTCGCTAGCGGCAAACTTTTTTCCGACTTCATTCACTATTATCGTCACTACTTATTTCTTATGTTACCTAACGTAATAAAATATAGCCTATAACGTGGCCAGAGAACATATGTATGTTTTTAAAAAAAAAGCAAGTAATCGGATAAGTGGTTCTCCAGTGATAAGTGCACTAACGGACAGACGGAGAGAGACGTTACTTTTCATATATATTATAGATAACATATCTTTTTTTAAATTCATGAATTGTGAGATTTTTCAAATCCTAACCATTTAACAAAGGCTCTATTTCCTTCCTTTTTCAAAATCTGTTATCAGACAATCTGAGGAATATCTTAGGAAATCCCAAAGATAAGATTCCTAATTATGAGAAAAGTGGAATTTATGAAATTAGTTGTAATGATTGTGACAAAAAGTATGTTGAGCAAACTAAAAGGTCAATTAAAACACGATTTAAAGAACATTTAGCACACTTAAGATACAATAGAACAGAAAAGTCTAGCATTGCCGAACATGCTCTTGAAGCTGATCATACTGTAACATTAGATAATCTAAGATTAATAAAAAATGTATCTGATAGGAGATTGTTGAACGCATACGAAAGTATGGAAATCTTAAAATGTAAAAGTAGTTTAAATAAAGACAGAGAGCCTATTCCTTATAGTCCACTCTACTGGGTACTTGACCGGAACTGAGAGCCTTGCCTATGTCATTAGTTCCGCTTGAGTAATTCAAGGGTTAGGCTAAGTATAAATAGGGTAGATTTGTAGTTTTAGCTTTAGTCAATCATCGCTCCTGATGAAGCTAACATGGTTAGCGAAACGCGCGTCGAGTGCAAAAACAAAGTGTTTGGTGTAGTGGTGATATATACTGAGTAGTATCATTGTGCCAAAGATTCCACATTCCCAACTAAGTATAGTATACTACTTAATACATAATCACTTGCAGTAACTCCTATTTAATTCTGCAACAATAAATATCTGTTATTCAGAACTAAATCTTCGATGTTAAAAGAATTTGTTTTATCGCTCAGCAGGTTTTCACAGACTAACGCACACGTGTTTGAAACACGTGCTTCTTTTGCTATGTAGAAAAACGTTTTAGATTTACTGTAAGATTGCATGTCTGTAAAAAGATTTAATAGTGACTTTTATATTAGGTGCCACTATCTAAATATCAGCCGATTTAAAACTTTCATACTCGAGCAAGTAAAGAAAAAAATATATACAGGGTGCCCCATATGAATGGAATAATGATATATATATATATATATATATATATATATATATATATATATATAACAAGGATTTTCTACAGCTAACGCTGTCTTCCTTCTCACAGCCTTTGATTCCATCCGTTTCTATCTTCCCAGTCTCCATCTGTTAGACCCCTGTCCTCCATAGCCTCGTCCACGTCGTCTCTCCACGATCGTCTGGGTCTTCCTCTTTTTCTTCTCCCTATAGGGCTCCACTCCGTTATTTTCTTTATCCACCTTTATCTTCGCTTCGTCTTACGTGTCCATACCATTTTAATCGTTTTTTCTTCAATGGTGTTTATTGCGTTCTCTTTGATGTTCATTCTGCTTCTTATTTCTTCATTTGTTATTCTCTCCATACGTGTCACTCTACAACATCTTCTCCTATACTCCATCTCTACCGCGTTAATTTTAGATTTATTTCTTTTGTTGATCGTCCATGTTTCTGACCCGTATGTCATTATGCTTTGTATTATCGATTTGTATATGCGTGTTTTGTTTCTCTTTGTAATGTGCTTGTCCCACAGGATCGAATTTAATTGTCTTATGCATGTTCGCGTTTGTCCTAATCTAGCTTTAGTCTCTTCTTCTGATGTTGCGTTTTTTGAAATGATGGTTCCTAGATATTTAAGTTTATCGGCTCCTTTGATTATTGTTTCGTTATCTACTTCTAGATTCTCCACTTTTCCCTCCTTTGTTGTTAGATATTCCTAAGTTGGGAATGTGGAATCTTTGGCACAATGATACTACTCAGTATATATCACTACTACACCAAACACTTTATTTTTGCACTCGACGCGCGTTTCGCTAACCATGTTAGCTTCATCAGGAGCGATGATTGACTTAGATATTCCGTTTTATCAAAGTTTATTGCTAATCCTGCTTTAGTGTATTCTTCTTTGAGTTTTCTTACCATATAACTGAGGTATTCCTCATCTTGCGCTATGATTACTTGGTCGTCTGCGAAGAGTATATAAGTAATCTTCTCGTATTAGGACTCCCATTCTACTACATTTTTCCTTCCATTTTTTTAACGTTTGTTCGAGGTATATTTTGAATAGTGTTGAGGATGTAGAGCATTCTTGTAATAGGCCTTTTGATGTTTGGAGTCTCTTCCCTATTTTATGTCCTATTTTTATGTTCACTGTGTTGTTTCCGTATGGAATAATGATTCCACAGCATTTATTAATCAGTATATCAAAAAAATGTTTAAATAAAAGTTATAGGGTGTTATACGGCGCATATATAGTTCGAAGAAATTACGCCATCTTAATTTTTTAAAAATGGAAAGCCCTGTATATTATGTTATTTTTAAGTCCTACTAAAAATTCTAGATATTATTTGTCTAACATTCCATATGTCTAAATTGAACTGTTTCGGAATTATTGTCATTTTAAATTTACAATAAAAAAAACAACAAAAAACTATTAATAAATACTCTAGGTTTATTTTTAAGGTAACAACTGCTCAAAATGGCTACCGCTAACAGCGAGACAATGATCCAATCTGTCATAAACAGCCTGCACAGAGTTTTGCGGAGAATCCGGGGTGATCTGTGCTACTTCATATTGAATTCTTTGTTGTCGCTGGAGGTTAAATCTGGAGAATACGGTGGATGAGGAAGCAAATCGAACTTCAATTCATGCAATTTTCCCATCGTAACCATTGACTCGTGACACGGTGCATTGTCTTGATGAAAGAGCACTTTTTTCTTGCTCATTTGGGGCTGTTTCTTTGCGATTTCTGCCTTCAAACGCACCAATAACTTTATATAATATTCGCTATTAATGGTTTTTTTTTTTTTTTTTTCCGTTCTCAGCATAATCGATGACAATTATTCCGTGTACATACCAAAATACAAAGGCCAAAACTTTCCCGGCCGACTGTTGTGTCTTTTCGGGCGGCTTACACCGGCTGATGTTCACTCAGCTGACTGCCGATTTGATTCCGGTGATCCTTTTTATTGCGCTTAAACAGGTCCGAACACAGCTCAGAATCATCAACACGTTGTTGTTTTTGATACACTGTGAGCAAACGCGGTTCCATTTCGAACAGAGCTTTCTCATGCCCAAATGTTCATGCAAAATATGACCAATACGTGCTTTTGATATCTTTAGGGTGTCAGCTATCTCATGCAATTTCACTTTATGATCGTCCAAAACAATTATTGATGATGTTTCCCAGTGTAACCACCTCATTTGAACGTCCAGAGCGTTCAGCATTTTGTGTATGTACGACCGCGTTTAAATTCAGCATACTAGTAAACGATGAGTGATTTTCCAGGGGCAGAGTCCCCCTTACACTTATCAAGCCATTGCTGTGCTTGAATGATATTTTTCCCATCAAAAAAACAATGTTCAATAAACACGAAATTCGATTTTTTCATTGTTTTGAAAATATCAAAAGTTTGTCACTAAAACCACTGTAACTTGTAAACTAATCTTCGAAATGACATGAAATTTTGACATGTATTGTTTGAAGGTTGGTACCTCCTAAAAACCAAATGGATTTTTTTAAAAGGGCGACATCTATGTGTCAGACCAAAAACTTTTCAGGTTACTGCTCCGATCTAACTTGAATCGCTGACGAAGAACAACTGAAGCTAGATCTAAATCGGAACAGCAATGTGAATATGAGAAAATTTTATCGAACCTAGAGCGAACCGAGAGCATATCGAGCGCGGCCTCATAGTGTGAATCGAGCCTTACAGTAAAATATTTATATTTAATTTTCATCACAGCTGCAAAATAGGTTTAATGTTATTATACAGCTATAAAACGATAATCAGCCTCGTGACTAAGAATAACTTAATGAACATAATATAATAATTTAAAGGGTGCACCTAACATACAATACTTTACGTCGAAGTTTTGTAATATTCTATTGTATTGTGATGCTGTGTTTAATTAGTTACGTTTATTCGTGGTTAATTTAATAAGAATGATTTGAAATATTATGATTTATGTGCGTACCATCCACATATTGAAAATTTATAGAGAGTCCTAGTCCTACTATATAAAAAATGTTGTGTCACTACCAGGTGTACAAGTATGAAATGCGGATTTCAGACAACATATGGTGCACCAATGCAGTTTGCGCTATAAAGATTTGACACTGCGCCATTTTGTTGTGTCATCAACAAGTGTCAGACGCGCACGAGTGATAAATTGGAAAAGTGTGTGCCTAGTGTTGTGTTGTTATGTTCAATATGTCGAAATTTATACCGAACAAAGAGCATTCGCGGACAGCATTAATTTTTTATTTTTATTTGAAGAAAACTGCTGTTGAATCATACCGATTACTTCGAGAAGCTTATGGTGAACATGCTCCATCGCAAGATACATGTGAACGATGGTTTCGGCGTTTCAAAAGGGGTGACTTCGATGTTGCAGACAAGAAACGTGGAAAACCGCCAAAAAAATACGAAGATGTGGAATTGCAAGCATTGTTGGACGAAGATGATTTGCAAACACAAAAACAAGTCGCCGAGCAATTGGGCGTTAGTCAACAAGCTGTTGCAATCGGCTACGAGAGATGGGAAAGATTCAGAAGACCGGTAGATGGGTACTACATGAGTTGAACGACAGGCAAATGGAAAAGCGCAAAAACACGTGTGACATTTTGCTCGCTCGGTACAAAAGGAAATCGTTTTTGCATCGTATAGTTACAGGGGATGAAAAGTGGATTTATTTTGAGAATCCCAAGCGCAAAAAATCATGGATAGACCCAGGCGCACCATCCACATCGACCGCAAGACCGAATCGCTTTGGCAGAAAGACGATGCTCTGTGTTTGGTGGGACCAGAGGAGCGTGGTCTATTATGAGCTGTTAAAACCTGGGGAAATGGTTAATACTAAACGTTACCAACAACAATTGACCGATTTGAACCGTTCGCTGCTTGAAAAAAAGGTCAGAATACCGAAAGAGGCAACACAAAGTCATTTTTCTTCATGACAATTCTCCATCACATACGGCAAAACCAGTTCGCGACACGTTGGAAGCACTCAGCTGGGAAGTTCTACCCCATGCGGCTTACTCACCACTTGTTTGCATCGATGGTGGTCACGCACTTGCTGAGCAGCGCTTTGGTTCGTACGAAGATGTGAAAAAATGGCTCGATGAATGTCTCGCAGCAAAAGGGGAAGATTTTTACTGGCGTAGTATTCAAAAATTGCCCGAAAGATGGGAAAAAATGTATAACAAGCGATGGAGCATACTTTGAATAAAGCACTTTTTATCATTCTTCCGAATTTAACATGTTTTTTTTAGAAAAAAAATCCGCATTTCATACTTGTACACCTGGTATATTATTGCGAGCTCTAGATGTTTTTTTTCCCTAAAAAAGTATAAACAATCATATCATATGAAAAATTATGATGAAGATCTACGATGGGGACACATACAAAGCATGCATGTAGATATTTATAATAAATGCATGTTAAATTAGCGCCGAATTCAAAAAGTGAAAGGTTATAGTAGAAAAAAATGTCATTACATTCTTTTTATTATAATTTTAATTATTGATTTGTAAGTCCGAGTCGATCTTTTTGCTTACCAGTGTAGAAACAACAGAAATTATATTATACACCCTATGAATTTACTTTCTAAAGAAAATATGACAACTACTATTTTTCAATTTATTAATTATTACTAGCCGTACCCGCGGCTCCGCTCGCGTAAACTTGATTCGCTATAATCGTTACTGCTTATTTCTTATGTTATCTAACGTAATAAAATATATCCTATAACCTGGCCAGAGAACATATGTATTTCATAAACAAAAGTGACTTTTGAGTGCTAAGTGCACTGGCAGATAGAGAGACGTTGCGTTTTATATATATTATAGATTTTTTGATAAATATTGAGTTAAGGTTTAAAAACAAAACACGGATAAGTAGTTCTCCAATGACAAGCACACTAACGGACAGACAGACAAAGAGAAATTGCGTTTTATATATATTATATAGATGATTATTATTATATAACCTGGCTCCAGAACATATGTATGAATTTAAAAAAAAAACACGTAAATTAGATAAGTGATTCTCGAGTGATAAGCGCACTAACCGACAGACAGACAGAGAGACGTTGCATTTTATATATATTGTATTCTTTGTTACATGATATTGTTAACGGTTTAGGCAGCATATTGCAAGAGAGTGCGCTAATTCTAAAAAAAAGACAGACATTGCGTTTTATATACAGTCCCTGGCCAAATTATTACACGCACTGCAAGATTTCATGTAAAATATTAATTACCGAGTGATATTGTACCGTTTTATTATTTTAAATTGATTTGTTTTTTATTTTTATATTATCCAATCAATTACCTATTTATTTGACATAAATAAAACAGCATTAATTTAGAAAAGCATAAGTTTATTAAGTTTTAAAGAAAAGTGAAATTAATGTTAGTAAAAGTCAATATTTAGTTGAGCCACCTTTAGCCGCTATCAAAGCTTTAATTCTGCGCGGCATGCTATCAGTGCAAGATTGTACTGTCTCCTGCATTTGAGGATGATGATTCCACACATGAATAATCTTTTCTAGGAGCTGGGTTTTGTTGGTAATCATATCTTTAGCCACTTCTCTTTTCATCAGCTCCCACACATTTTCAATGGGGTTCATATCAGGGCTATTACCCTGCCAATCCAACAGAGGGATATATTTTTTTTTCTGCCAAAAAAGCTTTAACAGACCGAGCAGTGTGGCAGGGAGCTCCATCTTGCATGAAAGTGAATGGTTCCCCATTTAGAAACCATTCTCTGAGCTGCGGAATCAACCGATTTTGTAATACTTCTTTGTACTGATCTTGCCTCATTATTCCTTTGACGACGTACAGACGTCCAGTGCCCTTGCCGCTGATGACTGACCAAATCATCACTTTGGTGGGATGTTTAACCGTCGACGGACGACACAATCAGGATGAAACTTTTCTCCATGACGACGACGCACATACTGAGCTTTATTCTGCAAAATTTCGAATGTGCTTTCGTCACTGAAGCAGACCTGTCAAAAATAGGAAAAATATATAAACTTCCATGTTTATTTGCTTTATTTAACTGAAAATGATAATAATGTATCAATTATTGATTAAATTGCTGTATCTTACCGATCTCCAGAAGTCCACATCTTTGTCTTGCCATTGTTTGGCCCACTTCAGGCGCTTTGCTTTCATTGCAGCTGTTAACTTGGGCTTCCTGGCGGGGGGGGCGACAGGCCTTAAAATCTAATTCTTTCAATTTTCTTCGAACAGTGCGCTCAGAAGCATTTACGCTAGCATCCTGGAGTTGTGATTTTATTACCTTTGTGGTAGCAAATCTGTTTTCTACACAAATTTTCTTCAAACATCTCTCTGACCGTGGAGTGAAAATTGGTTTTCTACCGCATCTTTTCTTTCTTTTTGGGCTTAATTCCTTCCCTGACTCAATTTTCTTTTTTATGCGTCGTACACTAGCTTCAGAAACCTCCAATCTTCGTGATATTTCTCGGTTTGTAAATGTTTTCGCAATCACAAGGGCCTTCACTTCAGCTTTTTTACGTGGTAAAAGATCGCCTTTTCTACCCATAATGAAAGTAGTCCAATTACTTTTTTAAAACACTGCATACAAAATAAACTAATAACTGAGTAGTATAAAACTGTTAAACAAACAATCACAGTCCATAAAGCCACAGAAACACGTCCGTACCTGACTCGATTCCGATCGCGACTGATACAGGTTTGTACTTATTTACGTTCATGCATCACTTTGTCAACACCGTGTTGCCATATGTTAAAAATAAATACAAATATGTAGTCTACAACAATTCTTTTAAATAAAAATCAATAATATTGTAGTTTAAATATACCATTATTGCATAAAAACTCTTAAGAAACATAAAATTACGAAAAAAAATACAGTGCGTCTAATAATTTGGCCAGGGACTGTATATTATATTCTTTGCTACATGATATTATTTCAAATTTAATGGTTTAGACAGTGTATTGTAAGAGAACGCGCTAGCGGCAAACTTTTTTCCGACTTGGTTTACTATTATCGTCACTGCTTATTCCTTATGTTACCTAACGTAATAAGATATATCCTATAACCTGGCCAGGGAACATATGTATGTTTTCGGATAAGTGGTTCTAGAGTGATAAGTGCACTAACGGACAGACAGACAAAAAAATGTTGCATTTTATATATATTATAGAAGATTATAGTTAACCTGGCCAGAGAACAAGTATATGAATTAAAAAAAAAACATGTAAAACGGATAAGTGGTTCTCAAGTCATAAGCTCACTAACGCACAGACAGACAGATAAATAGACAGATAAACGTTGGATTTTATATATTATATTCTTTGCTACATGATTGTTCCATATTTAATGGTTTAAGCAGTGTATTGCAAGAGAACGTGCTAGCGGAAAACTTTATTCCGACTTGATTCACTATTTTCGTCACTGCTTATTCATTATGTTACCTAACGTAATAAAATATACCCGATAACCTGGCCAGAGAACATATGTATGTTTTTAAAAAAAAACACAAATCGTCTCTCGAGTGTTTAAACGCACGGACAAAGAGACAGACAGACAGAGAGACTGCATTTATATATATATATATATATATATATATATATATATATATATATATATATATTATAAATTATAGATTATGAAATATTCAGGTATGTGTAGTTCCATATTAGTGATTTTACCTCATAAAAATTGAAATACTAAAATATTATTTTCATGTTCACTCTATTTTTTTTTATCATAAGTTTTGCTTACCTGCTAACAAGTTTTAATTATTAAATAACCGGTCAAGTGCAAGTTGAACTTGCGCAATTAATGTTCCGTACGTCCGAAATAAGTTTTCAAAAAAGTTTGTTTCCAATCTTTAATGAAAACTGATAACCTTTTTTTTTTTTTTTATATACCAGATAAATTGTTAACGGTCATGCACTCGTGATAACTTTCGTTCAACCGGGGGGACAGCAATTTTTCACGATTTTTTTAAAATAATACAAAGAAAAGTACGCGCGCATGTATTACATTATATATATATTTTACTCGTGTTTTCACAAGCTTTCATTTGTCACCACACTCGATGACCTAGTAAAAAAAATTTTTTTTCACTTCCGATTTCACTCCCAAAACTAACCAGGTAATTTTTTTTTTTTTGCTTTCGATTTCAGCCCCTAAAATTAAAACCTTACGTCACAATTTAACTTTCAAAACTCCACGGCTCTGATGAGGCCATCAATGTCTGTATTAGTACCAAATTTCAACTCTCTATGTCAAATAGTTTCGGAGAAAATCGGATGTGACAGACAGACAGGCAGTCAGACACCGAAGTGATCTTATAAGTGTTCCGTACGGAATACTAAAAAATGTGTGGCAACATATAAAATTTATCCGTTTATTATGTACCAGGTAGAGAATTTCTGCAAATAAAATCATATTTACCTTAAAAGCGAACTAATCCCAAGTCACTATAATTAATTCATGTTAGTTCAGGTTAGGCTAAATTACTGACTTCAACATTTTCATTTACCCTCACCTTTGTTAACACTGCATTACGTTGTGCAGTTATAATAGTATATTAGAGTTAGTAAAAGTTATAATGTCCATAAAATATGATGTGTGAATATGTCCATTTTGAAGTTTTAAATACTAAAATGAATAACCTAACCTACTTAAGATTAATACGACTTAAAAATGTACATGTGTCTAGGCAAGCTATAATAGTTACATTCTCAATACGTTCTGTACAAAAAACATAAGCATACTTCACGGTAACTTTTAACTAGACTACTGAATATTATCTAAAAAATAACTTTCAAATCTGTTAATACAGCGGCTTAAATATCATCATAAGTTAACAAATCAAATAAAGAATAAAGGTAACAAGTATCTATTTTGTTTTTTAATTTTGAGCCTTAAAATTTTTTAACATTTATATTTTTTCCCTGTAAAAATATTGTTTCCCTTATACTGCCAAACTACAAATTATACAGGTATACAAAAAAAATGTCTGTCTTTTAAGTGAGGCACTGGTTTCCTTAAGTATTTTTGGTGTTCCGTACGGAACACTTATAAGATCACTTCGGTGTCTGTCTATCTGTCTGTCTGTCACACCCGATTTTCTCCGAAACTATTTGACATAGAAAGTTGAAATTTGGTAATAATATAGGAATTGATGGCCTCATCAGAGCCATGTAGTTTTGAGAGTTAAATTTCGACTTAAGGGGTTAGTTTTGGGGGGTGAAATCGGAAGTGAAAAAAAAAAATTTTTTTACTAGGCCATCGAGTGTGGTGTCAAATGAAAGCTTGTGAAAACACGAGTAAAAAAATATATATATAATGTAATACTTGCTCACACTTTTCTTTGTATTATTTTTAAAAAAATCGCGACAAATCGCTGTCCCTCGCCTTACCTCGAAAAGTACTTTTCAAAAGAATTCTGGAATATTCTCCACGGGGTGTAGATTGAACGAAAATTATCACGAGTGCATTACCTTTAATAATTTATCTGATATATAAAAAAAACAAAAATTTCAAGGTCATCAGATTTCAGTAAAGATTGGAAACAAACTTTATTGAAAACTCATTTGGGGTATGTTTTGTGAAATCACTGATCATTTTATGCCTCTATAACAAAATTTTTTATCTTAAAAATAATCAACGTACGGAACACTAATTGCGCAAGTTCAACTTGCACTTGACTGGTTATTTTATGCTGAATTCAAAAAAACCATAAAAAAAACATCCACCTTGAGGTTTTTTTAGAGAACATACTTAGAGTTGCTAGAAATTGAAAAAAAATACATTTTAATAAATAATGTAAAACTGTATAATCATTAAAATTATGGAATAAAACTATTATTTCGGACAACTTTAAAGGTTCTGAATCTGCATTTATCATAAAAAGTTGAAAATATTAGGTTTTAGTGTTCAAGTTTAAGAAAAAACACGCATACATTACCTTTAACTAAACTACCTAGCAAAATCCTGTTTAAAATAATTTTTATTAATATTGAACAAAACTATTATTTCTCTGTTTTTTTTTTTTAAATTCTTAATCCTGACGTGACAACAAAAAATAAAGTTTTATGTTCAGTTTCAACACATAGCAATCGTATAAGTGTTATGGTCCTTTTACAACCGTCATATCAGTCCTCGGCTCAGTTTCAGTTTCAGTCGAACTGTCCGTTTTTCCTATGTGTAAAAAGGAAAAACACTGAAAACAGAACTGAAACGGAGACTGACACCTGACAGTATGGAGTTCTTTTCTTCCACCGTTTCTTCAACACAGCTAAGGCTACTGCGGTGAGATAGTCTTCATACATGAGCTATTTTACACATGTACACTTTGGGACAGTATGACAACACATGTTTGACCGCAAAACACACATAACACTTTGAAAGATAACTCGGACTGAGAACTGAACGGACGGTGTAAACACAAACCTCCTTCCGAACTGAAATGAAACGAAATCTGAAACTGAGACGGAACTGAGAACTCGTATAAGAGGACTATTAAAAGCGAGTTTTTTGTTAAAACTGAACATGAAACTTTATTTTTTGAGGTCAAGTCAGGCTTAAAAACTTCAAAAAAACATAGAATTATAGTGTTGTTGTTGTTGTTCAATATTAATAAAAATTAAAGACAATTTTTTAATTTAGCTGTTGCACATATTTATTTTAAACACCATTTTGCTACGTAGTTTAGTTCAAGGTGGTGTATACGTGTTTTTGTCTGAATACTAAAACCCAATATTTTTAAGTTTTTATGATAAATATAGATTCAGGATATTTAAAGATGTCCGAAGTAATAGTTTTATTCCATAATTTTAGTGATTATGCAGTTTTACATTATTTATTAAAATGTATTTTTTTAATTTCTGGCTTTTTTAAGTATGTTTTCTCAAAAAACCTTACGGTGGATGTCTTTTTTAGTGTTCCGTACGGAACACTTATAAGATCACTTCGATGTCTGTCCGTCGGTCTGTCCGTCTGTTCGTCTGTCACACCCGATTTTCTCCGAAACTATTTGTCATAGAAAGTTGAAATTTAGTAATAATATAGAAATTGATGGCCTCATCAGAGCCGTGTAGTTTTTGAAAGTTAAATTTTAACTTAAGGGGTTATTTTTGGGGGGTGAAATCGGAAGTGAAAAAAAAAATTTTTGCTAGGTAATCGAATGTGGTGTCAAATAAAAGCTTGTGAAAACACGAGTAAAAAATACACAGATATATATATATATATATATATATATATATATATATATATATATATATATATATATATATATATATATATATATAATGAAATACTTGCGCGCACTTTTCTTTGTATTATTTTTAAAAAATCGCGAAAATCGCTTATCTCGAAAAGTACTTATCAAAAAATTTTGAAGAAATTCTGGAATATTCTCCACGGGGTGTAGATTGAACGAAAATTATCACGAGTGCATTACCTTTAATAGTTTATCTGGTATATAAAAAAAACAAAAATTTCAAGGTCATCAGATTCCAGTAAAGATTGGAAACAAACTTTGTTGAAAACTCATTTGGGGTGTGTTTTGTGAAGTCACTGACCATTTTATACCTCTGTAACAAAATTTTTTATTTGAAATGCAATCAACGTACGGAAACACTAATTGCGCAAGTTCAACTTGCACTTGACCGGTTTTTTTATGATATTTTTGGATTAAACATAAAAAATACTTAAGAAAACACGTGCCTCAATTAAAAGACAGAGAATTTTTTTTTGTATATCTGCGTTACCATAAGTCTTTATTATTAATAAATTAGTATAAACTTCTGATTTCAATAGTTCCATTTCCTTTCTAAATGAGGAGTTACTAATAAAGTAGGTATGTATCATTGATAATTCTTAGCACATATACATCTTCTCTTGAATATAAACAAGGTTACAAATTACCATATCAATTTGGCTTAGTAGGTAGATCATCATATGTTTGATAAACACAAATACATACATAATATAGTATACAGAGCGTTTAAAACAGAGTGTAAATATAAGACGTATAGTTATTATTAGAGACCGGATTATATGCATTTGCATATTTTCATATGCATTTGCATATTTAGACCATTCTCACCGATTATTGCATATTTTACCCAAAATCTAGTAATGATGCATATTTTTTTTCCTATATATACAATATTTCTCGGTATTACTAGGCAGTTGAATTGCTCAGGGTATTGTTAATGTCGCCGTCTGGAACCGATCTTATCGCCGGGACATTACCTGCAATAGTCTAAACATCGATTAGGTTATAGTGCCAAGGGAATACCCAAAATTACTGACTTCGATAGTGCAGAGGCTATGGCAGTTCGTCAATCCAAGGAAGCATTTCACGATTGTGACATTAAAAAAAAACATAGCTTTGATTAGCACTCACTTTTCCCACATACCTGTGTATTAAAAAGCTTGAAACTCGAGGTTGGGCGTTGACCGAATCAATTCAGTTAGTGAATAAAATCCGTCAAATAAACTCCACATTGCCAGATGTATTCCCGCGTAGAGTTAAAGAAAAGTTTGAAAAAATTTTGTGCAATAACCCAGGCTTTGAATCTTGGTGTCGAATTGATAGTTTTTATTAATGGGACGGGTGAACTTTTGCCAGAAACAATAAGTGCTAACATAGCACCCAAATTTAAATACTGCCCAGTTACCTCAGTGGATGTGGAACGGTCTTTTTCCACTTATAAAAATATTTTAAGTGATCGAAGACACAATCTTACTACCCAACATTTGGAACAATACCTTATTGTTTACGTGTACAAGAATACAAATGTTAAATAATATTAAAAAATGTTAAATAATTGTTAATTAAATGTAAACATCGTCGATAACTTATTAATTTTATGCTGATTTTGAAATAAAAAACTAAAAATTACTACTTTTATTGGAGACCCGGAACTGATAGGTGGCCTTGATTCGCTGGAACATCGAAAAAACGGTTGGCGACTTGAGCCTATTCTACAAGTAACATATATTCATGGAAAGTGTTCGAAGGATGTGGCCCGTTTAATTCCCCCCCCAGAGCGGTGCATGCTAGAAGTACACGTCACGCTAATACTTCACATCCGTATGAGGTTCAGCTTGTTACTCCTCATACAACGCTTTTCAAGCAGTCATTTATATGGAGAACATCATCCCTTTGGAATAATTTGCCCAGCACTGTGTTTCCCACCGAGTACAATTTACAGCTATTTAGAATAACGTGAATCGTTTTCTCCGCACACGTGCCGCTCCTGTAGCGCTTCAGGGACTTCCCTGTAGCACGTGTGCTAAACTTATAAAAAAAAAGAACACTTTGGACAATCTCGAGTGGTTGCTCTTGGTATATCCAAGGAATTCGACATTGTTTGGCACGATGGAATGTTGGCTAAGCTATGCTCTTCTGATATGTCTGCATGCATATTTCAAGATTTTTATGTTGCATATAATCTCTAGTTATTATTAAAGATAACAGAGGTACCACCCACGGTACGTTCTGCATGTCGTCGTAAAAGGCGACAAACCAGATGGTAGATGCTCAGATCCCACCAGGCATCGTCCGAAGTGATACCATCGCAAACGGCTTAGGCTGCGTGAAGTTGCTTAACATTTCGTGGCTGTGCCGATGTTCCCGGATTTCGTGTGAAAAAGCATAGCATGATGAAGCTCCCAGGATCAAACAATTCCTGAGGAAAAATAGCCCTCCGTTTGGATTTCCGGGTAGAGGCTGGTTCTGGAGCGTCAACATACCGAGATCCTAATTTTAAAGTAGATTTTTGTAATATATGAGGCTTAAATTCGAATATAAGTTCAGTGTGGCAACTCTTGCAATCAAATAAGTCTCATGTACTCACTCTTTGTGAAACTAAGGTTTGTTCATCGATTAGCACAGGCAACTTATTGTATCCAGGGTACGATTTCTTTGTCAGTTTCGGTATAACTTTGGAATCTGTCTTTTTATCAGGAATGATGTCTCTTGCCAATAAGATGAGGCTCTGGAGTCCTGAATGTCATGTTGTTAAAAATAACGACTCAACACACCACAAGGTTTATCTGCTACCTCTGTCGACCACCAGGTGATATTAACTTTAGAACACTACAGATTAATTATCCAAGGGCCGACATTGCCATCCTGGGCGACTTTAACATCCACAACACCATGTATTTAAATGCGATCGACGAACAAGACTGCGAAACTGAGTCATTCTCAATCTATTGTGGCTTCACTCGGTTTATCAATGAACCAAGACGGAGTCCTAATCGTGATGGTGAGTTCCTTTTTTTTACCACTAATCCAGAGATTTTCACCATAATCGTAAATCCGCCGTTAAGTTCTTCCGAATTATAAACTGCTTTCGACGTTGTGTATTCTACCGTTCAATGACAGAGAGGCGTCTAAACGGATGGATATAGCTCGCTTAATTCTTCGCTGAGCTGAGCATGTTAGGAATACCCGTCGAGCTAATACATCACAACTATATGAAGTTCAGCTTATCGTCCCTAGGACAACTCTTTTCAAGCAGTCTTTTATATTATATACTTCATCCCTTTGAAATGATTTGTCCAGGACTATTTCCCACCAAGTACAATTTACAACAATTCAAGACCAACGTGAGTCGTTTTTTCTACATCCTCTTTGCTCCTGTAACGCTCTTGAGATTTCCCAGTAGCACGTGTGCTTTTCCCATAAGAAAAAAAAAATACGTAAAGCTATCAATCTTCTTTTAGCAGCCTTTTGCCATCCACTCTTGGACGTAGGCCTCTTTCTGTCTTTTCCACTCCACTCTATCGTTGGCTATATGCTGACCTATTGTTTCACGTCATCGATCCATCTTTTTGGTGGTCTTACCACACTTCTCCTGTGTCTTCTAGCTCTCCACTGTATTAAGTGTTTCGTTCACTTCTTATCCGCTTCCTGTCTAGCGACGTGTCCTACCCAAGTCCATTTTAGAGTTGCCACACGCTTTATGACATCCTCGACCTTGGTTCGTAGACGTATTTCCTCGTTACGCAAATGGTCTCTAAGCGTTACTCTCAGCATAATTCGTTCTATAACTCTCTTGGTAGTTTGAAGTTTATTAGCTGTTATCACGGTTAATGTTGCGGTTTCTAATCCATACGTCATCACACACGTGTTAAAAACCTTGGTTTTCAGATTGATCGGGACATCAGGACTTTTTAAGACGTGACCCAGTCTTCCAGTGGCTGTCCATGTCATTATAGTTCTCCTACTCAATTCGGCTTTTTGGTTCTCTTTATCAAGTTTCATTTCATGACCTAGGTAAACATATTCTTTTACTTTTTCTATTTTACTGCCTCCAACATAGACTGATATTTCGTCTAGAGTAAAGATTTTAGTTTTTATTAAATTCATAGTTAGCCCAACTTTTTTTGAAGCTGCCTTCAGATCTTGGACCCTCTCCTGTAATTCTTGTAAGTCGTTGCCGATCTAAACTACATCGTCAGCAAAAGGGAGGTGGATCAAGTATCTTCCATCAACACTTATTCCTCTCTCCTCCCAATCCAGTTGTTTAAAGACGTTCTCCAAAGCCAGTATAAAAAGTTTCAGCGAAATACTGTTGCCGTGTCTTATTCCGCGTTATAGAACTATTTCATTGGTTGTTAAATCATCACTGATTGTAACTTGTAGTATAGCCTTTTCGTATACGTATTTAAGAAAGTCTCGGTATCTTGAATCTATTCTAGCATTATTCATAGCTTGAAATAAGGCTACAGAATCGAAAGCTTTGTTGTAATCAATTAAAGCTAAATGAACTGGGACATTATAGTCATTGCATTTTTCGATTAGAATTTTGATGTTTTGTATCTGCTCGATGGTACTGTAACCTTTTCGAAATCCCGCCTGTTCTGGTTGTTGATAATCTTCTAATTTGTTTGTGAGTTTGTTGGTTACTATCTTTGTGAGTATTTTATATAGGTGTGGGAGGAGACTTACTGGACCATAGTTTTCTAGTTTGTCCCCTTTTTTGTACAGAAGAATTACTTGAGCATTTAACCAATTGTCGTGGATCGTACTGCTTTGTAGACACTTGTTTAACAGTACTTCCATGGATTATAAATAGACGAATGGATGGACGAATAATGGATTATAAGTAGACGAATTCAAGATCGGATCATTAACATAAACGCCATGTCAGACAGAGTTATATATAAGCTCAATAGTTCTTTCTTATTTTGTTGTTTTTTTAATGGCAGAAAGATTGACGTTCGCATTTTCCTGGCCAGTCTTTTTTTTTAACTTTCATATCATTAATTCAAGATATAGTCTCCTTTCACTCAAACTATTCACCAAAACTATTTTCGATTTTTACTGCTGCAATATTTTTATTAAAACTGGTGGCTCTTGAAATAAGAGATAAGCGGTGAAGTGCAAGTTGAACTTGCGCAATTAGTGTTCGGTACGTTGATTGCTTTTAAAATTAAAAATTTTGTTACGGAGGAATAAAATGATCAGTGACTTTACAAAACACACCCCAAATGAGTTTTCAACAAAGTTTGTTTCCAATCTTTACTGAAAACTGATGACCTTGAAATTTTTGTTTTTTTTTTATATACCAGATAAATTATTAAAGGTAATGCACTCGTGATAATTTTCGTTCAATCTACACCCCGTGGAGAATATTCCACAATTTTTTAAAAAATTTTTGATCGGTACTTTTCGAGATAAGGGGGGGACAGCGATTTTTCGCGATTTTTTTAAAATATTACAGAGAAAAATGTGCGCAAGTATTACATCATATATATATATATATATATATATATATATATATATATATATATATATACATGTATATATTTTTACTCGTGTTTTCACAAGCTTTCATTTGACACCATACTCGATGACCTAGTAAAAAATTTTTTTTTTTTCACTTCCGATTTCACCCCCCAAAACTAACCCCTTAAGTCAAAATTTAACTTTCAAATCTACACGGCTCTGACGAGGCCATCAATTCCTATATTATTACCAAATTTCAACTTTCTATGACAAATAGTTTCGGAGAAAATCGGGTGTGACAGACAGACAGACGGACAGACACCGAAGTCTTCTTATAAAGTGTTCCGTACGGAACACTAAAAATGTAGTTTATTTTAAGATACCCTTGGTAAAGAACAGTAACTTTTCAGGTTAAACAATGGTCGTTGATGATTTTTTTTAAAATAAGTAATTAATTTGAAAAAAAAAATACGTGTATTTTAGCCTACAAATTTCGATGTTATGGAAAATACGTGTTACCAATATATTTTTAATTTTCCAATTACTATTGTAACATATATAACTTTCGATTTTAATTGGCACTTAATGGTGGTACTACATATACGTTTATATTATTTAATCGAAACTGAAAATTAAAGTTTTCGTGGCACTTACTTTATTTTTGGTTTTATTTGCAGGTCTGGTGTCAAGATGCGGAGTTCAATCCACAAGTTGCAGCAACGTGTAAAGCAGATCACACAATGCACATTAAAGTAGTATTTAACAATTCATTTTTATGGTATAATCCATGCCAGAGACTATAGAACACCAGCCTGTATGTCCGTAGGAGACGGTAGTAAAACAGTTACCCTCAATATTAGTTTGCTGGCCCCTCCAGGTTCTTCGGAATACTGTGGATTATTATCTAATAATGTAAGTACATATTGTATTGTAAAATGTTCTGTTGAAAAAAGAATAAGAATTTGGTATAAAAGAAAAATATTTATATTTATTTAAAAACATATATATATATATATATATATATATATATATATATATATATATATATATATATATATATTTATACGTAAGATTATTCCTAGGTCATCATTGCAACTGGTCACAATAGAAAAAAGTATTGCTTACAAGTAGTGCAGAAAAGTAGTATGGTAAATCTTCCGAGATTTCGAAATGATATGTGTTTGCGTTTGCTTCTGTCTTAAGTTTTTTAAACACACATCATGTTTGTGTAACGATTTAAAGACCTACAATTTTGGGATAGATGTCCTGCCAGTACCTTATTCTGAATGTAAGAAGTTAACATTACATAACTTAGAGTATTAACTTATCCTTTTAGGATGTGACAAAATTTCTCCATTTTCATTCATAATCTTTAAGTATATGGTAATTTACACTATAAATTTTAGTATTCAACGCCCCTCTTTCATGTATATATATATATATATATATATATATATATATATATATATATATATATATATATATATATATATATATATATATATATATATGTTATATGGGTTACAGGGAAAGTCGTCCTTGATAATTAAGGACTTTATAGTTTAGGTCGTTTCTGACCGATTTGATTCCATGACATAATGTCCTAAACTTAACCGTTTTCGAGATATTGAAGTTTAAAGATTTTCTAAAAAAAACATGTTTTTTTTTGCTTTTATATCGTTTTTTTTTTTATTAGAGGTTCTCGAGTGCGATTTTTGGTTATTTTTTAGTTAGTCTGTATGTCAAGTATCAAAAATCATCAAAAAAATTTGAACTAGTTACTAACAGTTTCAAATGGTGGCTTGTTAATGTTTCTAAATTACGAATTTATACCAAATGTTTCCTACTTTAAATCAATAAAGAGAAAAAAAATGTATGGAAGTTATTCTGCAAATTATTTTAAAAACTTTTACGTCTTTTTAGCTATCAAAAAAGGTATAATACTCGGAGTTTAATAGGAAAACTGTACACAGAATGACACCTAAAGCGGGCTCGGGTAGCAAAAGGTAAATTTTTAGTTCTAGGTGAAAATACGAAAACTACACAAATAAAACAAAAAACCTTGCAATTTAATATTTTTTATTAATTATAATTCATGTTCTATATGGTCGCCCCTATTTCTAACACAAATTCTCATTCTTTTTCTTAAATTACTTTTCACAACGCTGGTTGTGAGGTGCCGCCTCATTTCGTCAGCCGCATCAATTATTTTTTATCTTAGGACATCCACGTTTTCGATAGGAGTCATCTGGTCGTATACGAGACTTTTCATGTGACCCCACACATAAAAATCCATCGGTGTTAGGTCTGGGCCAAGGTATGGGTCCGCCTCTTCCAATCCATTTGTTGGGATAATTGTCATTGAGCCATGCACGAACACTTCCTCTGTAGTGAGCTGGGCAGCCATCGTGTTGAAAGTACATGTTTTGTCTCAAACCAATAGGTAGGTCTTCCATCAAATTAGGTAAATCGTTCCGCAAAAAATTGAATGGCGAGGAATACGACAAGTAATTTAAGAAAAAAGAATGAGAATTTGTGTTAGAAATAGGGGCGACCATATAGAACATGAATTATAATTAATAAAAAATATTAAATTGCAAGGTTTTTTGTTTTATTTGTGTATTTTTCGTATTTTCACCTAGAACTAAAAATTTCCCTTTTGCTACCCGAGCCCGCTTTAGGTGTCATTCTGTGTACAGTTTTCCTATTAAACTCCTAGTATTATACCTTTTTTGATAGCTAAAAAGACGTAAAAGTTTTTAAAATAATTTGCAGAATAACTTCCATACATTTTTTTTTCTCTTTATTGATTTAAAGTAGGAAACACTTGGTAAAAATTCATAATTTAGAAAGATTAACAAGCCGCCATTTGAAACTGTTAGTAACTAGTTCAAATTTTTTTGATGATTTTTGATACTTGACATACAGACTAACTAAAAATAATCAAAAAAATCGCATTCGAGAACCTCTAATAAAAAAAAAATCGATATAAAAGCAAAAAAAAACATGTTTTTTTTAGAAAATCTTTAAACTTCAATATCTCGAAAACGGTTAAGTTTAGGACATCAAATCATAGAGTCAAATCGGTCAGAAACGACCTAAACTATAACGTCCTTAATTATCTAGGACGACTTTCCCTGTAACCCTGTATATATGTATATATATATATATATATATATATATATATATATATATATATATATATATATATATATATACGTATGTTTTGTAAAATCGTATATTGAGGTAAAATTATGAAATAAATTAATATTTGGTGCTTAATTATAGCAGCAATTTTTTGGGGCATGCTGCGTACAAGTCTAGTATATTCAGTTGTACTTATGGCATCCCACTCATCCATCAAAGCACTTTTTAGCGCTGCTTTTGATGTTATGCTATGCTCCCGTATCTTGCGCTTCAGAATACCACAAAGATGCTCAATGGGTTTAGATCTGGAGACTGCGCCGGCCAATCCAACAAAATAATGTTATTGTCTCTAAACCGGCATATCGTAGCCGCTGATTTATGACAAGGTGCATTATCTTGCTGGAATTTGATGTCGTCTAAATTAGTGTCGCCAAAAATGCGCTTTAGCGAAGACATCAGTACAGTTTCTAGTACATGTATGTACTTTTGGCTGTTCATGCGGTCTTCACAAACGAATATTTCGCCGACATCTTTAGCAGCCATGCAGCCCCATATCATAATGCTGCCTCCTCCATGTTTTACAGTAGGTACCACGCAATCTAGTTGGTATTCCTCGCCGACACTCATGTCACACCTGACGTTCCGAATAGCTGTAAGAATAGAAAAAATACTCAATTAAAAAATTAGTTATTATTTTGACTAAAACGGATTAAATCAAGAGTAATTGCATGAAGTTATTTGTTAAAATAAATCATATAAAAACTTATCTCAAAGTTGGATTCGTCGAACCATACTACATTAGACGAATCCTCTTCGCTAAAATATTGGTGCTTCAGAGCCCACTCTAAGCGTTTCTTCCTATTAGTCTATGAAAGCCAAGGCTTCTTTCTTGCTTTGCACTCTCTTAATCCAGCTTCTGTCAGTCTTCTCTTTACCGTTCGAAAACTAATCGGCATCCCAATCTCTTTCGAGCTCAGATGATTTTTTTTTTTGATTTTAAGTAGACTCGCTGATGAGTTTTCTGTCCTGTCGCTCATTAGTCTTACGTTTTTCTGCCCGTTCTCATTTTGTTGGCATGGGAGCCAGTCACCACAAACCTTTTAATAGCACATTGCACTGCGCACCGATAACATTTCACAAACTTGGCTATTTCTACTTGGGACTTGCCTTGTTCATGTAGGGTTTGAATTTAAATTCGTTTTTCGATACCAAGCTCACTTTTCTTAGGCATTTCTCAAATATAAGAATGTCCAGTTCACAAATAAAACACGCACGGAAGCTTCTTGACACTACAAGTGGTAAAGAGAGACTGATAAAACATTAAAAATATTTTTCAAAAAACCTCATTATCGCAATTTTGTGGGCCAGATGTTTTATGGACCTGTAAAAGAGATTATCTATTGTTTAAGTTAGCTTTTGTCAGCGCCGCGCCGCCTATAGTATTCTTAAAACAATTAGTCTTTTTTTTAATATTTTATGAGTTTCACGTGTTTATTAGGGGTGCCTAATACTTTTAGCCAAGGCGTATGTATGTATATATATACATATATATATATATATATATATATATATATATATATATATATATATATATAACTGACAAAAAAATGTTTTTATATTTGGCGGTGCTACCAGCTGAAAACCTTCTATTATGTGTAAATAGAGATCTCTGAAATTTGGGGCGACAATGTAAACCCAAGTTATGAGCAATTAAAAGACGTTTTAAATGGACAAATAAGTCAAATCTCAAACTTAGGGTTACTTTACATTGCACACATTATTTTTTTGAGGAATAAATTGCATAGATAACACAAGGGAACAGCTCTTGTACGGTAAAAGGTAGTTTTGGTTCCTTGTTAAAGTAAATTTTTGTCGTTCAACCTAGAAGCTTTTTCGATAAATTGAGATCCCTGGTGAGATCATTTAATTCATTTTGATTGAAGCGTTGAGGAACTGATGACGTCCCCTCATAGTCACTGTTAGTTTCATTAGCATCAGAAGAGCGATCAGAGGGAAAATATTCGTCATCAGAGATATGTGGTAGCTGATGAAATGTTGGAATCGGTATTTCATCTGAGTGCGGGATAGGGCGTATTGCCGAGTCTAAATTGGGATAAGTCCACTTACTGCGGTTATTTCGATTGATTCCATTAGTATTTACTAAACAGAAATAACAATCATTGAAGTGGTTTTTTGGTTCTCTCCAAACCATTGGTACGCCGAATTTTAGACATTTTCTTTTCCCGGTAGTCCACTGCCGTAAATGCTCTGTACAAGTTTTACATACGAGATGCGGGGCCCACGTTTTGTCCTGATCACCAAGCTGAACTCCAAAGATACGCTCGCTTTACAAAGTCAGTAATAGTTTGTCTGTTTTGTTGAAACATGTATTCTCCGCATATATAGCAAAACACATCAGGTTGATTTACACAACTTCTTCTTGAACTGGAACCTGAACTCATTTTAATTCTGTTCAATAACACAAAAACACTCTTTTCTTAACATAAAATAACACGCCGAATTCGATCTACTCTCATTAGTAAGAACGCACAAACTGAGGAGACTTACCCGAGTTAGGTGATTAAAAGGGTCAGTTCAGGTACCTGATAGACAATGGTTCCACTATTTATAGATTTACCTGGAATTTACTCAATTACAGACTGACAATAAAACCATTGTACCTACATTAATGAATATATAATAATTTTAGAACTCTCATAAATGAATATACTGAATAAAAACCACATTGGTAGATAAGTTGATGTATCTAAAAAAGTAGAGCTGATAGAGAAAAACGCATTGCATGTATAGATTTAGCGTCCTAAATATAGTTAAAATCAGCTCTAAAATCCCAGGCACCAAGACAAAAATATTTTTTTGTTGCCCTGTGTAATCAGGGATGACAATTTCAAATAAACTTAGGTCACGTGCAACTGCAACGACCAAGTCAACTCAAGTTATGAGCAATTAAAAGACGTGCACAAGTAGGCCAAATCTCATATTTAATGGTTACTTTTTGTTGCGCACCTTATTTTTGAGGTATAAATTGCATAGATATCCAGAACTGGCAATTATGAACAAATTTAGACCACGTGCAGCCATGAGCGACCAAGTAAAGACGTACAGAATTCAAAAATAGGCTACTATTTATTTTTATTTATTTATATTATATAGGCTACTAAAATAACAGACAGGAAAACTAACCTGACAGGCAGAAGGCGACATATGGGATTTTTCTTTATTATTAAATTTAGAAGATAAATGAGTTCATGGGTGGATTCTGCTTCACCTAAAACCCAAAAAAATGATTTTTTTGGGTTTTGGATTTGGGTTTGGGATAGATTACACAGCCCCACAAAAAAAAAAAAGTGGGGTATACTTTTGATGCGATATATCAGATCCGTAGTATTTTTGCCCGCTGATCACGAATCTGACGTCAGAATATCGCCATCACATCTCGATTTTTTTCTAACCTCAAAAAATAGGTAAAAATTAAGAAAAATATACTCCTAAAAAATTGATTCAAGTTTTTTTTTTTTTTTTTTTTTCATGAATCCAAAGATGTATTAATATGTATTCGGACACGCTAAGCTAATATTCATCGGTCGGATTGAGCCATACAGTTCTGTTTTCTTTCTAACCTCAATAAATCAGACAGATATAGTGCTTCTCGAATGCAAAAACGAATTCAAATTAAAATTCAACCGATCCTTACCAAATTTGGTACACGGGGATTTTTTGGGTCGCTGATCACGAATCTGAGGTTGGATTTGCAAAATTCAAGATGGCAGATTTTTATTCTTCTACCTGCATCCAGGGCACCTCCACGTGGTGACGGTGGGCAACGGTGTTACTCCACTAGCCGGCAGAGTCCCTAGATAACGGCTTAGATGCCGTCATGGCAGGTAGAAGAAAGAGAATTACGATGCAGGGACTCGGAAACCCAGTATCGGCGGTTGGTCAGGGTGGGAAAGCGGGCCCGCAGCCGTCGTCATCCAGCGACCGTAGCTCTTCATGTGTGGGTGACTTGGCTCATGTAGAGTATAATGCTACAAGAAAACGGTCTCATGGTACAAGGACTTTTCATAAGTGCGATAAAAACAGTGATTCATTTTGTTATATTTGCTGTCAACACGTATTGAGTAAAATGGGGTCACCGATAACGGATAAGATAAAAACCTTATATAAGGATTGTTTTAACATTGAAATACAACACCAGGATACAGATTGGGTTCCCCACATCATTTGCAGTTCTTGCAAAATAATGTTGTACATCAATAAGAAGGCGATTAAATATTCCAGACCAGCAATATGGAATAGACCATACAGTGAAAATGATTGCTACATTTGTATGAATGTTGTATCTAGGCATAACCGAAAAAATAAAAGCACTATTACTTATAACGATGTTTCGACAGTAACAAGACCAACTAAACTAATTCCGCCTCCTGAACCACTTGATGCTGATGTTATGGAAACAAATGATTTCACCTTATCAGTTCATGTCGAAAACATTGAGACTGTCGAAAAAGATTCAACCACTGTTACTAATGAATGTTCTAGTGATAACCTATCATATACCAGTGATACAGATAAAGAATTTCTACCATACAACCGTAAACCAGAACCAATACTCGTATCATAGACAGAACTTAGTGATCTAGTCAGAGATTTAGGCTTATCCAAAGATGGTTCAGAGCATCTTGCTTCCTTTTTAAAGAAAAGACATTTACTTAAGCCAGAAGCTACGATTTCTTATTATAGAAACAGAGATGAAGAATTTCGAAAATATTTCACAATGGACGAGAAATTGTTACTTTCATATTGTACCGATGTAAAAGGTCTAATGGATGAATTTCAAAATAACTCATACGATCCTGAAGAATGAAGACTGTTCATTGATTCTTCTAAACGGAGCATTAAGGCAGTTTTGCTGCATAATACCAACGTTTACGCTCCCATTCCGATTGCTCATTCCACAGTTATGGAAGAGCAATATGAAAAAAAATGAAGCAGCTTTTGATAAAAATAAAATATGCTGATCATAACTGGAAAATTTGTGGAGATGTGAAAATTGTAACAATATTGCTTGGCCAACAGTCAGGGTTTACACTTTATCCCTGTTATAAATGTCTGTGGAATAGCCGAGACAGGGAACGTCATTATAAGAAAAAAATTTGGCCAACAAGAGAATCGTTCATTCCTGGTGAAAATAATGTATTGTTTCCATCATTGGTAGATCCAGGAAAAGTTCTTATTCCCCCGCTTCACATTAAGCTTGGACTTATGAAGCAATTCACGAGAGCATTAGATACAAACGGCCCATGTTTCAAATATTTGCATAAAAAATTTCCGAAATTTTCTGAAGCTAAAATTAAGGCAGGCGTATTTGACGGGCCACAAATAAGAAAATTGTTTCAAGATTCATTATTTGTTACTAAAATGAATAAAGTTGAAAAAGCTGCTTGGCTTAGTTTTTAAAGAAGTCGCAACAAACTTTTTGGGAAATAATAAAAGCCCTAAGTACAAAGAAATAGTCAAGAAAATGGTAAAAAATTTTCAAACATTAGGTTGCTTAATGAATCTAAAATTACATTTCCTGGACTCCCATATCGATGATTTCCCAGATAATCTTGGTGACTACAGTGAGGAGCAAGGGGAACGGTTTCACCAAGATCTGAAAATCATAGAAAATCGGTATCAAGGACGATGGGATGACCATATGCTAGCGGACTATTGCTGGTCGCTAAAAAGAGAACAAATCCTCAAAAGCGTTTGGGCAGAAAGCCTTTGAATAGGTCATTCGCGGAAAAAAGAACAAGATATAGCCAAAAAAAGGAAAGTTAGGCACGGGTCTAACCTTCGCAATTCTAGGGCTTAAGGGTCTATTATTTGAGAGTATATGATTTAAAAGTCCTGGTTTTGAGTTTATTGGGTCTCATTTTTCAAGTTACAGGGTTATTGAGGTCTATTTTTTGAGGTTACAGGGTGTGGGAGTCTAAGGTTTCAGGGTTTAGGGTTTAAGAGTATCAGGTTTGAGGATTCCCCAACTGTATACCAAATTTGGTAGGAATCGGTTGGTTTTCAAAAATTTTGTCCGCCATCTTGGATCCGCAATTTTGAATTTTGCAAATCCGACCTCAGATTCATGATCAGCAACCCAAAAAAAAACCCCCGTGTACCAAATTTGGTAAGAATCGGTTGAATTTTAATTTGAATTCGTTTTTGCATTCGAGAAGCACCATATCTGTCTGATTTATTGAGGTTAGAAAGAAAACAGAACTGTATGGCTCAATCCAACCGATGAATATTAGCTTAGCGTGTCCGAATACATATTAATACATCTTTGGATTCATGAAAAAGCTTGAATCAATTTTTTAGGAGTATATTTTTCTTAATTTTTACTAATTTTTACCTATTTTTTGAGGTTAGAAAAAAATTGAGATGTGATGGCGATATTCTGACGTCAGATTTGTGATCAGCGGGCAAAAAATACTACGGATCTGATATATCGCATCAAAAGTATAACCCACTTTTTTTTTTGTGGGGTTGTGTTATCATTTGTCTCTTGGCGGGGAATTTGGATTTTTTAAAATTTGAAGTCCAAAATTGTTTAATAAAATATCAAAAACATTTATGAAGAAAAAGTGTTTGGAACTTTTGTTTATAGTAGTATAGTGCTACAGGGAAGTCCCTAAAACGCTGTAAATTGTACTCGGTGGAAAACACAGTCCAGCATGTAAAATTTAAACATTTATTTTTTGATTTCAAGTGATATATATGACTTGTTTTACAATTAATAATTAAAAAATTCTGATTTTCGTAAAACTGCAACAGTCGCACGGACCATTATTGAATATTTTACCCTATTACTTGTAGTTTAAGGTTTTTCGTATTTTAAAGGACCCTCTAGCGTCCTAATTTATTGCCTAACATAAAAGAATAAATGCAAACTAGATAATTCTTTTTACGTTAATGGTTTTTTGTTTATTCAATTTGCGAAATGTTGGTAATTTATTTTTTGTGTGCTGTATAGAAAATGTCTTTCTCATCTTTAGTAAACACTAGTTTTCTTTTAGTTTTTTGCAATCAAATTGTAACGCTAGAGCACAGTAAACACACTATACAGTAGCGAAACTCAAGGATAATCGCATAGGAAAATCAGGTTCGTTTTTAGAAGGTCACGTGGCAATCCGCCATGTTAAAAGTGGACCAGCGCGAGATTTGAAATACAAATAAAGTTGTGCAAAGTTTTATCATTCAAAATCATAGATATAGAAATGTTTGAAAATTTTTGATTTGTTATTTAATGCAGCATGAGTAATATAAAAGTTAATGCAGCATGAGTAATATAAAAAAAAAAACAAAAAGAATGGAGCACTTTGTTAGAAAATAAATGAATACAGGTGAAAAACTTAGGAAGGTATTTGATGGAATTCTTCATATTCAACTTCAGTTTTTAATAACCTTATCCAAAATTTCAAAAGTCTATCAAAGTTAAACGTCACTGTTTGAGGTTAAAGTTTTATTTACATCATTTTTCAAGTAAATTTGTGATTAAAGATGTTTTTTAAGGACTAAATTAATTTAATTTTAATTGTCATTACTAAGATGTCAACATCTTCTAAAATAAGAGCATTTTTTTCTAAGCAGTGTTGTGTGGTTTGGTGTGATAGATCTCTCGTTAATTAAAAAACACTGTATCTACTTTTTTGGTACTTATTTTTCCTTAAACTACAAAACTATATTGTGTAACTTCGAGAAAGGTTAATATAATATTATTAATGAATTAAGAACGTATATGTATAGACCTCTATTTTCTATGTGAATGATTCTTAGAGGTTCTATACCATTTTGTGTTCTGTTATCTGTATTGCTTTTTGATAATGTAATTAACGCTTACTTTTATTTACAATGAATTAATATTTAGATTAAAAAGAGTCAATACAGTAATTTCGTAATTATAGTTACATACAATACTTAGTTATGACCAAGCTGACTTGTCAATTATAACTACATTGGGAATGTGGAATCTTTGGCACAATGACACTACTCAGTATATATCACCACTACACCAAACATTTTATTTTTGCACTCGACGCGCGTTTCGCTAACCATATTAGCTTCATTAGGAGAAATGATTGACTCATATAAACTGAGTATTATCAATTACAGTTTAAAAGGAAAATAACTATATTTAATTTATAATATAGGTATACAACAATAGAAATAAGTTCTTTATAGGAGGAATATTATTAACAGGTAACTAAATCTTTCAAAATTTTAATAGTAACCATAATTACCATCAAAATGGACTTCGATTAGTTGTACTGTCCATTTAACGAACTTATTTTCAGAATATTTTACCCTCTGGCACACATCGCCTGACAAAATCATATTACAAAAATTTCTTTGGAATCGCATTAAAATTTTTCTTATTTTAATAGCATATTTGATTCAATAATCCATTTATATCAGTTATTTCAATAATCCCATTCCCCAGTGGTTTTGTGATATCAACACGACACTTAATATTTAAACTTTCAAACCCAGCTTATAAGAAAATAAAATATACTGTCTAAAATTTGAAAATAATAAATATGTTGTTATAGGTTCTGTATTCCTTACAATATATTCACAGAAACTTTTGAAGGATTGGCATGAAAAAGGAGCAATGCAATTTATAGAAAAAAATAGAAAAAAAAAGTCACTTTCAGAGTATTAATTGTACTTGCAATTAATTAATTAAAAACCAGAATTTGGAGGATTATTTATTAATCATAAAAAAATTACACAGGCACACAAAAAAAGTTTTTCACTACCGAACAGATCGCTATACCTATATGTATTTTTAGGCGCTGAAACCGAATTCGAGGTCAGAATTGAGCAATCACGTCAGGATTTTTAAATAACCAGCCGAACTAAGTTTAGAAATAAATTTCAAGCTTTAATGACCAAATCACTCTACCAATACGAACGTTTTATTAAATCAATCAAGGTTCCCTGGAAGGCCATCTCTTGAGCAAATACGCCTAAACAGAATGTACATTAGTAATGATAATATTGTTTCATGCATATTGTATTTTTTCAAAGATGCATTTAAGATAGTGAAAAGTTGTCTTGTGAAAGCAAGCAATAGAGATTTATTAAAATAATCAACAACTCCAACAACTTTAATCGCATACCATGATTTCTATGAAATCATTGTTTCAACTAAAAACAGAGGAACTGCAAAAAAAAAATCATTAATGCAGCAACTTAAACTTTGACGGATAATACTGTTGATGATTACATGTGATGTAAATAAGGCATAATTAAATTTAGTTATGATTTAGAATAATAGTCTTAGCGCGCCCTGATTGAGTTAGAAATTTCATATTTGCAAATTTTAGAGCATAAAAAAGTGTGACTCGAGCAAATAATTTGCGAAAATACATGGAATATTGCAATTCTCAACGGCACAGCAATAACCTCCTTTCCCCATGATTATATAAATTGTTTCTCAACCTTTTCGATTCTCTTCACTTACAAAGGTTTTTAATTCTCTTTTTCTACAAACTCCCTTTCTTTCTGTCTTTATATTCATATAAACTGCAGTCACGTCAAGAAACGATGAACAATACATTTCCAAAGACACATTCCGAGATCGGATGTAAACACTGAGCGTCCATTTTGAAAAAGGACCCGCCACTGTCGACGCACGCGCCGTCAAAATCTGGTCACCAAATTGGAGCTCAGTTTCGCTACTGTAGTATGTTTACTGTGGCTAGAGTCTACTTAAAAAAACAAAAACTTCAAACTGCACACTAGATGCTAAAAATATTCGATAATTGTCCTTACGACAGTGGTGCTTTTGTTTGTTGTGTTGTGAAAGAAGTAAAACATGGCTTAGAATCAACAAATAAATTTTAAAATTCTTCTATCATTCTAGCCAATGTATTTCAAATTCAAGACATTAAAATCTCAAATCACTATATTTTTATAAGTCAAAAACTGACAAAATGCAATTTTTGTCTAATCGATCTAAAATTTTGCACACTACCATAAAATGCAATGCTAAATCCTTTTTCTAATAACTATTCTCTATATTTTAAAATTTTTTAAAAAAGTTACTTTTTAGACTTTAAATTTAATATCGGATTGACATAAACTGTGAAAATTACTACTGTATAGGCAACCTATGGCACGCGTGCCATCTCTGGCGCGCCAAGCAATTTTGAATGGCACGCGTACCTATTCAAAGTTTACACATTAATTCTGTAATCTGTGACATGTTTCGAAATTAAGTAAATAATCGAAGACAGTATTACTTTAACGATACAAACAAAAACGATATATTATATAGGTCACTAGGTATTATTACCAAAAACTACAAAATATATATTTTGTAATTTATAATTTTTACTGAATGCATTTGTTTGGCTTTAATTTCGGCAAGTATTAAAGACGGCAAGCCTCAAAATATAAGCCTAGGCAAAAACACAAATAAACGTCCTCAATTCAGATCAAAAGAGCCGCTATAAGGCGGTTTTTGTTTGACTTGACTTCAATCGTTCCGATGCGCGCCGCAACTCTTTTTATATTGCCGAACTTTAGTTTTTGTTAGATTTAACTTCTAGGCGGCCCTTTGATTACAAGAAGCGCGTCGTAGATAATAATTTTTGTTGTAAGAAATTTAATAAACGTAATTATTGGAATTTTCTAGAAACATTATTTTTCTATAGATAGCAAGTGGCTACACGTTTGGATCATTTAGTATAGAAGTAACATCCGTTCCAGTCAATAGTCGTCGAAAAGTTTAAAAATTAAAATTACGTTTCGTTATGGCCGCGAAGAAACAGAAGGTAGACGTTCGATCATTTGAAACTACATGGACAACAGATTACGGTTTTGTACAGCAAAACGATCGGGCCATTTGTGTTCTATGTCGGGAAAGCGTAGTTTTCCGGACATCTAGTGTTCAACGACATTTCCAGATAAAACATGAATCGTCATTTAAAGATAACGCTGATAAAAGGGAGGCAATACAAAGAGCAAGTAAACAATACGAGAAACAGTCAACATTCTTTAGCAAAGTTTTCCAAGGAAAAATTCAGGTAACTGAATGCAGTTTCAAAATTGCACAATCGTTGGCACAAAAGTATAGGCCGTTCACTGACGGAGAATTTATAAAGCAAACGTTTTTGAGTACTGGCGAGATTTTATTCGACGACTTGCCCAATAAGGATACAATATTGGCCAGGATTAGGGATATACCGGCATCAGCGCGGACCATCGAGAGACGAATTACCGAAATGACAGAAAATGTCCAAAAACAGCAGAGAGACGCTATCAAACGGAGTTTTGTATTTAATGTAGCATTGGATGACATTGCCCGTCTGCCAATCGTTACGTGATACTTCGATGATGGCAGTGTGTATGAAGAGCTGATTTGTCTGCTCACATTGCAGGGAACTACAAGAGGAGAGGATATATTTTTAGAATTTGTTAAACATTTTGAAAAGCGGAACATTGATTTAAATAAAATTTTTTGCGTAACGACAGATGGCGCTCCTGCTATGATTGGGAGACATAAAGGATTTGTTTTCCTTCTTACTGAACGCATGGGTCGATCAGTTTTGAATTTTTCATTGCATAATTCACCAAGAGAGTTTGTGCGCTAAAATCTCCGCTGAAAGTTTAAAATTCGTGATGGATAGGGTGGTTAAAATAGTTAACTACATTGTCGGTCGTTCTTCACTGATCCATAGACAATTTAAGGCGTTTCTGCAGGAATTAGAAAGTGCATATTCAGATTTACCATTGCACAATAATGTGCGGTGGCTCAGCCGTGGTAAAGTGCTCTCTAGATTTGTGCAATGTCTGGGCGAAATTAAATCATTCTTGTTGGAAAAAAATCAAGTGGATGCTTATCTTGAACTAGAAGATTAGAACTGGATCTCTATGTTAATGTTTCTTACTGATATTACAAACCATCTCAGTGAACTCAACTTAAAGTTACAAGGTTCAGGCAAAACAGTTCTGGATTTATACGAATCCTGGAAATCATTCAAATTAAAAATTGATTTATTTATCAGCGATATTACTACAAACACATATAAATATTTTCCAAATTTAAAAAACTTATATATCCAGTGTCGACGATGATGCACTAGTAGACGAAATGCTTAATATATGAACTAATTTAAGAGAGGAGTTTATCGAGAGGGGTCAGGATTTTGATAAACATGGTCCTATGTTCTCTTTTTTAATCAAACCAGATTTAATGGATTTTTCCAGTAGTTGCTTTGGCATATCTCTTTTCTCATGGATGGACATTAATGATTTTGATCTTCAATACATTGAATTTAAAAGCTCCGAGTTATGTAGATTTGTAGAATTAAGAAGGGTATTAGAAGGTGACTGCCAGAACCATTCAAACGAGATACTAGTTGTTGGATGAGTTTACCAGAGAAATTTATTTGTCTTAAGAAAGTAGCGTTTGCCATGCTTACAGCTTTCGGATCATCCTATATCTGTGAACAACTTTTTTCCCCTATGAGAGTGCCGTACCGAAGCAGGCTGACAACAGACAACTCGGAAGCATGTGTGACACTGAAAATAACCAGACATAAACCGGATATAAGAAAACTCTCTAAAGAACTTCAAGCACAGGGTTCACACTAGGTCCTAGGACTAGTATAATAAAATTATTTGTTAAATGTCAAAATTTTTTTGTAATTAAACCTTCTAAAAGCAAGATTTTAAGTTAATTTAAGTTAATTTTTGTTAATTTTAGTTTTAGTAAGTACCTATGTCGGCACGCAAAATGTTGTACGGATGAAAACTGGCACCCCTTAGTTAAAAGGTTGCCGACCCTTAGTATAGGGTAATCTTTTAAGGTAGTGACAAGTTATTCATTTTAAAATGTTTCTTTAAATTGTAGGCTAAAACAAATTAAAAATACAGTGACCTAGAACAAGCAGAAACGAGTCCGCACAGTATTCATGTTTACACAAATGCCATAGAAACTGAATCTGTATAAGTAAAAATAACAGTGCTTGGGCAGTGGTCTGTTTTCACTGTTACTGCACATTCTAACTACTATAAATTTAGCAAATGTTTTAAGTTTTTATATTTTCTTCGAAACACGGATCCCAGTTAATACAGTATAACTACAAAGTAACCGCAACACTCTGGTAACTTCAGAATTTCTTCAAACTTACTAATATAAAAAGGGAAGGGAAGTTGCGTGATATTTTATTTAAAAAATCCTTTTCGGAACTTGAATGTAACATTTTCTATCATCAGGAGCTATCAAAAATGGGGTCTCTATATGCTACTTAAGATAAAAATTTGCAATTTCGAAACGATGTGACTGTCCCAAAAATATAAGATCCTGATTTTTGCCGTTTTAAGTGGGCAATATAAAAATTCTGACCTTTTGTTTATGATAGGTTGCAGAGATGGACTTAATAATTTTATTCGTTAATGCAAATAAATAAAATTATAAGTGTTTTTAGGGATGTTTATTTATAGATGCATGTAAAAACAAATGGATAAGAAGTACAAATATACAGTTTGAACGAATGGGGTTTACAAGAGGGGACATACTGTATCAATAAAAATATATTTTAACTTAAGTCTAATTCGATTTGACTATCACTGTCATCAGCTGAGGTTATTATCAATGGTTTTATATTATTTACATAAATATATGAATCTTCAACTTTAACAACGTGTTGAATGGAATTCTTCCAGCTTTCACAAAGTATATCATTTATAACTTTTTTTACCAATTCAACCACTGACACGCTTAAAGTAGAAGAAACATTTTGTGCCCTATTTTTGATTTAACTTTATGCCAAATATGTTCATTTGGATTAAACACACAATAATACGAAGGAAGCCGCAAAACAGTGCGTCCCATTTTCTCAGCCATACTATCACAAACATATTCCTTTTTTCAATTTATAGTCTTTCAAAACTTCCAAAAGATCACTTTTTTTATAACTAAAGTCAAAGTAAATGTCATTTTTCTAACATATATTCTTGTATTTCCGATTTGTTGTTTGGCTGCATTAGGGACCTTATTTAGTAGGCGACTGTGGTAACTTGCATTGTCCATAACTATAACACTCTGTTCGGGAACATTTGGCAAAAGGGAATTTTGAAACCAATTTTGAAAAAGATCTGCGGTCGTGTCTTTGTGATAGTCCAAACTAGAATCTTTAACCATTAGTATAACCTTATGATAGTTGCTGTTTAAACAGAAGTAAATTTAGAAAACTTTAATACTAAGTAGCAATTAGAAGAAATTGTTCCAAGTAAACATGTCAGTTACCAAGCTTGTTTACAAAATCTTGTTCTTCATAACCCACAACTTCTTCATTGCAGGAGATAGGCCTCTTCAAGTTTCTTCCAATTGTATCTATCCTGTGCAAGATGGAGCCATCTACTGCCTACTGTGAACCTGATATCATCAATCCATCTTTCAATGAGTCTTCCGACACTTCGTCT
>CM032456.1:19128585-19458585 GCA_019049505.1 Pachyrhynchus sulphureomaculatus
AAAGATGTATTTATATTTGCATTTTATGTTTTATTTCTTTATATACTGGCCGTGCACGCGGCTCCGCTCGCGTGGTCTTGATTCACTATTATCGTCACTGCTTGTTCCTTATGTTACCTAACGTAATAAAATATATCCTATAACCTGGCCAGAGAACATATGTATTTTATAAAAAAAACATGTAAATCGGATAAGTGGTCCTTGAATGCTAAGCGCACTGACGAACAGACAGACAGCCAGAGAGACGTTGCGTTCTATATATTGTAGACACGTAAATCGGATAAATGGTTCTTGAATGATAAGCACACTAACGGACAGATAGACAAACCGAGAGACGTTGCGTTTTATATATATCATATAGATCATTATTATTACTATATAACCTGGCCAGAGAACATGTGTATGAATTAAATAAAAATAACCGGTCAAGTGCAAGTTGAACTTGCGCAATTAGTGTTCCGTACGTTGATTGCTTTTCAAATAAAAAATTTTGTTACAGAAGTATAAAATGATCGGTGACGTCACAAAACACACCCCAAATGAGTTTTCAACAAAGTTTGTTTCCAATCTTTACTGAAATCTGATGACCTTGAAATTTTTGTTTTTTTTATATACCAGATAAATTATTAGAGGTAATGCAGTCGTGATAATTTTCGTTCAATCTACACCCCGTGGAAAATATTCCAGAACTTTTTCAAAATTTTTTGATAAGTACTTTTCGAGATAAGGCGGGTGGACAGCGATTTTTCGCGATTTTTTAAAAATAATACAAAGAAAAGTGCGCGCAAGTATTACACTATATATATATATATATATATATATATATATATATATATATATATATAAACTTGATTGGTTTTTCTTGGGTACTTAGGTTCTTTTGGAAAACACAAACTAGTTTATTTGACGTTTCGCCTTATTTTTTTTAGGCATTTTCAAAAATTCTTTATTTTTTAATATTCATTGTGTATATACCCTGAAAGGCAAATAGTTGCCTTTCAGGGTATATACACAATGAATATTAAAAAATAAAGAATTTTTGAAAATGCCTAAAAAAAATAAGGCGAAACGTCAAATAAACTAGTTTGTGTTTTCCAAAAGAACCTAAGTACCCAAGAAAAACCAATCAAGTTTATGTAAACAAAAGGTTCAACAAAAAAATTATTATATATGTATATATATATATATATATATATATATATATATATATATATATATATATATATATATATATATATATATATAGTCCCTGGCCAAATTATTAGACGCACTGCAAGATTTCATGTAAAATATTAATTACCGAGTGATATTGTACCGTTTTTATTATTTTAAATTGATTTGTTTTTTATTTTTATATTATCCAATCAATTACCTATTTATTTGACATAAATAAAACAGCATTAATTTAGAAAAGCATAAGCTTATTAAGTTTTAAAGAAAAGTGAAATTAATGTTAGTAAAAGTCAATATTTAGTTGAGCCACCTTTAGCCGCTATCGAAGCTTTAATTCTGCGCGGCATGCTATCAATGCAAGATTGTACTGTCTCCTGCATTTGAGGATGATGATTCCACACATGAATAATCTTTTCTAGGAGCTGGGTTTTGTTGGTAATCACATCTTTAGCCACTTCTCTTTTCATCAGCTCCCACACATTTTCAATGGGGTTCATATCAGGGCTATTACCCGGCCAATCCAACAGAGGGATATTTTTTTCTGCCAAAAAAGCTTTAACAGACCGAGCAGTGTGGCAGGGAGCTCCATCTTGCATGAAAGTGAATGGTTTCCCCATTTGGAAACCATTCTCTGAGCTGCGGAATCAACCGATTTTGTAATACTTCTTTGTACTGATCTTGCCTCATTATTCCTTTGACGACGTACAGACGTCCAGTGCCCTTGCCGCTAATGACTGACCAAATCATCACTTTGGTGGGATATTTAACCGTCGGGACGACACAATCAGGATGAAACTTTTCTCCATGACGACGACGCACATACTGAGCTCTATTCTGCAAAATTTCGAATGTGCTTTCGTCACTGAAGCAGACCTGTCAAAAATAGGAAAAATATATAAACTTCCATGTTTATTTGCTTTATTTAACTGAAAATGATAATAATGTATCAATTATTGATTAAATTGCTGTATCTTACCGATCTCCAGAAGTCCACATCTTTGTCTTGCCATTGTTTGGCCCACTTCAGGCGCTTTGCTTTCATTGCAACTGTTAACTTGGGCTTCCTGGCGGGGCGACAGGCCTTAAAATCTAATTCTTTCAATTTTCTTCGAACAGTGCGCTCAGAAGCATTTACGCTAGCATCCTGGAGTTGTGATTTTATTACCTTTGGGTAGCAAATCTGTTTTCTACACAAATTTTCTTCAAACATCTCTCTGACCGTGGAGTGAAAATTGGTTTTCTACCGCATCTTTTCTTTCTTTTCGGGCTTAATTCCTTCCCTGACTCAATTTTCTTTTTGATGCGTCGTACACTAGCTTCAGAAACCTCCAATCTTCGTGATATTTCTCGGTTTGTAAATGTTTTCGCAATCACAAGGGCCTTCACTTCAGCTTTTTTACGTGGTGAAAGATCGCCTTTTCTACCCATAATGAAAATAGTCCAATTACTTTTTTAAAACACTGCATACAAAATAAACTAATAACTGAGTAGTATAAAAACTGTTAAACAAACAATCACAGTCCATAAAGCCACAGAAAAACACGTCCGTACCTGACTCGATTCCGATCGCGACTGATACAAGTTTGTAGTTGTTTACGTTCATGTATCACTTTGTCAACACAGTGTCGCCATATGTTAAAAATAAATACAAATATGTAGTCTACAACAATTCTTTTAAATAAAAATCAATAATATTGTAGTTGAAATATGCCATTATTGCATAAAAAAACTCTTAAGAAACATAAAATTACTAAAAAAAATACAGTGCGTCTAATAATTTGGCCAGGGACTGTATATATATTTTACTCGTGTTTTCACAAGCTTTCATTTGACACCACACCCGATTACGTAGTAAAAAAAGGGTTTTTTTTCACTTCCGATTTCACCCCCCGAAACTAACCCCTTAAGTCAAAATTTAACTTTCAAAACTACATGGCTCTGATGAGGCCATCAATTCCTATATTATTACCAAATTTCAACTTTCTATGACAAATAGTTTCGGAGAAAATCGGGTGTGACAGACGGACAGACGAACAGACACCGAACTGATCTTATAAGTGTTCCGTACGGAACACTAAAAACAAACACGTATATCGAATAAGTGGTTCTCGAGTGATAAACGCTGTAACGGACAGATAGACAGACAGATAGAGAGACGTTGCATTATATATATATATATATATATATATATATATATATATATATATATATATATATATATATATATATGTATATCTTATAGAAGATTATAGATAACCTGGCCAGAGAACAAATGTATGAATTAAAAAAAAAACACCTAAATCGGATAAGTGGTTCTACAGTGATAAGCACACTAACGGAGAGACAGGCAGACAGAGAGACGTTGCATTTTATTGTTCCATATTTAATGGTTTAGGCAGTGTATTGCAAGAGAATTCCCTAGCGGCAAACTTTTTTCCGACTTCATTCACTATTACCATCACTACTTATTTCTTATGTTACCTAACGTAATAAAATATAGCCTATAACCTGGCCAGAGAACATATATATGTTTAAAAAAAACAGCACGTAATTGGATAAGTGGTTCTCCAGTGATAACCGCACGAACGGATAGACAGACAGACAGACAGACAGAGAGACGTTGCATTTTACGTATATTATAAAATAACACATCTTTTTTTTTTAAATCCATGAATTATGAGATTTTTCAGATCCTAACCATTTAACAAAGGCTCTATTTCCTTTCTTTTTAAAATCTAATACTAAATATGCTGCCGGATGCTTTACCTTCGGCAACTCTTCGGAATAAAAACTTCCTTCACTATCTTCATTATTAGCATCTTTTATAAGGTAAGTACTTGGATTTGTAAGCGGAATTTTTGTTATTTGAAAGATTTCAGTATACCAATTTGGAGAATATCCTTTATCAAAACGCTATACGGCTCTGATTAAATCATCAATACATTAGTGCTAAATTTCAACTTTCTACATCAAATAGTTTCGGAGAAAATCGGGTATTGCATACGGACATACAGATACCGAAGTGATCTTATAAGTGTTCCATACGGAACACTGAAAAAATTAACATGAATTGATCTAAAGTTGTAAATATTATATCAAGTACACTAATTTATATATATTCTTTTGCCGTAACTCCTATTCAATTCTGCAACAATAAATATCTGTTGTTCAGAACTAAATCTTCGATGTTAAAAAAATTTGCTTTATCGCTCAGCAGGTTCTACCAGACTATCGCACACGTGTTTGAAACACGTGTTTCTTTTGCTATGTATAGAAACGTTTTAGATTTACTGTAAGATTGCATGTCTGTAAAAAGATTTAATAATGACTTTTATATTAGGTGCCACTATCTAAATATCAGTCGATTTAAAATTTTCATACTCGAACAGGTAAAGAAAAAAATATATATAATGCGTCTTAACAAGGGGCAACCGCCTTCAATAATTTTAAAAAACGCCTATTTCCATAATACGAAGCAAGAACACGCCCAACATTAATTAAAAACTGTACCGAGATGTTCTAGAAAGAAATAAATGCGTAATATCTATAAATTAATTACCACCCACAGTTGGTTAGTTATAGGCGGAGTAGCTAATTGTGCCTGTTTGTACACTGCAACCTTTTGGATTTTTGTTCTCTCTTCTCTTGGTTACATGAGCGTCGTCTCTTTAGGCCGCTCACTGATTTGTCGGTGCGGTATCGTTTTTCTCGGTGTGCCTGACTTGCGCGGGATACCCGAACGCGGCATATTTTCGTTACCGAATCGGTACCGAGCACACCGAGAAAAACGATACCACACCGACAAATCAGGGAGCGGCCTTAAGAAGGTTTATTAGCTTCCTTTCAAGTCCGTCATGTTGTATTTATCACCAGTTACGAGTTAAAGCTGCACATTCATATAGGATGTGCATAGAAATTTCCTCCTCTTCACCACATGGCCTGCATGTCGTGGAACCATTGTGGATATCAATTTTCAATAAATGTTTCCTCAGGTGACAGTGGCCGGTCTGGTTATTAGTTTCTTTAAGCGGTCACCAATTACGTCTCTTGCATATCTTTGGCCGGGTGTTGCGAGCCAATTAGTTAGATGTTGCTGATACGACCATCAGTTGATTGTCGTTATTATTATCTGTTTTGGTATACCAAACGATGATTCTGGACCCTATTCTAATTCTAATTCCCATTAATAAGGTCGCTTTTATGATACCAGTTTTAAATAGACAAGAAGTCAACCATTAAATGAAATCAATACCAATTGCTAAAACTAGACAAAGTGTATTTTTCAGCAATTCTTCATGGACGGCTTTTTCTCTACTCCTGAGTACATTCCAGATTTTCTTCTATCCTCCATATAGGTCGTATTCCATCTTTGTGGAAAATTTCTCCCAATATGTCTTTTTAGTGTTCCGTACGGAACACTTATAAGATCACTTCGGTGTCTGTCTGTCTGTCTGTCTGTCTGTCTGTCTGTCTGTCTGTCTGTCTGTCACACCCGATTTTCTCCGAAAACTATTTGACATAGAAAGGTGAAATTTGGTAATAATATAGGAATTGATGGCCTCATCAGAGCCATGTAGTTTTGAGAATTAAATTTTGACTTAAGGGGTTAGTTTTGGGGGGTGAAGTCGGAAGTGAAAAAAAATTTTTTTTACTAGGTCATCGAGTGTGGTGTCAAATGAAAGCTTGTAAAAACGGGAGTAAAAAATATATATATAATATTATACTTGCGCGCACTTTTCTTTGTATTATTTTTAAAAATTCGCGAAAAATCGCTGTCCCGGGCCTTATCTCGAAAAGTACTTTTCAAAAAATTTCGAAAAAATTCTGGAATATTCTCCACGGGGTGTAGATTGAACGAAAATTATCACGAGTGCATTACCTTTAATAATTTATATGGTACATAAAAAAACAAAAATTTCAAGGTCATCAGATTTTAGTAAAGATTGGGAACAAACTTTGTTGAAAACTCATTTGGGGTCTGTTTTGTAAAGTCACTGATCATTTTATACCACCGTAACATAAATTTTGACTTAAGGGGTTCGTTTTGAGGGGTGAAATCGGAAGTGAAAAAAAATTTTTTTTACTAGGTCATCGAGTGTGTGTCAAATGAAAGCTTGTGAAAACACGAGTTAAAAAAAAATATATATATATATATATATATATATATATATATATATATATATATATATATATATATATATATATATATATATAATGTGTAATACTTGCGCACACTTTTCTTCGTATTACTTTTAAAAAATCGTTGTCCCCTCTCTTATCTCGAGAAGTACTGATCAAAAAATTTTGAAAAAATTCTGGAATATTCTCCACGGTGTATAGATTGAACGAAAATTATCACGAGTGTATTACCCTTTAATAATTTATTTGGTATATAAAAAAAAAAACAAAATTTCAAGGTCACCAGTTTTTCAGTACTTTGTTGAAAACTCATTTGGAGTGTGTTTTGTGAAGTCACTGATCATTTTATACCACCCTAACAAAAATTTTTATTTTAAAAACAATCTACGTACGGAACACTAATTGTGCAAGTTCAACTTGCACTTGACCGGTTTTATTTATTACTTCATTGACTTTCTAACCTGTTTGTATGAACCATGGGTTGTTTCGTCTTCCATTGAGGTTTACTTGTCTGGTTTCGAGGGCTTCTTTAACACTACTTATTACAATTGTTTTGATTTTTTCTGAATATCGTCTACATTTTCGCTTGCTAAAATCGGATTTATTGCTATTTTTTCTTCGATCATCCTTGTATAAGATTTTTGTTGTTTCATCTCTAAATGACTCTATGTTAAATTTGTCAACGTAAAGAGGAGGGTTTTTTTCTTTTCTGGATTTACTTTTGTACGGTATTTACAAAGAACCAATCCATGTTCAGTTCCTACGTTGCTAAACGTATTTCACAAAAGAAAACTCCAATAAAAAAATTTCGTCCTAAGGGGAGTATGATCTAGATTTATAGAATCGGGGATAATTATGGCCTCCTGGCCTCTCTTACATATATATCAGTGGCGTAGATAAGTCCAAGGGGTGGGGATGCACAGGAATTTAAAGGGCATTTCTTTAACGTAAATAAAAAACTATTTATAGAGGGAATGCGTCAACCGAAAAACAAAAAACACAGGTGGTCCTAAAGCGACAATTAGGGAGCGAAACCTTTTTATGAAAAAAAAACCTTCTTGCACTGGAACTCTAAAACTGACATAATAAAGAGACAGATTTTTTACAAAAAAAAAACCTTTGCTTACAGTAGAAAAACTTAAGCAAATTTAAGAATCGATGACCGCTTGGGGGGGGGGGGATTTTTCACAAAAGGAACCCCAACCTAAAAAATTACATTTAAAAATCATTCAGTAAATTTTAAAATTTTGTCTTGTTTCTTTTCATAACATTTAATTTTTATTAAAAATATTCTTTCTTTTTAGTGTTCTGTACGGAACACTTATGGGATTACTTCGGTTTCTGTCACACCTCATTTTCTTTGAAACCATTTTAACATAGAAAGTTAAACTTTGGCACAAATATAGGAATTAAGGGCCCAACCAGAACTGTGTAGTTTTGAAAGTGAAATTTTAACTTAAGGGCTTAGTTTTGGGGGGATCAAATTGAGAGTGAATTTTTTTTTTTACCAAGGCATCGAGTGGGTGTGTCAAATAAAAGATTGTGAAAACACAAGTTCAAAAATATATATGATGTAATACTTCACAGTTTTCTTTATATTATAAAAAAATAACCGGTCAAGTGCAAGTTGAACTTGCGCAATTAGTGTTCCGTACGTTGATTGCCTTTCAAATAAAAAATTTTATTACAGAGGTATAAAATGATCAGTGACTTCACAAAACACACCCCAAATGAGTTTTCAACAAAGTTTGTTTGCAGTCTTTACTGAAATTTGATGACCTTGAAATTTTTGTTTTTTTTGTATACCAGATAAATTATTAAAGGTAATGCACTCGTGATAATTTTCGTTCATTCTATACCCCGTGAAGAATATTCCAGAATTTTTTCAAAATTTTTTGAAAAGTACTTTTCGAGATAAGGCGGGTGGACAGCGATTTTTCGCGATTTTTTAAAAATAATACAAAGAAAAGTGCGCGCAAGTATTACATTATATACATATTTTTTACTCGTGTTTTCACAAGCTTTCATTTGACACCACACTCGATTATGTAGTAAAAAAATTTTTTTTTCACTTCCGATTTGACCCCCCAAAACTAACCCCTTAAGTCAAAATTTAACTTTCAAAACTACATGGCTCTGATGAGGCCATCAATTCCTATATTATTACCAAATTTCAACTTTCTACGACAAATAGTTTCGGAGAAAATCGGGTGTGACAGACGGACAGACAGACGGACAGACAGACGGACAGACAGACGGACAGACAGACGGACAGACAGACGGACAGACAGACGGACAGACAGACGGACAGACAGACGGACAGACGGACAGACAGACGGACAGACACCGAAGTGATCTTAAAGGTGTTCCATACGGAACACTAAAAAATGGTCGAAAATCGTTGTTTTTTGGCTCCTATCTTCAATAGTACTAATAGAAAAATTAAAAAAAAATTCCGGAATATTCTTCATAAAGTGTAAAATAAGCGCAAATCCTTACGAGTGCATTATGTTTGATAATTTATCCGGTATAAAAAAGAAACTATGAAAAATATTTGCCTTGACGATATGGTGGAGGTTTTGTTAATATACTTTTCAGTACATTATTGCTCGCGCGTTGCTCCTGTACCGAGACAAAAGAATTTTATTTTATTTGCTTTTAATTATTTATGTAGTAAAGATTTGTTCTACACTTTTATTAATAGATTCTAGATTGAGCTAGACTGATTTATTGGCTATTAGGTAGCTAAGATGCTATCACTATTATACATTATTGTCTAAGAAAAAACGTGAAAATACATATTGGATCTTAAGATATACATGTCAGGGACCTAGTTAACTTAGCATACGTAAGTTCTTTATTTTATTTTAAAAGCAGTCACCGTACGAAACACTAATTGCGCAATTCCGACTTGCACTGGGCTTGTTTTTTTTAGTGTTCCGTACGGAACACTTATAAGATCACTTCGGTGTCCGTCTGTTTGTCACACCCGATTTCCTCCGAAACTATTTGACATAGAAAGTTGGAATTTGGCACTAATATAGGAATTTATAGCCGTGTAGTTTTCAAAGTTAAATTTTGACGTAAGAGGTTAGTTTTGGGTGGTGAAATCGGAAGTAAAATTTTATTTTTACCAGGTCATCGAGTGGTGTCAAATGAAAGCTTGTAAAAAGACGAGTTCAAAAATATATATAATTTAATACTTGCGCACAATTCTCTTTGTATTATTTTTAAAAAAGTGCGAAAAATCGCTGTCTTTCCCCCTATCTTAAAAAGTACTAATTAAAAAATTCTGAAATATTCTCTACAGGGTGTAGATTGAATGAAAATTATCACGAGTACATTACCTTTAATAATTTATCTGGTATATAAAAAAAAAAGAAAATTTCAAGGCCATCAGTTTTCACTAAAGAACGGAAAAGAACTTTGTTGAAAGCTCATTTGGGATGTGTTTTGTGAAATCACTGATCATTTCATACTTTCATAACAAACATTTTTATTTTAGAAGCAATCAACGTACGGAACACTAATTGAGCAAGTCCACATTGCACTTGACCGGTTATTTTTTATTATTCATTCTTGTACGAAAAAGTTAAATTGCGCTGTATAGCATGACATTCAAAAAACATAAAATTTATTTATCTAGGCTAAGAAAGCAAAACATAAATTTACTTCTCAGGGTAGTACCACAGTAAACATACTACAGTAGCGAAACTGAGCTCCAATTTCGTGACGAGATTTTGACGGCGCGTGCGTCGACGGGTCCTGTTTCAAAATGGCCGCTCAGTGTTTACATTCGATCTCGGAATGTGTCTTTGGAAATGTATTGTCCATCGTTTCTTGATGTGACTGCAGTTTATATGAATATAAAGACAGAAGGAAAAGAGAGTTTGTAGAAAAAAAAGAATTAAAAACGTTTGTAAGTGAAGAGAATCGAAAAGGTTGAGAAACAATTTATATAATCATGGGGAAAGGAGGTTATTGTTGTGCCGTTGAGAATTATTTTCGCAAATTATTTGCTCGAGTCACACTTTTTTATGCTCTAAAATTTGTAAATAAGAAATTTTTAACTCAATCAGGGCGCGCTAAGACTATTATTCTAAATCATAACTAAATTTAATTATGCTTTATTTACATCACATGTAATCATCAACAGTATTATCCGTCGTAAGTTGCTGCATTAATGATTTTTTTTTTGCAATTCCTCTGTTTTTAGTTGAAACAATGATTTCATAGAAATCATGGTATGCGATTAAAGTTGTTGGAGTTGTTGATTATTTTAATAAATCTCTATTGCTTGCTTTCACAAGACAACTTTTCACTATCTTAAATGTATTTTTTGAAAAAATACATATGCATGAAACAATATTATCATTACTAATGTACATTTTGTTTAGGCGTATTTGCTCAAGAGACAGCCTTCCAGGGAACCTTGATTGATTTAATAAAACGTTCGTATTGGTAGAGTGATTTGGTCATTAAAGCTTGAAATTTATTTCTAAACTTAGTTCGGCTGGTTATTTAAAAATCCTGACGTGATCGCTCTATTCTGACCTCGGATTCGGTTTCAGCGCCCAAAAATACATATAGGTATAGCGATCTCTTCGGTAGTGAAAAACTTTTTTTGTGTGCCTGTGTAATTTTTTTATGATTAATAAATAATCCTCCAAATTCTGGTTTTTAGAAAGATTTATTTTTGTGTAAACTAGTATTCAATTATAAATAAAATATATTATTTTTTTCTAAAAGAGGCTTCTAGTTTTCAATAACTTCATCGGAATTAATTGTTTGACACACCTTTTCTAATAATAAACCTGATAAATTTAACACTGTTTAATTGCAAGTACAATTAATACTCTGAAAGTGACTTTTTTTTCTATTTTTCTCTATAAATTACATTGCTCCTTTTTCATGCCAATCTTTCAAAAGTTTCTGTGAATATATTGTAAGGAATACAGAACCTATAACAATATATTTATTATTTTCAAATTTTAGACAGTATATTTTATTTTCTTATAAGCTGGGTTTGAAAGTTTAAATATTAAGTGTCGTGTTGAGATCACAAAGCCACTGGGGAATGGGATTATTGAAATAACTGATATTGAATTGAAATATGAAATTGAATCAAATATGCTATTAAAATAAGAAAAATTTTAATGTGATTCCAAAGAAATTTTTGTAATATGATTTTGTCAGACGATGTGTGCCAGAGGGTAAAATATTCTGAAAATAAGTTCGTTAAATGGACAGTACACCTAATCGAAGTCCATTTTGATGGTAATTATGGTTACTATTAAAATTTTGAAGATTTAGTTACCTGTTATTAATATTCCTCCTATAAAGAACTTATTTCTCTTGATGTATACCTATAAATTAAATATAGTTATTTTCCTTTTAAACTGTAATTGACAATACTCAGTATATATGAGTCAATCATTTCTCCTAATGAAGCTAATATGCTTAGTGAAACGCGCGACGGTACAAAAATAAAGTGTTTAGTGTAGTGGTGATATATACTGAGTAATGTCATTGTGCCAAAGATTCCACATTCCCAATATAGTTGTAATTGACAAGTCAGCTTGGTCATAACTAAGTATTGTATGTAACTATAATTAGGAAATTACTGTATTGATTCTGATCTAAATATTAATTCATTGTAAATAAAAGCAAGCGTTAATTACATTATCAAAAAGCAATACAGATAACAGAACACAAAAAGGTATAGAACCTCTAAGAATCATTCACATAGAAAATAGAGGTCTATAATATACGTTCATAATTCATTAATAATATTATATTAACCTTTCTCGAAGTTACAGAATATAGTTTTGTAGTTTAAGAAAAAATAAGTACCAAAAAGTAGATACAATGTTTTTTAATTAACGAGAGATCTATCACACCAAACAACACAACACTGCTTAGAAAAAATGCTCTTATTTTAGAAGATTGACATCTTAGTAATGACAATTAAAATTAAATTAATTTAGTCCTTAAAAACATCTTTAATCACAAATTTACTTGAAAAATGATGTAAATAAAACTTTAACCTCAAACAGTGACGTTTAACTTTGATAGACTTTTGAATTTTTGGATAAAGTTATTAAAAACTGAAGTTGAATAGGAGGAATTCCATCAAATACCTTCCTATCAAGTTTTTCACCTGTATTCATTTCTTTTCTAACCATTCTTTTTTGTGTTTTTTTTTATATTACTTATGCTGCATTAACTTTTATATTACTCATGCTGTATTAAATAACAAATCAAAAATTTTCACAACTTTATTTGTATTTCAAATCTCGCGTTGGTCCACTTTTAACATGGCGGATTGCCACGTGACCTTCTGAAAACGAACCTGATTTTCCTATGCGATTATCCTTGAGTTTCGCTACTGTATAGTTTGTTTACTGTGGTAGTACAGTACAAAAAATAAACGAAACTTCTCGTATAAAAGGATTGTGCAAGAACATGTAGTACTTATTAACATTTAGGCTCGATTCACACTGTGAGGCTGCTCTCGATATGCTCTCGGTTCGATAAAATATGTTTACAGAAGAAACAATGAGTGTATTCAAACTATCACTATCGCTCAGATTTCGATCTCATAACGCTCCAATATCGATACATCTTAAAGAATATTTTGTCGGAGGGAGATCGAACTTTCATGACTTGTCACGGTAATATGAATATGTTTTCGACCCCGCTCCACTCCATACCTGCTCAGTCGTGCACTAGATAACAACAAATTTTTAAAAATTAAATATATAATAAAAGACTGTTTTTAGTCAATTTCCACTGGTTTGAAAAAATCTAACGTTTTATTAATATATTCGATTTTGTCTATTGCTATTACTGTGTTACTTTTATCTGCTTTGGTAAAGATTACATCATTTTGTTTTGCTTTACTCTGAAAGGTTTTTATTGTCCTTAAGTCTTGGTTGATGTTGTTGTTATTAGATATGAATTCTTTTTTAATAATTTGTGCATTGTCTTGATGAAAGAGCACTTTTTTCTTATTCATTTGGGACCATTTTTTGCGGTTTCTGCCTTCAAACGAACCAATAACTTTATATAATATTAGCTATTGATGGTTTTTCCCTTTTCAGCATAATCAACGAAAATTATTTCTGCACATTCCTAAATACAGAGGCCAAAACCTTCCCAGGCGACTGTTGTGTCTTTGGTCATTTCGGGCGGCTTACGCCGGTTGATGTCCACTCAGCTGACTGCCGATTTGATTCCGGTGTGTAGTGGTGGATCCGTGTTTCATCTATTGTCACATATCGCTTGAAAAAATCCTTTTTATTGCGCGTAAACAAGTCCAAGCAGCGCTCAGAATCATCAACACGTTATTGTTTTTGGTCCACTGTGACCAAGCGCGGTAGCATTTCGAAAAGAGCTTTGTCAAGCCCAAAGGTTCATACAAAATATGACCAACACGTTCTCTTGATATCATTAGGGTATCAGCTATCTCATGCAATTTCACTATACGGACGTTAATGCATTTCTGCAAACAACTACTATCTATGTACGTGGTCAGGCCGTATATACTTAAATAAATTAATAAATAAGTTTCTCGACCTACGGGGATTGGAACCCGACACCTTCTGTACCGCAAGCAAGTAGTATACCACGTAGCTACGAGCCGCCACTAACTCTATTTAGCCAGTAATTATTTGCTTAAATTTGCCTATATATAACTAATTCTTCTTATGTCAGTTCTATTGTTTACAGTTTCGTTTTCTTCTTTAATTTCAATCATTTCTCTTATATATAATTTGAAGTAATTTCTATCTTTATAATTTTAGTTTCATTATAACTAATGTCATATTTTTAGTCTATATATATATATATATATATATATATATATATATATATATATATATATATGTATATATATATACGAGGCTGGTTTGAAAAGTCCGTGCGAAAATAAAAACTACTTATGTGTTTGGGGTAAACCTTTTTTATTTTTCGACATAGTCTCCTTTTAGGCTTATATACTTCGTCCAACGATGTTCTAGTTTGTTGATCTAGTTGATGAGGATTATCCCTTGCGAATCCCAAAAGACAGTCGCCATAACCTTTCCGGCCGAAGGAACGGTCTTCGCCTTTTTTGGTGCAGATTCCCCCTTGGTAACCCATTGTTTAGATTGTTGTTTGGTCTCAGGAGTATAGTAATGTATCCATGTTTCATCCACAGTGACGAAACGACGCTTAAAGTCCTCCGGATTCTTCTGGAACAGCTGCAAACCATCCTTGCAACACTTCACACGATTCCGTTTTTGGTCAAGCGTGAGCAATCGCGGCACTCATCTTGCGGATAGCTTTCTCATGTCCAAATGTTTATGCAAAATATTATGTACCCGTTCAGTCGAGATGCCCACAGCACTAGCAATCTCACGCACCTTAATTCTTCTGTCATCCATCACCATATCATGGATTTGATCAATGATTTCTGGAGTCGTAACCTCCACAGGCCGTCCAGAACGTTCAGCGTCACTTGTGCCCATATGGCCAGTCCGAAAATTTTGAAACCACTTATAAACTGTTCTAATCGAAGGTGCAGAGTTACCATAATGTTTATCAAGCTTCTCTTTAGTCTCCTGAGGCGTTTTGCCTTTCATAAAGTAATGTTTAATCACCACACGAAATTCTTTTTCGTCCATTTCTTGAAAATCACTCGACTTCCTTGATTCACACGAATGCCAAACACAAAGAAATAGACCAATATGGCTGAAACTTGGTGTGTGTTCATTCAAGAGATGCTACTAATTAACCATGACATCGATACGCGCCGGTGGTGCCATCCGTGGTGCACGGACTTTTCAAACCAGCCTCGTATATATATATATATATATATATATATATATATATATATATATATATATATATATATATATATATATATATATATATATATATATTTATATATATATGCATCATCCAAAACAATTTTATGGATTTTTTTATGTTTTTCGGTGTAACCACCTAATTTGGGCGTCCAGAGCGTTCAGCATCATTTGTGTCTGTACGACCGCGTTTAAATTCAGCTTACCAGTAAACGATGAGTGATTTTCCAGGGACAGAGTTCCCGTAACAGTTATCATGCCGTTGCTTTGCTTGAACGGTATTTTTTCCCATCAAAAAAAACAGTGTTCAATCAACACACGAAATTCGATTTTTTTCCATTGTTTTGAAAATATCAAAAGTAGTGTCACTAAAACCACTGTAACTTGTAAAACTAATCGTCGAAATTCATGAAATTTTGACATGTATCGTTTGAAGGTTGGTACTTCCTAAAAATCATATGGATTCTTTTGAATAGGGCGACCTCTATGTGTCAAACCAAAAATATTTTAGCCTACGTGTTATATGCACTTGTCTCAACTTCTCCAATCTAACTTGAATCGTTGACGAAGAAAAACTGAAGCAAGATCTAAATCGGAACAGCAATGTGAATACGAGAAAATTTTATCGAACCTAGAGCGAACCGAGAGCATATCGAGCGCGACCTCATAGTGTGAATCGAGCCTTACAGTAAAATATTTATATTTAATTTTCTTCACAGCTGCAAAATAGGTTTAACGTTATTATACAGCTATAAAACGATAATCAGCCTCGTGACCAAGAATAACTTAATGAACATAATATAATAATTTAAAGGGTGCACCTAACATTCAATACTTTACGTCGAAGTTTTGTAATATTCTATTGTAACATATTGTGATGCTGTGTTTAATTAGTTACGTTTATTCGTGGTTAATTTAATAAGAATGATTTGAAATATTATGATTTATGTGCGTACCATCCACATATTGAAAATTTATAGAGTCCTAGTCCTACTATACAAAAAATGTTGTGTCACTGTATTGACATCAGTCTTCAGTAATTTTAATGGCTGATGATATATTATTGCAAGCTCTCTAAAAAAGTATAAACAATTATATCATATGAAAAATGATGATAAAGATCTACGATGGGGACACATACAAAGCATGCATGTACCAGGTATACAAGTATGAAATGCGGATTTTTTTTCCAAAAAAAATATATTAAATTCGGACGAATGATAAGAAGTGCTTTATTCAAAGTATGCTCCATCGCTTGTTATACATTTTTCCCATCTTTCGGACAATTTGTGAATACCACGCCCCGTAAAAATCTTCCCCTTTTGCTGCGAACCATTCATCGAGCCATTTTTTCACAACTTCGTACGACGGATTAGAAACAAACTTCTCGCCTGTCCCGGCAATTCCAGGTCTTTTTGGTCGGTCGCTAAGGCAGTTAGTCAAAATTTCACCAAATCCACCATACCGCCACTCACACGGCCAGATAATTCTATTGCAACGACACCTGTTGAGAAAGCCAACTTGTTGGCTGAACTCTTTGCTTCACATTCTACTGTCGATTTCCAAGGAAAAACACCACCTACTATTCCCATAGTGCAGTCAAGGATGCCCGATATTGTCTTCAGACAGCGCATCATAAAACGTATTTTGATGAAGTTAGACACCAAAAAGGCTTCAGGCGCTGACGGAATACCTGCCATAGTTCTCAAGAACTGTGCGAGGGAACTAACACCAGTTTTCTGTAGACTTTTCAACCTATCCTACAGAAAGGGAATTTTTCCTTCCTGCTGGAAATGTGCCACAGTTCAGCCGATACCTAAAAAAGGCAAGAAGACCTTGCCAAATAACTACCGACCAATCGCACTACTCTCAATAATATCGAAAGTCATGGAAAAGGCTATCAATCAGCATCTTCTAAAATATCTTGAAGGATTCAACATTATTAGTGATCACCAATATGGCTTTCGTAAAAAATAGATCAACAGGAGATCTTCTGACTTATGTAACACATGTTTGGAACAGCGCAATTGAACACTTTGGAGAATCTCGAGCGGTTGCTCTTGACATATCCAAGGCATTTGACCGTGTTTGGCACGATGGGCTGTTGGCTAAGCTACGTTCTTATGGTATGTCTGAAAAGTTCTGTTTGTGGCTCTCATGTTTCCTCAGAGAGCGTTCTTTACGAGTGGCGGTTGACGGATTTCTTTCTAACACCTTCACTATCAAAGCCGGTGTGCCCCAAGGTTCCATACTGTCTCCTACTCTCTTCCTCATTTATATTAACGATCTGCTGGAAAAGACCGAGAATCCAATCTACAGCTTTGCAGATGACAGTACACTTATCTCTTCATTCACTTTGAACGCTCGGACATCGACTACTCAAACGAATATCCGCAGACAGCAGGAAGTCATTCAACTTAACAAAGACCTGGAAGAAATTCTATCTTGGGGTGACAGTAACCAAGTGGAATTTAACGCTACAAAAACCCAGGCGGCAGTTTTTTCTAAAAAAGTTAACGTTGCAGAACCCGACATAGTTATGTCGGGGCACTCCATCCCTCTAACATCGTCACTCAATCTGTTAGGCGTTAATTTGGGAGCAAATATATCCTGGCATGAACATGTTGCAGGCATAGCAAGAAGAGCTTCTCAAAAGTTGGGGAATATTGTTTCGAACCAGAAAGCTCTACACTCCACAACAACTGTTAATTCTTTACAAAGCTCAAATTCGACCAACTATGGAATACTGCTCCCATGTTTGGAGCTCCGCTCCCAAACATACACTGCATTTGTTGGATTCTATCCAGAGAAGAGCTGTTCGTCTGATTGGACACCCGGAACTGACCGACGGCCTTGATTCGCTGGAACATCGAAGAACGGTTGGCGACTTGAGCCTATTCTACAAGTACTTTCATGGAAAGTGTTCGAAAGATGTGGCCCGTTTAATTCCTCCCAGAGCGGTGCATATTAGAAGTACACGTCGCGCTAATGCTTCACATCCGTATGAGGTTCAGCTTGTTACTCCTCGTACAACGCTTTTCAAGCAGTCTTTTATATGGAGAACATCATGCCTTTGGAATGGTTTACCCAGGACTGTGTTTCCCATCGAGTACAATCTACAGCGATTCAAGAACAACATGAATCACTTTGTCCGCACACGTGTCGCTCCTGTAGCGCTTTAGGGACTTCCCTGTAGCACGTGTGCTAGACCCATAAAAAAAAAAAAAAAAAAAAAAAAAAACCAAACCGCTGCTCAGCAAGTGCGTGACCCATCGATGCAAACACGTAGTAATCGAAAGGAGCCAAGTCTGGTGAGTAAGCCGCATGAGGTTGAACTGAAGCTGAGTGCTTCCAAACGTGTCGCGAACTAGTTTTGCCGTATGTGATGGAGCATTGTCATGAAGAAAAATGACTTTGTGTTGCCTCTTTCGGTATTCTGGCCTTTTTTCAAGCAGCGAACGGTTCATATCGGTCAATTGTTATTGGTAACGTTTAGTATTAACCGTTTTCTCCAGGTTTTAACAGCTCATAATAGACCACGTTCCTCTGATCTCACTCAACACAGAGCATCGTCTTTCTGCCAAAGCGATTCGGTCTTGCGGTCGATGTGGATGGTCCAACATCGAAGTCACCACTTTTGAAAGGCCGAAACCATCGTTCACATGTATCTTGCGATGGAGCATGTTCACCATAAGCTTCTCGAAGTAATCGGTATGATTCAACAGCAGTTTTCTTCAAATGAAAACAAAAATTAATGCTGTCCGCGAATGCTCTTTGTTCGGTATAAATTTGTGTTGTACACAACAACACAACACTATGCACACACTTTTCCAATTTATCACTCGTGCGTGTCTGACATTTGTTGATGACACAATAAAATGGCGCAGTGTCAAATCTTTATAGCACAAACTGCATTGGTGCACCATCTGTTGTCTGAAATCCGCATTTTACACTTGTATACCTGGTAGATATTTATAATAAATACATGTTAAATTAGCGCCGAATTCAAAAAGTGAAATTTTATAGTAGAAAAAAAATGTTATTACATTCTTTTTATTATAATTTTAATTATTGATTACTAAGTTTGAATCGATCTTTTTGCTCACCAGTATAGAAACAACAGAAATTATATTATACACCCTATGAATTCACTTTCTAAAGGAAATATGACAACTATTATTTTTGAATTTATTAATTATTACTAGCCATGCCCGGGGCTCCGCTCGCGTGAACTTGATTCACTATAATCGTTACTGCTTATTCCTTATGTTATCTAACGTAATAAAATATATCCTATAACCTGGCCAGAACACATATGTATGTTTAAAAAAAAAAGCACGTAAATCGGATAAGTGGTTCTCCAGTGATAAGTGCACTAACGAACAGACACACAGACAAAGAGACGTTGCATTTTATATATATTATAGATATCCTTTGCTACATGATATTGTTCCATATTTAATGGTTTAGGCAGTGTATTGCAAGAGAACGCGCTAGCGGCAGGACTTTTTTCCGATTTGATTCACTATTATCGTCAATGCATATTCCTCATGTTACCTAACGTTATAAAATATAGCCTATAACCTGGCCAGAGAACATATGTATCTTTTTTAAAAAAAGCACGTAAAACGGTTAAGTGGTTCTCCAGTGATAAACGCACCAATGCACAAACAGAGAGACAGAGAGACATTGCATTTTATATATATTATAGATTATAGATATTCTCTGCTACATAATATTGTTCCGTATTTAATGGTTTAGGCTGTGTATTGCAAGAGAACGAGCTAGTGACAAACTTTTTCCGACTTCATTAACTATTATCGTCACTGCTCATTTCTTATGCTACCCATCGTAATAAAATATAGCCCATAACCTGGCCAGAGAACATACGTATGTTTTAAAAAAAAATGTACGTAAATCGGATAAGTGGTTCTCCAGTCATAAACGCACTAACGGACAGACAGACAGATAGACAGACAGAGATATGTTGCATTTTATATATATTATAGATGTAATAAAATATATGTCTATAACCTGGTCAGAGAACATATGTACGCCTTTAAAAAATCACGTAAATCGGATAACTGGTTCTCGAGGGATAAGCGCACTAACGGACAGACAGACAGTCAGACAGAGAGACGTTGCATTTTATATGTATTACAGATATAGATTATTATTATTTTATGACCTGGCCAAAGAATATATGTATGAATTTAAAAAAAGACACGTAAATCGGATAATCGTGATAAACACACTAATGGACAGACAGACAGAGAGAAATTGCATTTTATATATATGTTATATTATAGATTTTAGACAGTCTCTGCTACATATGGTAATATTGTTCTATATTTAATGGTTTAGGCTGTGTATTGCAAGGGAACGCGCTAGCGGCAAACTTTTTTCCGACTTTATTCACTATTATCGCCATTGCTCATTCCTTATCCTACCTATCGTAATAAAATATAGCCTATAACCTGGCCAGAGAACATATCTATGTTTTTAAAAAAAAAGTACGTAAATCGGATAAGTGGTTCTCCAGTGATAAACGCACTAATGGATAGACAGACAGACAGAGAGCCGTTGCATTTTATATATATTATAGAAGTTTGAAAATATTAGGTTTTAGCGTTCATGTTTAAGAAAAAACACGCATACATCATCTTTAACTAAACTACCTAGCAAAATCATGTTTAAAATAGTGCAATCGCTAAATTAAAAAATTGTTTTCAATTTTTATTAATATTGAACAAAGCTATTATTTCTCTGTTTTCTTTTAAAGTTCTTAATCCTGACAAAAAATAAAGTTTTATGTTCAGTTTCAACACATAGCACCCGTGTAAGTGTTGAAAGCGAGTTTTTTGTTAAAACTGAATATAAAACTTTATTTTTTGATGTCAAGTCAGGATTAAGAACTTTAGAAAACATAGAAATTATAGTTTTGTTCAATATTAATAAAAATTCAAAACAATTTTTTAATTTAGCTGTTGCACATATTTATTTTAAACACCATTTTGCGACGTAGTTTAGTTAAAGGTGGTGTATACGTGTTTTTGAATGAATACTAAAACCTAATATTTTAAGTTTTTATGATAAATATAGATTCAGGATATTTAAATATGTCCGAAGTAATAGTTTTACAGTAGAACCCCGATTAACCGAGTCGCGATTATCCGAGCTCCGGGTTAACCGAGCCAATCTGAGAACCTGATTATCCGAGGTACGCGCGTCTATGCTGCGTATTAACCGAGCTTTTAAAATATGTATGTACATATTTCCATTTAAAATCATCGGGGCCATCGGGGAATCTCCCTGGCCCATGTGAGGGGTTCCCCTATTTATGTTTTTGGACTCTTTTAGCATGTAAATTTGCGTGAATGCAGTGCGTTATGGCGTTTACTACGGAGAAGTACGAGTATACTCACATAAATTATTTGGTTGGAGTTCTGGTAGTTAAGTGTAATTAATACAAACTGCTTTGTTTGAAATTTGTTTGTTGTATCATAATGGAGCAAAACAAGTGTAAAAGAATCGTGGTTCATATTGAAGAAAATTTAAAAGCCATCAGAAGAATTGAAGCAGAAGAGACAATTAAAGTTGTTGCACGAGATTATGGAGTAGGTGAGGTAACAGTTGGAGATTGGAAAAGAAACCGCACAAAAATAGAAAAGTGGTGTATAAATCAAGCCTCCTCGTCCTCAGGAAGAAAATCAATGAAAACAGGCGACTATGAAAAGGTTAACGAAGCTTTATTCATGTTGTTTAATCAACAAAGATAAAAAGGTGTTACCTCTGTCAGATCCAATTTTACAACAGAAAGCAATAATGATTAGTAGGCAATTCCCAGAGATAGATCAATTTACCGCCAGTTCTGGATGGCTTGACCGCTGAAAAAAACTGAGTGTATGTGGTGAAAAACTTTCTACTGATGTGTCATCAATTGACAAGTTTAAGCAGAACTTTAAAAAGCAAATCGAAGATTCTGGATACACATGTGATCAAATTTACAACAGTGACGAAACTGGTCTGAATTATAAAATGCTTCCATCAAAAACATTGGCATCTCGACAGGAAAAATCAGCTCCTGGGCACAAACGAAGTAAGGAAAGATTAACTATAATGGTATGTTCCAATGCATCTGGCAAGCACAAAATCCCACTGATGGTGATTGGCAAGTCCAAGAGCTCTAAAAGACATCTCACCCAAGGCCCTACCAGTCTATTACTAAAGTCAGAAGGAATGGAATTGATGGATGCGACCTTATTTACTAACTGGTTTGAGGAAGAGTTCGTGCCATCTGTGACTAAATTTTTGAACAGAAACCGTCTTCCTATTAAAGCAATTTTGTTAATGGATAATGCCCCCTCTCACCCTGGAGAAGGACTTCATATGGGCGAAATTGTTGTAAAATTTCTTCCTCCAAATGTAACCAGCATAATGCACCAATGGATCAAGGCATCCTCGAAAACATTAAAAAAAATTAGAGGCGTTTATATCTTGAACATCTGTTAGAATACACAGAAAAGGAGGATATTATCAATGGGATGAGAAAGGTTACACTGAAAAGTGTTATTTACTGGGTAAGTCAAGCTTGGGATTCTGTGCGTACTACCACTATTCAAAAATCGTGGTCAAAAGTTATTGATTTTGAGGACTATAATGACAGTGAAGATGATACTCCATTATTGAATTAGCTTTGAAATTGAGAAGCCATGAAGAAATGTCCTGTTCAAATTTTGATAGCGAGATAGAAGAAAGGACACTCTCCCACTAAGATCTCTCATCAAGAAGGTTTTGCTTCTTTGAAAAAAGCGTTGAGGTATAGCGAACAACAACCTGAGGCAACCCCAGCGGATTTGCTTCTTCTTAATAGAAGGAGAAACATTGCAGTGAGAAAAAGAAGATGCAATATGAAACAGAAGCGCATAGATACCTATTTCACTGTTTTATAATGTATGTACCTATTTATATGTTAAAAACGTTAATACATCGGTTTAAAGTATTGGTGTTTATTTTTTGAATGAATAAAAAACAAATACGGATTATCCGAGTTTTCAGTTATCCGAGGAGGGTGCCCCCCACGTTACTTCGGATAGCCGGGGTTCTATTTTATTTCATAATTTTAATGATTATGCAGTTTTACATTACTTATTAAAATGTATTTTTTTTTTAATTTCTGGCATTTTTAAGTATGTTTTCTCAAAAAATCTTACGGTGGATGTCTTTTTTTATGATATTTTTGGATTAAACATAATAAAATACTTAAGAAAACACATGTCTCACTTAAAAGACAGAGATTTTTTTTTTTGTATACCTGCGTTACCATAAGTCTTTATTATTAAAAAATTAGTATAAACTTCTGATTTCAATAGTTTCATTTCCTTTCTAAATGAGGAGTTACTAATAAAGTAGGTATGTATCATTGATAATTCTTAGCACATATACATCTTCTCTTGAATATAAACAAGGTTACAAATTACCATATCAATTTGGCTTAGTAGGTAGATCATCATATGTTTGATAAACACAAATACATACATAATATAGTATACAGAGCGTTTAAAACAGAGTGTAATATAAGACGTATAGTTATTATTAAGGATATCAGAGGTACCACCTACGGTACGTTCTGCATGTCGTCGTAAAAGGCGACAAACCAGATGGTAGATACTCAGATCCCACCAGGCATCATCGCATCGGCTTAGGATGCGTGAAGTTGCTTAACATCTTGTGGCTGTGCCGATGTTCCCGGATTTCGTGTGAAAAAGGATAGCATAATGAAGCTCCCAAGATCAAACAATTCCTGAGGAAAAAAAGCCCTCCGTTTGGATTTCCGGATAGAGGCTGGTTCTGGGGCGTCAACATACGGAGATCCTAATTTTAAAGTAGATTTTTGTAATATATGAGGTTTAAATTCGAATATAAATTCAGTGTAACAACACTTGCAATCATGTACTCACTTTTTGTGAAACTAAGGTCTGTTCATCGATTAGCACAGGCAACTTATTGTATCCAGGGTACGATTTCTCTTGTCAGTTTCGGTATAAGTTTGGAATCTGTCTTTTTATCAGGAACGATGTCTCTTGCCAATAAGATGAGGCTCGGGAGCCCTGAATCTTTGATGTTATGTTTTTAAAAATAACGACGCAATACACCACAAGGTTTATGTGCTACCTCTAGCGACCACCAGGTGATATTAACTTTAGAACAAAATTTTGTTACAGAGGTATAAAATGATCAGTGACTTCACAAAACACACCCACAAATGTGTTTCACCAAAGTTTGTTTCCAGTCAATTTTTGTTTTTTTACATACCAAATAAATTATTAAAGGTAATACACTCATGATAATTTTCGTTCAATCTACACCCCCGTGAAGAATATTCCAGAATTTTTTCAAAATTTTTTGATGATTACTTTTCGAGCTAAGGGGGGGACAGCGATTTTTCGCGAATTTTTAAAAGTAATACAGAGAAAAGTGTGCGCAAGTATTACATCATATATATACGAGGCATGTTTTTTAAGTAAGTACCGTTTTGCGATTCCGCCGCCGCAGCGATACGGTCGGCGTTCCGCGCATGCGCGCTGGTAACCTACATCTCATGTCTACGCACTGACGCCATTACAGTCTGATTCTTCATTGTATACGTTGTTTACTGAGTGTTTAAGATGCCTCCGACAATCGTGAGTCCCTCCGATTGTGAAGTACGGGCTGTTATACGATTTCTTAGTGCTAAAGGCGTAAAACCGATCGATATTCATCGTGAGATCTGTGAAGTTTACGGACAAAACATTATGAGTGATGGAATGGTAAGGAAATGGGTGAGAGCATTTAAAGATGGCCGCACAAATGTGCATGATGAAGAACGGAGTGGGCGTCCTTCGGTCGTTAATGAAGATTTGGTGCAGAAAGTGGACGAAAAGGTGAGAGAAAACAGACGCTTTACAATTTCATCATTGTGCGACTGCTTTCCTCAATATTCTCGTAGTGTTTTGTATCGCATTGTGACCGAGAACTTGAATTACCGGAAATTGTGTTCACGTTGGGTTCCAAAAAATGTTGACGGATTTGCACAAAACCCAACGTTTAGGCAGTGCATTGACTTTCCTTGAGCGGTACCACAATGAAGGTGAACATTTTTTAGACCAAATTGTTACTGGTGACGAAACATGGGTGGCCTACGTCACACCAGAATCGAAACAACAATCCATGGAATGGCGACATTCATCATCACCCAAAAAAGTGAAGTTTAAGCAAACAATTTCTGCCCGCAAAATCATGTGCACAGTTTTTTGGGACAGAAAAGGAGTATTGCTAGTGGAGTTTCTGCCTCGTTATGAGACAATCAATGCAGCGTCTTATTGTGAGACATTGAACAATCTGCGTCGTGCAATCCAGAACAAAAGACGTGGCAAGTTGAGTAAGGGTATCGTTTTGCTGCATGACAATGCCCGTCCACATGTGGCTAATCGGACCAAAGATCTCATCAAATCTTTTAAATGGGAAACTCTAGATCATCCTCCATACAGCCCTGATCTGGCGCCCAGCGACTACCATTTGTTCCTGCACTTGAAGAAGCACCTGGGTGGTCAGCGTCTTCAAGACGATAACGAAGTCAAAACATTTGTGATACAGTGGTTAACAAGTCAGGCGGCAGAATTTTATGAGGAGGGTATTCAAAAACTGGTGCCACGTTATAACAAGTGCCTCAATATTCACGGAAATTATGTAGAAAAGTAGATTAAGGTACAGGCTTTCATGTAAAAATAAAATTATAGCGATATCTTTGCACGTCTTTTTTTAATTCCAAAACGGTACTTACTTAAAAAACATGCCTCGTATATATATATATATATATATATATATATATATATATATATATATATATATATATATTTTACTCGTGTTTTCACAAGCTTTCATTTGACACCACACTCGATGACCTAGTAAAAAAATTTTTTTTTCACTTCCGATTTCACCCCCCAAAACTAACCCCTTAAGTCAAAATTTAACTTTCAAATCTACACGGCTCTGATGAGGCCATCAATTCCTATATTATTACCAAATTTCAACTTTCTACGACAAATAGTTTCGGAGAAAATCGAATATGACAGACAGACAGACGGACAGACACCGAAGTCATCTTATAAGTGTTTCGTACGGAACACTAAAAATGTAGTGTATTTTAAGATACCCTTGGTAAAGAACAGTAACTTTTCAGGTTAAACAGTGGTCGTTGATGATTATTTTTAAAATGAGTAATTAATTTGAAAAAAATACGTGTATTTTAGCCTAGAAATTTCGATTTTATGGAAAAATACCTGTTACCAATATATTTTTAATTTTCCAATTACTATTGTAACATATATAACTTTCGATTTTAATTGGTACTTAATGGTGGTACTACATATACGTTTATATCATTTAATCGAAACTGAAAATAAAAGTTCTCGTGGCACTTACTTTATTTTTGGTTTTATTTGCAGGTCTGGTGTCAAGATGCGGAGTTCAATCCACAAGTTGCAGCAACGTGTAAAGCAGATCACACAATGCACATTAAAGTAGTATTTAACAATTCATTTTATGGTATAATCCATGCCAGAGACTATAGAACACCAGCCTGTATGTCCGTAGGAGATGGTAGTAAAACAGTTACCCTCAATATTAGTTTGTTGGCCCCTCCAGGTTCTTCGGAATACTGTGGATTATTATCTAATAATGTAAGTACATATTGTATTGTAAAATGTTCTGTTGAAAAAAGAATAAGAATTTGGTATAAAAGAAAAAATTTATATTTATTTATATATATATATATACATATATATATATATATATATATATATATATATATATATATATATATATATATATATATATATTTATACGTAAGATTATTCCTAGGTCATCATTGCAACTGGTCACAATAGAAAAAAGTATTGCTTACAAGTAGTGCAGAAAAGTAGTATGGTAAATCTTCCGAGATTTCGAAATGATATGTGTTTGCGTTTGCTTCTGTCTTAAGTCTTTTAAACACACATCATGTTTATGTAACGATTTAAAGACCTACAATTTTGGGATATATGTCCTGCCAGTACCTTATTCTGAATGTAAGAAGTTAACATTACATAACTTAGAGTATTAACTTATCCTTTTAGGATGTGACAAAATTTCTCCATTTTAATTCATAATCTTTAAGTATATGGTAATTTACACTGTAAATTTTAGTATTCAAACGCCCTCTTTTGTGATTGTAATATATACATCCATCTTGTATCGTTCATTCTGAGTAGGTGTCCAAACCATTTTAATCCTCTATTTTCTATTCTTTGTATAATTGTTTCTGTTGCTGCTGTTCTATTGCGTATTTCTTGGTTTGTTATGTGTTGGAATTTAGACACTCCGGCGCTTCTTCTCAGGTAATCCATCTCTATCGTCGTTATTTTTCTTTTATCCTCCTCTTTCATTACCCACAGTTCACTACCATAACTTAAAACCGATTCTACCATTGTTCTTCCAATTCTCTTTTTGTTTTGTGTAGTTATGTTTTGATCCCATCATATTGAGTTAAGAGCTCTCCTCCTGGCTTTTGGTATTTTATTCTGTATTTACTGTTTACCTATAACATTTTTGTTGTCAATCAGTACTCCTAGAAATTTAAATTCCTTGACTTGTTTGACATGTGTATCGTTGTTAATTAAGACATCAAATTCTATTTCCGAGTTCATAACCATATACTCCGTCTTTTCAAGGGTCACCTCTAGTCCCAATTCCTTGTAGTCTGTGTATAATCTCTTCAATACATATTCCATATCGAATGCATCTTGTGTTATTATTACTTCATCTGCAAAGTTTAACGATAATAGGTGTTTATCACTAATGGGGATGCCCATGCTTTGGCAAGTGCAGTTCCATTTCTTTAGAGCGTTGTCTACAAATATATTAAATAAGATTGGTGAAAGGCAACACCCTTGTCTTAGACCTTTTGTAATGTGGATAGCTTCCGAGAGATAGTGTCCTTGTTTCACATATCCTATATTTTCATTATATAACTATATATATATATATATATATATATATATATATATATATATATATATATATATATATATATATAATGTATATATATATATATATATATATATATATATATATATATATATATATATATATATATGTATATATATATATATATATATATATATATATATATATATATATATATATATATATATATATATATATATATATATATATGTATATATATATATATATATATATATATATATATATATATATATATATATATATATAGATATATACAGCCTTGGCCAAAAGTCCATAAAATTTACTTCATTTCTTGTGTTTCAGGGTAAAAAATTAAATACGTATGTTTTGTAAAATCGTATATATTGAGGTAAAATTATGAAATAAATTAATATTTGGTGTGTCTGTCCTTAGCTTTAATTACAGCAGCAATTCTTTGGGGCATGCTGCGTACAAGCCTAGTACATTCAGTTGTACTTATGGTATCCCACTCATCCATCAAAGCACTTTTTAGCGCTGCTTTTGATGTTATGCTATGCTCTCGTATCTTGCGTTTCAGAATACCCCAAAAATGCTCGATAGGATTTAGATCTGGAGACTGCGCCGGCCAATCCAACAAGACAATGTTATTGTCTCTAAACCAGCGCATCGTAGCCGCTGATTTATGACAAGGTGCATTATCTTGCTGGAATTTGATATCGTCTAAATTAGTGTCGAGAAAAATGCACTTTAGCGAAGGCATCTGTACAGTTTCTAGTACATTTATCTACTTTTGGCTGTTCATTCAGTATTCACAAACGAATATTTCGCCACCTTTAGCAGCCATGCAGCCCCAGATCATAATGCTGCCTCCACCGTGTTTTACAGTAGGTACCACGCAATCTGGATGGTATTCCTCGCCGACACGCCGCCTCACGAATGTCACACCTGACGTTCCGAATAGCTGTAAGAATAGAAAAAATACTCAATTAAAAAATTAGTTATTATTTTGACTAAAACGGATTAAATCAAGAGTAATTGTATGAAGTTATTTGTTAAAATAAATCATATAAAAACTTACCTCAAAGTTAGATTCGTCGGATCATACAACATTAGACCAATCCTCTTCGCTAAAATGTTGGTGCTTCAGAGCCCACTCTAAGCGTTTCTTCTTATTAGTCTATGAAAGCCAAGGCTTCTTTCTAGCTTTGCACCATCTTAATCCAGCTTCTGTCAGTCTTCTCCTTGTCGTTCGAGAACTAGTCGGCATCCCAATCTCTTCCGAGCTCAAATGATGTTTTTTTTTCGATTTTTAGTAGACTCGCGGATGAGTTTTCTGGCCTGTCGCTCATTAGTCTGACGTTTTCTGCCCGTTCTCATTTTGTTGGCATGGGAGCCAGTCTCCACAAACCTTTTAATAGCACATTGCACTGCGCACCGAGAACATTTCACTAACTTGGCTATTTCTACTTGGGACTTACCTTGTTCATGTAGGGTTTGAATTTTAATTCGTTTTTCGATACCAAGCTCACTTTTCTTAGGCATTTCTCAAATATAAGAATGTCCAGTTCACAAATAAAACACGCACGGAAGCTTCTTGACACTACAAGTAGTAAAAAGAGACTGATAAAACATTAAAAATATTTTTCAAAATACCTCATTATATCAACTTTGTGGGCCAGGTGTTTTATGGACCTGAAAAAGAGATTACCTATTGTTTAAGTTAGCTTTTGACAGCGCCGCCTATAGTATTGTTAAATTTAGTCTTTTTTTTTAATATTTTATGAGTTTCTCGTGTTTATTAGGGGTGCCTAATACTTTTGGCCAAGGCGTATGTATGTATGTACATTTATATATATATATATATATATATATATATATATATATATATATATATATATATATATATATATATATATGTATATATATATATATATATATATATATATATATGTATATATATATATATATATATATATATATATATATATATATATATGTATGTATATAACTGACCACAAAAAAAAAAGTTTTTATATTTGACGATGCTACCAGCTGAAGACCTTTTATTATGTGTAAATAGAGATCTCTGAAATTTTGGTCCAAAAAATATTAGGGTTTAAAGGGTGCTAAAGTCTATTTTATTGGTAACTTCAGTGTATTGTATGTTTTACAGAATAAAGACATAATTGTACGTTAAAAACATTACTTTTTTGAAGTGTCAATTACATAGATTTGTAGAACTGACAATTACGTACAAATTTAGACCACATGCGACCACGGGCGACAATGTAAACCCAAGTTATAAGCAATTAAAAGACGTTTTAAATGGACAAATAAGTCAAATCTCAAACTTAGGGTTACTTTACATTGCACACATTATTTTTTTGAGGAATAAATTGCATAGATAATCAGGGCTGAGAATTTCAAATAAACTTAGGTCACGTGCAACTATGAACGACCAAGTCAACTCCAGTTATGAGCAATTAAAAGACGTGCATATGTAGGCCAAATTTCATATTTAATGGTTACTTTTTGTTGCGCACCTTATTTTTGAGGTATAAATTGCATAGATATCCAGAACTGGCAATTATGAACAAATTTAGACCACGTGCAGCCATGAGCGACCAAATAAAGTCAAGTTATGATCAATTAAAAGACGTACAGAATTCAAAAATAGGCTACTATTTATTTTTATTTATTTATATTATATAGGCTACTAAAATAACAGACAGGAAAACTAACCTGACAGGCAGAAAGCGACATATGGGATTTTTCTTTATTATTAAATTTAAAAGATAAATGAGTTCATGGGTGGATTCTGCTTCACCTAAAACCCAAAAAAATGATTTTGCAGTATAGATTATCATTTGTCTCTTGGCTAGGAATTTGGATAATTTGAAGTCCAAAGTTGTTTATTAAAATATTAAAAGCATTTAATAAGAAAAAGTTTGTTTGTTTGTTTCTGTTGGGCATGGCGCATCGACAGCTAGTAAGAAAAAGTGTTTGGAACTTCTGTTTATAGTAGTATAGTGCTACAGGGAAGTCCCTAAAGCGATACAGGAGCGACACGTGTGCGGAGAAAGCAATTCACGTTGTTCTTAAATCACTGTAAATTGTACTCGGTGGGAAACACAGTCCAGTATGTAAAATTTAAACATTCATTTTTTGATTTCAAGTGATATATGACTTGTTTTACAATTGATAATTAAAAAATTCTGATTTTCGTAAAACTGCAACACTCGCACGGACCATTATTGAATATTTTACCCTATTACTTGCAGTTTAAGGTTTTCGTATTTTAAAGGACCCTCTAGCGTCCTAATTTATTATATATATCAATCGGTTTTATAACGTCTTCCGTCTTCCGATGCCCAATTTCCACTCCTCCCGGTTTCTCCATCCCTCCTCCTCCAGATCCCTCTCTAGTACTTCCTTGTTGATTTCTGCTCTCCAGCTTTGGCGTGGTCTTCCTCGCCTTCTTTTTCCATGAGGGTTCCAATTTAAAATCTTTTTAGGCAGTCGGTCTTGTGACATTCTCTGTACATGTCCGTACCATACCAACTGTTGGGTTCTGATTTCGTCCACTATATCGTGCTTTATTTCTAAAGCTCGCCTTATCGCGTCATTTGGTATCAACAAACAAGACATGGACTTCCTGATCAAATGCGGCTTTCTTTTCTAGGCTTTGTGTCAGTGAGAAGAGATGGTCTATTGTGGATCTTCCTGCTCTAAAGCCTGCCTGTTCTTCAGCTTCTACGTCCGCGTATTCCGTTTCTATTCTATTTTTAAGTATTTTTCCGTATATTTTGCTAATAGATCCTGTAACCGTTATTCCCCTATAGTTATCGCAATTATTTTTGTCTCCTTTCTTATGAATTGTTGATATGTATGATATTTTCCATTCCTCGGGTACTTCTGATGTGTTAATGCATCTTTGGAATAAGTTCCTCAAAGCGCTAAATAGCTTTTCAGTTCCGTATTTTACTATCTCTCCTGGGATGTTTCCTGGTCCTGGAGCTCTACCATTTTTTAGCGTTTTACATACTTCTTTAACTTCTGATGTTGTTATCCTTATTGGGGATCCTCGTATAACTATATTTGGGTTTCCATGTTGGGTACTTTTGAACTCTGGTCTATCTTCTGTTAGCATATTTGTAAAATATTGGTTCCATTTTTCTGGTGTTATTGGTGAGAAAATTTCTCTTTTCCGTTCTGCTCTCATATTTTTAAGAAGTCTCCAGCTTTCTGTGCTTTTTCTTCCTCCTATGTAAGTGTTGAGTCTTGAGCATGTCTTTTCCCATTGGTTGTTCTTTTTGTCACTAATCATTTTGCGCACTCTAGCTTGGGATTCTTTGTATTTTACTTTGTCGTTTGTGCTCTTTGAACTTAAGTATTTGTGATAGCTTTTCCGTTTTTCTTCAATTTCGTATTTGATTTCTTCATCCCACCAATATGGTTTTTGCTGTTTTTCCCTTTTCTCTTGGTACCCTAATGCTTCCAGTGCGGCTGCGTGTAGGCATTCCTTTATATACTTATATTCTTCTTCTATATTAACAAATCCCGTCCGTTGTATCTTTTGGTCCAGTCTACTCTTGTATAGATTTCTGATACTTTCTTTTTGTAAGCTGTCTGTATTATATCTTATTGTTGTTTCACTTGTTGTGTGCTGTGTACTTGTATCTTCCAGTTTGCTTTCCCGTGTTGTTCGTGAGATTATCTTTCCTTTCACGAGGTAGTGGTCGCTGCCACATGAAGCCCCTCTTTGGACTCTTACATCTAGGAAGTTTAATCTAGATCTCTGACGTATTATCATATAGTCGATAATACTTTTTAAATCTCTTGTTGTTTGTCTCCACGTATATTTATGAATATCCCTATGCTGGTAGTGTCCGTTTAATATTGTAAGGTTGTTTTGTTCACATATCTCTATAATTCTTCTTCCGTTGTCGTTAGTAACTTCTTCGCCATATTTTCCTACCACTTTATCATGTTCTTTCCTTCCTATTCTTCCATTTAGATCACCCAAAAGTAATATCTCTCTTGATGTTCCAATTTTGCGGTATTTCCTCATTTAGTTATTCAAAAAATGAATCCTTGTTATTAGCCCGATCGTCGTCGTTGACAGCGTATACCCCCAGTAAGGGGGTAATTTATTGCCAAACATAAAAGAATAAATGCAAACTAGATAATTCTTTTTAAGTTAATGGTTTTTTGTTTATTCAATATGCGAAATGTTGGTAATTTATTTTTTGTGTGCTGTATAGAAAATGTCTTTCTCACCTTTAGTAAACACTAGTTTTCTTTTAGTTTTTTGCAATCAAATTGTAACGCTAGAGTCTACTTAAAAAAACAAAAACTTCAAACTGCACACTAGATGCTAAAAATATTCGATAATTGTCCTTACGACAGTGGTGCTTTTGTTTGTTGTGTTGTGAAAAAAATAAAACATGGCTTAGAATCAACAAATAAATTTTAAAAATTCTTCTATCATTCTAGCCAATGTATTTCAAATTCAAGACATTAAAATCTCAAATCATTATATTTTTATAAGTCAAAAACTGACAAAAGGCAATTTTTGTCTAATCGATCTAAAATTTTGCACACTACCATAAAATACAATGCTAAATCCTTTTTCTAATAACTATTCTCTATATTTTAAAATTTTTTAAAAAAGTGACTTTTTAAATTAAATTAAATTTAATATCGGATTGACATAAACTGTGAAAATTACTACTGTATAGGGCAGGAGTCGGCAACCTATGGCACGCGTGCCATCTCTGGCACGCCAAGCAATTTTGAATGGCACGCGTACCTATTCAAAGTTTACACATTAATTCTGTAATCTGTGACATGTTTCTAAATTAAGTAAATAATCGAAGACAGTATTACTTTAACGATACAAACAAAAACGATATATTATATAGGTCACTACGTATTATTATCAAAAACTACAAAATATATATTTAGTAATTTATAATTTTACTGAATGCATTGGTTTGGCTTTAATTTCAGCAAGTATTAAAGACGGCAAGCCTCAAAATATAAGCCTAGGCAAAAACACAAATAAACGTCTTCAATTCAGATCAAAAGAGCCGCTATAAGGCGGTTTTTGTTTGACTTGACTTCAATCGTTCCGATGCGCGCCGCAACTCTTTTTATATTGCCGAACTTTAGTTTTTGTTAGATTTAACTTCTAGGCGGCCCTTTGATTACAAGGAGCGCGTCGTAGATAATAATTTTTGTTCTAAGAAATTTAATAAACGTAATTATTGGAATTTTCTGGAAACATTATTTTTCTATAGATAGCAAGCGGCTACACGTTTGGATCATTTAGCATAGAAGTAACATCCGTTCCAGTCAATAGTCGTCGAAAAGTTTAAAAAAATTTAAAATTACGTTCCGTTATGGCCGCGAAGAAACAGAAGGTAGACGTTCGATCATTTCAAACTACATGGACAACAGATTACGGTTTTGTACAGCAAAACGATCGGGCCATTTGTGTTCTATGTCGGGAAAGCGTAGTTTTCCGGACATCTAGTGTTCAACGACATTTCCAGATAAAACATGAATTGTCATTTAAAGATAACGCTGATAAAAGGGAGGCAATACAAAGAGCAAGTAAACAATACGAGAAACAGTCAACATTCTTTAGCAAAGTTTTCCAAGGAAAAATTCAGGTAACTGAATGCAGTTTCAAAATTGCACAATCGTTGGCACAAAAGGGTAGGCCGTTCACTGACGGAGAATTTATAAGGCAATCGTTTTTGAGTACTGGCGAGATTTTATTCGACGACTTGCCCAATAAGGATACAATATTGGCCAGGATTAGGGATATACCGGCATCAGCGCGGATCATCGAGAGACGAATTACCGAAATGACACAAAATGTCCAAAAACAGCAGAGAGACGCTATCAAACGGAGTTTTTGTATTTAATGTAGCATTGGATGACATTGCCCGTCTAGCAAGCGTTGCGTGATACTTCGATGATGGCAGTGTGTATGAAGAGCTGATTTGTCTGCTCACATTGCAGGGAACTACAAGAGGAGAGGATATATTTTCAGAATTTGTTAAACATTTTGAAAAGCGGAACATTGATTTAAATAAATTTTTTTGCGTAACGACAGATGGCGCTCCTGCTATGATTGGGAGACATAAAGGATTTGTTTCCCTTCTTACTGAACGCATGGGTCGATCAGTTTTGAATTTTCATTGCATAATTCACCAAGAGAGTTTGTGCGCTAAAATCTCCGCTGGCAGTTTAAAATCCGTGATGGAGAGGGTGGTTAAAATAGTTAGCTACATTGTCGGTCGTTCTTCACTGATCCATAGACAATTTAAGGCGTTTCTGCAGGAATTAGAAAGTGCATATTCAGATATACCATTGCACAATAATGTGCGGTGGCTCAGCCGTGGTAAAGTGCTCTCTAGATTTGTGCAATGTCTGGGCGAAATTAAATCGTTCTTGTTGGAAAAAAATCAATTGGATGCTTATCTTGAACTAGAAGATTAGAACTGGATCTGTATGTTAATGTTTCTTACTGATATTACAAACCATCTCAGTGAACTCAACTTAAAGTAACAAGATTCAGGCAAAACAGTTCTGGATTTATACGAATCCTGGAAATCATTCAAATTAAAAATAGATTTATTTATCAGCGATATTACTACAAACACATATAAATATTTTCCAAATTTAAAAACTTATATATCCAGTGTCGACGATGGTGCACTAATAGACGAAATTCCTAAATATATGACTAATTTAAAAGAGGAGTTTATCGAGAGGGGTCAGGATTTTGATAAACATGGTCCTATGTTCTCTTTTTAATCAAACCAGATTTAATGGATTTTTCCAGCAGTTGCTTTGGCATATCTCTTTTCTCATGGATGGACATTAATGATTTTGATCTTCAATACATTGAATTTAAAAGCTCCGAGTTACGGAACACAAAATTTGTAGAATTAAGAAGGGTATTAGAAGGTGACTGCCAGAACCATTCAAACGAGATACTAGTTGTTGGATGAGTTTACCAGAGAAATTTATTTGTCTTAAGAAAGTAGCGTTTGCCATGCTTACAGCTTTCGGATCATCCTATATCTGTGAACAACTTTTTTCCCGTATGAGAGTGATTTTAAACCCGTACCGAAGCAGGCTGACAACAGACAACTCGGAAGCATGTGTGACACTGAAAATAACCAGACATAAACCGGATATAAGAAAACTCTCTAAGGACCTTCAAGCACAGGGTTCACACTAGGTCCTAGGACTAGTATAATAAAATTATTTGTTAAATGTCAAAATTTTTTTGTAATTAAACCTTCTAAAAGCAAGATTTTAAGTTAATTTAAGTTAATTTTTGTTAATTTTAGTTTTAGTAAGTACCTATGTCGGCACGCAAAATGTAAGGATGAAAACTGGCACCCCTTAGTTAAAAGGTTGCCGACCCCTGGTATAGGGTAATCTTTTAAGGTAGTGACAAGTTATTCATTTTAAAATGTTTCTTTAAATTGTAGGCTAAAACAAATTAAAAATACAGTGACCTAGAACAAGCAGAAACGAGTCCGCACGGTATTCATGTTTACACAAATGCCATAGAAACTGAATCTGTATAAGTAAAAATAACAGTGCTTGGACAGTGGTCTGTGTTCACTGTTACTACACATTCTAACTACTATAAATTTAACAAATGTTTTAAGTTTTCATATTTTCTTAGAAACACGGATCCCAGTTAATACAGTATAACTACAAAGTAACTGCAACACTCTGGTAACTTCAAAATTACTTCAATCTTAGTGATATAAAAAGGGAAGGGAAGTTGTGTGATATTTTATTTAAAAAGTCCTTTTCGGAACTTGAATGTAACATTTTCTATCATCAGGAGCTATCAAAAATAGGCTTTCTATATGCTACTTAAGATAAAAATTTGAAATTTCGAAACGAAGTGCCTGTCCCAAAATATAAGATCCCGATTTTTGCCTTTTTAAGTGGGCAATATAAAAATTCTGACCTTTTGTTTAATTTTATTCGTTAATGCAAATAAATAAAATTATAAGTGTTTTTGGAGATGTTTATTTATAGATGCATGTAAAAACAAATGAATAAGAAGTACAAATATACAGTTTGAATGAATGGGTTTTACAAGAGGGGACATACTGTATAAATAAAAATATATTTTAACTTAAGCCTAATTCGGTTTCACTGTCACTGTCATCAGCTGAGGTTATTATCAATGGTTTTATATTATTTACATAAATATATGAATCTTCAGCTTTAACAACGTGCTAAATGGAATTCTTCCAGCTTTCACAAAGTATATCATTTATAACTTTTTTTACTAATTCAACCACTGACACGCTTAAAGTAGAAGAAACATTTTGTGCCCTATTTTTAATTTGACTGGATGCCAAATATGGTCACTTGGATTAAACACACAATAATACAGAGGAAGCCGCAAAACAGTGCGTACCATTTTCTCAGCGATACTATCACAAACATATTTCTTTTTCAATTTATAGTCTTTCAAAACTTCCAAAAGATCACTTTTTTTATAACTAAAGTCAAAATAAATGTCATTTTCTAACATACAGTGACTCACAGCTTAAATGATGCAGTCGCTATAAGAAAAGACTAACTGGTCTCAGTGCCTCTTTATTTGTTTGGAAAAAACAACTTATTGAAATTAAAATTAGTAAAGAGACTTCTAAAAAAGTATGAATTACTTTTTGTCTTAAATATGTCTTACTTAATTAACAATAAATAATTAATCAAATCATATGCAATTTTAACGTCACAGCTTAAACGATGCAAAATAACAACAAGGGTCAAAACTTATCGCATTTTGAAATTTACGAAGGTGGCGTTGCTTTGATTTCTTAGTGCAATTGTTTTTTGTTTAGTTTGACATTTTTTCATTCAATAAAACGAAATTGTTTAAGAATGGGTCGTCGAACTACAATTTCTGAGAGAAATTTAATTATTACTCATTACAGGAATGGATACAGCCAAAGAGACATAGCCAAAATGGTAAATAAATGTCCGTCAACTGTTCAGCATATCATTGAACGTTACCGGAATGAAAATAGAATCGAAAATAAGTCAAGGTTGGCTCCAAATAAGATCTTCAATGAACGTGAAGAAAGATGGATTTTAAGAGGGGTATCAAATAATCCAAAAAAAAGTGCGCCAAAGTTGTGCGCCGAGGTGGAAAGGCAGTTTGGAAAAAGGTGTAACCCCGAAACAGTTCAACGGATCTTGCGAAATAATAATTTACATGGTCGAACTGCTAGAAATAAGCCTTTCATTAGCCAAAGAAATAGACGCATGAGATTGGAATTTGCCAGAGGGCATATCTATAAAGACTTGAACTTCTGGAATTCAGTAATATTTGCTGATGAGACCAAAATAAACTTATTTGGGTCCGATGGAAAAATATCAGTGTGGAGAAAGCCTAACGAAGAATTAAAATTGAAAAATATGAAAGCTACGGTAAAGCACGGTAGAGGTGGAGTGATGTTATGGGGCTGTATGTCATCTGCAGGAGTAGGTAACATGCATTTCGTCGAAGGGAATATCAACCAATATGTGTACTTGGATATACTAAGGCAGCATCTCGTCGCTAGTGCCCAAAAATTAGATATTGAAAACAATTATCGGTTCTATCACGAAAATGATCGAAAGCACACATCATTTCGAGTCCGCAGTTGGTTGCTTTATAACTGTCCAAATGTTATTAAAACACCAGCCCAGTCACCAGACTTAAATGTAATTGAAAATTTGTGGCTGACATTAAAAAATAAAGTAAATAGTGCCCTAATATCAAATAAAACCGAATTAAAAGTAAAAATTACTGAAGCGTGGAACACTATTTCCCTGGAGTATACTAGACAGTTAGTTGAATCAATGTCCAGAAGATTACAAGCCGTTATTGATAATGAGGGAGGCCCGACCAAATATTAGCAGGCTTATTTCAAATTCTACAGTTTGTTTTCTCTAATGATTTTGGTATATTGAATTTTGCATCATTTAAGCTGTGACGTTAAAATCGCATATAATTTAATTAATTATTTATTGTTAATTAAGTAAGGCATATTTAAGACAAAAAGTAATTCATACTTTTTTAGAAGACTCTTTACTAATTTAATTTCAATGAGTTGTTTTTTCCAAATAAATAAAGAGGCACTGAGACCAGTTAGTCTTTTCTTATAGCGACTGCATCAATTAAGCTGAGTCACTGTATATTCTTGTATTTCCTATTTGGGGGGTGGCTGCATTAGGGACCTTATTTAGTAGGCGACTATGGTAAGTTGCATTATTCATAACTATAACACTATGTTCGGGAACATTTGGCAAAAGGGAATTTTGAAACCAATTTTCAAAAAGATTTGCGGTCGCGTCTTCGTGATAGTCCAAACTAGAATGTTTAACCATTAGTATAACCTTATGATACTTGCCGTTTAAACGGAAGTAAATTTAGAAAACTTTAATACTGTGCAGCAATTAGAAGAAATTGTTCCAAGTAAACATATCAGTTACCAAGCTTGTTTATAAATTCTTCTTCTTCTCCATAACCCACAATTTCTTCAATGCAGTAGATAGGCCTCTTCAAGTTTCTTCCAATTATCTTTATCCTGTGCAAGATGGAGCCATCTACTGCCTACTGTCAACCTTATATTATCAGTCCATCTTTCAATGGGTCTTTCGACACTTCGTCTGTTCTCCCATGGTCTTCATTTAAGTAATTTTGTCGTCCAGCTACCCTCATTTGTTCTAGTCACATGTCCAGCCCATTACCACTTTAGTTTTGCCACTCTCTCCCTGTTATCTGTAATTCTTGTTCGTCTGATATCCTCGCTTTTAATGTGTCCTCGTCAACTTACATCTAACATCTATCTTTTCATGGACGATTGAGTACGTTTGAGTCGATAGAGACAATTTTTTGGGTCATGGTTTCCAGCCCATACGTAGTTACTGGAAGTACGAGGCTGGTTTGAAAAGTCCGTGCAAAAATAAACACTACTTATGTGTTTGGGGTAAACCTTTTTTATTTTTCGACATAGTCTCCTTTTAGGCTTATACACTTCGTCCAACGATGTTCTAGTTTGTTGATCCCTTCCGAATAATAGGATTTGTCCAAGTCTGCAAAATATCCATTAGTGTCTGCAATCACCTCCTCGTTTGAATAAAATCTTTGTCCCGCCAGTCATTTCTACAAATTGGGGAACAAATAGTAGTCCGAGGGAGCCAAGTCTGGAGAATAGGGGGGATGTGAAACGAGTTGGACTCCTATTTCCATTAATTTTGCGACCACAACTGCTGAGGTGTGTGCTGATGCGTTGTCGTGATGGAAAAGGACTTTCTTGTGGGCCAATCGCGGGCGTTTTTCTTGCAGCTCGGTTTTCAAACGGTCCAATAACGATGAATAATATTCACCTGTAATAGTTTTACCCTTTTCCAGATAGTCGATGAGGATTATCCCTTGCGAATCCCAAAAGACAGTCGCCATAACCTTTCCGGTCGAAGGAACGTTCTTCGCCTTTTTTGGTGCAGATTCCCCCTTGGTAACCCATTGTTTAGATTGTTGTTTGGTCTCAGGAGTATAGTACTGTATCCATGTTTCATCCACAGTGATGAAACGACGCTTAAAGTCCTCCGGATTCTTCTGGAACAGCTGCAAACCATCCTTGCAACACTTCACACGATTCCCTTTTTGGTCAAGCGTGAGCAATCGCGGCACCCATCTTGCGGATAGCTTTCTCATGTCCAAATGTTTATGCAAAATATTATGTACCCGTTCAGTCGAGATGCCCACAGCACTAACAATCTCACGCACCTTAACTCTTCTGTCATCCATCACCATATCATGGATTTGATCAATGATTTCTGGAGTCGTAACCTCCACAGGCCGTCCAGAACGTTCAGCATCACTTGTGCCCATATGGCCAGTCCGAAAATTTTGAAACCACTTATAAACTGTTCTAATCGAAGGTGCAGAGTCACCATAATGTTTATCAAGCTTTTCTTTAGTCTCCTGAGGCGTTTTGCCTTTCATAAAGTAATGTTTAATCACCACACGAAATTCTTTTTCGTCCATTTCTTGAAAATCACTCGACTTTCTTGATTCACACGAATGCCAAACACAAAGAAATAGACCAATATGGCTGAAACTTGGTGTACGTTCATTCAAGAGATGCTACTAACTAAACATGACCTCGATACGCGCCGGTGGTGCCATCTCTCGGACTTTGTACGGACTTTTCAAACCAGCCTCGTATGCAGCTCTCGTACATTTTTTTTTAAAGTGATGCTTAAAATTAGATTTAAATTTCTCAAACTGACTCTCCCAGCGTTTACAAATTGTTGATAACGATGCTACGAATATCAAGCATGAAATTGCTCACCGAGATTGAAACTGCGGTAATAATTGTATAATTGATAAATATCTGAATTTATAGTCTTAAATACGTACTGATAATTCAGTTGCATAATTCTTAAAGCTTCTGTAGTGATGAGTTTATCGGGGCAATTGCTCTATTTGACAAGGCAGTCAACATAAACGTCATATCTATTTTTTAACTGACAAGTCAATAATTCTTCAGATTATTTAGAAATTTATTCTAAATGAGATTTAGATTCCCTGACAGCACAAATATTACATCACTTTTTATTTTAGAAAGCAGCTCTTTTGTATAAAGACCTTGTACACACCACTTTCTATTCGCTTGGAATAATTAGATGGTCTATACATTTATTAAAAAAAAAATAAAATTTTCTTAATCAGCTAATGTTCACAATTTTTAAATAGTTTAATTGAAATGTCGTTAGATCCAGGTCCGACCATTTCCCCTTTTTCTAATATTCCTCATTATTTGTTCTATGGTTTATTTTAATTCTTACCCGTACCTTTGTAATTTTTGAAACAATTTTAAGTCTACATTTCTGTAGACCAAGATTCTTCGACACAACTATCAATCTGGCAGTGTTTAAATTGCAAATATGCAATTTTTAGTATTCCATACGGAACACTTATAAGCTCACTTCGGTGTCTGTCCGTCTGTCTCTCTGTCCGTCTGTCACATCCGATTTTTTCCAAAACTATTTGGCATAGAAAGTTGAAATTTGACACTAATATAGGAATTGACGCCCCCATCAAAGCCGTGTAATTTTGAAATTGAGATTTTGACCTAATGGATTAGTTTTGGAGGGTGAAATCAGAAGTGAAAAAAAATTACCAAGCTATCGAGTGGGTGTCAAATGAAAGTTTGTGAAAACACGAGTTCAAAAATATATATAATGTACTACTTGCGCACACTTTTCTTTGTATTATTTTTAACAAATTGCCAAAAATCGCCCCACCCTTATTACAGGGTGTAGATTGAACGAAAATTATCACGTGTAATTTACCTGGTATATAAAAAAAACAGTTATCAGTTTTCAACAAAGATCGGAAACAAACTTTGTTGAAAACTCATTTTGGGGTGTTTTGTGAAATCATTTTATATCTCCATAACAAAAATTTTTATTTTACAAGCAGTCAACATACGGAACACTAATTGGCACAAGTCCGACTTGCACTTGGCTAGTTATTTTTATTTCTTTATTTATTTCTCCTCTTAGCTCTACTCAGTATATATCACCACTACACCAAACACTTTATTTTTGCACTCGACGAGCGTTTCGCTCACCATGTTAGCTTCATCAAGAGCGATGATTGATTGATTGAGTCAATTACCGCTCCTGATGAAGCTAACATGGTTAGCGAAACGCGCGTCGACTGCAAAAATAAAGTGTTTGGTGTAGTGGTGATATATACTGAGTAGTATCATTGTGCCAAAGATTCCACATTCCCAACTTAGTCCTCTTAGTTCGCTAGGTTCTTTTATTGTTAATAGAGAAGTTTTATTTAATTGATTTTTAGTGTTCCGTACGGAATACTTCAGTATCTGTCTGTCATACCCGATTTGTTCCGAAACTATTTAACATAGAAATTTGAAATTTGGTACTAATATAGGAATTGATGACCTCATTAGAGCTGTGTAGTTTTAAAATTTAAATTTTGACGTAAGGTTTTAATTTTAGGTGGTGAAATCGAAAGTAAAAAAAAAATATCTGGTTATCGAGTGCAGTGTCAAATGAAAGCTTGTAAAAAGACAAGTTCAAAAATATACTTAATGCAATACTTGCGCACACTTCTCTTCGTTTTATTTTTAAAAAAGTGCGAAAAATCGCTCTCCTGTCGCCCCTTATCTCGAAAGTACTAATCAAAAATTTTGAAAAAATTCTGGAATATTCTCTACAGGGTGTAGATTGAACGAAAATTATCAGAAGTGCATTTCCTTTGATAATTTCTCTGGTATACACGTATTTAAAAAAAAAAATCAATGTCATCAGTTTTCATTAAAGATCGGAAAAAAACTTTATTTATAACTCATTTGAGGTGTGTTTTGTTAAGTCATTGATTATTTTATAACTCCGTAATAAAAAATTTTATTTTAAAAGCAATCAATGTACGGAACACTAATTGCGCAAGTTCCACTTGCACTTGATCGTTTTTTTTTTATTCCAACCTTTTCAATGTATTAAGAATTATAGTTTTTATAAATCAACTCATAGTACAGTCAAATTAAATATATATTTATTATTCGCAAATTGGTACAATATTAGGCTTATTTACTAACTTAGTTTGCTACAAATATGATATGCAATTGCTTGCATATCGATTTGCTACTTTTTGCCTTTCGGCAGGGTAGATGTTCGGCCTTTTTCGGTAAGTTTACCTAGTTTCTATAATCATTTTCAAACGTATATTTAATGATTTTTTATAAAATTGTTTATTAGCAAATGAGTATGTTGTTTCCTAATTTTGGATGGTTGTAGCTTCTACTTAATGGAAATTCATTATAAATATATAATAAAAGACTGTTTTTAGTCAATTTCCACTGCCACTACTATCTTGTACCCGACATCCAGTAAAGCTGTTGGTATATAATTAGCACATATAGTTTTTTCTCCTTTTTTGTATATGGGACAAATGAGCGACTCTCTCAAGTTCGCTGGCCTCTTTTCTGTTTCCCATATTTCTTGCACCAACCGGTATATTTCATTTTTCAGATCTACTCCTCCAGCTTTTATCATTTCTGCTATATACAATTTCCACCCGGGGCTTTATTTTTTTTTTAGGTTCTGAGTATTTATCTTATTTCTTCTTTGCAGGGTTTGTTTGTCCTCTCCTACCCTTCAGTTAATTTTGCTTCCTATTTCTCATTCAACTCCTCATTTTTATCTCCATTTAATGTTTCCTTAAAGTATTCCGCCCATCTATTCAGTCTTTCTGCCAAGCTTACTGCTAAACTTTCATCTTTTTTCCTACATATTAGCATTTTGTCTCTGTTTATTCCCTATCTTAGTTTGAGGCCTATATTATACTTACATGTATTGAAACTCCCACGTCATCTAGTTCCTGCCTTTAGACACGGAGTGCTTCCGGCACGCTACAGACGAGGTGCGAAGTTCTTGGAAGCACATACGTACATCTTCTATAATCTATAATATATATATATATATATATATATATATATATATATATATATATATATATATATATATATATATATATATATATATATAAAGTGCAACGTCTCTCTGTCTGTCTGTCTGTCTGTCTGTCCGTTAGTGCGCTTATCACTGTAGAATCGCTCATCCGATTTACGTGCTTTTTCTTTAAACATACATATGTTCTCTGGCCAGGTTATAGGCTATATTTTGTTACGTTAGATAACATAAGGAATAAGCAGTGACGATAATAGTGAATCAAGTCGGAAAAAAGTTGGCCGCTAGCGCGTTCTCTTGCAATACATTGCCTAAACCATTAAATATGGAACAATATCATGTAGCAAAGAATATCTGTAATATATATAAAATGCAACATCTCTCTATCTGTCCGTGAGTGCGCTTATCTCTCGAGAACCACTTAACCGATTTACATGTTTTTTTTTTTTAATTCGTACATTTGTTCACTGGCCAGATTATCTATAATCTTCTATAATATATATAAAGTACAACGTCTTTCTGTCTGTCTGTCCGTTAGTGCGCTTATCACTCGAGAACCACTTATCCGATTTACGTGTTTTTTTTTTAATTCATACATATGTTCTCCGGCCAGGTTATACAATAATAATCTATGTAATATATAAAACCTAACATCTCTCTGTCTGTCTGTCCATTAGTGCGCTATGCACTCAAGAAACACTTATCCGATTTACGTGTTTTTTTATATAAAATACAAAGGGAATAAACAGAGACAAAATGCTAATATGTAGGAAAAAAGATGAAAGTTTAGCAGTAAGCTTGGCAGAAAGACTGAATAGATGGGCGGAATACTTTAAGGAAACATTGAAATGGAGATGAAAATGAGGAGTTGAATGAGAAATAGGAAGCAAAATTAACTGAAGGGTAGGAGAGGACAAACAAACCCTGCAAAGAAGAAATAAGATAAATACTCAGAACCCAAAAAAAAATAAGGCCCCGGGTGGAAATTGTATATAGCAGAAATGATAAATAAACCTGGAGGAGTAGATCTGAAAAATGAAATATATCGGTTGGTGCAAGAAATATGGGAAACAGAAAAAAGGCCAGTGACCTGGAGAGAGTTGCTCATTTATCCAATATACAAAAAAGGAGAAGAAACTATATGTGCTAATTATAGACCAACAGCTTTACTGGATGTCATGTACAAGATAGTAGTGGTGACTATCAAAAACAAACTAGAAAGGAAAGCCGAATCTATTCTGGGAGAGTACCAGTGTGGATTAAGGAAATCCAAGATAATAGCTTAGAACAAAATTTGGCACTACACTTGGTCTTTGTGGATTTCAGGGAAGCATATGACTCTGTAAATAGAGAAAGAATCTACAAGATAATGGAAGAAATAAAAATTCCAAGTAAATTGATTCGCATGGTGGGAATGACTCTGAATGACACAGAAAATAGAGTGTTGGTCGAGGGCAAAGTATCAGACAAGTTTAAGGTGAAGAGAGGATTAAGACAGGGGGATCCAGTGTCGATATGTCTATTTAATTTGGTACTAGAGAAGATAATCCGGGACTCAGAAATAAAAACAAATGGAACGATATACCAACAAACCTGCCAATGTTTGGCTTATGCGGATGATGTAGCAGTGATTGCAAGAGCAAAAGAGAACCCCAAAAAAGCCATAAGTAGGATAGAAGAAAGGGGAAGGATGAGAGGACTAAAGATAAATGAGGAAAAAACAAAATACATGGAAATTACAAAGAAGGATAATAAAAACAACAAAAGTTTAGATATAATAAACAACTTAGGGAAAAGATATATGTTTGAAAAATTAGACAAATTTAATTATCTAGGAGTAACAATAACAGAGAGTGAACAAGAAAGGACGGAAATACAAGAAAGCATAGCGAAAGAACAGAGATGTTTGGAGGCAATGAATCTAATATCGAAATCAAAGAATGTATCAAGAAAAGCAAAAGAAAGAATATATATGACAGTTGTCAGACCCACGGTGACATATGGATGCGAAACATGGAAACTGAATGCAAGAGAAAAGGAGACGTTGGAGGTGTGGGAAAGGAAAGCTTTGAAAATAATCTACGGAGGAAGGAAAGAAGAGGGACTGTGGAGAACAAACTACGAATTAAAATGCCTATATACGAATCCTCTTATAAGCCAAATCATAAGAAGCCAGCGATTAAGATGGTTGGGAGACGTGGCAATTATGAAGGAAGAAAGATAGGCAAAGCAAGCTCTAATAAGAGGAGTGGTTGGAAGAAGGGTAGACCTCGATCTACATGGATTCAGGCAGTAAAGCAAGATCCGTAGTTTATGGGAATCCCGCACTAGAAAAAGGTAACAGGAGACAAAAAGAAGTGGAGACAAGTATGCAACCAAGCCATGGGCCTCTAAGGCCCCTCGAGCTATATAATATAAACATAACGAATAAGCAGTGACGATAAAGGTGAATCAAGTCCACGTGAGCGAAGCCGCGGGCACGGCTAGTGTATATATATATATATATATATATATATATATATATATATATATATATATATATATATATATATATATATATGTATATATATATATATATATATATATATATATATATATATATATATATATATATATATATATATATGTATATATATATATATATATATATATATATATATATATATATATATATATATATATATATATATATATATATATATATATATATATATATATATATATATATATATATATTTGGGCATGTGTAAATTGGTCAAATTTATTTATTATGTGTTGCATCATAGTAAAGTGTTATTGTTGAGTTATATTCAAATTGAATAAGTTTAGTTTCAATTTTGTGTTATGTCGAAATAGTCCAAACCAAAGTAAAAGTTTCTTCGAAAATTTTAACAAGAATTAAACAGGGGAAAGGATTTTTTGATTCTGACTCGCCTTTAAAATGTAATAGCTGTAAATTCTAACGTTTGCGATATAATTATTACTGCAAAAGTATATAAGAAAAATATCAAAATGGTTAGTATCAGTAACAAAATAACGCCTACTAATTTCGCTAATAGTTAAAACGTAAAATAATTATTATACTTCACAGTAATGTTACCTTGAATATTTGCCGAATACATTGTGTTATATGAATAAAATAAATGAAAATCATTAGTAATTCGTTATTTTTCTACTTCCGCCAATCACAAAAGTGTTTACTTATTTTAAATTTCTAAGCGAGCACGTTTTATAATAATTGTTTTTTTTTAACTAATACCTGTGACAAACAAATTAAATTGTACTATACTAAAATAAATTTTGCATCTTTAAAATGTTAAAATTCGACTTAGTGATATACAGAATAGGACTTGATATCCTTTTTATTTCCCTTGTTAAAGTAAAGTATTGCCTTCATGATAAAAACACCCTCCGAGATTTTTTCACTCCTACATTCAAGGTCCACTACATCATGCAAAACATCTCTGACTGTTTATCTGTACACACGATAACTCTCAATCTACGAGGCTGGTTTGAAAAATCCGTGCAAAGTCCGAGAGATGGCACCACCGGCGCGTATCGAGGTCATGTTTAGTTAGTAGCATCTCTTGAATGAACGCACACCAAGTTTCAGCCATATTGGTCTATTTCTTTGTGTTTGACATTCGTGTGAATCAAGGAAGTCGAGTGATTTTCAAGAAATGGACGAAAAAGAATTTCGTGTGGTGATTAAACATTACTTTATGAAAGGCAAAACGCCTCAGGAGACTAAAGAGAAGCTTGATAAACATTATGGTGACTCTGCACCTTCGATTAGAACAGTTTATAAGTGGTTTCAAAATTTTCGGACTGGCCATATGGGCACAAGTGACGCTGAACGTTCTGGACGGCCTGTGGAGGTTACGACTCCAGAAATCATTGATCAAATCCATGATATGGTGATGGATGACAGAAGAGTTATGGTGCGTGAGATTGCTAGTGCTGTGGGCATCTCGACTGAACGGGTACATAATATTTTGCATAAACATTTGGACATGAGAAAGCTATCCGCAAGATGGGTGCCGCGATTGCTCACGCTTGACCAAAAACGGAATCGTGTGAAGTGTTGCAAGGATGGTTTGCAGCTGTTCCAGAAGAATCCGGAGGACTTTAAGCGTCGTTTCGTCACTGTGGATGAAACATGGATACATAACTATACTCCTGAGACCAAACAACAATCTAAACAATGAGTTACCAAGGGGGAATCTGCACCAAAAAAGGCGAAGACCGTTCCTTCGGCCGGAAAGGTTATGGCGACTGTCTTTTGGGATTCGCAAGGGATAATCCTCATCGACTATCTGGAAAAGAATAAAAACTATTACAGGTGAATATTATTCATCGTTATTGGACCGTTTGAAAACCGAGCTGCAAGAAAAACGCCCGCGATTGGCCCACAAGAAAGTCCTTTTCCATCAGGACAACGCACCAGCACACACCTCAGCAGTTGTGGTCGCAAAATTAATGGAAATAGGATTCCAACTGGTTTCACATCCCCCCTATTCTCCAGACTTGGGTCCCTCGGACTACTATTCGTTCCCCAATTTGAAGAAATGGCTGGCGGGACAAAGATTTTATTCAAACGAGGAGGTGATTGCAGACACTAATGGATATTTTGCAGACTTGGACAAATCCTATTATTCGGAAGGGATCAACATACTAGAACATCGTTGGACGAAGTGTATAAGCCTAAAAGGAGACTATGTCGAAAAATAAAAAAGGTTTACCCCAAACACATAAGTAGTTTTTATTTTTGCACGGACGTTTCAAACCAGCCTCGTAAATGAGATATTGATTTGATACACGTCTAAATTTTAGTTCAAGTTAGTTCAGGTTATGAACATAATTTCCTATACAAATTATTTTTATTACCTTGCGATAATAACTAATTTATTGTAATTGGATTATCAGTTAATTACCAACTGTATGTAGCGTAGATACTGAGTTGCGGTCCGCCTAATGGCCTTTAGAAGATTGTAAATATTTTGACTTGCCTTTCATCCGAGTTGCGATAATCGCCAAATCGGCAGGTGGGTAGGGTTAAATTATCAAATATTAATTCTTAAATATTATTAAATTAAATTAGGGAGTGATGTTGAAAATTTGCGACAAAATTTTGTAGTCGAGTTTCCTAGTGGGTCAGAAGTAAAAGACCCGCTGACAATATTGATTAACTTTCATCACTATCGTTCCTAATTTCCTCTGTATCTAATCTACTGAAACATGCAATAAAGTTGCTGCTTGTGTCGTGGGCTTTAGACGAAATGGCGCCCAGGGCGAATATGAAAACAGCTCCCTTTATTCGCTACTATATAGTAAATTTTGTTCTATATGTTTATCATTTTTTACTTCATAATTATTATTAACAGTGGCCAAAACTTATAAATTAAATTAAACGCAATTAAAAACACTTTCTTCATTACGAATACCATTTCTAAACTTCTACAAAACTTCTACAATTGGTATATTATTATTATAAGGTACACTTTATTTTGAAATATAAAGTCAAATTATTTCAATTTTATTACATAAAATTCACGTTACGAGCTTTAGCCTGAACGAATTACTCGATCGTTCTGGAAAAATCCAGCTGACTAGTGACTTCGTTTTCAATTGACAACAATGCTAAGGAATGAATTATGTTTGTCTTGAGACATAGTGGACCTCAAATACGTCTTCATAAGCTTCAATTTAGAAAAACTTCGTTCTCCACTGGCAAAGTCTTCAAAATTCGCAGAGAAACCCAAAAATTTAGTTCCCCTACAGATGTGACGCCCAGGCCGACCGCTCTGCTCGCACTGCCCTGAAACCGGCCCTGCCTGGTTTTCTTACGAGTATTTCCTCATTTGTCATTTGAAAATCAAATATGCTTTTATACCTTATAACCACTATGTATGAGTTGTACGATCTATATTTTTGGTGAGTACACTAAGATACAGTGTTGCCAGAGTATGTAATTTTTTAATTATTCTGTTGTTAAGTTCTCTTGTTTGTCAATACTAACTCGACTGATGAGCCGTGATACGCCGAAACGGGTCTCGAGATGGATTGATAAATGAGAAAACAGTAAGTAGACTGCTGAAATATGGACTTTGTCCAGTTTCAATGGTTTTACGTTGAATCACATATCATGGGGTAGAACCCTCGTCGATTCACGCTGCCTGCAGTCAGTGTTGGCAATTTGTTGACCGTTCCTCTGTCGGCTTGTGCCTTCGATTAAGGGCAGGTATGCGTTTCATTTTTCTAAGTAGAATTTATTGTTTCTTACCATGATGTTACGCCAGCACGGAAATAACTACTTAAAGTTCTGTTCTCTTGTTTGTCGATCTTAGTTCGATTAATAAGACGTAATATGACCAAACGCATCTAGAGATGGATGGACAAATGAGAGAACAGTGGGTTGACTGCGGAAATAAAGCTTTGTCCATTTTCAGTGGTTTTGAAATGAACCCCATATGCATAGAGTGGAACCCTCTCCGAATCGCGCAGCCTGCGGTGAATGTTGACAATTTGGTGACCATTCGTCTGTCAGCTTGTGGCCGTCGACAGCCCCCGATTGAGGACTGGCATGCATTTCACATCATTACAAGATATAATTTATTGTATCTTACCGCCAGTACAGGAGTAAGAACTAGAAGTTCTGTTCTCTTGCTTCTTATAATACCTATATAAGTCTAAATATTCTACATAACCCCTTCCTCCGTTAAAATTAAGTCCTAAGTATAAACACATTTTTTCTCACCCATATTATCACATTAAACAAATCTCTTCATAACATCGACCACACATTGTGGAATATTTTACTTCTAGCTCGTATTCTTGAAAAAATGTGTTTCAGGTACATTTTTTGCCATCAATATATTCTTTGATATGCTAACAATGGCGCAATTACCTTAGTAAGGTGTCCAATCGCCTCCTGCATCAATAATCGCCTGCCATCTTCGAGGCATGCTGCCAATGAGATTTTCTGCACACTCTGCAATCTGCGAATCTCACAAGAAAACTGAGTCAAGGTCTTCAAAGTCTTTCCTCTGAGCTTTCTCTTTACAAAGGACCAAACGTTTTCAATAGTGGTGGTGTCCGGCGTTTGTGAGGGTCACTCCATTATCTTATTGTGAGCCTAAGCGAGCAGATTCACGAGGTAATCTTCGCCCATCAAAGGTTTCTTCAACGTGCTTCGGAATTTGACATCATGAGCATAAAGATGTTGTCGCGATTCTAGCTGGACTGATAAGCCATGATACGGTGAAATACGTCTCGAGATGGATTGACAAATGAGAGAACAGTGAGTAGACTGCTGAAATTGGGACTTTGTCCATATTCAGATTTAATATTTATTTGGATCGTTATTACATTAACATATTTTTGTTTTAATTTCTATCTACTAATGAAAGGGGGAATATTTTTACTTGTATAGTCTAACATTCCCAGCTGGGCTTTAGCATTTTTCGTATCAAACCATCCAATTTTGTTTTATGTTTATATAATTATACTTTCCTTTTTTTGGCTGAAAATTAAGACTTTATTTAATTTAAAAACTACAAACCACAAATCAAAAAGACAATAAATCAGGGGTTTATCAATTAACATGTGGGTCATGTCCTAAAACATACATCGGACAAACTGGACGTACATTTAGACAAAAAATTACATAACACGAAAAAAGTTTCATCCATAGAAAATCTAATTCAACATATGCTAATCATCTTTTAACAGAAAATTACACATTTAACAAGAATTTCAAAATTTTACACACCCAACAAAAAGGTTTAAAACTAAACCTTTTAGAGACAATGCAAATAAATCGATTAAGGACTATAGGTACTTTACTCAACGACCAGGTAGATTTAAGCAATTCACCATTATTGAATTTATTTTCCTAACTCCAAATCTGTGTGGATTTCCCAATACTATCAATGTAATTTAATTAGGTGTACTCGTAATATTATAATTAAGAAATTATATAAAACTGTGAATATTAAACCTAACTTGACAGTGTAAAATGTAGATCTGAAAAAGCTGCATCGACAGCGAAACGCGTCATCGCAATTTAAATAAACCATTGGAAATTGACTAAAAACAGTCTTTTATTATATATTTATAATGAATTTCCATCAAGTAGAAGCTACAACCATCCAAAATTATTTGCATTTGTATGAATGAGCTTTCTATTAATAACACAGGGCAACAAAAAAATATTTTTGTTTTGGTGCCTGGGATTTTAGAGCTGATTTTAACTATATTTGGGACGCTAAATCTATACATGCAATCCGTTTTTCTCTATCAGCTCTACTTTTTTAGATACATCAACTTATCTACCAATGTGGTTTTTATTCGGTATATTCATTTATGAGAGTTCTAAAATTATTATATATTCATTAATGTAGGTACAATGGTTTTATTGTCAGCCTGTAATTGAGTAAATTCCAGGTAAATCTATAAATAGTGGAACCATTGCCTATCAGGTACCTGAACTGACCCTTTTAATCACCTAACTCGGGTAAGTCTCGTCAGTTTGTGCGTTCTTACTAATGAGAGTAGATCGAATTCGGCGTGTTATTTTATGTTAAGAAAAGAGTGTTTTTGTGTTATTGAACAGAATTAAAATGAGTTCAGGTTCCAGTTCAAGAAGAAGTTGTGTAAATCAACCTGATGTGTTTTGCTATATATGCGGAGAATACATGTTTCAACAAAACAGACAAACTATTACTGACTTTGTAAAGCGAGCGTATCTTGGATACTTTGGATTTAAGCTTGGTGATCAGGACAAAACGTGGGCCCCGCATCTCGTATGTAAAACTTGTACAGAGCATTTACGGCAGTGGACTACCGGGGGAAAAGAAAATGTCTAAAATTCGGCGTACCAATGGTTTGGAGAGAACCAAAAAACCACTTCAATGATTGTTATTTCTGTTTAGTAAATACTAATGGAATCAATCGAAATAACCGCAGTAAGTGGACTTATCCCAATTTAGACTCGGCAATACGCCCTATCCCGCACTCAGATGAAATACCGATTCCAACATTTCATCAGCTACCACATATCTCTGATGACGAATATTTTCCCTCTGATCGCTCTTCTGATGCTAATAAAAGTTCTGATGCTAATGAAACTAACAGTGACTATGAGGGGACGTCATCAGTTCCTCAACGCTTCAATCAAAATGAATTAAATGATCTCACCAGGGATTTCAATTTATCGAAAAAAGCTTCTGAAGTACTGGCTTCTAGGTTGAACGACAAAAATTTACTGGAACAAGGAACCAAAATTACCTTTTACCGTACAAGAGAAAAAGATCTGCTACCATTCTTTTCTCAAGAAGACAATCTTGTATTTTGTCACGAAATTAGGGGACTCATGAAAGAAATGGGACTTTCTGAATATATTCCAGATGATTGGCGCCTATTTATTGACAGTTCAAAGCGAAGTTTAAAATGTGCCCTTCTACATAATGGGAATAAATATGGTTCAATACCACTAGCTCACTCAACGAAACTGAAAGAAGAATATAATACCATAGCTTTGGTCTTGCAGAAGATAAAGTATTACGACCATCAATGGATGATTTGTGTAGACTTAAAAATGGTAAACTTTCTTCTTGGGCAGCAAAGTGGTTACACGAAATATCCGTGTTTCTTGTGCCTCTGGGATAGTAGAGACAAAACACACCACTGGGTTAGAAAAGATTGGCCTCAGAGAGAAAACATGGACGTTGGGGAAAAGAATGTCATTAACGACGCTTTGGTTGAAAGAGAAAAAATCATACTTCCTCCGTTACATATAAAGTTGGGCTTAATGAAGCAATTTGTAAAGGCTCTTGATAAGAACGGGTCTTGTTTTGCATATATAGGGGTAAAAATGCATCAGTGGAGCACAGAAAAACTCAAAGCAGGGATATTTGACGGCCCACAAATAAGACAATTAATTAAGGATCCTGCCTTCATAAATTCAATGAATCAAGTTGAACGAGAAGCTTGGACATCATTTGTTGCAGTTGTAGAAAATTTTCTAGGCAAACATAAAGCTCAAAACTATGTTGAAATGGTTAACAAGATGCTTAATAGTTTCAAATCCTTAGGGTGCAATATGAGTATTAAAATACACTATTTACACAGCTACTTAGACCGTTTTCCAAAAAATTTAGGAGACATGAGTGAGGAACAAGGTGAAAGATTTCACCAAGATATTAAAGTTATGGAGGACCGCTACCAAGGAAGATGGGACATGCACATGATGGCAGATTACTGCTGGAGTTTAAAAAGGGACTGTTTAAAAAAACATTCAAGAATGTCGCGGAAAAGAAGCTTTCCAAGTGTTGAGTGACTATTTCATTTCTTCAATGTTTTTTTTTTGTTTGTAAGTACGACATAATATTGCATTTTGTATAACTAAAATAAAAATTTCGTATCTACTTTTGTTTACTACACTTACGGATTTGAGTTACAATAATGTAACTTATATTTCTCTAAAATTGTATATCTTAAAAATTTGAGCTCCTAGGTACAAATGAATACGTTATTTGAATTCAGGACATCAAATTGATATAGAATCATCTCAAAAAACCTCGACACCAAAACAGCTGTTCCCCTGTGTAATTCAAATGCAAAACCAATTTGGGGTCACTAAATAGCATTTATAATTATAATTAGGATTAAAAGCTTATAACCAATAACTAATAAATTTGGTAATCAATGTCACTTGAAATAATATAAATGTTTTACGGATTTTTCTTGACCATTTCTTTTTATTGTTCGATGCAGTCCAAGTATTTCATGGCCACAGATAGATATTGTTCATCCTTGACAAGCCATATTTTACAAAGAATTATGTAGGTATCCTTACCGGTAATTTACATTGCAAAACGTTCGTTATAAAGTCATTGTAATAACTGGGCGTGTGTGGAGCCATAAAATATGATAATACCTCTCGTTCAACGTCACCAATAGTAATATTTTGTACCCACAACATGTCACACTATTTGTATTGGAAATTAGTTTGAATATCATACATGTGTTTGATTTCTAATTTAATTTTATAACTTGAGAGGTAGTTCATGTTTAAAAGGTTAATATTAGCACTTTGCTTTTTACGGGACTATAGTTATCAATAGAGACCGGATTATATGCATTTGCATATTTTCATATGCATTTGCATATTTAGACCATTCTCACCGATTATTGCATATTTTACCCAAAATCTAGTAATGATGCATATTTTCCCTATATTTACCATATTTCTCGGTATTACTAGGCAGTTGAATTGCTCAGAGAATTGTTAATGTCGCCGTCTGGAACCGATCTTATCGCCGGGACATTACCTGCATTAGTCTAAACATCGATTAGGTTATAGTGCCAAGGGAATACCCAAAATTACGACGGTATTTTATTCCTTTGTTTCTTGGTCGGGATATTAAGTGATAAGTAATTAGTTTCTAAGAATATTTGTTTGAGCGTGGATCAAATAAACAATTTTCTCGAAGACGAATTTTTATTTTAAAACAAGATATTAGTTTTAACATTATTGTTGACGCGCTTGCATCAGTGTAGTCTTTTTGCAATTTTTAACCAGTGGTAACTCGATGGGGAACATGGATTGAAGCTGTACTATTTTACAATGAACATTTCGAGGCTATCAAAGGTGTAGTAAATGACTTCGATAGTGCAGAGGCTATGGCAGTTCGTCAATCCAAGGAAGCATTTAACGATTCTGATATTAAAAAAAAAAACATAGATTTGATTAGCACTCACTTTTCCCATATACCTGCGGGTATTAAAAAGCTTGAAACTCGAGGTTTGGCGTTGACCGAATCAATTCAGCTAATGAATAAAATCCGTCAAATAAACTCCACATTGCCAGATGTATTCCCGCGTAGAGTTAAAGAAAAGTTTGAAAACATTTTATGCAGTAACCCAGGCTTTGAACCTTTGTGTCAAATTGATAGTTTTATTAATGAGACGAGTGAACTTTTGCCAAAAACAATAACACAGCACCTAAATTCAAACACTGCCCAGTTACCTCAGTGGATGTGGAACGGTTTTTTTTTTCCACTTATAAAAATATTTTAAGTGATCGAAGACACAATCTTACTACCCAACATTTGGAACAATATCTTATTATTTATGTGTACAAGAATACAAATGTTAAATAATTTTAAAAAATGTTAAATAATTGTTAATTAAATTTAAACAGCGTCGATAACTTGTTAATTTTATGCTGATTTTGAAATAAAAAACTACAAATTACTACTTTTATTATTATTTAATATTGCATATTTTGACCCTTTTCATGCATATTTTAAGCATTTTTCATGCATATTTGCATGCATATTGCAAGATTTTTATGTTGCATATCATCCGGTCTCTAGTTATCAATTAACAGCAAGTTTTTATTGGCGAAAAACAGATCATAATATTCTATTTATCGTAGGACACAAAATAAAATACATTTTTTAAATATATTTTTAAAGACAAATATAATAACATATAACTAATATCTAAATAGTATGGAATAGTTACATTTACCACTTTGGTTAGATGAGAAATCATGGTTCCTGAGACTAGATCGTGCCAGATTGGGGTGATTTTCCGACGTTCGCAGGAATCTTGGCTCTTCACACACTGAATGTGTGTTCCAATCCTAAAGAGTAAAGATCTCAGACGATACCTCGTGCAATAGTATTCCAATCCTGGAAAAGTCACTCCAATTTGACGCCGTCTTGCTCCAAGAATCATGATTTAAATATATATATATATATATATATATATATATATATATATATATATATATATATATATATATACATATACATATAAAGAGAGAGAAAGCAAAAGTTGCCGTATCTAACAAAATCCTAAGTTATGAAACTAGTTGGGGAACTCGGCAAAAAGGGCATCAACAGATGTTCATACTATATTCATTTAGCCAATATTTCGGTCCTAGGTTGGGACCTTCATCAGGGCACAAACTGAAAAAGAGATAACGAAGCAACCAATAAAGAAAATTAGGCATGAGGAATTGATGTTGTTAAGTCAAGTTTTTAATTATTAATTTTTAATTTGCAATTTTTTAGTTTCAATCTTACAATTATTAATATGGAACTATTGTAATTTAAAAGTATTATTATTATAAACAATCATAAATTATTATTATTATTATTATGAAGAAATGTCAAAAACAAAATTCCAGTGACTCACATGTTGCATGCAATTTAATCTAACAAGAATGACCATCAATAACAATCGCCATAGTAAAGACCAACACTGAATTAAAACAACCACTATTCACTAACATATTAATATACAAACATGGCATTTACAGCAGGGATGCCATTGATAACGTTGGGTGCTGAAATTTCAAAACTAATTAACCACCTGCCATCTCAAAGAAAAGTGACAATTTTGACAGGGCGCTGACAAAGGACGACCACCTGACAGATGTAAGGGATCACTCAAAATGAATAAAAGGAAAGGTTGAACAACCAGGAAAGGACCGGTTTAGTACGAATTAAGTACTACGTCATATGGTAAAATTTTTGGTATGAAGGGAAATCTAATGGGAACGCAAATTTTCGCTGTTGTGATAATTAAGTGACATATAGAGGAAACGATTTTACTTCATCTGGGGGGAATAGAACAAGGAAAAAGGAGGCGGCAAGTGGAAAGGGTTTTTTCATTAATTGGGAACATACTAATCAATTTATCATTATAATTGTTATTATTATTAATGTTATTGCAAATGGAAGTGTAATTATAAAGATTTTCAGGGGAAAACCAAGAAAAACATGTACTTAAACAAGATGGTACCCAGAGGGCAACATGCAGAAGGACAGAGCTGTAAGTTATCAAAACGAGAAACTATTATGAGGAGTAAGACAACCCAGAGATATTATGCGAGGGATGAAGATCACAAGAGAGAAGAAAGCTATATATGCTGCTCAGGCCATCAAGATCAGTTCTTTTGTTGATATTTTGGGGATTCTCGTTGATATAGCACATCTCAAGAAATTCTCTTTTAAGAAGGTTTTTTTGGATATGAAGGATTTTCGGTTCTCTGAAGTTGAAGGAATGTCCATTATCAACAGAGTGAATTGCCAGTGCACATCTTTGTGGATGACATCTGGTGTCGCTTTTATGTAATGCGATGCGACGGTTAAGACATTGTGATGTTTGGCCAATATATACAGCAGGACAATCAAGACAGGAAATGGAATAGACAACATCAGACATAGAAAGAATGGGTAGAGAAGATTTCAATTTGCTAAAAATACGCTTGTTTTTATGGAAGTAATACTTGGCAATCTTAACATTGGGAATGACGCGCAAGATATGAACCAATTTAGAGGTAGGACCAGGTATAAATGGCAGAGAGAGCAGCGAAGGACTTATTTCCGTATGGCTAGCAGGATGTAGATGGGGTGGAGGGGAAGGAAGGGATAAGCGTGCAGGAGGAGGCTCTGGTACGAAGTCATTAGAGAGGAAGAGCTTATCGACTTCGTCCTTGGTCTTGAGCAGGAACTTCTTATTGTACCCATTTTCCATAAAAAGATTGGTGAGCAGTGTTTGTGCTTGAGATAGATAATCTGGGTGAGCTATATTTCTGATTCTTCGATATAAGCCCCTTATGACATTTATTTTAACCTTCCAATCATGGCCAGAATTGGCATGTATGTATCTGCCTGATGAAGTTGGTTTTCTATACCAGTCTAGTCTGATAACACCATCAGGACCTCTGATGACTCTTGTGTCCAGGAAGGGGACAGCATTGTTCGACTCCTCTTCCATGGTAAACTGTAGGTGTTGATCAAAAGAATTGAAGACATGAAGGATTTCTTCTTTACCATTTTCCGGTACAGACAGAATAAGATCATCAACATATTGAAAGAGAAAAGGGGGTCTGAAAGATAGCTTTTCGATACAATTTTTCAAAAGATAGGACATGACTATTGCTGCGAGAATAGGGCTTAAATTGCTGCCCATAGGGCAACCAAAGGTTTGGCGGTAGAAACTTTCTTTATACTTGAAAAAGGTAGATTGAAGAAAAACTCAATAACCGAAAGGAAGAAGGATTTATCTAATTTTGTGTTGGGCGAGATTAGTGCCCATTCAGAATCAATAATATGTTTGGCTAACTGCCATGAAATGTTGGTAAAGAGACTGACTACATCCAGAGAAATGATGACATGATTCTCAGGTAATAAGAAATTATTAATTTCTGCACTGAAGGCAAAGGAGTCCTTGACTGCATATAGATGGTAATTTTGGAAGGATTTTTCTAATATATCTGCACAGAATTTGCTTAAGCTTGATGTAGGAGAGTTAATTGTGGAGACAATAGGTCTTAGTGGTACACCTTCTTTGTGTATCTTTGGCGGGCCGTAGATTCTTGGTGGAATGGCTTTGTAGGTACAAAGTTGTCTTGCTGTTCTGTCATCGATCCATTTTTTATTCTTCATTTGCTTAACAAAGGAATTGCTTTTATTTTGATATTGATTTGTAGGGTCATGCGAAAGCTTTTCATAGACTTGTTCATCATCTATTAATTCAGACATTTTTGTTTCGTAATGTTGCTTTTCCAACGCCACAGTGACTGAGCCTTTGTCTGAAGGAATGATCAAGATGTCTCTGTGTTGTTTAAGGAAGGTTGCTGCTTTCTTGAATAAAGTCTTCTCAAAGGAAGTAGCGGTGTTATGATTTTGGAGTACAGCATTTGTGACGGCATTGGTGCACTTAGCTCTAAGGATATCTTGGTTAGGAGAAGGTATAAGTTTAATGAAAGATTCAATATCTGCTAGAACTGTCTTGACAGGTATATCTTTACCTGGAAAAGAATCAAAAACAAATTTGGGACCCAGGGAGAGAACCGTGTGAACTTCAGAGGGAAAGTTAACCTAAGTGAGATTAGTAAACCAATGTTGACATACTTTTAATTTTTTAGCACGAACTTGCATTAAATTATTAAATTTATTAAACAAATTACTTGAGAGGGATCTAGAAACAGTATGAAAGGATTTTAATTGAGTGGTACGGAACCGTTGTACTATATATGGAGGAACTCTGTCCTCTGCAGAGTGAATAACATGATTAAGAAAAGAAGTTAGCTTAGTTATTTCTTTAATAGTGAAGGAAATTTCATAGGATAGAATTCTGAGAGATACCTTACTCTGGAAGCGCTGGATCCTGTTATTATCATTCGGTCTATCTGACATTAAGTTGTTCATGCATCCAAAGTTCTGTACAATGTGTCTAGGGATAAGGCCTATTGACCTGCATTTCAATATACATATATATATATATATATATATATATATATATATATATATATATATATATATATATATATATATATATATATATATATATATATATATATATATATATATATATATATATATATATATATATATATATATATATACATATATATATATATATATATATATATATATATATATATATATATATATATACAGTGTGTCCCAAGAAGTTTTATACAAACGAAGAAAAAGTTTATCTTAGAAAAATATTTATTCTTGTTAAAATGTTCTGCATCAGATGGAAATCCATAATTATGCATCAAAAGTTTAAAATTTTTGATTGTATATAGGGAAAATAAAAAAAAATGATTTATAATTTTCAAAATAAAATTGTATTAACACAAATTTATTATGGATGAAATTAGTGCAAAGCAGATAAGAAGGGTATCAAATTTTTAACAAAAATATAATACAATCAAAATCAGTGCACTAATTTTTAATTAATTTCGTTTTCCTTTATTCAATAAGTAATCCGACAATTACTGACGTGTTTACTGGAGTTTTTTTGAATTTTTAACTAGGAAGGCCACAAATCTAAACGTGAGCATAATTTTTTAGTTCCTGGTAACATTTTCAATTAATATTTTGCTCTGTATTTAAATTTAAACATATATAGATTTGAACTGAAGCACTTAGTTCTACTATAATAATTTCGATGACACGAGTATATTGGAGGCCGCCAAATCAAAAGCAGCTCCCTAAAAATTTGAAAAACCCATACTCGAAACAGGTGAGAATTGTTAAGAAAAAAGAGCTCATATAATTCTTAAATGCTTACTTTAAACCAATGTAAATATTAATTAAACAAATTTTGCACAAATATAACACTTCGCCCATCTTTCAGGTAAATTATGAATACCATGCCAGAAAAACTGCTTGTCTTTTGCGGCAACCCATTCGTCGAACCATTTTCCAATTTCCTCGAAATTGCTGAAGTGCTGCTCTGCAAGCGCGTGCCCCATTGATGCGAAGAGATGATAGTCAGATGGCGCCAGGTCGGGAGAGTACGGCGGCTGCAGAAGGATGTCCCATCCAAGCGATTTCAAGGTGTTTTTCCCTGGGTTTGCTGTGTGAGACGGCGCATTGTCGTGTAACAAAATCACTTTGCCATGTCTTTTGCCCCATACGGTCGTTTTTCGATCAAAGCGTGATTTAAATTAATCATTTGTTGGGTCATCATCCAGTAACGCCTGCAATTCCTCGTCTTCGTACTTTTGTGGTCTACCAGAGCGCGCACTGTCTTTCACATTGAAATCACCACGTTTAAATTGTCGAAATCATGTCTCACATGTTCTAATCGATGGATCGTGTTCATCATATGGTTCTACCAGCAAACGATGACTTTCCACAGCATTTTTCTTTTGATTAAATAAGAAAAGCAATGTGTGCCGCAAATGTTCTTTTTCAGGCACAAAAGTCGACATGATCACTGAACGATACAATACAGACGCAATGTTTGGCGGACTCAACTTGTGTATTTTGGTTAGGTTAATGTCAGACGAATAAACTGACGTATCTACCAAATTTATACAATGCGTACTATTCGCTGGTGCCATATCTTAGTGAAACTGGCAAAAACTTATGCATACACCTGGTATATATATATATATATATATATATATATATATATATATATATATATATATATATATATATATATATATATTTCCTTAGCAATATATGTAGATGGTTAGATTCTGAAATCGATTCTAAATACAGTCTATGTAACAGTTTCTGATATATAATCGTATGTTTTTGAAAAACAGAATTAGAACAGATCAAAGAATGCTTTCTAAAATGACTTCAGCCTCAGTTGTTAATTACCAACCGACAAAATTAGGCCAAATTCCAGACCCTGAGACCAGATTATACTTAATATAATTATAATATAGGTTTTTGGTGCGCTCAATCCAAATCCGACCTCAGAATTGCTCCATTACATCAGGTTTTCGAGATATCCTAACCTAAAAATGTAAAAACACGGTTTTTCCCTATATTCGGGATTATATTTCACCGCGAATTAATTTTTCTCCACGAAACTCGCTGTGGCATGTGAAAGTACCACTCTTCCCCATCAAAATACATTTCGAATTTTTCAGATATCTTATTTCTTCTCGGAGAAATCATGCTTTTAGTAGCAACATTGTTTATTTGTTATCATACATGGTGTTCCCATTTTAATATACCAGGCTTCGTATTTTTTTTATGTCAACTTTTAGTAAAAAAAGTTTCTAACAAAAGTTAAAGGCTTTTAAAGGGGCAATAAAATGATATAATTGTGATGACCTTGGAAGATCATTTGGAAGGTCATTTTAACGTCAATTTTGATTTTTTAAATAGAAACTTATATTTTTTATGACGGCATCATATTTCTCCAGCAAAAATACACAACTTTTGTTCAAAACTTTTTTCTCGATAATATTCCGTTCTTCAATACTCCATTGGTAAAAGACATTACACTCTTAATCTCCAAACAAGCATAAAGGCAAATGAACCTAACATAACCTCAGGCATCGAGTGAAAATCGATAAAAATATTAGATTTTAAAATCCTAAAAGAATCAAAATTTAACACAACAGCAAGGCAAACGTAACATAATAACAAAAACCCCAAGCTCTTCACCAAAGATAACTAAACAAATCAAAATTTAATACAGCAGAAAAGCCCTTTTATGAGAAACTTTTTTCTCCTACCCGTCATATCGGATCCGTCATTTTGAATTTCATAAGGTTAGGTAGATACCATGACTCGGTGGGGTTAAACCGACAACAAATTCGGATTCAGCGTCAGATCCACTTTTTTTTTGATCTGGTTGTAACGAAAACGCCAAACTAATTTCAATGGACGATTTCTCCAAGAAGAAATAAAATATCCGAAAAATTCAACATGCCTTTTTGAATGGGAAGAGTAGTACTTTCAGATGCCGCAACGAGTTCTGTGCAGAAAAATTAATTTGCGGTGTAATATAATCCTGAATATAGCAAAAAACCGTGTTTCTTGCATTTTTGGGTTAGGATATCACGAAAACTTGATAAGGTCAGATTTGGATTTAATACAAGAAAAACCTTCGAAAAAGTATAGTCTGGTCGCAGGGTTTGAAAAATGTTGGCCTGTGTTATGGTTCTCTACGACTGAATGTATCCATTTTTTGCCAAAAAGTGATTGTTCTGATAAAAAGGAGACTGAAATTTTTGGGCAGGAATGGAAAACTGTAAAAATAACGTAACAGTTTTAAAATTAGCTGTTTGAACGCTACAGTCTGTGAAAGTGTAAAGAATTGTCACTTTATTAACTGCAACTTATATAACAAGATGGTTATTCATTTGTAATAAAACTCCCTGTACTTACGTAGAGTCTGGAAAATTGTATTACTTTTTCGTGTCTTAAAAAAACACATTTAAGATTTTGGTACTTAACACACAAGCTGAAAAATTTTTGGTCTAGCTACTTAACACCCATTGTTTTGCGACTTTATTCATCAACATAGTCTCCTTCAAGAGCGATACAATCGGTCCAACATTTCTGTACCTTTTTGTAGAAGGATTTATCTTTGCCTTCAAAATAGGCCTCAGTTTCAGCGATAATTTCTTCATTGGAGCCAAATCTATTTCCCCCGAGCAATTTCTGCCTTCAAATGCACCAGTAACTTTATTTAAAATTCACTATTGATGGTTTTTCCTTTCTCAGCATAATCGACGAAGATTATTCTATGCGCAGCCCAAAATACAAAGGCCAAAACCTTCCTAGCCGACTGTTGTGTCTTTGATCGCTTCGGGCGGCTTTTATCGACTGCTGTCCACTCAGCTGACCGCCGATTTGATTCTGGTGTATCGTGGTGGATCCATGTTTCATCTATTGTCACATATCGCATGAAAAAATACTTTTTATTTCGCTTAAACAGGTCCAAACGGCGCTCAGAATCATCAACACGTTGTTGTTTTTGGTCCACTGTGAGCAAGCGCGGTACCCATTTCGAACAGAGCTTTCTCATTCCCAAATGTTCATGCAAAATATGACCAACACGTTATTTTATATCTTTAAGGTGTCAGCTATCTCACGCAATTCAATTTTACGGTCATTTTTGTGGATTTTCTCGATGTTTTCTGGTGTAACCACCTCATTTTGGCGTTCAGAGCATTCAGCATCAATTGTGTCTGTACGACCGCGTTTATATTCAGTATACTAGTAAATGATGAGTAATTTTCCAGGGACAGAGTCCTCGTAACACTTGTCACTTGTCGCTGTTTAATCAACACACTTAGGTCTGGGTTTTCCACCGAGTACAATTTACAGCGATTCAAGACCAACGTGAATCGCTTTTTCCACACACGTGTCGCTTCTGTAGTGCTTTAGGGAGTTCCTTGCAGTACATGTGCTAGACCCATAGAAAAAAACACGAAATTCGTTTTTTTCCATTGTTTCGAAAATATCAAAAGTAGCGTTACTTAAACCATTGTAACTTGTAAACTAATCATCGAAATGTCAAGAAATTTTGATATGTATCGTTTGAAGGTTGGTACCCCCTAAAAATCATATGAATTTTTTGGAAAAGGAAGACATCTGTGTGTCAGACCAAAAACTTTTCAGCCTACGTGTTAAATACTTATTAAAATATATTTAAGTTAAAATCTAAATATATTTCGAATAAAATGTGTTACTAATAGGCGGTGAAGGCCTACGGATTCGTTCCAAGGTCTACTTTTAATTTGAAATACAATACAAACCAAAAATCTATTTGAAATTCGTTTTACACTAAACTAAGTTGAAAATTGTGTAGAAAGTGTATTGTTTTCCACTTACTTGCGGAAACGACAGGCAGTTAGCAATAATTATTTTTTTCTCATCTATTGTAAATTGATACTACACCCTTTTTCCGCAAAACAAGTTTATATTGAATAATATCAATACGTTTATTTTCTTATAAGCACAAAACAATTTCACTTTCTCTTCGTATATTAACTTGTAATTTTATTACTTCCATTCTCAAAAATGAATCCAACGGGTACGTATGCAGAAACAAGCATAGCAATTATAACGAACTAAAAGAGAAAATCTTTATCACGATTACTTAATTTAGATATAATCTAAAATATATAAGTATATCTTAAAAGAAACATGTTAGCAGTATTTAATCCCACAATGCAGACAGTAAATATAAGACCTTGTTTACCTTTAAAGAATTGCAAATGTAATCAGCTGAACGAGCCCACATTTTAAATAATATTAACGAAAGATTTGTTATTAAAAAGCCTTGAGATGTGGTATTTGTTAAAAATAATGCTGTCAATGTAAAAAATGATCAATGAAAAAAAATTTTCTGGCGTTCTACTACAGATCTTCATAACTTTAGTTGGCCTGAAGGTAGCTATGTCAATTCATACCCCCAACTGCCAAAATAGACGAGTCTCAAAGTTATACCTTTTTAGTGAATCGAGCAGGAAATGTTTTATTCGCAGTTTAGAATAAGAAAATACTATTCCAAGCAGCAGTTTCGCACAACGGTCAACTATATGAAGTTTTTGATCACCAATTTGTTTGAATGAAAATTGAAGATTTGGAAAATAACGTAGTAGTTTATTTGTTACTTTAATGTTTTATGTTATAAAACTGACCGAATAAAAATCATTATATTTGCTTTTTTTTTACCGGGTTAACAACTTAAAAGATAATAATATATGTGCTTGTCAGTTTACCGTCAAGGTGGAACAGGCCCATATTGTTTTTTTTTTCTGTTTTAGAGTTGTTTTTATATGTAAATTTTGATTCGTTGTCACTTTACTTTATTTAGCTTAAAAATAGTTCAAATTTCGGTGCATTTTGACATGATATTATATATATATATATATATATATATATATATATATATATATATATATATATATATATATATATATATATATATACTGGCCGGGCCCACGGCTCCGCTCGCGTGGACTTGATTCGCCGCTATCGTCACTGCTTATTCCTTATGTTACCCAACGTAATAAAATATCTTCCATTATTTCCCCTTATCTCTCAATATTTCTCCTTATCTCCCATTATCTCTACATAATTTCCATTATCTAGGCTTATATCTGCTCATCTCCCATTATTTCTCCTTATCTCCGATTATTTATCCTTATCTACCATTATTACACCTTATCTCCCATTATCTAGGCTTATCTCGACTTATCTCTCGATATTACTCCTTATCTCCCATTATTTCTCCTTATCTCCCATTATCTCACCATAACTCCCATTATCTAGACTTATCTCTGCTTATCTCCCATTATTTCTCCTTATCTCCCATTATTTATATTTATCTCCCATTATCTCACCTTATCTCCCATTATCGAGGCTTATCTCGACTTATCTCCCATTATTTTTCCTTATCTCCCATTATCTCACCTTATCTCCCATTATCTAGGTTTATATCGAATTATATAGGACATATGTAAAAATTTATAAAAACACGTAAATCGGATAAGTGGCTCTCAAGTGATAAGCGCACTAACGGACAGACGGATAGACAGAGAGACGTTGCATTTTATATATATTCTAGATAGAAGATTATAGATAACCTGGCCAGAGAACAAATGTATGAATTAAAAAAAAAACACGTAAATCGGATAAGGGGTTCTCGAGTGATAAGCGCACTAACGGACAGACACACAGACAGAGAGACGTTGCATTTTATATATATTATATTCTTTGCTACATGATATTGTTCCATATTTAATGCTTTAGGCAGTGTATTGCAAGAGAACGCGCTAGCGGCAAACTTTTCTCCGACTTGATTCACTATTATCGTCACTGCTTATTCCTTATGTCACCTAACGTAATAAAATATATCCTATAACCTGGCTACAGAACATATGTATGTTTAACAAAAAAAAAAACGTAAATCGGATAAGTGGTTCTCTAATGATAAGTGCACTAACGGACAAACAGACAGACAGAGAGACGTTGCATTTTATATATATTATAGATATTCTTTGCTTCTTGATATTGTTCCATATTTAATGGTTTAGCATGTTTAAAAAAAAAGCACGTAAATCGGATAAGTGGTTCTCCAGTGATAAGCGCACAAACGAACAAATAGACAGAGATACGTTGCATTTTATATATATTATAGATGTAATAAAATATATATCTATAACCTGGTCAGAGAACATATGTATGAATTTAAAAGTCACGTAAATCGCAAAAGTAGATCTCGAGGGATAAGTGCACTAACGGACAGTCAGATAGACTTATATATATTATAGATATAGGTTATTATTATTATATATCCTGGCCAAAGAATATATGTCTGAATTTAAAAAAAAAAAACACATAAATCAGATAAGTGGTTTTTGCGTGACAAATGCACTTATTGACAGACAGATAGACAGAGAGACATTGCATTTTATATATATTATAGATTATAGCTTATAGATATTCTCTGCTACATAATATTGTTCCATATTTAATGGTTTAGGCTGTTTATTGCAAGGAAACGCGCTAGCGGTAAACTTTTTTCCGACTTCATTCACTATTTTACGTCACTACTCATTCCTTATGCTACCTATCGTAATAAAATAGTCCTTAGCAGCTAGCGACATGCAGTTTGAACAGGGTTGTAGAAAAAGACATTCTATAACATGTGTTGTAGCAGGGAAAGTGCGAGGAAAGCTCATTCTTATATAAAAATGTTTCAGTTTGTAATTATTCTAAAATTTCGATGTTTTCATATGTACTGCGAAGACCTAAAGCACAAAAAATCCAAAGAAAAAAATTCCTTAGCAGCTAGCGACATGCAGTTTGAACAGGAATGTACAAAAAGACATTCTTTAACATGTGTTGTAGCAGGAAAAGTGCGAGAAAAGCTCGTTCTTATATAAAAATATTTCAATTTTTAGTTATTCTAAAATTTCGATGTTTTTATATGTACTGCGAAGACCTAAAGCACAAAAAGTCCAAAGAAAAAAATTCCTTAGCAGCTAGCGACATGCAATTTGAACAGGGTTGTAGAAAAAGACATTCTTTAACATGTGTTGTAGAAGGGAAAGTGCGAGGAAAGCTCGTTCTTATATAAAAATGGTTCAATTTGTAATTATTCTAAAATTTCGATGTTTTCATATGTACTGTGAAGACCTAAAGCACAAAAAGTCCAAAGAAAAAATTTCCTTAGCAGCTAGCGACATGCAGTTTGAACAAGGTTGAAGAAAAAGACATTCTTTAGCATGTGTTGTAGCAGGGAAAGTGCAAGGAAAGCTCGTTCTTATATAAAAATGTTTCAGTTTGTAATTATTCTAAAATTTCGATGTTTTCATATATACTGCGAAGACCTAAAGCACAAAAAGTCCAAAGAAAAAAATTCCTTAGCAGATAGCGACATGCAGTTTGAACAAGGTTGTAGAAAAAGACATTCTTTAACATGTGTTGTAGCAGGGAAAGTGCGAGGAAAGCTCGTTCTTATATAAAAATGTTTCAGTTTGTAATTATTCTAAAATTTCGATGTTTTCATATATACTGCGAAGACCTAAAGCACAAGAAGTCCAAAGAAAAAAATTCCTTAGCAGATAGCGACATGCAGTTTGAACAGGGTTGTAGAAAAGGACATTCTTTAACATGCGTTATAGCAGAGTTAGTGCGAGGAAAGCTCGTTCTTATATAAAAATGTACGTAAATCGGATAAGTGGTTCTCCAGTGATAAGCGCACAAACGAACAAATAGACAGAGATACGTTGCATTTTATATATATGATAGATGTAATAAAATATATATCTATAACCTGGTCAGAGAACATATGTATGAATTTAAAAGTCACGTAAATCGCAAAAGTAGATCTCGAGGGATAAGTGCACTAACGGACAGTCAGATAGACTTATATATATTATAGATATAGGTTATTATTATTATATATCCTGGCCAAAGAATATATGTCTGAATTTAAAAAAAAAAACACATAAATCAGATAAGTGGTTTTTGCGTGACAAATGCACTTATTGACAGACAGATAGACAGAGAGACATTGCATTTTATATATATTATAGATTATAGCTTATAGATATTCTCTGCTACATAATATTGTTCCATATTTAATGGTTTAGGCTGTTTATTGCAAGGAAACGCGCTAGCGGTAAACTTTTTTCCGACTTCATTCACTATTTTACGTCACTACTCATTCCTTATGCTACCTATCGTAATAAAATAGTCCTTAGCAGCTAGCGACATGCAGTTTGAACAGGGTTGTAGAAAAAGACATTCTATAACATGTGTTGTAGCAGGGAAAGTGCGAGGAAAGCTCATTCTTATATAAAAATGTTTCAGTTTGTAATTATTCTAAAATTTCGATGTTTTCATATGTACTGCGAAGACCTAAAGCACAAAAAATCCAAAGAAAAAAATTCCTTAGCAGCTAGCGACATGCAGTTTGAACAGGAATGTACAAAAAGACATTCTTTAACATGTGTTGTAGCAGGAAAAGTGCGAGAAAAGCTCGTTCTTATATAAAAATATTTCAATTTTTAGTTATTCTAAAATTTCGATGTTTTTATATGTACTGCGAAGACCTAAAGCACAAAAAGTCCAAAGAAAAAAATTCCTTAGCAGCTAGCGACATGCAATTTGAACAGGGTTGTAGAAAAAGACATTCTTTAACATGTGTTGTAGAAGGGAAAGTGCGAGGAAAGCTCGTTCTTATATAAAAATGGTTCAATTTGTAATTATTCTAAAATTTCGATGTTTTCATATGTACTGTGAAGACCTAAAGCACAAAAAGTCCAAAGAAAAAATTTCCTTAGCAGCTAGCGACATGCAGTTTGAACAAGGTTGAAGAAAAAGACATTCTTTAGCATGTGTTGTAGCAGGGAAAGTGCAAGGAAAGCTCGTTCTTATATAAAAATGTTTCAGTTTGTAATTATTCTAAAATTTCGATGTTTTCATATATACTGCGAAGACCTAAAGCACAAAAAGTCCAAAGAAAAAAATTCCTTAGCAGATAGCGACATGCAGTTTGAACAAGGTTGTAGAAAAAGACATTCTTTAACATGTGTTGTAGCAGGGAAAGTGCGAGGAAAGCTCGTTCTTATATAAAAATGTTTCAGTTTGTAATTATTCTAAAATTTCGATGTTTTCATATATACTGCGAAGACCTAAAGCACAAGAAGTCCAAAGAAAAAAATTCCTTAGCAGATAGCGACATGCAGTTTGAACAGGGTTGTAGAAAAGGACATTCTTTAACATGCGTTATAGCAGAGTTAGTGCGAGGAAAGCTCGTTCTTATATAAAAATGTACGTAAATCGGATAAGTGGTTCTCCAGTGATAAGCGCACAAACGAACAAATAGACAGAGATACGTTGCATTTTATATATATGATAGATGTAATAAAATATATATCTATAACCTGGTCAGAGAACATATGTATGAATTTAAAAGTCACGTAAATCGCAAAAGTAGATCTCGAGGGATAAGTGCACTAACGGACAGTCAGATAGACTTATATATATTATAGATATAGGTTATTATTATTATATATCCTGGCCAAAGAATATATGTCTGAATTTAAAAAAAAAACACATAAATCAGATAAGTGGTTTTTTGCGTGACAAATGCACTTATTGACAGACAGATAGACAGAGAGACATTGCATTTTATATATATTATAGATTATAGCTTATAGATATTCTCTGCTACATAATATTGTTCCATATTTAATGGTTTAGGCTGTTTATTGCAAGGAAACGCGCTAGCGGTAAACTTTTTTCCGACTTCATTCACTATTTTACGTCACTACTCATTCCTTATGCTACCTATCGTAATAAAATAGTCCTTAGCAGCTAGCGACATGCAGTTTGAACAGGGTTGTAGAAAAAGACATTCTATAACATGTGTTGTAGCAGGGAAAGTGCGAGGAAAGCTCATTCTTATATAAAAATGTTTCAGTTTGTAATTATTCTAAAATTTCGATGTTTTCATATGTACTGCGAAGACCTAAAGCACAAAAAATCCAAAGAAAAAAATTCCTTAGCAGCTAGCGACATGCAGTTTGAACAGGAATGTACAAAAAGACATTCTTTAACATGTGTTGTAGCAGGAAAAGTGCGAGAAAAGCTCGTTCTTATATAAAAATATTTCAATTTTTAGTTATTCTAAAATTTCGATGTTTTTATATGTACTGCGAAGACCTAAAGCACAAAAAGTCCAAAGAAAAAAATTCCTTAGCAGCTAGCGACATGCAATTTGAACAGGGTTGTAGAAAAAGACATTCTTTAACATGTGTTGTAGAAGGGAAAGTGCGAGGAAAGCTCGTTCTTATATAAAAATGGTTCAATTTGTAATTATTCTAAAATTTCGATGTTTTCATATGTACTGTGAAGACCTAAAGCACAAAAAGTCCAAAGAAAAAATTTCCTTAGCAGCTAGCGACATGCAGTTTGAACAAGGTTGTAGAAAAAGACATTCTTTAGCATGTGTTGTAGCAGGGAAAGTGCAAGGAAAGCTCGTTCTTATATAAAAATGTTTCAGTTTGTAATTATTCTAAAATTTCGATGTTTTCATATATACTGCGAAGACCTAAAGCACAAAAAGTCCAAAGAAAAAAATTCCTTAGCAGATAGCGACATGCAGTTTGAACAAGGTTGTAGAAAAAGACATTCTTTAACATGTGTTGTAGCAGGGAAAGTGCGAGGAAAGCTCGTTCTTATATAAAAATGTTTCAGTTTGTAATTATTCTAAAATTTCGATGTTTTCATATATACTGCGAAGACCTAAAGCACAAAAAGTCCAAAGAAAAAAATTCCTTAGCAGATAGCGACATGCAGTTTGAACAGGGTTGTAGAAAAAGACATTCTTTAACATGTGTTATAGCAGAGTTAGTGCGAGGAAAGCTCGTTCTTATATAAAAATGTACGTAAATCGGATAAGTGGTTCTCCAGTGATAAGCGCACTAACGGACAGACAGAGAGACGTTGCATTTTATATATATTATATATATATATATATATATATATATATATATATATATATATATATATATATAAATATATATATATATATATATATATATATATATATATATATATATATATATATATATGTACAGTATGTACAGTGTCCCAGTATTCCGTGTATAGTAATTGTGGATTTCTGGGATGAAAATATGACCATTTAACCCAACTTATCTTAGTCCGAAAATTCGTAATTTTTCAGATACAGAGTATCAAAGTTATACTTTTATTTTAGTTTTTCTTAAGTAGCTTTCTTAATAATTATACCATTTGTACAAGATTCGGTGCTAAGGGGTTTTCTGAGATGAGAAATTGAAATCAACTCACGGTTTTGTTGTAAATTGTAGGGAGCGCCACTTATCGCACTTTGTATACTTTTAAATTATCATACCTTTTTTATACCACTCTGTATGAATTTTTAATTAAATATTCGTATTTTCCGCCTTCTTCTGTCTAAAAAAGCTATCTCAGTAAATATTGTTCCGAGCAACAGTTTCTGAGATAGTGGGATATGTGTTTCCATTTTTTAATTCCATTGTCAAATTCGCAAATGCGTCCCTTCACACGTTTCTCCACATATATGTATAGTTACTTGGTAACGCTCAAAAATCACTCTGGCAATGATGTAAGATATCATATGTTCTATGACTTAACTGGCTTGCAGTAATCCTGACAGAAAGTAATTTTTGACAGATATCAAACAAGTTTTACGAGTATTAACGATAATTAATCCCTTCTCAAGCTCAACCAACAGTGTTTTAAATCTAGATGGAGTACACTTTTGGTGAGCAAACTAATATGATTTTAGTGTTTGGTTTTTGTAACAACAATGGGCGCAAAAATGCTCGCGTATTTCACGAAAGATCATCGGACTCGTAACCATCACACATTGAGAGGCGACTTCGAGAAATTGGACAATTTAAGCCGATCAGAAACAATGCTGGGCGGCCTTCACAAGCTCTGCTCCCATTGAATTTCGCATAATTTGACTAAAACTCAAAAACAGGTTCGTGTCAACTGGTGTAAGACAATGCTCAAAAAATTCTATCGAGGACATGCAAAATCCTTATACAACATCGTAACAGGAGACGAAACTTGGATATAACCGTACGAATCCGAAACTAATCAACAATCAACTGTTTGGGTATTCCAAGATGAACCGAAACCAACAAAAGGGGTTCGTTCGCGAATCACTTCCAAGAAAATGATCTCTTGTTTCTTTGGTTAGACTGGACATGTTGCAACCATTGCTCTAGAGGATCGAAGAACAGTTAATGCTGAATAATATACAAGAATTTGTTTGCCAGAAGTCATCGATGAAATCAGGAAAAACAACCGAAGATGTCGCATCATTCTTCATCATGACAGTGCCAGCTCTCTCTCACACAGCACGTCAAACAGTTGATTATTTGACGGAAAACATCAAAACAATCAAATTAATGTCTCATTGTCCATATGCACCTGATTTATCACCTAACGACTTCTTTATGTTCCCGAATGTCAAAATAACTAAATAAATGCGTGGACAGCGACTTTCATCACCTCAAAAAGCTGTTGAATCTTTCCAAAACCATGTTTTTGAGGTACCAACTTGAAAGTGGGAAAAATGATTTGAGAATTAGTTTGAACGCATGCAAAAGTATAAAAATCTTAAAGGCAAATATTTTGTTCTTTCATTGTTTTCGTAAAAACTTAAAAGGTAGTGTCCAAGCTGTCCTAAGATTAAGGATTCGTTAGCCTTCGTGAATGTTAAATTATTATTTATCTCTGCACAAGTTGTACAATATAAATACTGTGTTCCTTCTTTTTCTAATGATTGGCAATAAATAATAACGATAACTTAAATCAAGTACTTTCATCTTTTTATTCTTATTTTCTAAAACTTATTCAGATCCAAATTACAAATTTAGAAACAAATTAAACCATATTGCAACAAATAAATACTTGAATTCCTGTTACACATAATTTAATTTACCAGATAATAGATAGATATAACGGTTTTGTCGTAGCAGACAGAAATAAAAAATGTCAAATTATATCAGCTAGGATTTCTTGTAAAAGGAACTCAAGTGAAAATATCTTATTTCATAAAACTGAATTAGTTGATTTCGCAACTAATATCGTCTTTCATTATAAGAAGTAATCAATTATATGAAAAGACTTCATGCTGCAATTTAACTAACTGTAAAGGCAAACACTAAAATATGTGTTGCCATTTCTTACCATAAAAGTACAATAAGCTTAAAATATGAAGGTAAAAATTACGGTTTAATTTAATAAAATATTTAAACACGGTTTTTAGAAAAATGAGTAAATAATGTTAACTATTATCCTCATCTAATTAAATTATACTGAACATATCTGCAATAGCAGTCGACTGCCATGTGACACTACTGCTTACAGTCCGTCAAGTAAGAACGTGATAATTCATTTTTAGTAGATGCGATTCTTGCGATTCAACAAAAAAATCAGGAAGCAATGCTTACGACGCATTTATTTAAAGTATCAGTCGTCGGTTCGAAGCAGTCTTTCTTCGTTTCCATCCAAAAAGGCCTAAAATAACAAAATCCGCTACCAATAAATATATTAAAAAAGTCGGTATCGTTTGTGAGGAAGTAGGTAAGTCATTTTAACGAGACGAAAAATATCGACGACTTGTTAAAACGTGGCTCAGTATACAAGGTCACTCCGAAAGTCGTAAAACGAATCGTGTCTTTGTTTTCACGGGACCTGAAATTGATGCTGCATCAAGGAGTGCCAAATTAAGAAAGCAAATCGGGTTTGAATGAGTCCCATGAGACAATTCGATAACATCTTGGTGCTCGCTTCCAAAACCTTTGCCGGGTGAAAATCACGTCGCGAAGCGAATCGCTTGGGCTCACGATAAGATACTATAGTGGCCCTCACAATCGCCAAATGCAAGCCCTATTGAAAACGTTTGGTACTTTGTAAAAAGAAAGCACAGAGGAAAGACTTTGACTCAGTTTTCTCGCGAAATTCGAAAAATGTGCAGAGTATGCTGAAAATCTCGTCGACAGGATGTCTCGAAGATGCCAGGCGATTATTGATGCAGGACGCGATTGGATTACTAAGGTAATTGCGCTATTGTTAGCAGACCATTAATGGCAAAAAAGTTCTCGAAACACATTTTTTCAAGAATACGATTGGTCACGTTTTTACTTGACAGACTGTAATTAAATAAATTGGATAAAAATGAAATTTAATATGACAGTAATAAGTCGCAACTCCTAATTGGTTCTTATTACCGATTTTTCGGTAAAAATTCCTTCATTTACCAGATGTACAAGTATGAAATGCAGATTTCAGACAACAGATGGTGCACCAATGCAGTTTGTGCTATAAAGATTTGACATTGCGCCATTTTGTTGTATCATCAATAAGTGTCAGACGCGCACGAGTAATAAATTGGAAAAGTGTGTGCATAGTGTTATGTTGTTGTGTTCAATATATCGAAATTTATACCGACCAAGGAGCATTCGCGGACAGCATTAATTTTTTGTTTTCATTTGAAGAAAACTGATGTTGAATCATACCGATTACTTCGAGAAGCTTATGGTGAACATGCTCTATCGCAAGATACGTGTGAACGATGGTTTCAGCGTTTCAAAAGTGGTCACTTCGATGTTGCAGACAGGGAACGTGGAAAACCGCCAAAAAAATACGAAGATGTGGAATTGCAAACATTGTTAGACGAAGATGATTCGCAAACACAAAAACAACTCGCCGAGCAATTGGGCGTTAGTCAACAAGTTGTTTCCAATCGGCTACGAGAGATGGGAAAGATTCAGAAGACCGGTAGATGGGTACCACATGAGTTGAACGACAGGCAAATGAAAAAGCGCAGAAACACGTGTGACATTTTGCTCGCTCGGTACAAAAGGAAGTCGTTTTTGCATCGTATAGTTACAGAGGATGAAAAGTGGATTTATTTTGACAATCCCAAGCGCAAAAAATCATGGGTAGACCCAGGCGCACCATTCACATCGACCGCAATACCGAATCGCTTTGGCAGAAAGACGATGCTCTATGTATGGTGGGACCGGAGGGGCGTGGTCTATTATGCGCTCCTAAAACCTGAGAAAACGGTTAATACTAAACGTTTCCAACAACAATTGAGCTATTTAAACTGTTCGCTGCTTGAAAAAAGGCCAGAATACAGAAAGAGGAAACACAAAGTCATTTTTCTTCATGACAATGCTAAATCACATACGGCAAAACCAGTTTATGACACGTTGGAAGCATTCAGCTAGCAAGTTCTAGCCCATGCGGCTTACTCACTAAACTTGGCTCCTTTCGATTACCACTTTTTTGCATCAATGGGTCACGCACTTGCTGAGCAGCGTTTTGGTTCGTACGAAGATGTGAAAAAATGGCTCGATAAATGGTTCGCAGCAAAAGGGGAAGATTTTTACTGGCGTGGTATTCACAAATTGCCAGAAAGATGGGAAAATTATATCACAAACTATGGAGCATACTTTGAATAAAGCATTTTTTTTTGGAAAAAAGTCCGCATTTCATACTTATACACCTGGTATACATATTCCGAGTCAAGAAACAGACAGTCGTCGAAAAACAAAGCCGGCTGACTACCGCCGGATCGTTAAAATGTGCCTGATCGAGTTTCTTAGAGATGCTGCTCATATTTTGCTTTTTAGTGTTCCGTACGGAACACTTATAAGATGACTTCAGTATCTGCCTGTCTGTCACACCCGATTTTCTCCGAAACTATTTGTCATAGAAAATATACGAACTGATGGCCTCATCAGAGCCACGTAGTTTTGAAAGTTAAATTTTGACTTAAGGGGTTAGTTTTGGGGGGTGAAATCGGAAATGCTAGGTCATCGAGTGTGGTGCACACTTTTCTTTGTATTATTTTTAAAAAATTCTGAAATATTCCCCACGGGGTGTAGATTGAACGAGTACATTACCTTTAATAATTTATCTGGTTCATAAAAAAAAAACAAAAATTTCAACGTCATCACATTTCAGTAAAGATTGGAAACAAACTTTGTTGAAAACTCATTTGGGGTGTGTTTTGTGAAGTATACCTCCGCAACAAAATTTTTAATTTTAAGAAACAATCAAAGTACGGAACACTAATTGCGCAAGTTCAACTTGCACTTGACCGGTTTTTTATAATAAGACATGCAAAGTGGCAGTATTGTTGCAAAACTCATAAGCTTTAGGTATTGTATTCCAAACCTGAGACCGATAAGATATTCCATAGATGTTTTTCTGAAGTTACTCGACCAAGATTTTTAAGATATTTTTTTGGATACCCACGAATGTCGAGTATTACTTGGATAGGGTCAAAACATGAAACATGAAATGTAGACTTAGCGTATAAAAGAAGTCTGTTTATTGTTGCATATAACATAAATTCTATTTGCGCTGCATCTCTAAGAAACTCGACGAAGCACATCCGGCGGTAGCCAGCCGGCTTCGTTTTGCGAGAACGTTTTGTTCCACGTGTCTTTCTTTCTGTAACGGTAGATAGATTTGTCTGTGCTAATGGTAAAAGAGCCCTCAAATTTTTCTTTTTGGTGTTGCTCAAATGTATTTAAACAGGAACTTTAACTTTTAAGTACAGTGTCAGAAAACAAACTCTTGCGCAATTAGTGTTCCGTACGTTGATTGGTTTTAAAATAAAAAATTTTGTTACGGAGGTATAAAATGATCAGTGACTTCACAAAACACACACCAAATGAGTTGTCAACAAAGTTTGTTTCCAATCTTTACTGAAAACTGATGACCTTGAAATTTTTGTTTTTTTATATACCAGATAAATTATTAAAGATAATGCACTCGTGTTAATTTTCGTTCAGTCTACACCCTGTGGAGAATATTCCAGAATTTTTTCAAAATTTTTTGATCAGTACTTTTGGAGATAAGGACAGCGATGTTTCGCGAATTTTTAAAAATAATACAAAGAAAAGTGGGCGCAAGTATTACATTATGTATATATTTTTTACTCATGTTTTCACAAGCTTTCATTCGACAACACACTAGATGTAGTAATTTTTTTTTCACTTCCGATTTCACCCCCCATAACTAACCCCTTAGGTCAAAATTTAACTTTCAAAACTACACGGTTCTGATGAGGCCATCAGTTCCTATATTATTACCAAATTTCAACTTTCTATAACAAATAGTTTCGGAGAAAATCGGGTGTGACAGACAGACAGACATACAGACGTTCAGACAGACAGATAGACACCGAAGTCATCTTATAAGTGTTCCGTACGAAACACTAAAAAATAGCAATAGTAAAACGATATTTTATTTACGTTTTCGTTTTAAAGCAAATTTCTGCTTCATAATGTCGGCTGATCGAGGTTCGTGGAAAACCGATAAACAGCAGAAGGATCGCTCTCCTTTATATTTGTGGTTATAGTATCCTCAACATTAGCAAATACATAAATACGAGGGTGAATTGATAAGTCTTGTAAATTACTACGAACTGGAGAGAAATTTTGTTAAACGGCATGACTGTTGGTAAGCAAAATTCTTGTAACGGTTGCATTCACAGTTTCATACAAATGCAACGCGCATATGTTTGTTTGCAGTTATCGTAAGTAAAGTGTTACACTTTTCATAGAAATGGATAAAGCCGAGTATCCTGCTGTGATAAAACAGCTTTAATTAAAAAGTGGACTCAAGAGCATTTATTACTGGAAAAATGAATTTAACGTGACTCTACTGACCCGACTGAGGTTTTTTTCTAAAGAAATGGTCGATAGACCATTTCTTCAGATTCATGATATCGGAATGGAAGATTGTCGCATTTATATTTATATGTATATATATATATATATATATATATATATATATATATATATATATATATATATATATATAAATATATATATATATATATATATATATATATATATATATATATATATATATATATATATATATATATATATATATATATATATATATATATATATATATATATATATATATATATATATATATATATATATATATATATATGTATATATATATATATATATATATATATATATATATATATATATATATATATATACATATATACATATATATACATATATATATATATATATATATATATATATATATATATATATATATATATATATATATATAAGGATATTGTACAGCTGACGCTGTCTTCCTTCTCTCAGCCTTTGATTCCATCCGTTTCTATCTTCCCAGTCTCTATCTGTTAGACCCCTGTCCTCCATAGCCTCGTCCACATCGTCTCTCCATGATCGTCTGGGTCTTCCTCTTTGTCTTTTCTCTACAGGGCTCCACTCCCTTATTTTCTTTATCCATCTATTATCTTCGCTCCGTCTTATGTGTCCATACCATTTTAATCGTTTTTCTGGTGTTTATTGCGTTCTCTTTGATGTTCATTTTGCTTCTTATTTCTTCATTTGGCATTCTCTCCATACGTGTCCCTCTACAGCATCTTCTCCAATACTCCATCTCTACCGCGTTAATTTTAGATTTATTTCTTTTGTTGATCGTCCATGTTTCTGACCCGTATGTCATTATGCTTTGTATTATTGATTTGTATATGCGTATTTTGTTTCTCTTTGTAATGTTCTTGTCCCACAGGATCGATTTTAATTATTTTATGCATGTCTGCGTTTGTCCTAATCTAGCTTTGAGCTCTTCTTCTGATGTTGCGTTTTTTGAAATAATTGTTCCTAAATATTTAAATCTATCGGTTCCTTTGATTGTTGTTTCGTTATCGACTTCTAGATTCTCCACATTTCCCTCCTTTGTTGTTAGATATTCCGTCTTATCAAAGTTTATTGCTAATCCTGCTTTAGTGTATTCTTCTTTCAGTTTTCTTACCATATAACTGAGGTCTTCTCATCTTGCGCTATGATTACTTGGTCCTCTGCGAAACTTAGAGTATATAAGTAATCTTCTCGTATAACTTAAATGTTTGTTCGATGTATATTTTGAATAGTGTTGGGGATGTAGAGCATCCTCGTAATAGGCCTTTTGATGTTTGGAGTCTCTTCCCTATTTTATGTCCTATTTTTATGTTCACTGTGTTGTTTTCATAAAGAGCTTTTACTGCGTATATTAGTTCTTTGTCAATGCCTATTTCTTTCATTGCGTTCCATAATCATTGTCTTGGTATTGAGTCATAGGCATTTCTTATGTCTATGAAGATAGATTGTCGCATTTTAGCTTCGTGAAATTGCTAAGATGGTAGGCAGCTCACGTGAACGACTATCTAATGTCCCGCATGAGGTTCTAAAAATAAAGAACTAAAGCGCGTAATGTGTTCCGCGTTTGTTGATTCCAGAAAAAAAACATAGTCATTTTAAAATCGTGTTTAGAAAAGTGGCCGCATAATCCGAAGGACTTCCGCTTTCGTTTTATGACAGTAGACGAACCGTGGATTTAATATTACACCCCGAAGGCAAAATAGTCAAAATAGTCAGTGGTTCGGTGAAGGTGAAAGTGAACTGAAAAAAGCGAAATCAGTTTTATCGGCGGGAATCATCAGCATCAACTATTTGAAAAAGAGTTAAACAGTGAATAGCTCTTATTATGCTTAGTGACTTGAAGCAGAAGCCACCACGTCGGCCGTTGTAATGGCAAAATTGCACGAGTTGCGTTTCGCAATAGTTCTTCACCTACTCTATTACCCAGATTTGACCCAATGTAACTTTTTTTTTTGTTTTTTAACTTCAAAAAATGGTTATCTGTGCTGTAAACGAGTATTATGCACAATTCGATTCAATTTGTTTTTTTCCAATGAGAATAGAAAAATGTATCAAGCTCGATATTGAGAAATAATTTTTTGTTTTTTCAAACAAAAAAGTTTATGTATTTATAATCCAAATACAAAAACAAAGTATTCCAGAAAACCCGGAGCCCGCAGTAGGTCGTACCTGTATGCAGGCTTTTATAAAAACATAACAAAAAATTTAATACTAATAATGAAACATTACAAAATTAAAAATATAAAAAAACCGGTCAAGTGCAAGTTGAACTTGCACAATTAGTGTTCCGTACGTTGATTGTTTTTAAAATAAGAAATTTTGTTAGGGTGGTATAGAATGATCAGTGACTTCACAAAACACACCCCAAAGGAGTTTTCAACAAAGGTTGTTTCCAATCTTTACTGAAATCTGGTGACCTTGAAATTTTGTTTTTTTTTATATACCAAATAAATTATTAAAGGTAATGCACTCGTGATAATTTTCGTTCAATCTATACCCCGTGGAGAATATTCCAGAATTTTTTCAAAATTTTTTGATCAGTACTTTTCGAGATAAGGTAGGGGACAGCGATTTTTTAAAAGTAAGACGAAGAAAAGTGTGCGCAAGTATTACATTATATACGAGTATATATATATATATATATATATATATATATATATATATATATATATATATATATATATATATATATATATATATATATATATATATATATATATATATATATATATATATATATATATATATATATATATATATATATATATATATATATATATATATATATATTATATATATATATATATATACATATATATATATATATATATATATATATATATATATATATATATATATATATATTTTTACTCGTGTTTTTCACAAGCTTTCATTGGACATCACACTCGATGACCTAGTAAAAAAAAAATTTTTTCACTTCCGATTTCACCCCCTCAAACGAAATGATCAGTGACTTCACAAAACACACCCCAAATGAGTTTTCAACAAAGTTTGTTTGCAATCTTTACTGAAATCTGATGACCTTGAAATTCTTGTTTTTTTTTATATACCATATAAATTATTAAAGGTAATGCACTCGTGATAATTTTCGTTCAATCTACACCCCGTGGAGAATATTCCAGAATTTTTTCGAAATTTTTTGATAAGTACTTTTCGAGATAAGGCCCGGGACAGCGATTTTTTCGCGAATTTTTTAAAAATAATACAAAGAAAAGTGCGCGCAAGTATAATATTATATATATATATATATATATATATATATATATATATATATATATATATATTTTACTCGTGTTTTTCACAAGCTTTCATTTGACACCACACTCGATGACCTAGTAAAAAAATTTTTTTTTCGCTTCCGACTTCACCCCCCAAAACTAACCCCTTAAGTCAAAATTTAATGCTCGAAACTACATGGCTCTGCTGAGGCCATCAATTCCTATATTATTGCCAAATTTCACCTTTCTATGTCAAATAGTTTCGGAGAAAATCGGGTGTGACAGACAGACAGACAGACAGACAGACAGACACCGAAGTGATCTTATAAGTGTTCCGTACGGAACACTAAAAAGTAAAAGAATTTATATCAATTGAAAAAAAAAACTTCTAAAATGCACCAAAATACAAATGTTCCAAAAATAAATGTTTACCTTTTTTTCCATACTTGTCTTATTAACAACTTTATAAAACCCATTTTTTCAGTTTGTTCTTGATAACTCTATTACTCCTAGATATATTTTTAAGTTCCTTTAGAAGCTTATTGAAAAGTTCAGTTGCCATATATACATGACCCCTTTTTCCTACTTCTAGATAAACCCTTCTAAGTGCAATATTTTTATTTCTGATCATCTTTTTTGAGGTGGTGTACTCATCACGCAAATTCGCATAATTATGCATAAGGATCTCCAGTGCATATGTTTGGTTTACATTTAATAGTTTATTGTTAACAGTTATTGATCTAACTTTATTAATAATTTTTACTAGTCTTTTCTGAATACGTGCAAGAGATCCCATTGCATTATCACATGCAGAGCTCCACGCCACTATTCCATAGCTTGCAACACCATTAAAAAGGTCACTATATATCCTGAGCAAAGTGTCTCTATCCACCATATTTACTAGTTTTGCAAAAACATATATCAAATATATAGTTCTCTTGACAATATTTTCTTTATTTTTTTTTCAATTTCATATTTGCATCAATTGTTACCCCTAAATATTTAGTGTCATCAACTCTCTTCAATTCTTGTGTATTTAGCTTGTTTTTTTTTTACTTTTTAATACACTCTCTACTTCACTAAACTATAAATGGTAAGATGATCAATAAAAAGATAGAGCCGCAGTTCATGACTAATTATCCAAACGACCCCCTGATCTATTTTTGACTAGGAAGCTCAACAGACTACTCCAACCAAAAGAACATGCATCATGTTTAAAACATAAATGACACAAATTCCATAACAACACGTTACTAACTTACCAAGCCACTGGCTTAGTAATCAAAGTCAGTACATCCATAGAAGATATTGTAAAAGGGTAAATCCTCATCCCAGTGGAAAAGTGAATGATAAAAAATAAATAAACACAACCCTAGTAATCTATATTTTGACTTTTTCTCTTTTAGAGAACTCAAGAAAAATCAGTTCCTGTAGCAGTCCGAATACATCGGACATTAGAACTAGCCGACGATAAATTTTATGTCATTACTTGTGGAAAAACAACATTCCGGAACCAATCGTCGCCGGTATCACTCCAGCTATTAGATGGAAACAGGAGAGTGACTAGGGCTGTTTACAGTAATCCTTACACATTAAGGTAAATGATCTTAAACGAATAATGCTAGTACCCCATTCTAGTTATAATATAACTTTTAAAAGACTCTCTGATATTAAAATACAGAGTTTTCAGTTAAAAATCTTCGAAAAAAAATTTAATCGTTGCTAAACCATGTCATTTTTAAAAATAATATATAATAATAAATAAGTATATATATTTTAATACCTTCTTAATAAAAATTCAGCGACATAGGATGTGATAGATTTAACTGTAATAGTTTTTTTAAAATGTTGTACTTTGAATTGTTTTGGCTTTCACTTGATGGAAATCCATAACTAACGTAATGAAAGACAATTTGTCGAAATTTCCACTGTTTTGCATGGCGCGTTTCGTTACATGGTAACTTCTTCTGATGCTTTTTGCAACTAACAAACATCTAGGTTTTATTCCCCTAAACTTTATTAGGTTATATAAATTCAATAATATTATCTACTTTCACAATATTTTAGTCTGAAAATAGTTAATTAGGATATTTTGGGAATTCATACTAAACTTGATTAGGTATATAAATTCAATAATGGTATTTCCCATTGGTCATATTTATTTTTGTTTGCTCATTTATAATGGAACCTGTGTTTTTGAAAGGGTTTATCTTTAGGCATTTAAAAGGTTTCACTTTCTTTCTTTGTTTTCTACATGGTTCTGTTCTCTTAAATGATTGCTATACGAAGAATCTGTATTATTGTTAAGAAAACTTCATTTGTGTTCTGAAATTCTAATTTCAAATGAGCACCCTGTCTTTGTTTCGTTTAACTTTCGTAATTTTTATGAGTTTTCCTAATGAGTTATTAGTTTTTAAAGCTATATTTATACTATTTTGGTTTAATAGTATTTAATTTTTTCTGAAAGTGTGTCAAAATGGGTTAATTGATATTGCTGTCTTTAGTTTTAAGGTAGACTTCAGAAATAGCTTTGTTTTTAAGTTTTTTTATTGAGTATTGAATTGACCATATTTGGGGTAACCATTATTTACGGCAATTTGTTTTATTAAATTTAATTCGTTATTGAATTCATTTTCAAATAAAGGAACACTCACTAACCTATGTAACATACTGTGATATGCTGCAAATTTGTGTTATTTTGGGTGGTTTGAAGTGTTGTATGTGATGGTTTGTGAAAATTTGTGTGTGTTGTTATCCCTTAATATAAAGGGTGTTTTTTATAGAAGTATAAAACTTTAAGTTGGCAACACTTTTGTAACTGGCGGCCATTTTGTCAGCTGTCAAGTGATTTATGTTTAATTTGTTTTGGCATTTCAACATGAATAGACTGATGCCTGAACAACGCTTCCAAATTGTGCAAATTTATTTTTAAAATCATGGTTCTGTTCGAAATACGTATCGCGCACTACGTCCATTTTACGGTCAACATAATCGTCCATCAGAGCAATTAATTCGATTAACTATGGAACGTTTTCGCACCACGTTTATTTTAAATGATAATACGCATCCACAGAGACGCGTACAATGCGTACAGAAGAAGTCATTGCTGCTGTAGAGCGTAGCATAGAGGAAGACCCGAATCAGGCTATCCGCCATCGTGCACAGGAATTGGATATGTGCCCATCAACTTTATGGAAGATTTTGCGGAAAGATCTTGGTTTGCGTGATTACAAAATCCAACTCGTGCAAAAATTGAAGCCACACGATCACCTATCAAGGCGTAGATTCGGTGAATGGGCCCAAAACAAGATTGCCGTTGATCCCGATTTTCATAAGCGAATTTTTGTTTAGCGATGAAGCTCACTTTTGTTTGAATGGATACGTCAATAAACAAAACTGCCGTATTTGGAGTGATGATAATCCTCCTCAAGTGTATGTTGAGACACCGTTACATCCAGAAAAACTGACTGTTTGGTGTGCTTTATAGGCTGGTGGAATCATTGGTCCGTACTTCTTTAAAAACGATGCTGGTCAGAACGTTACAGTCAACGGTGACCGCTATAGAGCCATGATTACTGACTTTTTCGTTCATCAATTGAACAACCATGATGTGCAGGAACTGTGGTTTCAACAAGACGGCACAACATGTCACACAGCTCGTGCCACAATTGATTTATTGAAGGAAACGTTTGGTAACCGCATAGTTTCACGTTTCGGACCCGTGAATTGGCCTCCAAGATCGTGCGATTTAACGCCGCTAGACTATTTTCTGTGGGGATATGTGAAGTCGCTAGTCTACGCCGATAAGCCCGAAACGATTGACCACTTGGAGGACAACATTCGCCGCATTATTTTCGATATACGGCCACAAATATTGGAAAAAGTCATCGAAAATTGGACCTCCAGATTAGACTACGTCCGAGCCAGCCGTGGCGGTCATATGCCAGAAGTCATATTTAAATTATAATGCCAGAAGATTATCTTTCGAATAAAGTAAATTTCATGTCAATTTAAAAAATTCATCTTTGTTTTATTCCATTTCAAAGTTCTATACCTCTATAAAAAAACACCCTATAGTAAGGCCTAGAAAATTAAATGAATTATTTTCCTCTAGTTCCATTGTAAATACTACTCAGTATAAATCACCACTACATCAAACACTTTATTTTTGCACTCGACGCGCGTTTCGCTAACCATGTTAGCTTCATCAGGAGCGATGATGAAGCTAACATGGCTAGCGAAACGCGCGTCTAGTGCAAAAATAAAGTGTTTGGTGTAGTGGTGATATATACTGAGTAGTATTATTGTCCCAAAGATTCCACATTCCCAACTTAGTCCATTGTAAATGTTATATTTTTGTGGATGTAATTGATGTGATTAAAAAATATATTCAACTATCTATTCATGCCATTGAAACATACTAAAATATCGTCTACAAATCGGTACCAGTATAGTAAAGATTTGTACGTATCATGTTTTTGAATTATATTTTCGATGTTATTCATAAAAATTTCTGCTAAAAGTGGCTTAAGGGGCTTCCCATTATATGTCCTTCTGGGCTGTTCTGGATTGAATTATTAAATATAAAATAACTTTGTTTCAGATATGTTTTTAGTAGGTTGTTTTATAATAATATTAACGTTCTACCGTAATAACTGTTTCGTTTGGAGGTACGCTGGGGAATAAATTTTGTACACTAAATGATAGTAATTTGGCTCTTGAAGGAAGAGTTATATTTGAAATTTTCTGAATTAACTCTAAAGAGTTTTTTACAGAAGAAGTGGGTTGAAAATTTGTATAATTTTTAATCGTGTCTATAAGAAAATTTGAGAGTCTGTTTGCTGATGCTGAGATGTAGGAGACTGGTTTAATCGGATAATCTTGTTTGTGTAGTTTAACTAGAGAATAGAGCTGCGGTGGTTGGGGATCCATAGCTGTCAATTTGATTATTAGTGTTTCCGTACGGAACACTTATAAGATCACTTCGGTGTCTGTCTGTCTGTCTGTCTGTCTGTCACACCCGATTTTCTCGGAAACTGTTTGACATAGAAAGGTGAAATTTTGGTAGTAATATAGGAATTGATGGCCTCATCAGAGCCATGTAGTTTTGAGAATTAAATTTTGACTTAAGGGGTTAGTTTTGGGGGTGAAGTCGGAAGTGAAAAAAAAATTTTTTTACTAGGTCATCGAGTGTGGTGTCAAATGAAAGCTTGTGAAAACGCGAGTAAAAAATATATATATACTATTATACTTGCGCGCACTTTTCTTTGTATTATTTTTAAAAATTCGCGAAAAATCGCTGTCCCGGGCCTTATCTCGAAAAGTACTTATCAAAAAATTTCGAAAAAATTCTGGAATATTCTCCACGGGGTGTAGATTGAACGAAAATTATCACGAGTGCATTACCTTTAATAATTTATATGGTATATAAAAAAAACAAAAATTTCAAGGTCATCAGATTTCAGTAAAGATTGGACACAAACTTTGTTGAAAACTCATTTGGGGTGTGTTTTGTGAAGTCACTGATCATTTTATACCACCGTAACATAAATTTTGACTTAAGAGGTTCGTTTTGAGGGGTGAAATCGGAAGTGAAAAAAAATTTTTTTTTACTAGGTCATCGAGTGTGGTGTCAAATGAAAAGCTTGTGAAAACACGAGTAAAATATATATATATATATATATATATATATATATATATATATATATATATATATATATATATGTTATATATATATATATATATATATATATATATATATATATATATATATATATATATATATATATATAATGTAATACTTGCGCACACTTTTCTTCGTATTACTTTTAAAAAATCGCTGTCCCCTACCTTATGTCGAAAAATACTGATCAAAAAATTTTGAAAAAATTCTGGAATATTCTCCACGGGATATAGATTGAACGAAAATTATCACGAGTGCATTACCTTTAATAATTTATTTGGTGTATAAAAAAAAACAAAATTTCAAGGTCACCAGTTTTTCAGTAAAGATTGGAAACAAACTTTGTTGAAAATTCATTTGGGGTGTGTTTTGTGAAGTCACTGATCACTTTATACCACCCTAATAAAAATTTTTATTTTAAAAACAATCAACGTACGGAACACTAATTGTGCAAGTTCAACTTGCACTTGACCGGTTTTTTTATAATTTAGTATGATACTGGAAACTTTCCCTATTTCTAGGCGAATTTCATTTTTAAAAAATTTTGTTAGGTCTTTGCTTAAAGTCTGAAAATTTCCTTTTCTCAATGAAACCTATTATTGTGCCTTCTTGATTGGGACTATGGTATTTCCTTTCTTTATCTGCTTTGGTGAAATATAATATTTTTTCTATTGCTTTCTTTAATAAGTTTTGCTGTGTTATTATTTTGATGTGCATTGCTGTTTAAAAATTCTTTTTTAATGATATCTGAACACGTGTATTTCTTAGATATGTTTAATGGTAAGTCGCTAGTAAAGCTATTTCTGTTTCTACTGCTAATAACTCTGATTCCTTTATATTGAAATTTTTATCTAAATTATGTTTAAACAAACAAAACAAAGGTGAAAAATCAGGGGTATATACGAGGCTGGTTTGAAAAGTCCGTGCAAAAATAAAAACTACTTATGTGTTTGGGGTAAACATTTTCTATTTTTCGACATAGTCTCCTTTTAGGCTTATACACTTCGTCCAACGATGTTCTAGTTTGTTGATCCCTTCCGAATAATAGGATTTGTCCAAGTCTGCAAAATATCCATTAGTGTCTGCAATCACCTCCTCGTTTGAATAAAATCTTTGTCCCGCCAGCCATTTCTTCAAATTGGGGAACAAATAGTAGTCCGAGGGAGCCAAGTCTGGAGAATAGGGGGGATGTGAAACGAGTTGGAATCCTATTTCCATTAATTTTGCGACCACAACTGCTGAGGTGTGTGCTGGTGCGTTGTCGTGATGGAAAAGGACTTTCTTGTGGGCCAATCGCGGGCGTTTTTCTTGCAGCTCGGTTTTCAAACGGTCCAATAACGATGAATAATATTCACCTGTAATAGTTTTACCCTTTTTCCAGATAGTCGATGAGGATTATCCCTTGCGAATCCCAAAAGACAGTCGCCATAACCTTTCCGGCCGAAGGAACGGTCTTCGCCTTTTTTGGTGCAGATTCCCCCTTGGTAACCCATTGTTTAGATTGTTGTTTGGTCTCAGGAGTATAGTAATGTATCCATGTTTCATCCACAGTGACGAAACGACGCTTAAAGTCCCCCGGATTCTTCTGGAACAGCTGCAAACCATCCTTGCAACACTTCACACGATTCCGTTTTTGGTCAAGCGTGAGCAATCGCGGCACCCATCTTGCGGATAGCTTTCTCATGTCCAAATGTTTATGCAAAATATTATGTACCCATTCAGTCGAGATGCCCACAGCACTAGCAATCTCATGCACCTTAACTCTTCTGTCAACGTTCAGCGTCACTTGTGCCCATATGGCCAGTCCAAAAATTTTGAAATCACTTATAAACTGTTCTAATCGAAGGTGCAGAGTCACCATAATGTTTATCAAGCTTCTCTTTAGTCTCCTGAGGCGTTTTGCCTTTCATAAAGTAATGTTTAATCACCACACGAAATTCTTTTTCGTCCATTTCTTGAAAATCACTCGACTTCCTTGATTCACACGAATGCCAAACACAAAGAAATAGACCAATATGGCTGAAACTTGGTGTGCGTTCATTCAAGAGATGCTACTAACTAAACATGACCTCGATACGCGCCGGTGGTGCCATCTCTCGGACTTTGCACGGACTTTTCAAACCAGCCTCGTAAGTTGATTTGCGGTTCATGTACTAAGGCGTACATAGGGCAGGCAAGGCGCTATTTGAAACTAGAATTTCAGGTCAAATTATTAAAACACATTTTGTGTTAGTGGTGTTTCAATATGAAAACCTAACATGGATTATCCGAAAAAACTGAATACTTGTGAATAAAACAAGGATTAGCAGTAAAACAAATACATTAATAAATCTATTATATTACTTTCAGGATTGAGACCTCGAAACCTGATAGCTCCTATGGATTTCGAGTTAAGAATTGTTTTGCTTTTAATCGAGCAAATGGCAGTGTGCCATTAATTGACGAGAGAGGATGTCCGGCTAAAGGAGATGTCATCAAACCTTTTACATATGATGAAGCGAAAGGAATTGCCGATGCACAACTTAGATCAATGTTTAAGTTTCCAGAGAGTTCTGAAGTTCATTTTCAGGTACTATAAATATTGTAAAAATAACGACTAATTACTATTTAAAACAGGGATGTCAAAGATACGGCCCGCGGGCCGCATCCGGCCCTCGGGACGTATCAATAAGGCCCCCGATCGCAATGTGTCACAGAAAGAAGAATCATGTTTTTGACTTCACTCGATTCCTCTACGGAAGTTTTAAAATGCGCACACTACATTTATAAGTAATTTCAAGGGCAGCGCGTGCCTTGACAAGCGAGAGAGATAGACAGTAACGCCATCTCTTAGCAACAAGCGGAAATACCCTATTATTTTTGGTGAGAACAATAGAATCTTCCACGCGCTTCGAGTCTAGACTAGAACCTTACTTATCGATATTATAAAAGGAGTGCGTCGGCGCGACGTGAGTCAGTTGAGTGTGAGCCGAGTAATCGAAGCGATACGGTCGGAGAAGGATTCTAGTTGTACTGCGAAGTAGTAATTGTGAAGGTATTGTGCATTTGTTTGTGTCGTGCGCGTGCGATATCCATAATTGTTGTGTCAAGTTCCATAATTGTTACGATTTTGGCATAATGTCACAAAAACGTAAAATTGATAGTGAGTGCAGAGTTTTTCAGTCTAAATGGGAAATTGCATATTTTTTCATAGAATGGAAAGGTAAACCACTGTGTTTGATTTGCAATCAAACAGTTGCTGTTTGTAAGGAGTTTAACTTGAAGAGACACTATGATACGAATCATAAATCAAAATTCGATTGTTACACTGAAAAAATAAGAATGGACACATTGTCATCTTTAAAATCTAAACTTCAAGGTCAACAATCGATGTTTACTAAATCTTATACTGAGAGCGAAGATGCCCTGAAATCAAGTTTTATTATTGCATTAGAAATCGCGAAGAGATCAAAACCTTTCACTGTCGATGTTTCATTTCCATTTCAAAAGTTAATAATTCAAAATATTTCGCTGTCAAGAAACACTGTTGCTTCAAGAATAAATGATTTATCTCAAAATTTGGTTCTTCAACTGAAGGACAAAATTAAGGAATTTACAAACTTTTCACTGGCTGTTGACGAGAGCACTGATACTGTTGATACAGCTCAACTTGCTGTTTTTATACGAGGTATTAACAGTAACTTTGAAATAACTGAAGATAATAATTACCCTCTTTTATAACTTTGATATAATTTTTAACAACCGTATATTATATACTATATAATTAAATAAATAAAATGTCATAATAATTCAGTACATTTTTTTTATTTGAATCTGACCCTCCTACACATTCTAAATTTAATATATGGCCCTCTGCAAAATTGAGTTTGACACCTCTGATTTAAAATATTTTATATATTATGTCTTACTTCATTATCTCTTTCGAAAATAATTTACTTTTAGAATTTTCAATTTTTTTTCACTCAGTTTGTTGACTTATGTCACTAGAAAGTCTGACTAATTTACTCTTACTTACTTCTCCACGCAATACACGGCCAAGGTAAACGATATTGCGACATTTTATAGTAGTAATTACTAATCTTTACGAATTTGCTCTTCTTAAGGCTTCCTTATTCGTCACCAAGTGAGTCTACGTTATTCGAAGAATCCTGCTGTTAATCCATATTTTAAATAGCCGATTCAACGTGCTTATTTCTATGGTCAAGCACTCTATTATATATAGCAGGACCGACCAGATGTAGCATGTGACCATTTGCTTAGTTTGAGTTTTAGATTGTCATTACAAAGAAGAGCGTTCATTTTTCTAAAGCTAGTACGAGCAGTTCTGCATTTTATCTCTATATCGGGATCCATGTTGCCTGTAATCGTACTTCCAAAGTATTTAAATCAATGAGCACGTTCTATCAGTGCATTGCTAAATGTCATTTTCGCATCCTCATATTGATCTCGACTAAACACCATAAACTTAGTTTTGCTGACATTGATGCTAGGACCTAAAATTTGTCCAGCCTCGCTCGTTCTATTTACTAGATGTTGTAGGCCATCCAGATTATTGCACATAATGAGGGTATCATCTGCATATCTTATGGTGTTTAGCACAACCACATTACCTTTAATATCTAGCTCGATATTTTTTGAGGCCCCTCTGAAAATTTTGGTCGAGTATAAATTGAACAAAAGTGGAGAGAGGATGCAACCCTGTCGGACTCCGTGTTTAATGTTGATATTATTTGTTTTCAGATCTTCTATACGAACTTCAGCGGTTTAGCCCCAGGATAAGTTTTCGATTATTCAAATGTCTTTGTCGTCCAGCTGCTGTTGGTGAAGCATTGCTACTAGTTTGTTGTGTTTAACTCTGTCGAATACTTTCTCATAATCAACGAAACAGACAAAAACATCTTTGCGCTAATCTCGACATTTTTGTAGGAGAACACTGATACTAAACAAGGCTTCACGTGTTGGAAAGGCATTTCTAAATCCCATCTGGCTGTTATCAAAATAGAATTCGCATTTTGTACGGATTGTGTAATGGATGATTCGTAAAAAGACTTTTAAAAGGTTACACATCAGACTGATTAGACGGTAATCACTACGATTTTTTAGGGATTGTAATAAATGTGGACTTGTGGTGCAAGACAATAAAGCAAAAAGGAACAATAGATAAAGAAAACAGAAACACTAATGAGATAACGGAAAAAGCAGACAAAGAAATAAAATACAAAATACACTAACTGCAAGACGAAACGACAAGAGACCTATACAGACGACGACTATATCAAAAATTAAATGAATTTAACTACGACAACCTCCAACAGATGTATGACCACATAAAAGAATGCATCAAACAGGCGGCCCTAGAAGCATTAGGTAAAGAAGACAACGAGAATAAGAAACATAAAATTAGAATCTGTGAAAAAACCAAAGAATCTATAAAGGAGAAAAAAAGACTATACGAAAAATGGCTGAATACAAAATCAGAAGAAGATCTACAGAAATATAAAGAGAAAAATGCAGAAACGAGGAGGATGATAAACAAAGAAAAGAACGAGAGATGGGAAAAATCGTGCGAACATGTAGAACAGTATATAGGAGGAACTAGAAGCACAGAGTCATGGAGAATAATTAAAGCATTAAGGACCAATAATAGAGAGAAGATGTATATAGAGTATATCCCAGAAAGCGAGTGGAAGAATATTATAAAAAGCTGCTAACAGAAGATAGACAAGAATTCCAGGAAGAGAACCCTGAAGAAGAACAGAATAAGGAAAAAAAGAGATAGAACTAAGCTATGAAGAAGTAAAGAAGAAAATAAAAACACTCAAAAATAATAAATCTGTAGGGCCTGGGGGTGTGGTAAATGAAATAATTAAGTACGGGTCTAATAAATTACATCGAATGCTGAGAAACATGTTCCACAGAGCGATAAATGGAGAAAAAATACCAGAGGAATAGTCAAAAGCCTATATAGTATCTATATTTAAAAAGGGAGACCGCAGAAAATGCACACACTATAGAGGCCTAAGCATAATATCAAGTATGGGACGTTTGTATGGAAAAATTATTAAAAATATCATAGAGGAAAATATAAAAGGAAAAATTGGAGAAGACCAAGCAGGCTTTACGGCCGGAAAATCATGTATAGACCACATATACACTATAAAACAACCAATGGAAAAAAAAAACTGACAAAGAATAGAGAAATTCATTTAGCCTTCATAGACATAAGAAAGGCCTATGACTCAGTACCAAGACAAAGATTATGGAACGCAATGAAAGAAATAGGCATTGACAAAGAACTAATATACGCAGTAAAAGCTCTTTACGAAAACAACACAGTGAACATAAAAATAGGACATAAAATAGGAAAGAGACTCCAAACATCAAAAGGCCTATTACAAGGATGCTCTACATTCCCCACACTATTCAAAATATACCTCGAACAAACATTAAAAAAATGGAAGTAAAAATATAGTGAAATGGGAGTCCCAATACGAGAAGATTACTTATATACTCTAAGTTTCGCAGACGACCAAGTAATCATAGCGCAAGATGAGGAAGTCCTCAGTTATATGGTAAGAAAACTGAAAGAAGAATACAGTAAAGCAGGATTAGCAATAAACTTTGATAAAACGGAATATCTAACAACAAAGGAGGGAAACGTGGAGAATCTAGAAGTCGATAACGAAACAATAATCAAAGGAACCGATAAATTTAAATATTTAGGAACCATCATTTCAAAAAACGCAACATCAGAAGAAGAGATTAAAGCTAGATTAGGACAAACGCGGACCTGTATAAGACAAGTAAATTCGATACCGTGGGATAAGCACATTACAAAGAGAAACAAAACACGCATATACAAATCGATAATACAAAGCATAATGACATACGGGTCAGAAACATGGACCATCAACAAAAGAAATAAATCTAAAATTAATGCGGTAGAGATGGAGTATTGGAGAAGATGTTGTAGAGTGACACGTATGGAGAGAATAACAAATGAAGAAGAATGAACATCAAAGAGAACGCAATAAACACCATTGAAGAAAAACGATTAAAATGGTATGGACATATACGACGGAGCGAAGATAATAGGTGCATAAAGAAAATAACGGAGTGGAGCCCTATAGGGAGAAGAAAAAGGGGAAGACCCAGACGATCGTAGAGAGACGATGTGGACAAGGCTATGGAGGACAGGGGTCTAACAGATGGAGACTGGGAAGATAAAAACGGATGGAACCAAAGGCTGAGAGAAGGAAGACAGCGTCAGCTGTAGAAAATCCTTATATATATATATATATATATATATATATATATATATATATATATATATATATATATATATATATATACATATATATATATATATATATATATATATATATATATATATATATATATATATATATATATATAATAAATGTGGACTTTAACCAGGTCTGGTAGTATCATATGCAACCCAATAACGATTCAAAAATGTACAGAAATTTTTCTGTTTTATTACAATTATAAGCTGTAAGCAAAGAAGGGACATATTTCCCCCCACCCAGGCGGATGTAGAAAATACGCTCCTTCGAAACGCAACTTTTTTACTGGGGTTCTTTCTTATAACACATGCTCATTCCTCGTTCATCAATTTTTAAACTGCGTGTTGAGTTCTGTTGTAGGTAGGGGTTCTTTTTTGTGAAAAAAAAATAGGTTTGCTCCCTGATTGTCGTTTGATACTGCCCTTGTATTTATCTATTGACATGTTCCCTCTATAAGTAGTTCCGCCTTTATTGTTCTCATTTCTCCTTAAAGAAACGCCTCTTTTTCTACGTGCCTCCTGTGCTCCTGCAACAATATATGTCCTGATAAGTTCGCCAAAAAATATGAAACTTAAATTACTCTTACAAATTATCCTTTTTCTTTTTGTTATAATTATTTATTGCCAAAATCCTTGATTTAATATAAAATGAAAGAACTTGAATATAAATTTGTGTGTTTTTGAAACGGAATGTTTAAGCTTACTTCTAAACTCGTAAAATCTGTATTTTCGTGCTATTTCAGATAAAAGAAAAAAACTTCAATACAACCGAAAACTTTACCTTAACCGTCAAAAAATCTTAAAAAGAAAAGGAGAAATTGAAAAATTTTTAAATATTTTATTACACATTACACGTTTATTTTAGTATTATTGGGTGAAAACGTACGCTATTGTAGATTATGTGACTCATGTATTTAAAAACCAAATGGTCAGCGTTGCCAGGTATAGCTTTTGAGCACTAAAGTAACTAACGCTTCTAAATCTTAAAATACGCTAAAGAGTATCTTTTTCAATGGTGGCACTGACCACCATTGAAATTAATCTGTTTCTTCATGACTCAAACGTAGTCAAACCCAAAAAAGAAAGGTGATCCAGATTGTAGTACCGGAGGAAACATCCGAAATCCAATTCGGTGTTACACCAGGTCTTTCCTTATCTCCTTTTTTCACTATAATTGCAATAATGAACGGAAAGGTATGCGATGTACTTTAATAAAAACCGGCCAAAGGCAAGTCGGACTTGCGCAATTAGTATTCCGTATGATAATTGCTTTTAAAATAAAATCAAATCCTTACCTAGACTAACTCAATTAGGTCCCTGACATGTAATAATATCTTAAGATCTATTATATATTTTCACGTTTTTTCTTAATCAATAATGTATAATAGTTATAGCATCTTAGCTACCTAATAGTCAATAAAAAAATTTAGCTCGATCTAGAATCTAGTATTAGAAGTGTAAAACAAATATTTACTACCTAAATATTTGTTTAATTATGAATAATTTGTATAAAATTATTTTATCTCCGTTGGCCACCGGTGTATGTACTGTGTATTAAAAAAACCTCCACCATATTGTCAAGCCCAATAATTTTTTGTATACCAGATAAATTATCAAATTTAACGCACTCATAATAATTTTGGCTCAATCTAAACTTAATGGAGACTATTTCAGAATTTTTTGATTAGTACTTTTCGAGATAGAAGGGGTTCTTTAGCCATTTTTTTTAAAAAATAATACAAAAAAAAGTGTGCACAAGTATTACATCATATATATATATATATATATATATATATATATATATATATATATATATATATATATATATATATATATATATATATATTATTTATATATATATATATATATATATATATATATATATATATATATATATATATAATATATTATATATATATATATATATATATATATATATATATATATATATATATATTATATATATATATATATATATATATATATAATATATATATATATATATATATATATATATATATATATATATATATATATATATATATATATATGTATATATTTGAACTTATGTTTTCACAAGCTTTCATTTGACACCCTACTCGATGGATCTGGTAAAAAAAATTTTCACTTCCGATTTCGCCCCCACCCCGGCGGATGTAGAAAATACGCTCCTTCGAAACCCTTAAATCAAAATTTAACTTTCAAAACTGCAGGGTTCTGATTGGGCCATCCAATCGGGTATGACAGACATCGAAGTGATCCCATGTAGTCCATACAAACACTAAATAATAACACTTGTGGCGGCGATCATCTGCCTCATTGGCAGATGATCGCTACTTAGCGTTCTATAAAAGGTAAAAACCTGTTTTCCTGTTTTTAATAAGAAATGTTTCTGCTCTATAGTATAAACGGTAACTTGCAAATAAATAATTTTAGTTTTATTTAAAAAAGTTTACAAAAAAACTAATTAATCAGATAATGTTTGGAAGGACTTTAAAATAACAAATCTGGCACTTGCGAACTTTCAACAGCCCTGTTAAAGATCACTATTTTATCATCCATAGTTATTAAAAAAAAAATAGTAATGGGCATACTCAGCTTCACATTGTAACAATGGAATAATGAAAAAGTTTTGCTCATTATTCGATAATTACAAGTACACAAAATTGGCGTTATTTTTTTTAAGATATAAAGATATTGGCATTGTAATTTTGCATACAACCACTATAATAACTTAATTAAGATTTATGTCTAAAATTGACATAATGAAAAGTGAATTTTGTTGTAATCGGCTAAAGTTTTTGATAAAAAAAAGTAGTAATAGTAGCTATTAAACTAACAAATTAAGTGATTATTCTTGTTAGCTGAGTTCAAAGTTTTGTAAAAGTTGGCGCCCATATGACAAAAAAGTATATAATTAAATAAAGGAAAATTGCTTTTAGAGATAAAATAAGGCGTAGTTTATTTAATTCAAATTAAAGAAAGTGTTATTATTATTAACATTTCAACCAATTATATAGAATTCCATTTCGGTGATGTCTTGTAGAAATAATATCGACTTAGATTTTCACTTAAAATGATTTATTTACTTTTTAGTGCGACGTTGCCCTTTGCAAAGGAGCCTGTTTACAGCCCACATGTTCTGGAGAAGTATCGAATTCTCTAACAACAACAAATAACGACGAAGGAGTTCTTATGGCTGCCAATACAGTTTTTGTACTTGACCCAAGTAAGCTTACTTTTTTTCTTGATTTTTATTTTCTTTCTTAAAAATCAAATCTGATTTTAATATAGTACAGGGTTACAGGGAAAGTCGTCCTAGATAATTAAGGACGTTATAGTTTAGGTCGTTTCTGACCGATTTGACTCTATGACATGATGTCCTAAACTTAACCGTTTTCGAGACATTGAAGATTAAAGATTTTCTAAAAAAAAAGCATGTTTTTTTTTTGCTTTTATATCGATTTTTTTTAATTAGAGGTTCTCGAGTGCGATTTTTTGGTTATTTTTAGTTAGTCTGTATGTCAAGTATCAAAAATCATCAAAAAAATTTGAACTAGTTACTAACACTACTCAGTATATATCACCACTACACCAAACACTTTATTTTTGCACTCGACGCGCGTTTCGCTAACCATGTTAGCTTCATCAGGAGCGATGATTGACGAGTTTTAGTCAATCATCGCTCCTGATGAAGCTAACATGGTTAGCGAAACGCGCGTCGAGTGCAAAAATAAAGTGTTTGGTGTAGTGGTGATATATACTGAGTAGTATCATTGTGCCAAAGATTCCACATTCCCAACTTAGTTACTAACAGTTTCAAATGACGGCTTGTTAATGTTTCTAAATTACGAATTTTTACCAAGTGTTTCCTACTTTAAATCAATACAGAGAAAAAAAAATGTATGGAAGTTATTCTGCAAATTATTTTTAAAACCTTTACGTCTTTTTAGCTATCTAAAACGGTATAATATCTACTGGATCTATTGAAAATTCTAAGAAAATGAGATTTCAATAGGCCCAAATGTAGAGTAACATAATAATAGAATTTAGATACTACCAATTACCGGTTTACTACCTGCACCTTCAAACAATAAAAAGGGTTGGGTAAGCATTTTTCCGGTCGGGGTACTCTCTGTGGAAGTGACATTTTCTGTTCACTAAACATTATTGAATGATTTTTAGTCTGCTCATGCGATTCGTCCGTGGTAGATGTGCTATACCGTGCTTTTCAAAAATATCTGTGTTTCATCTTCTGACTGTGTGAATTGGCTCGTAACTGGATTTTGATCTCTGCTTGTGAATATGGCAACGTATACCAACGAGGAATATGCTGACATCCTAATGTGTTACGGATTTTGCGAAGGAGTGTCGTCGCGTGCACGTGATGAATACATACTGCGATATCCTACTCGTCGTGTACCTGATGTTAGCGTATTTGATGGAACTTATCGAAGACTACGAGAAACTGGTTCCATACAAAGACGGCGGACTGACATGGGACGACCACGTATCTTTGACGAAGACGAAGAAAACGAAATACGACGTCTCTTTGAGGTGGACCCAACCACATCTACAAATGTTGTCGCACAACAGCTTGGTATTTAGCAGTGGAAGGTATGGTTTGTAATGCATACTGTTGGGCAACACCCTTACCACTATACGCCCGTGCAAGTCATTGAAGAAGGGGATCCGTTGCGACGACGGTTAGAATTCTGCAGATTTATGCTCAATACCGATGTCGAAGATGCATCTTTTTTTAAGAAAATACTATGGACTGACGAGTCGAAATTCGACAAAGACGGTCTTACAAACTACCACAATGCCCACTATTGGGCTTCTAAAGAGGAAGGCAACCCAAACAAAAAAAGAACGAAAGGATCACAAACAAGATTCAGCTTAAATGTGTGGATGGGTATAATTTCAAATTATTTGGTTGGGCCATTCTTCCTGCCAGATAATTTGAATGGCGAGGAATACGACAATTTTTTGCGGAACGATTTACCTAATTTGATGGAAGACCTACCTATTGGTTTGAGACAAAACATGTACTTTCAACACGATGGCTGCCCAGCTCACTACAGAGGAAGTATTCGTGCATGGCTCAATGACAATTATCCCAACAAATGGATTGGAAGAGGCGGACCCATACCTTAGCCGGCGAGAAGCCCAGACCTAACACCGATGGATTTTTATGTGTGGGGTCACATGGAAAGTCTCGTATACGACCAGATGACTCCTATCGAAAACGTGGATGTCCTAAGACAAAAAATAATTGATGCGGCTGACGAAATGAGGCGGCACCTCACAACCAGCGTTGTGAAAAGTAATTTAAGAAAAAGAATGAGAATTTGTGTTAGAAATATGGGCGACCATATAGAACATGAATTATAATTAATAAAAAATATTAAATTGCAAGGTTTTTTGGTTTTATTTGTGTATTTTTCGTATTTTCACCTAGAACTAAAAATTTACCTTTTGCTACCCGAGCCCGCTTTAGGTGTCATTCTGTGTACAGTTTTCCTATTAAACTCCTAGTATTATACCTTTTTTGATAGCTAAAAAGACGTAAAAGCTTTTAAAATAATTTGTAGAATAACTTCCATACATTTTTTTTTCTCTTTATTGATTTAAATTAGGAAACACTTGATAAAAATTCGTAATTTAGAAACATTAACAAGCCGCCATTTGAAACTGTTAGTAATTAGTTCAAATTTTGTTGATGATTTTTGATACTTGACATACAGACTAACTAAAAATAACCAAAAAATCGCACTCGAGAACCTCTAATAAAAAAAAATCGATATAAAAGCAAAAAAAAACATGTTTTTTTTTTTAGAGAATCTTTAAACTTCAATATCTCGAAAACGGTTAAGTTTAGGACATCATGTCATAGAGTCAAATCGGTCAGAAACGACCTAAACTATAACGTTCTTAATTATCTAGGACGACTTTCCCTGTAACCCTGTATACACTTTCAATTGTACTTACAAAATTTTAGGATTTAAATAAATGAGTTACAGAGTAGAATGTGGCAAGATACTGCTTTTAATTCTTGCTACAAAAAATACGTCGAAATGATCTTGTGTTAAGGGTTGTCAGGGGTTGTTGCATAGGCAACTAATCTTTCAAGAAAATTTTGATGGATGACCCGTCAATAAAACTTATTTTCGATTTTTAGTAAGGAAACTTTATAGCATTTATCTGCTCTAAAAAGTGTACTTTTCTGGGTTATCCCTATCATTTTTTATAATTCTTTAGGCGAAGCCCCACTAGTTCAAGAACTATGTGATGAAGCTAACGGGGTTCATCCAAGCTGGCTCCTTTGGCTCTGTGTTGCATTTGGAATTTTATTTTTAATTATGCTGATCATTAACATATTCCTGTGTTCAGCTATGACTTGCGCCTGCGCACGAACCGAAATAATCGAAAAAGAACCCAGTATTATCGAAGATTACGACCCCTACAGAAGCTGGCATGGCAGTCAATATGGTTCTAGGTAATATATTTAATAACATCATTTTGTAACTTATTTATTGATTTAGTTCATATATCTCTGATTAAGAAGAATATATAAAGGGTGTTTTTTATAGAGGTATAAAACTTTAAGTTGGCAACACTTTTTTAACTGGCGGCCATTTTGTCAGCTGTCAAGTGATTTATGTTTAGTTTGGTTTGGCATTTCAACATGAATAGACTGACGCCTGAACGACGCTTCCAAATTGTGCAAATTTATTTTGAAAATCATGGTTCTGTTCGAAATACGTATCGCGCACTACGTCCATTTTACGGTCAACATAATCGTCCATCAGAGCAATTAATTCGATTAACAATGGAACGTTTTCGCACCACGTTTACTCTAAATGATAATACGCATCCACAGAGACGTCGTACAGTGCGTACAGAAGAAGTCATTGCTGCTGTAGAGCGTAGCGTAGAAGAAGACCCGAATCAGTCTATCCGCCATCGTGCACAGGAATTGGATATGTGTCCATCCACTTTATGGAAGATTTTGCGGAAAGATCTTGGTTTGCGTGCTTACAAAATCCAACTCGTGCAACAATTGAAGCCACACGATCACCTAGCAAGGCGTAGATTCGGTGAATGGGCCCAAAACAAGATTGCCGTTGATCCCGATTTTCATAAGCGAATTTTGTTTAGCGATGAAGCTCACTTTTGTTTAAATGGATACGTCAATAAACAAAACTGCCGTATTTGGAGTGATGATAATCCTCAAGTGTATGTTAAGACAGCGTTACATCCAGAAAAACTGACTGTTTGGTGTGCTTTATGGGCTGGTGGAATCATTGGTCCGTACTTCTTTAAAAACGATGCTGGTCAGAACGTTACAGTCAATGGTGACCGCTATAGAGCCATGATTACTGACTTTTTCGTTCATCAATTGAACAACCATGATGTGCAGGAGCTGTGGTTTCAACAAGACGGCGCAACATGTCACACAACTCGTGCCACAATTGATTTATTGAAGGAAACGTTTGGTGACCGCATAGTTTCACGTTTCGGACCCGTGAATGACCTCTAAGATCGTGCGATTTAACGCCGCTAGACTATTTTCTGTGGGGATATGTGAAGTCGCTAGTCTACACCGATAAGCCCGAAACGATTGACCACTTGGAGGACAACATTCGCCGCGTTATTGCCGATATACGGCCACAAATGTTGGAAAAAGTTATCGAAAATTGGACCTCCAGATTAGACTATGTTATGTCCGAGCCAGCCGTGGCGGTCATATGCCAGAAGTCATATTTAAATTATAATGCCAGAAGATTATCTTTCGAATAAAGTAAATTTCATGTCAATTTAAAAAATTCATCTTTGTTTTATTCCATTTCAAAGTTCTATGCCTCTATAAAAAACACCCTATATATTGCTTGTCCTGGAGACATAAAAATCAGTTTTTTTAGAATATATCCGAAACAAAAAAACTGGTTCCTATCAGTCTGTACAGAGTATGGATTTCTGATCTTAAAAACATAAATCTGAGTTTTTTTGCAACAAACTAAATAAATTTCTTTTAGTTTTCAATAGAAGACTGTGATTTATGTTTTTAGTTAGGGGAACATAAGTCACACAAGTGATTGAAGTCCAATTCTGATTTTTCAGTTCATATCCACTTTATTAGACCTGTTTAAAACTAGAGCCCAAGAAGGAGTAGGCTTACTTCTACATCAGAAATACGAAGCACACATAGAGGAAATTCACTACATCAACGAAAGACTCCTCCATGTAATATTAAATCTCAACTCAAACAACATAGAAACTCACATTATTAGCGTCTACGCGCCAGATAATGGAAAGCTTCGACAACTCAGAGAGTCATTCTTCGACCATCTACAAAAGATATTAGACACTATTCCCTGCGAAGACAAAACTATTGTATTGGGAGACCTTAACGGAAGGATTGGCAGTGTTCCGATCCCGGGTATAATGCAGAAGCACAATAAAGAAAAACAGTGACTGGCAACGGATTAATACAAATTTGTGCTCAAAATGAATTAAGGATAATAATACGTTCTTCCCGCATAAATGGCAGTACAAAAGAACTTTGGGAAATAGCAGAGAACAAGAGTCAGTCATAGACTACGTAATTACAAACAAGAAAATACTACCCACAGAAATCCTTGACGTAAGAACCCTAAACTCCTCAGACCTCGGTAAAGATGACCACAGATTAGTGCTATGCAAATATCGATGCAATCACACGATAAAACAGAAAGGGCATACACTGACAAAATACAGCATAGAATCGCTCTCCCACATCAGCACCCAACAACTACTCCAATCTACACTTTCACAAAAGATAAACGCTAACAGCATCGAAGACAGCGACAGTGTGGAGGAAGCATGGAAAAAAACTCAGAAAGAATATACGAGACAGTGCAGACGAAGCCACAGGAACACGAAAAGTCAACGCTTGCAATAAAAACAAAATAAAACCATGGTTCACAGAAGAAATAAAAATATTGGCAAACGGAAAAAGGAACACATACAGGATATACTCGTATAAACAACAAAGAACACCAGACCAATAAGGACAATACACAATAATCAGAAACCGAATAAATAACCAAATACAAATGTTAAAGAAAAAATACTGGGAACGTTACACCAAAGATATGGAACACGACCTGTACGGCAGCCAACGGAAAATATGGAACATGCTCAGGAATAGAAAGAAACCAATAAATGAATACCTACAACTGAATCCAATAGGAACGAAACACTTCAAAAATCTCTACCAATAAACAGAACAAGAGAACGTTACTGACGAACATATAAATACAGAACTACAACTAACCAACAACATCAGCTACGAAGCAGTGGAGAAAACAATTCAGAGATTAAAAACAGGAGAGCCCCAGGTATAGATAACATCTCCAATGAAATGATCAAATACGGAGGCACGGACCTAATCAAAGAAATAACAATCCTATTTCAAAAGATCCAAGAGACAGCAACAGTACCAAATGAATGGAGGAAAAGTATAAACGATTCCCTTACACGAAAGAGGAACAAAAAAAGATCCAACCAACTACAAACGGATTAGCCTGTTATGTAGTACTGCCAAGCTAATAACAAAAATATTTTGGATAGTTGTAGCTTCTATTTGATGGAAATTCATTATAAATATATAATAAAAGACTGTTTTTAGTCAATTTCCACTGGTTTATTTAAATTGCGATGACGCGTTTCGTTGTCGATGCAGCTTCTTCAGATCTACATTTTACACTGTCAAGTTAGGTTTAATATTCACAGTTTTATATAATTTCTTAATTATAATATTACACCTAATTAAATTACATTGATAGTATTGGAAAATCCACACAGATTTGGAGTTAGGAGAATAAATTCAATAATGGTGAATTGCTTAAATTTACCTGGTCGTTGAGTAAAGTACCTGTAGTCCTTAATCGATTTATCTGCATTGTCTCTAAAAGGTTTAGTTTTAAACCTTTTTGTTGCGTGTGTAAAATTTTGAAATTCTTGTTAAATGTATGATTTTCTGTTAAAAGATGATTAGCATATGTTGAATTAGATTTTCTATGGATGAAACTTTTTTAGTGTTCTGTAATTCTTTGTCTAAATGTACGTCCAATTTGTCCGATGTATGTTTTAGGACATGACCCACATGTTAATTGATAAACCCCTGATTTATTGTCTTTATTGATTTGTGGTTTGTAGTTTTTAAGATATTTCCCTATAGTATTGTTAGTCTTATAAGCTATGTTGATATTTTTTTGATTTAAAAATTTCCCCAGTTTTTCCGTTGGTTTGCTGAAATAGGTTAAGCGTTTAAAAGTGATATTTCTGTCCCTAAAACGTGGGTATATTTCTGAGATTGCCTTGTTTCTAAGTTTTTTCCTAATGGTACTATTGATTAAAGTAACCGAATAACCGTCGTTAACGGCTACTTGTTTTATGTAATTTAATTCTTTAGTAAAATTTTCTTCTGATAAGGGGATATTAGTTATTCTGTTATTCGGTTACTTTAATCAATAGTATCGTTAGGAAAAAACTTAGAAACAAGGCAATCTCAGAAATATACCCACGTTTTAAGGACAGAAATACCACTTTTAAATGCTTAACCTATTTCGGTAAACCAACGAAAAACTGGGAAAATATCAACATAGCTTATAAGACTAACAATACTATAGGGAAATATCTTAAAAACTACAAACCACAAATCAATAAAGACAATAAATCAGCGGTTTAACAATTAACATGTGGGTCATGTCCTAAAACATACATCGGACAAACTGGACATACATTTAGACAAAGAATTACAGAACACGAAAAAAGTTTGATCCATAGAAAATCTAATTCAACATATGCTAATCATCTTTTAACAGAAAATCACACCTTTAACAAGAATTTCAAAATTTTACACACCCAACAAAAAGGTTTAAAACTAAACCTTTTAGAGACAATGCAAATAAATCGATTAAGGACTACAGGTACTTTACTCAACGACCAGGTAGATTTAAGCAATTCACCATTATTGAATTTATTCTCCTAACTCCAAATCTATGTGGATTTACCAATACTGTCAATGTAATTTAATTAGGTGTAATATTATAATTAAAAAATTATATAAAACTGTGAATATTAAACCTTACTTGACAGTGTAAAATGTAGATCTGAAGAAGCTGCATCGACAGCGAAACGCGTCATCGCAATTTAAATAAACCAGTGGAAATTGACTAAAAACAGTCTTTTATTATATAACAAAAATATTGTCTCAACTAATAGTAGATATCCTAGGTTTCTGTGAAGAACAAGGGTTTCGCAATAACCGCTCCACCACAGATAGCATATTTATCATCAGACAATTAATAGAAACAGCCATCGAATTCGACAAACCGCTGTTTACATGCTTTATCGATTTTATCCAAGCTTTCGACAGGGTGAAATTAGGTCATGTACTAAGAATCTTAAGAAGACGAAGCAATAACTAAAACAATAGGAGAACTAAACCTAAAAAACAACATAACACTGAAAGTAAACAACCAAATAACAGAAGAAATTTCAGTGACAGCACTTTTTAATATTATAATGAACGAAATAATTACAGACAAAGAACCTAGACATCAGATACAAAATAGGAAATACAACGAGCCAAATAATATGCTTCTCTGATGATGTGGCTCTAATAGCAGATAGCGAGGACAATCTGCAAAGAATGCTTTTTAAATTAAACACATCCGCTAAGAAGTACGATATGAAAATATCTGTAGAAAAAACTAAAGCAATGGTCTTCGCCAAAGAGCCAATTAGATGTAAACTAATGGTGGATGAAAAAATAGTCGAGGAGGCAAAAAATTTTAAGTACCTAGGGGTAACAGAGACGTGACAGAAGAAGTACGAAATCAAGCACTTAAAGCAGCCTTGGTATCGGGACAACTAAAAGACGTAATATGGCGGAATAAATACATAATGATGGAAAGCAAGATTCGAATCTACAAAACATGTATAAGACCTATTTTAACTTATGGTGCAGAAACAAGAAACGAAACACAAATGACCAAACAGATAATGAGAACAACCGAAGTGAAAACGTTAAGAACACTGACGGGCAAAACGCGACAATACGAGAATACAAGAAGAATGTGAAGTGGGAGATGTGGTAAAATTTGTTAGAGACAGGAGAAGATACTGGCGAGACCACGTCCGACGCATGAACTGTGATAGACTAGCCATACAAGTCATGATGGGAAAGCCAGACAGGAAACGACCACCAGGAAGACCCCTGAGAAAGTGGAAAGATAGCTGGGACTCAACATCCACCGAGACGTAAAACTATGTTAAAGAACAGGATCTTGTCCTAGAAAGAAGAAGAAGAGGAAAGTTTGTGTTAACAATTTTTACAATACGAAATAAATCAAAGGACTTTGGAAAGTGCGCACCCAATCAAAGGGCCCAAATATAAATAATGAAGTATATTTCATATTTTAAGATAATGAGATTATGTTCTTTATTTTCTAATATAAGATACCCTTTATCTACATTCTACCTCTCGGAATTACAGTCATGAATATAATTTTCTCAGCACGTACTTAATAATTAAATCTTATTCACATAGATACAGGGTGTTATAGAAATAACTGCATATATTGGAACTGGCACATCCTTGGATCAAAACCGATTGCAGAAAATTCACCTTAAATAGCGGATCTCAATAATAAAGTAAAAAATCGACCCTAAATAAATGATGAAATGAATGAGATGAAAATATTGCTTCACCACTGGTAAACAAAACGACTAAACAATATGGCCGACTGTTAACAAGAACGTGACATTTGCAGTATGGGTGGGATTTAAGTCAGCGCAGGCGCATCGTAGGGACAGCAACAATGCGCCTGCACATGAGCCAATGCGTACAAAGACCCTCAGGTGCGGGTTGGTTTGGTGGTAAAATCCAGTTTAGCCATTTTTTTCGAATTTTCAAAAATTGTTGAATTTGAAAAAAGAATTGAATGCGCTTCTACATGACCCCAGCAGTTACACGTTTAAATATATGCAGTGATTTCCATAACAGCCAATATCTTTTCATTCCAGTCATCGTAGACGTTATTCGTATTAGGCTATTTATACCTAGGTTCATAAAATCGACAGTGTTCGAAATATTCTTTATATTTTCTTTTATAGTTATTTTTATTAAATTATTTTTTTCCACTTTTTCAGATATTCGCTGAATGGGGCCCCTCAAAATCCTAAAGGATATACTTCGGGAGGCTCAACCTTAAATTCTGCCAGATCGGTTTCATCTCACAGTGATCATTACGCAATAGTACACTCGAGGCAGGAAGTAGGGGATATAGTAAAAATAGGGGACCACCTTCACACATTGGTAGCCACTATAGTGGAAAATAATACCTTAAGGGCTATAGATTAGTTTTATATTTCAGGATCCTTCCTTCCCAAGCATTTTGTATATTATATTTTCTGCTATTGTTATGACAAGTAGAATCTCTTTATTTACAGCTGTAAAGCACCTCTGGACAATTTTAATATTTTTAACTATACTAATCAATATGGAAACCATAGTTCCCAATAATATAATTACAAACAAATCAGTTCTATTATCTTGTTTTTTGATGTAAAGCTTTATTAAGTAAGTGTAAATTTACAAATAATGTGGCATATTTTTAAATATAATAATTAGTCTGTTACTCTTCCATTTTAATAATTTTTCTAAAAGTTGAATATTTAATTATCAACATGAAGTAGAGAGAAAATTAATGTCTTATTTAATTTTTTTAGTTCTTAATATGTCCGTCCATTGTAAATTATACCATTTAGTATATACTAAAAAGTTTGTAAAAAGTCTGATACATATAAAAATGTAAATACATAAAATATGTTTATTAAATTAATTATTAATTATGTTGTGTTTGTTCTGTATACATTAAATTAATTCCCTTGTAGTACTGTAATAATAATTTGTTGTATGTTGGTAGATCTCGTTACTTCCTAGACATAGGAATTTACACGTAAAATAAATGGTTTAATTTGCATTGTTTTAAATTTCAACTTCTATATTTTGAAGCAAAATTGTTTTAAAAGAAAAGTGAAATATTAGTTATAATAAAGTATTCGAGATAAAGTTATTTTTAGTGTTCCATACCAAACATTTATGGGATCACTTCGATGTCCGTCTGTCTGTCACACACGATTTTCTCCAAAAACTATTTGACATAGAAAGACGAAATTTTGAATAAATATAGAAATTCATGGACCAATACCAGGTGTACAAGTATAAAATGCAGATTTTTTTCCTAATAAAACATGTTAAATTCGGAAGAATGATAAAAAGTGCTTTATTCAAAGTATGCTCCATCGCTTGTTATACATTTTCCCATCTTTCGGGCAATTTGTGATTACCACACCAGTGAAAATCGTCCCCTTTTGCTGCGAAGCATTCATCGAGTCATTTTTCCACATCTTCGTACGAACCAAAGCGCTGCTCAGCAAGTGCGTGACCCATCGATGCAAACGAGTGGTAATCGGAAGGAGCCAAGTCTGGTGAGTAAGCCGCATGGGTTAGAACTTCCCAGCTGAGTTCTTCCAATGTGTCGCGAAACTGATTTTGCCGTATGTGATGGAGCATTGTCGTGAAGAAAAAATGACTTTGTGTTGCCTCTTTCGGTATTCTGGTCTTTTTTCAAGAAGCGAACGGTCTAAATCTGTCAATTGTTGTTGGTAACGTTTAGTATTAACCGTTTCCCTAGGTTTTAACAGCTCATAATAGACCACGCCCCTCTGGTCCCACCAAACACAGAGCATCGTCTTTCTGCCAAAGGGATTCGGTCTTGCGGTCGATGTGGATGGTGCGCCTAGGTCTACCCATGATTTTTTGCGCTTGAGATTCTCAAAATAAATCCACTTTTCATTTTCTGTAACTATACGATACAAAAACGACTTCCTTTTGTACCGAGCGAGCAAAATGTCAACTCATGTGGTACCCATCTACCGATCTTCTGAATCTTTCCCATCTCTCGTAGCCGATTGGAAACAGCTTGTTGACTAACGCCCAATTACTCGGCGAGTTGTTTTTGTGTTTGCGAATCATCTTCGTTCAACAATGCTGGCAATTCCACATCTTCGTATTTTTTTGGCGGTTTTCCACGTTCCTTGTCTGCAACATCGAAGTCACCACTTTTGAAACGCCGAAACCATCGTTCACACGTATCTTGCGATGGAGCATGTTCACCATAAGCTTCTCCAAGTAATCGGCATGATTCAACAGCAGTTTTCTTCAAATGAAAAAAAAAGTTAATGCTGTCCGCGAATGCTCTTTGTTCGGTACAAATTTCGGCGTATTGAACACAACAACACAACACTATGCACACACTTTTCCAATCTATCATTCGTGCGCGTCTGACACTTGTTGATGACCCAACAAAATGGCGCAGTTTCAAATCTTTATAGCACAAACTGCATTGATGCACCATCTGTTATCTGAAATCCGCATTTCATACTTGTACACCTGGTAAGACCCTGTAGTTTTGTAAGTTAAATTTTGACTTTAGGGGGTAGTTTTTGGGGGTGACATAGGAAGTGAAATGAACAATTTTTTACCAGGTCATCGAGTGGGATGTAAATGAAAGCTTGTAAAAACACGAGTTCAAAAATATATATGATGTAATACTTGTGCATACTTTTCTTTGTATATCTCAAAAAGTACTGACGAAAAAATTTTTGAAAAAATGCTGAAATATTCTTTATAAAGTGTAGATTGAGCAAAAATTATCACTAGTGCATTATGTTTGATAATTCATCTGGTTTAAAAAGAAAGCTGTGAAAACTATGTTTCATGACAATATGATGGAAGTTTTATTAATATACTTTCCAGTACACACACGAATGGATACAGAGAGAAAAATTTTTTATTTTATTTGTTTATAATTAAACAAATATTTAGGAAGTAAATTTTTGTTTTACACTTTTATTACGAGATTATAGATTGTGCTAGATTGATTTACTGGCTATTAGGTAGCTATCGTAAGATGTTATAACTATTTTATATTATTGACTAAGAAAAAACGTGAAAATACATATTGGATATGGATTGGAATATACATGTCAGGGACCTAATTAACTTAGCCTAATTAAGGATTTGATTTTATTTTAAAAGCAATCACGGTACAGAACACTAATTGCGCAAGTCCAACTTGCACTTGACCGGTTTTTTTTATATATAAAAACTAATAATTTTTTATTATATGCGATCATCTGCCTCTTTATAAACGCTAATCGCAAAACGTGATTATTGATAAAATTATTATACTATTCTTTTAATTAACGAATCTCGAATATTTGGTTCATCGTCCCACCGATCTTTTAAAATAATCACATTCTAAAATTTAAAATCTTTAGTTTATTAACTCACTAGCCGGCTCAGCTCGCGTGGACTTGATTCACCCTTATCGTCACTGCTTATTCGTTATGTTTATATTATTATATAGCTTGAGGGGCCTTAGAGGTCCATGGCTTGGTTGCATACTTGTCTCCACTTCTTTTTGTTTCCTGTTAGATTTTCCCAGTGCGGTATTCCCATCAACTCCGGATCTTGCTTTACTGCCTGAATCCACGTAGATCGAGGTCTACCCTTGCCTCTTCTTCCAACCACTCCTCTTATTAGGACTTGCTTTGCCTGTCTTTCTTCTTTCATTCTTGCCACGTGTCCCAACCATCTTAATCGCTGCCTTCTTATGATTTGGCTTATAAGGGGTTTCGTATATAGGCATTCTAATGCGTAGTTTGTTCTTCTTCTCTACAGTCCCTCTTCTTTCCTTCTTCCGTCGATTGTTCGCAAAGCTTTCCTTTCCCACACCTCCAACGTCTCCTTTTCTCTTGCATTCAGTTTCCACGTTTCGCATCCATATGTCACCGTGGGTTTGACAACTGTCGTATATATTCTTTCTTTTGTTTTTCTTGATATATTCTTTGATTTCAATATTGGATTCATTGCCCCCAAACATCTCTGTCCTTTCGCTATTCTTTCTTGTATCTCCGTTCTTTCTCTTTCACTCTCTGTTATTGATACTACGAGATAATTAAATATGTCTACTTTTTCAAATATATATCTTTTCCCTAAGTTGTTTATTATATCTGACTCCCGGATTATCTTCTCTATTACCAAATTAAATAGACATGTCGACACTTGATCCCCTGTCTTAATTCTTTCTTCACCTTAAACTTATCTGATACTTTGCCCTCAACCAACACTCTATTCCTGTGTCATTCAGGGTCATTCTCATGCGAATCAATTTACTTGGAATTTTTAGTTCTTCCATTATCTTGTAGAATCCTTCTCTATTTACACACTCATATGCTTCTCTGAAATCACAAAGACCAAGTGTAGTGCCAAATTTTGTTCTAAGCTATTATCTTGGATTCGCTTAATCGAAAATATCTGGTCTGCGACCGATCTATTTTTCCTGAATCTACACTGGTACTCTCCCAGAATAGACTCGACTTTCTCTTCTAGTTTGTTTTTGACAATCACCACTATTATCTAGTACACGACATTCAGTAAGGCTATTGGTCTATAATTAGCACATATAGTTTGTTCTCCTTTTTTGTATATTGGACAAATGAGCGACCCTCTCCAGCTCACTGCCATCTTTTCTGTTTCCGATATTTCTTGCACCAACCGGCATATTTCATTTTCCAGATCTACTCCTCCAGCTTTTATCAGTTCTACAATTTCCACCCGGGGCCTTATTTTTTTTGGGTTCTGAGTATTTCTCTTATTTCTTCTTTGCAGAGTTTGTTTGTCCCCTCCTGCTCTTTAGTTAATTTTGTTTCCTATTTCTCATTCAACTTATTTTCATCTCCATTTAATGTTTCTTTAATGTATTCTGCCCATGTATTCAGTCTTTCTGCCAAGCTTACTGCTAAACTTTCATCTATTTTCCTATATATTAGCATTTTGTCTCTGTTCATTCCCTTTGAATTTTATATAAAAAAAAACCGTAAATCGGTTAAGTGGTTCTTAAGTGCTAAGCACACTAATGAACAGACAGAGAGACGTTACGTTTTATATATATTATAGTTTTTGTTGATATATCTTAAATTAAGAATTAAAAAAAAAACACGTAAATCGGATAAGTGGTACTCGAATGATAAGCCCACTAACAGACAGACAGACAGACAGTCTGCTGCATTTTATATATATTACAGATATTCTTTGCTACATGATATTGTTCCATATTGAATGGTTTAGGCAGTGTATTGCAAGAGAACGCGCTAGCGACAAACTTTTTTCCGACTTGATTCATTATTATCGTCACGGCTTATTCCTTATGTTATCTAACGTAATAAAATGTAGCCTATAACCTGGCCAGAGAACATATGTATGTTTTAAAAAAAAAAAGCACGTAAATCGGATAAGTGGTTCTCCAGTGATAAGCGCACTAACGGACAGACAGACGGACAGACAGACAGAGAGACGTTGCATTTTATAAATATTATAGATTGTAGATTTATTCACTGGTCAACACTGAAATTTTTTCCTGAAATTTTATATGTGTTATACCTGAGGCAATGATTACGGAAAAAATACTGGTTTAATGCTATCAGCTCTACTTTTTTATTTATATGAAATTACAATTTTCTTCAAAAATGGGACAAATATACCACATTTTTTCTATGTTTGATATAATTACACACTATGAAACGTTCTTTTATACGATTTTCTTGAATGTACGGTTTGAGAATCATCTCTTTGCAAACTCCAACAGTAATCGGTCATCATATAGATGTCCCACCTTCCTTGATAACGCTCTTCGATTGTGCGTATATCTTGATGAAATCTTTCACCCTGCTCTTCACTAAAATCGCCAAGATTTTCTGGGAATCGATCTAAATGAGAATGTAAGTAATGAATCTTGATACTGATGTTGCAGACCAGATCTTTCAAAATGGACAACATGCACTCGACTAACTCAGAATAGTTGTCGTTTCCGAAAAAATTTTTAATCACCACAACAAACGATTTCCAAGCTTTAGACTCGACTTCATTCATTGAATTCACAAAGTTTGGGACTTTCACAAGTTGTCTTGATTTGTGGCCATCAAAAATACCCGCTTTCAATTTTTCTGTGCTTAATCCTGGAAACTTGCGTGAAAGAAAAGCAAAACATTCGCCATTTTTGTCAAGGGCTTTTATAAACTGTTTCATAATGCTCAGTTTGATATGAAGTGGTGGCAGTATAACGCGATCTCGATTTAATAAGGGCAAATTAATAACATTTTTTTGTACTAACTATCAATTCCTCTCGTACTGGTCACTTTTTGTGAGATCAGTGACGTTGTTTGTCGCGGCTATCCCACACACACATAAAACATGGGTATTTCGTGAATCAACCCTGCTGTTCGAGAAGAAAGTTAACCATCTTTAAGCATACACAAATGAGAGAGTTGTAGTCTCCATACTTAATTTTTTCCATTACTAAATTTCACACTGCTATTCATTAACCTTGAAAGATATGGGGTGAGGGTAGTGGCCCTGAGGCTTCTGGAGTCATATTTACAAAACCGATCCCAGTTAGTGAATGTTAGGATTAACGTCCGGGACTATTTCTCAGACCCTAACAGCATGTGTAGGGGTGTACCAGAAGGATCGATACTAGGTCCACTGCTTTTCTTGTTGTATGTGAACGATTTACCGGACTATCTGCTGCGGCAGCAGGATGTGGATGATGATGATGGGGACGGAATGGCTTGTCAATTTGTTGATGACACATCGGTCATTTTGTCAAGCTCTTCTATCGCTACCCTGTCGGTGATCTGTTCTCGTATAGTAGCGGGAATGGTAGAGTGGTGTGAAAAGAATTACCTTTGTGTTAATGGGAATAAAACGGGCCTTATATTATTTAATAAAAATAAAATACCCGCACAATCATTATATGTGCGACATGAACTAAAGTCAATACCCAATATAGAGACGATAAAATTTTTGGGGGTTAATATTGACTCAAGTATTTGTTGGGAAATACACGCAGTGAAACTTCGGTCTAAGCTCAATAGCGCGTGTGCTCTTATTAGAAGACTTAGATATATTGTATCATCAAATAGCATACAACTTTTCTATTTTGCTTATGTTCAATCCCAATTAAACTATGGGATTTCTTTCTGGGGATTTTCAGGATTTGCTAGGGATATCTTTAGGGCACAAAAGAGAATTGTGAGATGCGTAATTTATATCCTCTAACGTCGTGTCGACCATACTTAATTGAAATGGGGTTACTTACGGTCCCAGGTCTCTGCTTCATGGCTTTAGTCACCTTTGTTAAGAAGAATCCATCATTTTTCTTGACAAATAGGAATATATATGCTCCAGATATGGCAATCACGACTAGAGGTAGAAACGAATTACGAGCGCCCTACCATTCTACTTCTTTCTTTGAAAAAGGGCCATATTTTAAATGCATAAAGGTATATCGGCTTGTCCCGTTGGAGAACAGGAACATTGAGGGGATTGAGAGATTCAAAAGGGAAGCAAAAAGGTTTGCTCTCTCAAAATGTTTCTATTCTTTTCATTTTGATCAATAATTTTAGTTATCAATAGTTGTAAGATTTTGTACTCTGTACGGTGTCTTATATTTTGTTGGTTATATGCATACATTCTATTTTTTTATGACGTTGCTTTTTTACGTTATTTGATGGCTCTGCTAAAAAACCTAATCCAAAGCCTCGGAATCGAACGGATATACGAAGACGAAAACAGCAAAGAAGAAGGACAACGATATGTGGTACATGGTCTCTCCAGGAAAGAAAATGAAGTTGTAAATAAATTAGAAAATCTTCGAGTCGAAATTGCAGTACTGACGGAAACAAAGAAGAAAGGAAAAGGCTCCGAAAGTTGAGGGCATTACGATCACTTTTATAGTGGAGTGCCCAAAGAAGATAGAGCAAAACAAGGCGTATCCATACTAATACACCGAAAACTGAGGAAATTCATAACCACCTGGGAACCGATTAGTGAAAGACTCATAAAGATGAATCTCAAAATACTAGGTATTAACACAACCTTACTGGGGGTATACGCTGTCAACGACGACGATCTGGCTAATAACAAGGATTCATTTTTTGAACAACTAAATGAGGAAATACGCACAATTGGAACATCAAGAGAGATATTACTTTTGGGTGATCTAAATGGAAGAATAGGAAGGAAAGAACACGAGAAAGTGGTAGGAAAATATGGCGAAGAAGTTACTAACGACAACGGAAGAAGAATTATAGAGATATGTGAACAAAACAACTTTACAATATTAAACGGACACTACCAGCATAGGGATATTCATAAATATACGTGCAGACAAACAACAAGAGATTTAAAAAGTATTATCGACTATATGATAATACGTCAGAGATCTAGATTAAACTTCCTAGATGTAAGAGTCCAAAGAGGGGCTTCATGTGGCAGCGACCACTACCTCGTGAAAGGAAAGATAACTTCACGAACAACACAGGAAAGCAAACTGGAAGATACAAGTACACAGCACACAACAAGTGAAACAACAATAAGATATAATACAGACAGCTTACAAAATAAAAGTATCAGAAATCTATACAAGAGTAGACTGGACCAAAAGATACAACGGACGGGATTTGTTAATATAGAAGAAGAATATAAGTATATAAAGGAATGCCTACACGCAGCCGCACTGGAAGCATTAGGGTACCAAGAGAAAGGGAAAAACAGCAAAAACCATATTGGTGGGATGAAGAAATTAAATACGAAATTGAAGAAAAACGGAAAAGCTATCACAAATACTTAAGTTCAAAGAGCACAAACGACAAAGTAAAATACAAAGAATCCCAAGCTAGAGTACGCAAAATGATTAGTGACAAAAAGAACAACTAATGGGAAAAGACATGCTCAAGACTCAACACTTGCATAGGAGGAAGAAAAAGCACAGAAAGCTGGAGACTTCTTAAAAATATGAGAACAGAACGGAAAAGAGAAATCCTCTCACCAATAACACCAGAAAAATGGAACCAATATTTTACAAATATGCTAACAGAAGATAGACCAGAGTTCAAAAGTACCCAACATGGAAACCCAAATATAGTTATACGAGGATCCCCAATAAGGATAACAACATCAGAAGTTAAAGAAGTATGTAAAACGCTAAAAAATGGTAGAGCTCCAGGACCAGGAAATATCCCAAGAGAGATAGTAAAATACGGAACTGAAAAGCTATTTAGCGCTTTGACGAACTTATTCCAAAGATGCATTAACACATCAGAAGTACCTGAGGAATGGAAAATATCTTACATATCAACAATTCATAAGAAAGGAGACAAAAATAATTGCAATAACTATAGGGGAATAACGGTTACAGGATCTATTAGCAGAATATACCGAAAAATACTTAAAAATAGAATAGAAACGGAATACGCGGACGTAGAAGCTGAAGAACAGGCAGGCTTTAGAGCAGGAAGATCCACAATAGACCATCTCTTCTCACTGACACAAATTCTAGAAAAGAAAACAGCATTTGATCAGGAAGTCCATGTCTTGTTTGTTGATTTAAAAAAGGCCTACAACAGCGTGCCCCTAATGAGATTGTGGGAAACACTACAACAGAGTAATGTAAGCAACGAAATAATTAAAGCCGTAAAATCCTTATACCAAGACGCAAGAAGTAGTGTGAAAACCAAATATGGTATAACAACAGGGTTCCCGGTCACAAGGGGGTGCTGTATATCCCCAACGCTATTTAAAATCTTTTTGGAGAGTGCACTGAAGAACTGGAAAAGGAAATGCAGCAGTATGGGATTACCACTGGATGACGATATTACATTGTACACGCTATCATTCGCAGATGACCAGGTAGTAGTCGCTCAGGACATCGATGATATGGAATACATGACATGAAAACTTATGGAGGAATATGAAAAATGGGGCCTAGAAGTCAATATTAAAAAGACCGAGTACATGTGCGTCGGAGGACAACAGCAGAACTTGAAACTGGCCACAGACCACCATCAAACACTGTGCCAGTTATAAGTATTTGGGAACGAGAATATCTAGGGACGGAACACTGGAAGAAGCAATATTCGAGAGGAATATCCAAGGAAGAAAAGCGATTGCAATGCTTAATAGTATACTATGGGACAAAAAACATAACCATTGGAAATAAGAAGAGAATTTACAACTCAATAGTGAAAAGTATAATAACTTACAGCTCCCAGGTGTGGCCATTAAAGGAAACAACAGAAAAAATACTAAAAGCTACAGAAATGGATTTCTGGAGACGAGCAGCCAGAAAATCCAGAAAAGACCGCATACCAAATGACACGATAAGGCGAGCTTTAGAAATAAAGCACGATATAGTGAACGAAATCAGAACCCAACAGTTGGTATGGTACGGACATGTACAGAGAATGTCACAAGACCGACTACCTAAAAAGATTTTAAATTGGAACCCTCATGGAAAAAGAAAGCGAGGAAGACCACGCCCAAGCTGGAGAGCAGGAAATCAACAAAGAAGTACTAGAGAGAGATCTGGAGGAGGAGGGATGGAGAAACCGGGAGGAGTGGAAATTAGGCATCCGAAGACGGAAGACGTTATAAAACCGATTGATATATATATAATCTTGATGGCAATAAAGAAATATATAAATAAATAAATAGTTGTATACTCTTCTTTCATAGTAGTAGAGTGTGCAATAGGTATAGAACCATACTTGTTGCCGTTATAAAGTAGCACACACTTTAAGCTTCTCTTGCTACTGTCTATAAAAAGACGCCAATCATTTAGTTGGTATCGTTGTGAACTCATCTTCTCCAGAATACCTCTAACATCACTACGAAAAACTAAATAAATCATTTTCTCTAGAAAAATAAAGTAACAAATTCTTTTCTCGGGTCCGATGTAAAGTAATTCTGGTTCCTGGTGTAAGTAAATTTTTTTCTTTTAAATGAGATGCCAAAATTTCGGAAGCTTCTTTTGACAAATTTAGATCCCTTACTAAGTCATTTAATTCCTTTTGATTAAAAGGTTGAGGATCTAATAACTGACTACAAATGAAATCCGAATCAGTATTGCTCATTGCGTTGTCTTCAATTTCCATAAAATCTGGTTCTTCAGCGCAATTAGATGATGCTCCTTGTATCTCACCAGAGTATAGAAGAGATCGTTAGGCGGAGAGTAAGTTAGGATATGACCATTTATTTGGATTTCCAGAATTTAAGCCGTTAATATTTATGACGCAAAAAATAGCAGTCGTCATGGTGATTTTGAGGTTCCTACCAAATCATCGATATTTTAAATTTGATAGCACTTCTTTTTCCATTGCCGCAGAACTGAGAGAGATGCCGACATATGTGTTTTGGCTCAATATTTTTGTTAAAGTGTCTACTTTCGTATGCTACCTGGCCTTTTAAAAAATTCAATATGACGGTTAAACTCATAATTTAAACAAAAAAAGTGTTTTTATTTTAAAAAACTAAAAACGTCAAAAAAATTTTGAAAATTCATACTCGGGGGGTTTCCGAGAGTACTCAATTCATTTCTACGGTTAGTTTCTGATTTCGCGCCCTTACAAGGGATAAAAACATGGGTTGGGGTGACTAATTATCAGATATTGTAAAAATTTAGTTCTGCTGAATAGAAAATGGAAATTTAAGGTTTTTATGCTTCTAATTATATTTTTAAGGTAGTTTTCAAATTCGTATTTCTTATAAAGGTAAAAAATAGGGGTTGGAGGTCAAATATTGACATAATTATGTTTTTATTGTGTCTAGAATTAAAAGTTTGTTATCAAGGGTTTTCGAGGACGCATATTAGACTATGTAACGTAAAGTTCCTGTTCCTGTTTTATAAGCTACGAGGCTGGTTTGAAAAGTCCGTGCAAAAATAAAAACTACTTATGTGTTTGGGGTAAACCTTTTTTATTTTTCGACATAGTCTCCTTTTAGGCTTATACACTTCGTCCAACGATGTTCTAGTTTGTTGATCCCTTCCGAATAATAGGATTTGTCCAAGTCTGCAAGATATCCATTAGTGTCTGCAATCACCTCCTCGTTTGAATAAAATCTTTGTCCCGCCAGCCATTTCTTTTAATTGGGGAACAAATAGTAGTCCGAAGGAGCCAAGTCTGGAGAATAGGGGGATGTGAAACGAGTTAGAATCCTATTTCCATTAATTTTGCGACCACAACTTTGCAGCTCGGTTTTCAAACGATCCAATAACGATGAATAATATTCACCTGTAATAGTTTTACCCTTTTCCAGATAGTCGATGAGGATTATCCCTTGCGAATCCCAAAAGACAGTCGCCATAACCTTTCCGGCCGAAGGAACGGTCTTCGCCTTTTTTGGTGCAGATTCCCCCTTGGTAACCCATTGTTTAGATTGTTGTTTGATCTCAGGAGTACAGTAATGTATCCATGTTTCATCCACAGTGACAAAACGACGCTTAAAGTCCTCCGGATTTTTCTGGAACAGCTGCAAACCATCCTTGCAACACTTCACACGATTCCGTTTTTGGTCAAGCGTGAGCAATCGCGGCACCCATCTTGCGGATAGCTTTCTCATGTCCAAATGTTTATGCAAAATATTATGTACCCGTTCAGTCGAGATGCCCACAGCACTAGCAATCTCACGCACCTTAACTCTTCTGTCATCCATCACCATATCATGGATTTGATCAATGATTTCTGGAGTCGTAACCTCCACAGGCCGTCCAGAACGTTCAGCGTCACTTGTGCCCATATGGCCAGTCCGAAAATTTTGAAACCACTTATAAACTGTTCTAATCGAAGGTGCAGAGTCACCATAATGTTTATCAAGCTTCTCTTTAGTCTCCTGAGGCGTTTTGCCTTTCATAAAGTAATGTTTAATCACCACACGAAATTCTTTTTCGTCCATTTCTTGAAAATCACTCGACTTCCTTAATTCACACGAATGCCAAACACAAATAAATAGACCAATATGGCTGAAACTTGGTGTGCGTTCATTCAAGAGATGCTACTAACTAAACATGACCTCGATACGTGCCGGTGGTGCGATCTCTCGGACTTTGCACGGACTTTTCAAACCAGCCTCGTATAGTATGTTAGGTTAAGGTAATTTGAGTTGGCTCTCTGTGGTGTAGACTAAGGAATGTTAAGTTAGTATAGTTACCCAAGGTTAACTATACCTTTTTTCAACATTTAAAACTTCGATAGAAGATTGTTGACATAGAGGACTATTAAACGCAGTGATGTTATTTATTGAGTGTTATTACCGATTGTGAATGTGATTTTAGCTGATTTAACTCATTATCGTACAATTGACCATTCTTGGACTTTGAGTTCTTATTTTCAAAATTTTCGGCTGATGCCTATTTTGACTCTGATGTCAGTTTTATACCTTTCCACTCTTGGAGAGGCTAAAATAAGGATTTTGTTTGATAATAAGGGTAAGAGTATGTTCGAAATTTTAACATCATCAGGAATTTTTGTGTGCAGATTTAAAAGGGTTTTCGAGGAAGTAAATTTTGACTTTGATATTCCTGGCAGGGATGAAAATAAGAATCTCTGTAAGGGTGAATTTATAAAACTAATGTCAAAGTCAAAATTGGCATCCTTAAAAACTCCAGCAGAAAACAAGTTTTTAATTCCAAATAGAAAAATTCCTAGTTATGTAAAAATCTTGCTCCTCCTCACCCCTTATTTTTAGTCTGAACCCTTACTTTCACCTCTTCGAAGGTGGAAAAGTATAAAACTGACATCAGAGTCAACATTAGCGTCCTCGAAAATCCCTGATAACAAATTTTTAATTCCAGACACCACAAAACAAAAGTATGTAAGCTGCAGAACTAAATTTTTTACAAATTCTGATAATTAGTCACACTCAACTCCTGTTTTCATCACTTGTAAGGGTGTAAAATCCAATTCTAACTCCAGAAATGAATTCAGTGCCCTCGGAAAACCCCGAGTATGAATTTTCAAAATTTTTTTTGATGTTATTGGTTTTTCAATATAAAAATCCTTTTTTTTGTTTAAACATTATGAGTTTAGCCGCCATATTGCGTCCGCCATACTGAATTTTTTAGAATGCCAGGTAGCATACGAAAGTAGACACTTTACCAAAAATTTGAGCCATTAGACATATGTCGGCGACTCTCTCAGTTCTGGTCACACGGGTGTCCCCGTTGACGTAAAACGTCCCATATATATTATTTATTTACAAAACAAATTCAAAAATATTTTTTATTTAATTTTTATTTGCCTTAAAACTAAACAACATTCTTTTGTAACAAAAGAAATCATACATTTTTTCACCTGAAGTAACTTAACACATTAAAGAAAAAAGTGAGCAAATATCAAAGACCCCAAAAAAACGGGTTTTGTAAGGTGTAACGTGCCAATGCTCCAATAATACAGTAATAAATATTTATAGTCGCCCAAAATCTTTCAAAATTCAAAAAGTTCCAACGCATCGTATGCCTTCTCCTCGTAACAAGAACATTCATCTCGAGAACAGTTGTTAGCAGGATAAACCAAACATTGGTCCATACAATAGACGTCTGCTCCTCTTTGTCCTTTATAACGTCCAATAGCATCACAGGTGGTTCTAAAATATTAAAAAATATTAAATATAAAATTTTTTTTTTTTTAAATGAATAAGTAGGTTGTTGATCTTAAAATATAACTATTTAGGAACTCTAAACACAAAATAGCACTAACCGATGAGATTGTTGCACCTGTACATTCATAACGTCACAGAATAATTTTCCCATTAACATGCTATATGGAATAATGAACCTAAGTGCCATTTGAAACGAAATTAATTAAAATTTATAACTATGTTCGTGATGACACGAACAAAAATGTTTTTATTAAAAAGTTTATTTATTTATTTATTTATACATTCAATTCCAACAGGCCAGGGCCCAATTACAAGAATAACGTGTATACTAATGAGCTACATATAAAAGAAGAACATGATACAATTAAAATAAAATGTTTGCACAATCTCCAAATTAAAAAACAAATAAAAATAGTAATAATAAAAAACTACAAATTTGAGCAACCTCTAAACACTGAGCAGAGAACCAATAAGCACCGACAGCCTACTGCAATGGAAATTACCGGAGTTTCCAATGACATTGCCGTTCTTGCACATTATATAAATAGGGCTGTGGAATAATATATTTGACCTAGCCCGGCCGAAGCTAGGTGAGCGCCTTGCCCCAAGGCGTGGCACATGGAAAGATACATTGCTTAATAGGAAAGGGCAATCAATATGGTAATTTAACAGCTTATATAAGAATTCGATGGAGTGAATGTCCCTTCTCTTTGCAAGAGGCAACTTATTAAACCTGGACAAGATTAGTCCATGATCAACACCGCGGTCCGGATAGACACCATCCCTCTTGAAAATAAGAAATTTAATGAAGCGCCTCTGTATCGATTCGATTGAGTTGTTATGGCAATTGTATATTGGATACCAAACAATAGAAGCATAGTCAAACCTAGACCTAATGAAGGAATAATAGAGAAGCTTGATTGCAGATATGTTAGTAAAGTCTCTACAATTTCTAATCAGGAAACCCAGCATCCTTGATGCACCAACAACCATTTGTTCAATATGGTCAGCAAAAGAGAATTTCTCGTCAAAGATGATACCCAAATCTCTAACTGAACGAAGATTCTGTAGAACAGTATCACCTACGGAATAATTGAAATTGTTACGATAGGAATATCGGACGACATTGCATTTGGAAACGTTTAAGGTGAGTCTGTTAGTAGAGCACCAGTTGGTGAGAGCATTAATACTGCTCTGTAATTCGTGGCAATCAGAAACCGAGTCTATGCGTTTAAAAATCTTAAGGTCATCGGCATAAGCAAGCTTCCGGCAACCTTTCTCACTCAGCAAGTCGTCAACGAACATATTGAAAAGAAGAGGCCCCAAATTGGAACCCTGGGGAACACCTGAAGTGGGAATATGGAGAGGCGATTTAAACCCATTGATTTCTACAAAAAACCTGCGACCCAGGAGGTATGAATTTAAAAGATCAATCAGGTTATTTGAGAGCCCGAAACGACCTTATCCAACAGTAAGTAGTGATCAAGTCGATCAAATGCTTTGCGAAAATCCGTATAGACCACATCAATCTGGCTCCCATCATTGATACCTTCGCACACAAACTGAGAGAATGAGGCGAGATTTGTGGTGGTGGATCTGCCAGGCATAAAACCGTTTTGGTTAGTAGAAAGCGTATTTCTCACTTTTGAGAAAATAAATTTATACAAAATAATTTCAAGAAATTTAGAGAAATTACATAAAATAGATATGGGTCGATAATTATCAACCACACCCCAGACTTCAAGATAGGTCGGACCTTGGCCACATTCCAAGTAGCTGGAAACGTATGAGTCGTCAACACTAGATTAAAGATATGGAGTAAAGGACCGGATAGAGCGGACACGCAATCCTTGACAACAAAACTGGGAATGCCGTCGGAACCGAAGGTCAGTTAATTCTTGAGAGACCTAGCCGCAGTTACAATATCCCTCTCGGAAATTTCGGGAACGTCAACAAAGAAAGAGGAAGCTCCCCAATAACTATACTCGTCAGGCCTAGCTGACTTAATAAATACGCTGTGAAAGCAATTTATATTTATATGTATGTCTTATATCAAATTTATCCGGACCCACGTCAATTTTTAGTGTAAGATCACTTCGGTGTCTGTCCGTCTATCTGTCCCTCTGTCCGTCCGTCCGTCTGTCACACCCGATTTTCTCCAAAACTATTTGTCACAGAAAGTTGAAATTTGGTAATAATATAGGAATTGATGGCCTCATCAGAGCCATGTAGTTTTGAAAGTTATATTTTGACTTAAGGGGTTAGTTTGTGGGGGTAAAATCGAAAGTGAAAAAAAAATTTTTTTACTAGGTAATCGAGTGTGGTGTCAAATGAAAGCTTATGAAAACACGAGTAATATATATATATATATATATATATATATATATATATATATATATATATATATATATATATATATATATATTATATATATATTAACTTTTCTTTGCATTATTTTTAAAAAATCGCGAAAAATCGCTGTACTTATCAAAAAATTTTGAAAAAATTCTGGAATATTCTCCACGGGGTGTAGATTGAACGAAAATTATAACGAGTGCATTACCTTTAATAATTTATCTGGTATATAAAAAAAACAAAAATTTCAAGGTCATCAGAGTTCAGTAAAGATTGGAAACAAACTTTGTTGAAAATTTATTTGGGGTGTGTTTTGTGAAGTCACTGATCATTTTATAGCTCTGTAACAAAATTTTTTATTTGAAAAGCAATCAACGTACGGAAGGAACATTAATTGCGCAAGTTCAACTTGCACTTGACCGGTTTTTATAAATAATTTTGATTCAAAAATTTATACAAAAATTTAATAAAAACATTTTAAATGTCAATTTATACAAATCAACGTCCATTTCAAATTTATTGGGGGACGTTCCCAAAAAATTTTCTTACGATTATCTAGAAAATTTGAATGTAGTGGGTGGTCCAAATTGGACATTTTTAAAGGTAAACCCCTTTATCTAAAGGAGATAGACGAAAACTGATGTCGGTGTCTAAGGCTCAATTTTTATGATAAATTCAATGGTGAAAACCGCATATCGATATCTAGTATCGTATCAGATATACAGGGTGTTTTTCAAAAATCTGCATTTTGGGTAAATCTTTGTAATTCTTTTCCTGTAGAAAATTTTTGATTTCTGTAAAAACATTCTCAAAGCACTTTTTCACGTGGATTTTAACAGTGTAAGTTACATTTTTTTACAACTAATATTTTAATAGTTATTAACGCAAAAATATATTTTTTTAAAAAGGATACCCTGTATTTTTTTCCTTATTTCAATAGAACTTAAAATTACCATTCTAAAAATGTAGCACACTTTATATTTTCCTTAAACCTACTTCAAAATATGAAGGTTTTCAGTTTTTACGCGGATTTTAAATGCACATTTTATGAAGTAGGCTTTGGACGGAGCGGCAATATCAATTGTTTACCGATATCAGTCAAATCGTAAAAAAAATCCCAGAAGTTACTCTAAGAGTCATAACTACAATGAAATTTACTAAATGCTATAGTACTTTAAACTATGTAGAAAATAAAACAAGACAACAATAAAACAATTTATTCCGAGTAAAGCAAAACAAAACAATTTTCTATAAGAGATGTTTGAAGTTCCATTTACACATAGGCGGCACCTTTTCTGGACACTTCTTACCGAGTTGATTAGTTCAAGAGGAGTGAGAGCTGCAAAACTTTGTATCACTGCGACTTCTAACTCTTGCCTGGTGTTTGTCGGCAATTTAAAAATTAAGTCTTTCATTCTTCCCCAGAGATAGAAGTCCATGGGTGTTAAATCCGATGACCTTGCCAGCCAACGATTCGGACCTTGATTGGCTATCCAGTTATTGTCGAAATTGGCCGATAAAAAATTACTGATAACTGCAGCGTTATGAGGGGCTGCCCCGTCGTGTTGAAAAAATATATTTCTATGGTCCATTAACAGCAGTTCATCTACAAGAGGTTCTTTTTGCTGTCTTAAAATTTCTAAATATCTCTGAGAGGTGAGTGTTCCTTCGTAAATAAATGCACCTATAACCCTGCCTCTAAAAATTCCTGCCCACACATTAAATCCAAATCTGCCTTGATTTCTTTGCTCCACAACTAAATGAGGATTTTCTTGCGACCACGTATAAGAATTGTAACGGTTAAAAATACCTGCATTGCTTACATAAACTTCGTCTGTCCAAATGCAATTTAATGAAAAATTCGGAACATGGTTACAATTCTCCAGAAACCCTTGGCAAAACTTCATACGCCGTTGAAGATCTCCGTCTCTAAGATGATGAACTTTTCTTGTTACGTTACGTTAGTTCTTGGTAGTCCAGTGGATTCTTTTAACTGTCGGGTTGAAGTATTGGGATTATTTCCGATAGTTCCTAAAACTACTATTTCTTCTAACTCTTTATCCCTGTTTGATGAGTAATTTTTGGGTCGTTTTTTTTCAAACTGGCCACTATTAACTAGGTTATGCCGCAATCGAGCGAATATATCCTTGTAGGGTTGACGACTCTGGATACCGTTCGTAGTACAAATTACTGCCACTATCATATCCCATTTTTCGTAATTTTCAAACTTTATTGCGATTTATTTGACAATTCAATAACTGATCCTGAAGTAGAATTTGACAACTACGAGTAAACAATTGAATTAAACCATATGGCCGCTCCGTCCAAAGCCTACTCACAAAATGTGCATTTAAAACTCGGGTAAAAACTGAAAACCCATATATTTTGAAGTAAATTTAAGCAAAATATAAAGTGTGCTATATTTTTAGAATGGTAATTTAAAGCTCTATTCGGATAAGGAAAAATATACAGGGTATCCCATTTAAAAAATATATTTTTGCGTTAATAACTATTCAAATATTAGTTGTAAAAAAAATGTAATTTGCACTGTTGAAATCCACGTGAAAAAATGTTTCGAGAATGTTTTTACAGAAATCAAAAATTTTCAGTAGGAAAAGAATTACAAATTTTTTTCCAAAATGCAGATTTTTTTTTAAAAAACCCTATATATCTGAAACGGTACTATATATCAACATGCGGTTTTCACCATTGAGGTTATCATAAAAATTGAGTCCCAGATACCAACATCAGTTTTCGTCTATCTCCTTTAGATAAAGGGGTTTACCGTTACAAGTGCCCAATTTAGACCACCCTGTACATACAGTCAGTCCAAAAAGTCTCCATACACCACTTGCTTTCTATACTATTTTTCTGTTATGTTTAACTAATTAATTGGAGCTATTAGAAAACATGTTTAAATTAATAATTGAAACTTAACCAAAGAGGATTAGTATTAAAAACAATAACACAACATTTTATTTAGAAGTTACATCATTTTTATAAAAATGTAAACAAAATTAATGTCAAGAAAGTCTCCATACACTTAACAATTACCAATAATAGTTTGACGGAGTTTAACGAAAAATAACAACTTCGTTTAAACTAATATTTAGTGGAACCGTCGTTGGCCTTGATAATCTCCTGTAACCTTTTTGTCATGCTTGCAACCAGCTTTCTAGTAACTTCTGCTGGCATGTTCTACCATTCGCTCAATATTCTGTTTTTTAATTCTTCTCTGTTGGAAACATTATATTTGCGAATGCGCCGTTTAAGTTTCTCCCATAAATGCCCGATGGGGTTAACATCGTGTAATTGCGCAGGTGTATGAAGCACACATTATGGATCATACATTCTGGCACCAAGTTTGTAGTATGTTTCGGATTATTGTTCTGTTGGAAAATGTATCTTTTTTCGAGTGCTGACACTTTCTCTTAAATTGTCTCTCAAAATGTTCAGGTAAACATGCTGATCCATGGTACTATTAATAAAATGTAAATTTCCAACTCCTCCAGCGGACATGCATCCCCAAAGCAGAACAGTGCCACCCCCTTGTCTCACCGTGGAACAATTTTTTTTAATATCAAATGCGGTATTCTTCTTTTTCCAAACTTTAGTTCTGCCGTCAGGCTCAAAAAGGTTAATTTTAGTTTCATCACTATAGATTACGGATTCCCAAAATTCAGGCGGTTTAGTAACGTATTCCCTAACAAAAGCTAACAGCTTTTTGCGATTAGCTTCCGAAATTAACGGTTTCTTCCTGGTTTCACACCCCTTATAGCCTGCCCTGTGTAAACAATTTCTCACTTGTTTGTGAAAAAACATTTTTCGAAAATAGTTTCTGTACTTCTTCTTTTAATTTTGGTGCATTTTTTTAGGATCTATATTATTATTTGGCTCACAATACTGGCCTCTTCACGTGAAGTCAGTTTCTTGAGACGACCGGAGCGTTGATTTATACTGTTTCACAATCTACTGAAGAGTTAACAATTTTTCCTATATTTCTGTACGATTTTCCATCTTTCCACAAATCAATTATACTTTGAAAACCCACTGCAAAATTACTCGCAACAAGTGACAGATTATAAAGTATGGCCGGAAATTATTCATTTGTTTTCAGTTTAGCGAGCAATATATAGATTAATAAAATGCGGCTGATTACGAGGCTGGTTTGAAAAGTCCGTGCAAAAATAAAAACTACTTATGTGTTTGGGGTAAACCTTTTTTTATTTTTCGTCATAGTCTCCTTTTAGGCTTATACACTTCGTCCAACGATGTTCTAGTTTGTTGATCCCTTCCGAATAATAGGATTTGTCCAAGTCTGCAAAATATCCATTAGTGTTTGCAATCACCTCCTCGTTTGAATAAAATCTTTGTCCCGCCAGCCATTTTTTCAAATTGGGAAACAAATAGTAGTCCGAGGGAGCCAAGTCTGGAGAATAGGGGGGATGTGAAACGAGTTGGAATCCTATTTCCATTAATTTTGCGACCACAACTGCTGAGGTGCAGAGTCACCATAATGTTTATCAAGCTCCTCTTTAGTCTCCTGAGGCGTTTTGCCTTTCATAAAGTAATATTTAATCACCACACGTCCATTTCTTGAAAATCACTCGACTTCCTTGATTCACACGAATGCCGAACACAAAGAAATAGACCAATATGGCTGAAACTTGGTGTGCGTTCATTCAAGAGATGCTACTAACTAAACATGACCTCGATACGCGCCGGTGGTGCCATCTCTCGGACTTTGCACGGACTTTTCAAACCAGCCTCGTATAATGTGTTTTTGTCAATGAGTTTACGGAGATTTTTGACATTAATTTTGTTTACATTTTATAACAATCGTATAACTTCTAAATAGAATGTTCCGTAGTTGTTTTCAATACTAATCCTCGTTGGTTAAGTTTCAAATATTAATTTAAACATGTTTTCTCGTAGTTCCAATTAGTTAGTTAAACATAACAGGAAAATAGTATAGAAAGCAGGTTGTGCATGGAGACTTTCTGGACTGACTGTATTTATTAGTTTCCTTTATACAAAAAAATCTCAATACTCCTTTCGGCACTAAATTTGTAGATATTGGCTGTTAAAATTTGCATTTTTAACATACGAACCCTACCTCGGCCTATGTTGAAACGGATGTTTTATTATATAACAATGGTAATTTTCTTACGATTGTTTTGAAAGACATAAAATCATTAATTAAAAATATAACAAACATTTTTCTGTAAAGAAAATTATGGCAAGCGGTATTCTTTTTTTTATATAAAAAATGTTGAAAGTAAGCTACTTATGATCGTTTTCAGTTTTCCTCGCATAACTTAATAAATAAAAGTTTGTGACTTGGTAACTTCGCTCTGCGCGGGAAGTTTAAAATAACGTCAACGCACAGCTGATTTTAATAAATGCGTGTAACTCACAGATATAGAAAAAATATGGATTGTCGTAAATATGCTGCTTATTTATGTTGAAGACTAATAAATATTTGATTTGTGTTAAATATTGACATTTTTTATCTTTAGGCCATCCCTTGTACATTCTAGTTGGCAAAATACGTCTCCTAGAGCTGTAATAAATAGCTTAGGAGAGATTGTATCTCCCTGTCTTACATCTCTTCCTATACGTATTTGTTCTGTACTAGGTTATATGATCATCTTTGCATTTTCATATATATCTTTGGTTAGGGTAGTGTAGAATCAATTCTACAGTTGTTCAAACCGTTGATGATTATTCACATTTCGACAAAATCAAAAGACTTCTCATAGTCTATGAAGGCTATGTAGAATTCAAAATTGTATTCATTGCTCTTCTCTAGGATATTTCTCATTGTCTGTAACTGATCGCATGTGCATTCCTACCAGCCTGTTCACATGGCTGGTAGCAATCTAACTTATTTTTTGATCTAACCATATACCCTTTTAGTATTTGTATTTAAATCTAGTAATTTGCGACTTTCGCTGCCTGTGAAATCGATTCTGGTAGGATTTCGTCGTATATTTACAAGCTACTTTTTTCTTAGAAAAAAAAGACTTGAAAGAGACCCTGCTTAGTTTATCTTAGATCTATTAATTTTGTAATTTTCTGATTATAAAATAAGCAATTTCTCTTTCTATTGATGAAAACATTGCACATCGTCATCGAACTAACGTCCCCTTTTTTAATAGGAAATGAAATCGAACAGTTCTAATTATTCAGCTACTGATTCAATTTGAAAATGTTTTGAAATACTTTTTTTTATCTTTTTTAATCTTTTTGCCGTCTCGAATAAAAGATCTTCTGTTTAGATTGAATAAGACGATATAGTACATACTAAATAATAAAGGAATATATTTTTAAGGATGAACGCATACTTATATCTACTTAAAGGTAAAGATAGTTTAAGAATTTAAATTCTACTGGTGCTTATTTAAAAATGTTCGTAAACAACCTTTAAAAATTAACTCAAGCCAATCTTTTAAGCTACAGATTGACTTTAAAATATGAGATTTTTCATTAAAAGTGGTCATTTTGAAACAAGCGATATTTTTAATCTGACAACGAATAGCTGCCATTCGATTGACAGCGATTAAGTAAAAACTATACTGTTAAAATAACCGGTCAAGTACAAGTTGAACTTGTATAATTAGTGTTCCATATGTTGATTGCTTTTAAAAGAAAAAATTTGTTACGGAGGTATAAAATGATTAGTGACTTCACAAAACACACCCCAAATGAGTTTTCAATAAAGTTTGTTTCCGATCTTTACTGAAAATTGATTATCCTGAAATTTTTGTTTTTTTATATACCAGATAAATTATTAAAGGTACTGCACTCGTGATAATTTTCGTTCAATCTACACCCTGTGGAGAATATATCAGAATTTTTTCAAACTTTTTTATCAGTACATTTCGAGATAAGGGAGATAGTGATTTTTCGCGATTTTTTAAAAATAACACAAAGAAAAGTGTGCGCAAGTATTACATTATATGTATTTTTGAACTCGTATTTTTACAAGCTTTCATTTGACACCCCACTCGAAGATCTGGTATTTTTTTTTCACTTTCGATTTCCCCCCAAAACTAACCCCTTAAGTTAATATTAAACTTTCAAAACTACATGGCTCTGATGAGGCCATCAATTCCTATATTAGCACAAAATTTCAACTTTCTACGTCACATAGTTTCGGAGAAAATCGGGTGTTACAGACGGACGGACGGACAAACAGACAGACAGACACCGCAGCGATCTTATAAGTGTTCCGTACGGAACACTAAAAAGGGTTAGTATAACGATCAACAACGCATTAAAGTAGTGAAAATTTACTACAAAAAAGGTAAAAATTTCGTTATGAGGCACCTGCTTGCTCATGTAATGTGGAATTAATCAAGAAATTCGAACGTCTCGGACAAGTTAGTAATGTAAAGACTTCAGCTCGCGCTCATTCAGCACGGTTAACTAAAACGTAGCCGCTATAGCTGCAAGTGAGGCAGAAAATTCTAATTTGATATTTACAAGACGTTTTAGCCCGTAGTGAATGCTCTCGATATGAACGACATTTATTTTCAGCAGGCGCTACATGCCACATAAATAGTAAAACGAAAGCACTATTGCTTGAAATATTTCTTAGAAGAGTGATTTCGCGTTATCCCGTTATGAATTGGCCACCCAGATTCTGCGATTTAAGTCCGTTAGACTTGCTTCTTTGGGGTCATGTTAAGGAAAAGGTGTACGCTAACGGTTTCATAACAATTGAACAGGCAAAATACAACATCAGCATCTTCATCAATCCGACTTTATAGCGTTCTTCGCCTTCCGGTTCCCAATTTCCATCCTCTTCGATCTTCCGAATCTCCGGGTCTCAGATTTCTCTCTGACATTGCCCTCTGAACACCAGCTCGCTCTTGATCTCCCTCTTCTCCTCTTTTCACTTGGTACCCACTTCAGAACCATCTTTGATATGCGGTGTTCTTCCATTTTTTCCACGTGTCCGTACTATATAAGTTGCCGTTATTCAACAAGCAGTCAGTGCGAAAATTTAGAATGTAAGCTTACAAATGTGTAAAAATGTGATGAAATTTTCCTTAAAAGAATTAGGTTTTGCAAGAAGAGCCGAGGCGGCCATTTATCAGATAGCATGATCCACATTTTATCGTAGAGCTTGTACTTTACATTGCGATAAAAATATGAACACTTTTTCAAGAAAATGTTCGTTTTTAATGATGACGGCTTATAATGAAAAACACTGTATATAAAGTCAAGAAATAAAGGAAAAAAACAATCACTTACATATACACAATATGACCAATAGAAATATAGTAAAAAGGATAAAAAAATCTCTATCGATGCGGTAAGGTAAACGGTAACAAAAATACTCAAAAGTCTCAAATTGTGTTTAACGGAAGGCGATTGGAAGGTTAATTTAGGAGTCGTCATTGTACAGTACAGAATTACCTTTGCTTATATGTTCGAGAGACGTCCTTAGTTATTGTGCAATATATCTACGACCAATATATATATATATATATATATATATATATATATATATATATATATATATATATATATATATATATATACATACATATATATACATACATATATATATATATATATATATATATATATATATATATATATATATATATATATATATACATACATATATATACATACATATATATATATATATATATATTGAATATTAAATATTTACAGGTAGGTACTCTTCTACAGTTCCGGTAGAGGATAGATTTGCTTCAGGGACGCGACTCTGCCTACACGAGCCTTGTTTCTCTCCTACGCCTTAATACCGGGAGAAAGCATGTCCTATCCTTAACTCCCTCTACCACATCCTAACCACCCATCTTCCAGTCTACTTGGCCAGCGTGGAAGATTATGGCTATCAACCCACAACGTAGGTGTGCCTCGAGGATTTTGGGAGAGGCCTGAATTCGAAGCTTTGTTCAACCGAAACTTGACAGAACAGCTCCCAATAAAGAACAATCCAAAATCAAAATATAAGAAACTCTGGAAGGAGTTGGGAGAGGCCTATGTCCAGGAGTGGACTGTGAAGAGCTGCTAAAAGAAAAAAAAAGAAAAAAAGAATTAAATCTTTTACTTACGGACACTCGCAAATCTCCGATGGACAATTAGGTGGATACCTCAAGCAATTCTTTATACACCATTCGTCAATTCCAGGAATTATTCTGTACAATTTGTTAGGAACGCAAACTTGATCTCGCACAACCAACGGGAACAGATTGTAAGGCTCCAGAAACCGAAAATCTTTGTAGTAAAGAAGATAGGGATTCTGTTGTTCAACAAATAATGGTGGCAGAGCACCTAAAATAAAAGAAAATGATTTTAAATTAATATAATAACATTTATAATGTTTCTATTTTCCACGTTTATTCTGCAAGTTGATTTTCGTCGCTAAACAGAGTGTCAACCGTGGCGGAAGTTGATATTGTCACTCCTTCTAAAATAATAATAAACCTCTATAATTATGTATGTAACTTTAAAAAAATGTTTCTTAGACGTCTTAAAATTACGGGTTGTAAGATCTCTTAAGGTCAGACAGAAAAAAATCTAGAAAATTTCTTATCTAAAAATAAGTATCACCAATGATATAGTTTGAAAATAATTAAAACACATGTATTGTTTTAAACCTCTTTTCTTACCAACATAGTGAGATAACTCGATATTAATACCTGGTTCATGTTTTCAAACACATACCAAGTGTATGCATATAAGCAAGAGGAGTGTAGACTCTAATTTTCTTTCGAGCTGAAAATTATTTTATAGGAGAAAAAGTGGGAGTAGATATAAGTAGAACAATTGTTATCACCATTTTTTTCTTTCTATTAAGACTGGACACGTTAAAAACTAGGGTGTATCACTGATTTGGTTCATTATAAGATTTTGACTCGTGTGGACTAAAAACGGAATCTAGGTGCAGATTTAGGAGCAAATAAAGAATTTGAATTTAAAGTATCTTAAGATTAAACAGACTCTACCGTACCAATAGCAACATTAGTGAAATCCAGTGTCAGATCTGATGATATAGACCAGGGGTGCTCAAACTTGAACTGCTGGCGATCTACCTCAATATTGTTAGACTACGCTCGATCGATTCTGAGAGGCTGCAAGTAAGTGTGATGCAGGATTGTCGTCTAGGTAGGGTGTATCATGGCATAGATATTAGTTTTCCGCACAATATGCATTTTTTTTAGTCAAAGTAAGTGTAGGTCTGCTCTAAAATGTCAATGAAAAAACTCATAATTATTCAAAATTGCGAGTTTATTGGTTCTTGCAAAACAAACGAGTTCTAGTGTCTAAACTTAACTAAAGAGTGACTTTGGATGTTGAAGCGTGGCAGTACATGTCCTCAGCATACTTTTCATAAGATGGTACGTAATTACCGAGTGCTAATCGCATGCGTGATGACATATGTTCGTCAGTTAGTCGATTGTGATATTTTGACTTAATTATCTTCATTTCAGAAAATGCAGACTCGCACAAGTAACTTGACCCAAACATTGCCGTCAGTTGAAGGGCGATTTGCCTTAGATTCGGATATTTATCTTCAGATATAAAACACCAGAATTTTGTATCAGATGCTGTGGCTTTGAGATGTATATCTGATATAATCTGCACTAACTCATTTTCAGCAGAACATGAGTCCATGTTAAAACTGACTTGCTATTTCAGTAGCTAATTCCTCAATGTTTTTACACGAAAAAGGATAACTCATAAATGATGCGATATTTGCCAATTTACTGAAATCATAAAAACGTATTTCGAATTGGCCCAAAATATTTGATAATTCTGCCTCATAAATATCATAATTCAACTGAGGAATCCTTGCTTTCAAAAACTTAAAATTTTTTCAGATCTTTTCTTTTTAGTTGATCTATCATAAGTTGCAATTTACTTTTAAATGCATTTATTGCGCTAATCATCTCAATAATAGTTTTTCCTTTACCTTGAAGCTCCAAATTAATGGTGTTTAAATGCATTGTGATGTCTGTCAAAAATGCCAAATCAGTCAGCCATTTTCCGTTTTTCAGCATCTGAGTGTCATCACCTCTTTCGTCCAGAGAAGCTGTTATTTCGGGCAATAATTCTTGAAACCTTTCTAGGAATTTTCCGCGACTCAACCACCTGACGTCCGTGTGAAGAACTAAATCAGTGTGTTCAGCTGACTCACTATCTTCCAACTGCAATTTAAAGAGCCGTCGTTGCAAACTACGTGCACGGATAGAATTCACAATTTTTATTGCAATGCCCATAATCTCCTCCATGTTTAGAACTTTTGAACACAAAAGATGCATAATGCAATGGAAGGAGAAAAATGAAGGGAAATCATCATTAGCTCGACACAATGCCACAAAACCGTTTTTGTTTCCAGTCATTGCTGGTGCTCCATCGGTTGTAATGTACACTAGTTTATATATTGGTAGCTTGTAGTTTGTTACAAAATTGAAGAAAAATGTCATATATATCTTCGTCACGGGTATTTCCTTTCAGAGGAATCATTGTTAAAAACTCTTCCTTAGCCGACATGTCATTGAATACCATTCGAATAAAAATACACAGCTGGGCAGTGTCTGTCATATCGGTGGATTCGTCGAACTGTAAAGAAAAGTATGTACATTCCATGATATCATGTTTTAGTTTATCTGCCATGTCCTGACTCATGACTTCAACACGCCTTGTGACAGACGGACGAGATAACTGAAGTTCTCTAATAGCAGACATAATCTCTGTTTTATTTTTAAAATCTCCAAATAAAGTCTCACCCGCTTCAATAAATGCTTCCTTCACAACCAATCCATCATCAAATGGTTTCTTGTGTTTCGCCAATATATGAGATATTTTAAATGACGCGATCGTTGCAGCTTTTGATTGTTTGGCTGGTCTTGTGAACATGGTTTGTTCTTTTTTCAAACAAGTTATCAAATCACGTACTTTTCGTTTTCTTAATTCACTCTATGAAGGAAAATCCTTTTCATAGTTTTTATGAACCGTTTCATGATGCCTCTCTAGGTTCCCATTCTTAGGTATTGCAACTGACGCATGGCAAATGAGACAAATGCACTTATCCTTTACCATACAAAAGAAAAATTCTTCCTCCCAATCGTTATTAAAATGATAAGTTTTACTTTTCTTCGCCGCACTCATTTTGGACTATTTATTAATAAACTTTGTATCGATGTATCGCCTTCAAATTACAACTCACACTGACTCCTATTCCTGCGGGCGCAACATTTATATCGGCGCGAACGAAGTCTCGAATGTCCCCGTCAAACACGCCGCCCGAAGTTTCTAGAAAAATCGGCGGGAATCAAAAACGCGGCTTTTCTTTGACAAGTACCGCGCGTTCCTTTGATAAAGTCGCCTTTTGCAGCTAGCAGGGGGTTATTACGATAAAAGAAAGTGATGAGGGGGTTATTCTGGCCTAATTGTGGATCGAATAAATTTTAGTAGTTTATTCATTAGATTTTGTTTTAGTTACCAAAAACAAAATCTGTGAATAGTTCTATATCGGAATTTTTTCTCGAGATCGACTCAAAAAGCACTCGCGATCGACTTGTCGATCGCGATCGACCGTTTGAGCACCCCTGATATAGACCATAAATTCAAATTTGAAACTTAATTGCCTCTATCTCTTCAATGTTATAAAAAACACTCAACTTCATTGTTATATTACGAAAAAAAAACAATAAAGATTTTTTTAATAGAATAACCAAATAAGAAAACCATATGTTTTTTTTGGCAGCTGAAAGCATTCAAAAAACAAATTTTCACTGGGATTAGTTGCATTAAAACGCGTGCTCGTGCGCGCTTGTTTTTTTATCCACACTATTGCTGCAAAAATTAACATACTGTCCTGAATTTTTGATATGATACTCGCAAATGTATGAAGAATAAACCGACATTGGTCATTTTGGCCAATTATTTAATTAATATTGAAATTTTTCAGTGTAAAGTTTATTCATTATTAATAACAAATTAAACAAATAATGTGTTTCTACGCAAAAATAAACTTGATTCGTTAATTATTAGCAGAAAAACTACGTGTTGATTTTTGCGTTGCCTACTAGGGAAACAGGAGTCACGCGTAGAGGCTGTTCTGCAATGCGGTGCCTGAATTAGATTTAGAGATCTCAAACCATGAGGAATTCAAATTTAAAGTTAGTTCTTAAGCTGTAAGTGAGCGATAAATGAACGAGCCGAAACCAATTAAGTCTGTTAATGCGTTGTAGATATCTTTAGACATCCAAAAGGCGCAACCTCCATGCTACCGATATTTTCTATATTTTTTCTACTACTTTTTAACTGTAGAAATAGCCGAAACATCTAACGGATGCAACTGGCAAAATGTGGACACAAGTGGCAACTTATAGAAAAAAATCGGTATACGCTTTATGCACAGATGTATCCGTATAAAGCAATTTTATTTCTTAAAAATATGAACTGATACTTATTACAAAAATGTTTATAGCATTAGGAATTATTACATCATACCCATGTTTAGAAATTATTTTAGAAGGTCGCCAGTTCTATCCTATTGTATTCTCCTCACAAACGTGTAAATAAATATTTAAACTTTACCCTTTGCAATCATCGAAAAAAAATTATAAAGAATAGTATATATTTTTGACAGTAAAAAACTTACCTCCTGCGTTACTAACTATTGAAATATCAGCACAATTAACAAATGTTTCAGATTTCCCACATCCGACAGCATGGGTTCCATTGTCACATACCCCCCACTGATTACCAGTGAAATAGATCCATCGAAGAACACACTGTGTACAGGTTATGTAGGGTGGAAGTTGAACTTGATATCTGGGAAAATATATATAATTCTATTTTTACTATATAAAAATCACAGTTTGCTTGTTTTCTAAACAAGCTGCATACAAAAGTCCACATCAAATGGTCTTTATGTACACATTTTAATTTATAGTTTCCATTGGAAATTACTATATTAAAAATAACTTTCTTAGTCAAAAAAATTCGTGGGAAAATGTAGGGAAAGTACAAACTAATTTTTAAAAAATATATATCTGATAACATAGAGAAATACCTTAACTCAGAATAATTAAAAGTTACAAAAATACTCATACCTTGTCTTTTTTGGAATAAATTGAATTTTAAATTTTATACTCAAAGTGTAACAATAACTAGAACTGCTATAAAAATCATTAGACTATTTTACTTCCATCTTCGTAGGCTTTCATTCCAACATCTTAGAAATATTAAATTAAGATATTTTTAATTTTTTCGTTCCTTCTGTACACTATTATAGAGACTTTTTAATGTTTAAAAATTACCTAATTCTTAATGAAAACTTTTATTTTGGAAAATTGTAATTAAACGAGTTTTTTTTCAACACCTTGTATTTTGATAAATATATTATATCCTACTTAACATGGAAATATATTTTTGTTTTGATTAGTATTTATCTTGTTGATTTGGCTGTCAGCATAAATCTGAATATCTCTTAAACAAAACAGCAAAAGAAATAAATTACTCAACATATGTATTTTCAAAGAATTATAAATTATGTGAGGGATTTATGCAATAAAGTGATACTACAAGCTCATTAAAATATATCTTTATGAAGAAGTGAACAATCTGCCAACGAACTTCAAGAATTGATACATTTCTTTCCCGCAAGCATTTTTTTGAGGTTGTCTGCGAATAGATAATAGTTGCTGGGGGCCAAATCTGGAGAATACGGTGGATGAGGAAGCAATTCGAACTTCAATTCATGCAATTTGACTTGTGACATTTGGAGCCGTTTCTTTGCGATTCTGCATTCAAAAACATCAATAACTGTACATAATATTCGCTATTGATGGTTTTTCCCTTCTCAGCATAGTCGATGAAAATTATTCCGTGCGCATCCCAAAATACGGGGGCCAAAACCTTCCCAGCCGACTGTTGTGTCTTTGGTCGCTTCGGGCGGCTTTCACCGGCTGCTGTCTACTCAGCTGACTGCCGATTTGATTCTGGTGGGTAATGGTGGATTCATGTTTCATGTATTGTCACATATCGCATGAAAAAATCCTTTTTATTGCGCTTATAGTAAACAGGTCCAAAAAGCGCTCAGAATAATCAACACGTTGTTGTTTTTGGTACACTGTGAGCAAACGCGGTGCCCATTTCAAACAGAGTTTTCTCATGCCCAAATGTTCATGCAAAATATGACCAACACATTATTTTGATATCTTTAGAGTGCCAGTTATCTCACGCAATTTTATTAATGATTTCCTTCATTTGACCGTGTTCTGTTCTGTACGACCCCATTTAAATTCAGCATACCAGTAAAGAATGAGTAATTTTCCAGGGATAGAGTCCCCGTAACACTTATCAAGCCATTACTTTCCTTGAACGGTATTTTTTCCCATTAAAAAACAGTGTTTTAACGTATAAAATTCGATTTTTTTCTATTGTTTTGAAAATATCAAAAGTAGCGTCACTAAAACCATATAACTTGTAAACTAATCGTCGAAATGTCATAAAATTTTGACACGTATCGTGTACATACATATGGTTTTGTTGAAAGGGCGATATCTATGTGTCAGACCAAAAACTTTTCAGCGTACGTATTTAAAGCATATATATATATATATATATATATATATATATATATATATATATATATATATATATGTATATATATATATATATATATATATATATATATATATATATATATATATATATATATATATTTATATATTATATATATATATATATATATATATATATATATATATATATATATATATATATATATATATATATATATATTATATAATAATAGGTCTTTAAAATAACAAAAACAGCAATGAGAGTTTAGATCTTGCCATAATACGTGTCGAAAACTACCATCGAAGGTACTAGAAGACACAAAATTGAATAATATTTTAAATAAAAATAGATATATGTAGTTTCGGGGTTCCCAAACTTAATCAGTTTGCGGCGCACTTAAAGGCTTAAAAATTTTTTCCCATAAGCAAATTTTTTTACAATCACTTTAATCAAGCGCAGAAATGAAAACAACTCGAAATCTTAAGTTAAACCTCGGTTTATTGTGAGGCTGACGTAAATATACATTAAAGTTGCCACACAAATATTAAATTTGCTAAAAAAAACCAGGAATATACAGTAACAAATGGTGAAAACCTTGAAAATCACTCAATATGACGGAAGAACTTGCTGATCTCTACAGATTTTTTCAAATCGCGGAATAAGACTCGATACTGCTACTCTCATTTCTTGTTCCTCATTGATTTTTGAGCGATATTTGCAGCTACAGCTGAAAATTCGGCTTCGTATAAATAGCTCGTTGCAAAGGGAATCAGGATCTTTATAGCTTTTGAACTTAAATTTGGATATTCATTTTTGATTGATATCTAAAACTCCACCAAATCGAAACTAGTAAATTTTGTTTTTAGGCTGTTATTGCAAGAGAGTTCAATAAGACTCTCTTCTTCTTGCGAAGTAAAATCTCGTGAAGCTTGAGCACTAAATGGATCTTGGAGCCATGCAAATTTATCGATATTGTATCTCGCCAAGTGTTTTGCAAACCAGTCAGGGAGCTTTGGTAGGTGTTCCCGTGGTCAGCAAATTTTGTGAAACAACAACTTTATTAGAGGCCACGTATTAACTATATTATAGTTGGCGAAGAAGTTACTAACGACAACGGAAAAGAATTATAGAGATATGTGAACAAAACAACCTTACAATATTAAACGGACACTACCAGCATAGGGATATTCATAAATATACATGGAGACAAACAACAAGAGATTTAAAAAGTATTATCGACTATATGATAATACGACAGAGATCTAGATTAAACTTCCTAGATGTAAAAGTCCAAAGAGGGGCTTCACGTGGCAGCGACCACTACCTTGTGAAAGGAAAGATAATCTCACGAACAACACGGGAAAGCAAACTGGAAGATACAAGTACACAGCACACAACAAGTGAAACAACAATAAGACATAATACAGACAGCTTACAAAATGAAAGTATCAGAAATCTATACAAGAGCAGACTGGACCAAAAGATACAACGGACGGGATTTGTTAATATAGAAGAAGAATATAAGTATATAAAGGAATGCCTACACGCATCCGCACTGGAAGCATTAGGGTACCAAGAGAAAAGGGAAAAAAACAGCAAAAACCATATTGGTGGGGTGAAGAAATTAAATACGAAATTGAAGAAAAACGGAAAAGCTATCACAAATACTTAAGTTCAAAGAGCACAAACGACAAAGTAAAATACAAAGAATCCCAAGCTAGAGTACGCAAAATGATTAGTGACAAAAAGAACAACCAATGGGAAAAGACATGCTCAAGACTCAACACTTACATAGGAGGAAGAAAAAGCACAGAAAGCTGGAGACTTCTTAAAAATATGAAAACAGAAAGGATAAGAGAAATCTTCTCACCAATAACACCAGAAAAATGGAACCAATATTTTACAAACATGCTAACAGAAGATAGACCAGAGTTCAAAAGTACCCAACATGGAAACCCAAATATAGTTATACGAGGATCTCCAATAAGGATAACAACATCAGAAGTTAAAGAAGTATGTAAAACGCTAAAAAATGGTAGAGCTCCAGGACCAGGAAACATCCCAGGAGAGATAGTAAAATACGGAACTGAAAAGCTATTTAGCGCTTTGGGGAACTTATTCCAAAGATGCATTAACACATCAGAAGTACCTGAGGAATGGAAAATATCATACATATCAACTTAAAAATGGAATAGAAACGGAATACGCGGACGTAGAAGCTAAAGAACAGGCAGGCTTTAGAGCAGGAAGATCCACAATAGACCATCTCTTCTCACTGACACAAATCCTAGAAAAGAAAACCGCATTTGATCAGGAAGTCCATGTCTTGTTTGTTGATTTAAAAAACGCCTACGACAGCGTGCCCCTAATGAGATTGTGGGAAACACTACAACAGAGTAAAGTAAGCAACGAAATAATTAAAGCCGTAAAATCCTTATACCAAGACGTAAGAAGTAGTGTGAAAACCAAATATGGTATAACAATAGGGTTCCCGGTCACAAAGGGTCTCAAACAGGGCTGCTGTATATCCCCAACGCTATTTGAAATCTATTTGGAGAGTGTACTGAAGAACTGGAAAAGGAAATGCAGCAGTATGGGATTTCCACTGGATGACGATACTACATTGTACACGCTATCATTCGCAGATGACCAGGTAGTAGTCCCTCAGGATATCGATGATATGGAATACATGACACGAAAACTTATGGAGGAATATGAAAAATGGGGCTTAGAAGTCACTATTAAAAAGACCGAGTACATGTGCGTCGGAGGACAACAGCAGGACTTGAAACTGGCCACAGGACACACCATCAAACACTGTGCCAGTTATAAGTATTTGGGAATGAGAATATCTAGGGACGGAACACTGGAAGAAGCAATATTCGAGAGGAATATCCAAGGAAGAAAAGCGATTGCAATGCTTAATAGTATACTATGGGACAAAAAACATAACCATGGAAAATAAGAAGAGAATTTACAACTCAATAGTAAAAAGTATAATAACTTACAGCTCCCAGGTGTGGCCATTAAAGGAAAGAACAGAAAAAATAATAAAAGCTACAGAAATGGATTTCTGGAGACGAGCAGCCAGAAAATCCAGAAAAGACCGCATACCAAATGACACGATAAGGCGAGCTTTAGAAATAAAGCACGATATAGTGGACGAAATCAGAACCCAACAGTTGGTATGGTACGGACATGTACAGAGAATGTCACAAGACCGACTACCTAAAAAGATTCTAAATTGGGGCCCTCATGGAAAAAGAAAGCGAGGAAGACCACGCCAAAGCTGGAGAGCAGGAATCAACAAGGAAGTACTAGAGAGAGGTCTGGAGGAGGAGGGATGGAGAAACCGGGAGGAGTGGAAATTAGACATCGGAAGACGTTATAAAACCGATTGATATATTTTTTTTTTATGGGTCTAGCACACGTGCTGCAGGGAAGTCCCTAAAGCGCTCCAGGAGCGGCACGAGTGCGGAAAAAGCGATTCACGTTGTTCTTGAATCGCTGTAAATTGTACTTGGTGGGAAACACAGCGCTGGGCAAATTATTCCAAAGGGATGACGTTCTTCATATAAAAGATTGTACGCGGAGTAGCAAGCTGAACCTCATACGGATGCGAAGCACCAGCGCGACGTGTATTTCTAACATGCACCGCTTTGGGGGGAATTAAGCGGGCTACATCCTTCGAACACTTTCCATGAAAATACTTGTAATATATATATATATATATATATATATATATATATATATATATATATATATATATATATATATATACATATATATATATACATATATATATATATATATATATATATATATATATATATATATATATATATATATATATATATATAGTTAATATTAGAAGGATTTAAAAAAGAAAAAACGAAAGAGAAACACGAGTAGCAATGCGGATGCAGGATGAAACAATAAACTAAGAAATTTGAAAGGACAGATAAGATCCGGTGTAGATAAACGATGAAGTTTTAAATTTATTTATCTAAAAACGAAAATTGAAAAGCTAAATATTATCATTCTGATGTATATACAAACTGAGGGATAAATAAACTTAAAGTTGCAATTTTATTTTGATTCGTTAAAATATACATACATATTTATTATGCGTATGTAAATGTGCTACTTTAAATTTTACTTGGCATTTAGTTAATATTTATTATAATTAATGTTATTAATAAAGAATTTTAACAATGTTTTGTAATGATTTTTCAGCCATCTTAATAAATATAACGATTTGATGCTTATTGAAGAAAAAGTTAATACCGAAGATTGATTTCAATTAAAATCGGTAATAAGAATGTTTCCCAATTGAGAGGAAGTTTTCAAGAACACTGTATATACTTGATCTTTCCCATTTCCTTCAATAGCCATACCATATTTTTTTTTAACGTATTTTGGTGGACTTCATGTAAACAAAGCATACAGAGCAAAATATTTTGGTCGAGCAAAAGCATAAAAGCAAGAACTTTTATTTAGTATTAAGTGTAGTTGAACCTAATTTTCTGCATTAAATTTTATGAGAATGGTAAAGGGTGTTTCAAAAGTATTTGTAAATTAATAAATTAAAAATTTTAAAATTTAACTTTTTAGACGCATACAACACTCTAGACCAGTGATTCCCAAGGTGGTTCAGATGGACCCCCAGGGGTCCACGGGAGACTCGCCGGGGGTCTACGTTGGCGTGAAAAAAAAAATGGAGGTTCACAAGTTGTAAGTGGGGGTCCACGAAAATTTATGTGGTTTCGATAGTAAAGAACAAAAATGTTGGCTTGGCTTTACCTATCAATGTAGGCAGATAATACACTACTTAAAAAAATTAAGGGAGCGAAAAAAAAATTCCAAATTTTTAGGTGATTTTTGACAGGCTGTATTTCTGTGAAAAATGGTCGAATTGAGACTTTAAAAAAAAGCATTTTGAAGCTTTAAAATTTTAATTTTCAGATTTTTTGGCTAAAATTTTTTAGGAGCTACGGTTCTCATGCAATCCTAACAGATAGCGCGAAAAAATAATATTGCAAATATTTTGCTTTTTTTTGGTCCACGAGCTTGAAAAAAATGTTTTTAGTTAGGCCGGCATATGGATCAGATAGCCTGTTTATTTAGCATTAATTTCCTTGTTTTAAAACCTCCCTTAATTTTTTTGAGTAGTGTATTTTAAGAAGGTCAGCGACCGTTACTTGTAAAAATTTGCATATTCGATATTCAGTATAACGCGCGTCGAGACTTGCAAAGCGCCGCCCGCCCGCAACGCAACCCGTTCAGACGTGCAAGGGGACGAAATACGACTTGTGCTGTGCTTGCAATCTTGCATGAACTTGTTTGATTCTTCACCAATATAAATACGAATGCCAAGGACAAACGTTACTCATTTGTTTCCGGAATTTTGAAAAGAAAAGTGTGAGTGAATCGATGTCAGTGTTTGCCAGTGCCGGAAAAAAAGTAACTACCTGCCTATTTGTTATTCATACTTTTATTTTATATTGTAATATTATATTTATTATGTTTGCTTTAGTAGGTACGTAATAAAAATTAAATACTGAACAGGGCCATTATTCGATACTTCTATAAAAGAACAGAAAGCCGAGAAAGATTGAACTTTTAGTACTTTTTATTATAAAATTATTTTTTTACCCGACTGTGGTGATTCACTAAAGGAGAGATATATGATTGACCTGCATGTTTGTACATATTTCAGGGCCCTCGTAGTTGCTAAAGCTAAATGACTAAAAATATTTTCATAAATTGTACGTATCTTTATGTACCACTCGTAACGTACATCAAAGTAATAAATAAATCATTAAAATCGCTGAGTTTTGATGTCAAAATATTCTTTAAAAGTATTTTCTCTCGAATTTACAGAAATGTATCAAAATATAATTAATCAAAAATATTTTATATTACATTAAAATAGGTTCAGCCGTTTTGTGAAAACCTCTATATGGGTCTTAGCAGTTTATTGCTTTTAATAATTAAAATCAATTTTGCCGCCGGCATTTTGGTTTTTTCATTGCAATAATTAATTAATCCTATTTTATTCTGTTAAAATAGCTATATCCTGTTAAAGTCGCCTTATGATTACTAAAACAAACATTTTTTTCTTTACAGGTAGGTAACTGATACGAAACATGGCTGGATCTAAGAAGAAATGTCGACAGTACAGTGCTGATTATTTGAAATTTAATTTTCTTCCACCAAAAGCAGACAAACGATTGCCCATATGCCTTTTATGCAACAAAGTTTTGAGCAATGACTCTATGAAACCATCGAAACTCGAAGATCATCTAAGAAGGTGTCATCCTGTAGGTAAAGATTTAAAATATTTTCAAACATTGAAGAAAACATATGAAAAGAGACCCACCGTGCACAGTATGTTCGCTTCAACGTCTCAAAGTAACGATGATGGCTTGCGAGCATCTTACAATATCTTATTGCTTATAGCGAAATCTGGAAAACCGCACACCATCGAAGAACAGTTAATTTTGCCCGCTGTTGAAGAGGTTTTAAAAACTGTTCTGCACAAACCTCCATTTGACGAACGCAAAAGAATTCCTTTGAGTAACAACACTATACAAAGAAGTGTTGATGAAATGAGCTCTGATATTGAAAGCTTCTTGTGTAATTATCTGCAAACAACTCATTTTTCTATTCAACTGGACGAGTCAACTTTACCTGGTAATGAAGCAATATTATTGGCATATGTTCGATTTGTTGTGGGCGAAGAAATCTATGAAGAGCTACTAATCGCGAAAACTTTGGAGACGAACACTAAAGGCGAATCAATATTTAATGTCCTGAGTGATTTTTTTTAACGAAAAATCGATTCCATTTGCAAACATTATTTCGGTGGCAGCAGGTGGAGCTCCTGCCATCTTCGGGCGATATCGTGGGTTTATAAGCCATCTTAAAAGAATTATACCAGGAGTAACTGCAATTCACTGTGTCATCCACCGACAACACCTGGTAGCGAAAAATTTGAGTGATAGATTGCACCAATCGCTTCAATTTGTAATTAAAGCAGTTAACAAAATAAGAAGCAATGCATTGAATACCCGTTTATTTGCACAATTGAGCGACGAAAATGATGAAGACTTCCAACGATTGCTCTTACATAGTGAAGTACGATGGTTATCGAAAGGTGCATGTTTAACAAGATTTTACTCACTTTTTGAATCAGTTTTAGAGTTTCTGGGAAGTAAAAGATCCAGATTTAAAAGAAAACCTGATCAAATTGAAAGCAGACAGATTTGTTCAAAAAATTTAATGACATTAATTTGCAGTTACAAGGGGACAGCCTAAATTTAATAAAAACAAAGGGTGTAAATTACCGGCTTTTCTTGGAAAATTGAAATTTATGAAGCAAAATATTAGTCGGCGCGAATTTTCCCAGTTTCCAAACTTGTCACAGGCAGAATGTCTTGATGAGGATATTCAGACATTCGTTCAACATTTAAATGTCCTGCATGATGAGTTCAAAAAATAGATTTGAAGATATTCTGACGATGGAAATAACACCATGGATCATAAATCCATTTGATGAAACGGAAGTGGCGAATGTGGTATTACAAGAGGAGCTACTCGAGCTTAACACCAATGAGGAGCTGAAGGTGAAATTTAAAAAAGGCCGCAGACAGAAATACCCGAAAAATATCCTGGGTTGTGGGAAATTGCGAGAAAACTTTTGATAGCGTTTCCTTCGTCATACCTTGTCGAAAAAAGTTTTAGTGTCGTTACAAACCTATTAACAAAAAAAATAAGCAGATTGAACATCACAGAACGGGAAGATTTGCGGTTATTCCTTACAAAATTGAAGCCAAATATTGATAATTTGCTGTCAATCCATCAAGTACATCCCTCCCATTAAAATCATGACTATTTTTTTTTAATTGTTGATTTGCATTGTTGAAAGTTACGGTACGTTATTATTGTTTAATTTTAATTCTATTGAGTCTGTAATCATATTATTTTAATAAATAGAACACAAGAAAATATATTATTTTTCTTTTTATTTTTACCACTCCGAATTTAGGGTTGGAGCTCAGCCACGACGCAAATTTCCATCGTTAGATCTAATCTTCACATTTTTTGACGAGTTTTGGGAATATGGTAGAAATGTAGCAGCAGGGGGTCCACCGAAATCAGTAAAATTTTGAAAGTGGTCTACGAGAAAAAAATTTGGGAACCTCTGCTCTAGACTAAGCAAAATATACCATGGGCAAAATAATTCATATTACAAAACAGAAAACATACGGTTACAGCTAGTACATTCAATTTTTAGTCTGAATTGTTTCCACAAGAGCGTAGGTTAAAAAAATTAGATTTTTTGGTATTTTTTATATACCCTATGTTATTTACTACACCTCTGAACCAAACATTTTATTCTTGCCCTTGACGTGAGTTTAGCTACACATGTTAGCATCTTCAAGGCTCCTAATGATGCTAACATGGATTGCGAAACGCAAGTCGAGCGTAAAAATAAAGTGTTTGGTGTAGTGGTAATAACTGTTGTGTAGTGCCATTGTGCCAAAAATTCTACAACTTATTGCTTATTAATAACCGCATTTTGCTAAGACTAAATTTTTAACATATGTTACAAGCTGTCTTTAAAATCAAAAATAAGTGACATAAGCAATTATACTATTATTTTAAATTATAACTTTTGACTTTAACTGCCAAATAAAGCCCTATTAAAAAAAGTCAAATTTTTTTGAAAATTTTATTTTATTTATTTTTTCTAAATCATATAGTTACCGAGATTAAAACACAATGTTGATGATTAAGTTCAGAAAAAAAAATGTTTCAAGTCGATATATTACACCATTATAAGATCTCTTAGACCTGGGCTTTTATTAGTGGATTCTGGATGTCCTAAAGGATAACATTTCTGAAATAATCCCATGATAACTGAAAAATGAACGTTTAACTGTTTAATATTTAATTGCCATTGCGACATTGTTTTTACGGAGTTATATTTTTCGAAATCATAGTATATAGGTAACTTTTAAATTGCCAAAAATTATTTCATACCTAAACACAACCTTTTTAACACCATCTTCAGGTATAATAAATGCTTTTTCCTGGGTTCCAGTTAAAGATAAAGGAAATCTTTCAAAACAATCGGAAGTAGCCTCTTGCTTATAATTATTGTTAGGACATATAAAAATTTCAAATCGTCCATAATGATTGGCAGTCAATTCAACTTCAATGTCGATTGTTTGACCTACGCTAGAACAGATCAATAAGAACATAAAATTAAAAGTTATACTTTTGTTAACCAAAAATTTAAATACAGTACACAATAAATAACAGGTCAAGTGCAAGTTGAATTTGAGCAATTAGTGTTCCGTACGTTGATTGCTTTTAAAATAGAAAATTTTGTTACAGATGTATCAAAAGATCAGTGACTTCACAAAACACACCCCAAATAAGTTTTCAACAAAGTTTGTTTCTAATCTTTACTGAAATCTGATGACCTTGAAATTTTTGTTTTATTCAAATATCAGAAAAATTATTAAAGGTAATCCACTCGTGATAATTTTCGTTCAATCTACACCCCGTGGAGAATATTCCAGAACTTTTTCAAAATTTTTTGATAAGTACTTTTCGAGATAAGGCGGGGGGCAGCGATTTTTCGCGATTTTTTAAAAATAATACAAAGAAAAGTGCCCGCAAGTATTACATTACATATACATTTTTTACTCGTGTTTTCACAAGCTTTCATTTGACACCACACTTGATGACCTAGTAAAAAATTTTTTTTTCACTTCCGCTTTCACCCCCCAAAAGTAACCCCTTAAGTCAAAATTTAACTCTCAAACTGCATGGTTCTGATGAGGCCATCAGTTCCTATATTATTACCAAATTTCAACTTTCTATGTCAAATAGTTTCGGAGAAAATCGGTGTGACAGACAGACACCGAAGTGATCTTATAAGTGTTCCATACGGAACACTAAAAACAGTTTGACCACTTTTTTACTAATTACGCTCAATAATAAATAACCGATCAAGTGCAAGTTGAACTTGGGCAATTAGTCTTCCGTACGTTGATTGCTTTTACAATAAAAAATTTTGTTACGGAGGTATAAAATGATCAGTGACTTCACAAAACACACCCCTAAATGAGTTTTCAACAAAGTTTGTTTCCGATCTTTACTGAAAACTGACCACTTTGAATTTTTTTTTTTATATACCAGATAAATTATTAAAGGTAATGCACTCGTGATAATTTTAGTTCAATCTACATATATATATATATATATATATATATATATATATATATATATATATATATATATATATATATATATATATAAAACTGGGAATTGATTCAAACAAAAACCATGATTTCAAAGTGTAATTTCTTGATTCTTATTAAATTCATCTTCAACAACACGTATTTTAGTTTCAAACAAAAATTTTTCAAACAAATTTTTGGAAACTCCAACGGGGTGTCCTATCAGTCCAGTTTTCAAATTTCTATGTCAAGTAGTTTCGGAGAAAATAAAATGTGATAGACGGACAGACGGGAAGACACCGAAGTGATGTTATAAGTGTTTCGTACGGAACACTAAAACTTACTTCGGCGATTCTACCTGTATAATTAAGAGGCGCCTCGTCATATTTTTCCCAATGACACTACAAAATTTGGTCCTAACTGTAAAATCATATTTTTCCTTTAAATATCGCTGGTTTATTGGCGCCATATACTGTCATCTGTACAGGGTGAGTCTACGATAGAGAAAACTTCATTATCTCATTTGTTTCGGGAATGACGAAAAAATTTTAAATACAATAGTTTTAAGGAATGTTAAGATGCACAGTTTAAAATTATTTTTGAGTATACAGGGTACTTCACAAAAGTGTGGCCGATATAACATACATTTTTTTAAATGGAACGTCCTATTTTCTAATTTATTTTTAAATTCTTTTTTATTAACAATGTTATACACCTAAACCTGGTAGTTTTTGTAATATTTCAATTTTTTTAAAAAAATGTACTAGTTTTCAGTTTTGTAAAAAATTGCCAATAGCGCCATTATTTCTGAAGGTGGAATACTCATAATTGGTACGAGTGTTTTATAGAGATGAAAAAAGATATATGTAAAGAAATTTGAGTTAGATGCTACAGGGTGTTCAACATAAATTTAACTATTTCGATTGTTTTAAATTGAAAAATTTTATTATTATTTTTTTCTGATAGATTTTAGAAACCCCTCCGATTTTTATTAAGTATGTCATATACCTATTTCTAATAGTTTTCGATTTATTTTGAATTTTTCAATTATTTGTTTTTAATACACTTACGCTATAACATCATAGTACATAAACTATTTATTTATTTATTTATGTTTTAATCCAAGTTCTGTACTAAGTTTCTTGTATGAATGGTGTACACGATTTATCACAAAGTACTGACTAGTATTTACTAGTCAGTGAAATGGCTTTAATTTCGTGAAAAACACTTGAAATTTGCTTTCGCGTCTTCACGAGTTTATATCCTAAACATAATATATCAATAATTTCTCTTTTTTATAATAAAAACAGAGAAAAATAGCAAATTCTAAACGGTCCTAAGCAATCTTCTACAAAATGGTTCCATTAAATTCTTATAAAATAACCCGTCAAGTGCAAATTGAACTTGCGCAATTAGTGTTCCGTACGTTGATTTTTTAAAAATAATACAAATAAAAGTACGCGCAAGTATTACATTACATATATATATATATATATCATAATATATATATATATATAATATATATATATATATATATATATTTATATACATATATTTTACTCGTGTTTTTCACAAGCTTTCATTTGACACCACACTCGATTACCTAGTAAAAAAAATTTTTTTCACTTCCGATTTCACCCCCCAAAACTAACTCCTTAAGTCAAAATTTAACGTTCAAAACTACAAGGCTCTGATGAGGCCATCAATTCCCATATTATTACCAAATTTCAACTTTCTATGTTAAATAGTTTCGGAGAAAATCGGGTGTGGCAGACTGACAGACAGACAGACGGACAAACAGACACCGAAGTGATCTTATAAGTGTTCCGTACGGAACATTAAAAATAGACAGTTAAATGCAATGAAAAAACATCACCAGTTCAATTTAAAGTTAAAACCTTTTCGAATAAAAGCATAATTATTTTATGTTTACCTGTAATGTCTTGTAATAATCCCTTTAGCGAATAAACCTCCTGCTTCATGAGGTCGGGGTTCCTCTAAATGGTACGCATCCCCACAAATACCACATTTTCCATCATTTTTTTCCCATTGTACTAAAAAATTCCTTTAGTATAAGTTGTATAAGATTAATAATGTGAGGCAAATTTTTCTTATTACTGTCAAATAAGTTAATTACACAACGCAAAATTTTTACTTATTAGAATTAACATTATAAAAATTAATTATTTTTAATTTTGTTTCATATTGTGTCCAGCTATTTCTAGAGTAGTAAACTTATATCAAAAATATAAACTTACTAATATACTAGTCAGCAAAAACATCGACTCAAACGATTTTATTTCATTTAACACAGATCTTTGAATTTAATTTTGAAACAGTGGTATTGTTTTTGGTATCATTAGAATGCTGATTTTCTACTCTTTTCAATAATACCAAATACATTTGGATTTCCAAAAAGTTTTACTGATTAAAACGGTTTTACTCCATTGAAACGTTTTTGCTCGCTTAATAACGTGCTCGTTGCGCGCTATGCATCCCTACAAAATCACATTGCACTGCATTTTCCTATCATTCCTTTATCGAAACTTGGACCGTCAACGTCTCTGCTATACCTGCTCACTAATTACGTGATCGGAAACCACCCAGAAGAAACGGTATAAGTCATCGCCCTATTGCAAGAAGGGCATAGCCAACGTGTAATCGCTGCGCAACTGCACCTGAGCTAATCAGCTGTCTCCAGAGTCTACAGATGTTACCAAGATACTGGCGCCTTTGCACGGAGACCAGGATCAGGAAGAAGAAGATTTACCTCGGAATGAGACGACCGCGACCGCTTAATTGTCAACACAACTCTAAGAAATAGTCACTTAACCGACTTTGAGGTCTAGAAGGAACTCCCGTGGTCGGGCTGTCAGTCATTGGACAGTCAGAAGAAGACATAAAGAAGCTAACCTAAATCCTGCTTGACAGCAGCCCATCGACAAACGCGACTCAGATTTGCCCGAGGACAAGACGACTGGACCTTAGAGCAATGGCACTCTATTATATTCTCCGACAAGTCCTGAATGTGCCTACATGGCAGTGATGGAAGAAGACGAGTCTATAGGAGGCCTGGGGAGCGCTATGCGCGGTGCTGCCTTACTGAAACGGTCATCTATGCGGGAAGTTCTGTCATGGTGTAGAGAGGTATCTCACTGAATGCGAGAACCAATTTGGTTTTCTTGACTGATGCGGTGGACTACCTGCTTATCAGTATATCGAGGAGATCCTGCAGGAACACGTCGTTCCTTATGCTGGGTTTGTTGGCGATAGCTTCGTGCTAATACACGACAATGCGAGGGCACATGCTGCTGCATCGGTGCGGCAATATTTGGCAGAAGTGGGAATACTCACATTAGATTGACCTGCGCGGACTCCTGACCACAGTCCAATCGAGCACATATGGGATGAGCTCAAAAGAAGGGTTCGAGCCAGAATTCCAGCCTCTGCATCGCTGAGAAACTTAAAGATTGCGATCGCGGAAGAATCTCACAGACAGTGGTAAAAAAGCCCACCTGCTCCATGAAAAACTAGCTGAAAGCAGTAATAAGGTCTAGGAGGGGTAATACAAAATACTAATTTGTTCTCCTTTCTCCCCGATTTTACTCAGTAAAAAGCATGAGATATGCTATGGAATTTGGTATTATTAGAAAAATAATGGAATGGGCTTTTAAATGATACTAAAATCCGTAAAAATATATGAACACTAAATTTTAGGGTTAGGTTAAATGAAGCCAAATAGTTTGGGTCGATTTTATGGTCCGAGTGAACATTGTTGAAAAGTGCTGAATGTGGATTAATGGACCCACCATGAAACCCTTTACTTTTATCGCCGGCAAGTGAGCAATTTTTAACAGAATAGTTTTTAACTATTCAGATACACCCACCTGTATATCCTCCACAATACAGTTCGTTATCATTATAGTTTACAGGATTGGGAAATCCAAATCTCCACATTGAATTCCTAGCTGGTGGATCCATAAGCCTTCCATGTCCTCTTACAACTTCTAATACATGTAGGTATATAATGAATAATATTGATAACAAAGTACTTTGTATACTGTCCTTCATTCTTTATTAAGTTTCATAACATCTAAAAGCTGCAAGATAAAAGATATTATGATAATTATATAAAATTTCTCAATTAATTTTACCATAGACAAACCCGGCGTTAGTAAATTTCACACCAAGACTACCTGCGCCTTTAATACAACAGGTAAATTCCACACCTACCTTATAAGGGTGCTTAAATCTTACAGGTAATTTCTACACCAAGCAAATATAATTATGATTTATTCATCTAAATAAAATTAGACGGATTTCTTTTAAATCAGTTTTTATTGAAAATTTTAGATATTTGCAAAAATATATGTTTTTATTTCATAGTAGAATAATATTGATAAAACATGAAGTTTTTGCTAAATACATAAAATACAATTGGACAAATTTCCTTACATATACTAGATAATGCTACAAACCTATACATATCTATTTATATATATTTACAAAACAGGTTGGGAAAAGTAGGAGACACATTTTAAAAAATGGAAACGATTAATATTTCCTAATTGTCTTTGTTCATAAAGATTTTTTAAATGGGAATGGGAGGACTCACAACAGTTAGTCGTTCGAGTTAAAGATGGACTCGATTCTGCCCATATTTCAACTAGAAAATCGGCTCCTTCCTCTATATACGTTTCTAGTAGGTAATCACAAAATTTATTTAAACGTTCATCCTCAGGTTTTATAGAATATAAATCGTATGCAAAACTGTCACCTAATTCTTCGGGTGCTAAATAGGACAAGCTGAAACAATACTTTAACCAACGACCAATTTCAGAATTTTTGTCGCAATATTCTTTAGCTAGACCTAGATTCTGTATCTTGCGAAACCAAGATTGGTGTAAATGAAATCTACATCCCAACACTTTAGCATTTGGCCAGTGTATCTGTTGAATAAATCTTATATTTTAATAATGTGAAGAGGTTTTTGTATGTTTCAGCTCTCTTATCACGCAATAAGCAAAATAATAATGGAATGTAATGACCGTTTTGCAAAACCATGCACTGTAAATAACTGTGTAAAATATTTAGTGTAGTATGAAAAGGTGCCGTCCATATATACATATTGGATATTTTACACAACATATTGACATTTGCAGTGCTAGAAAAAACAATAATGCCACTTTCGAGTTCATTGATATATAGAAAATTCTCACCCTTGCTAGTTTTGATTTCAAATGTCTCTAAAACACTATGCACCTCCTCAGCACTTCTTGGATTACGTCTTGGCAAAAATCTTTTCGTCTATGGTTATAAATGTTTTTTCTGATATATTCGACATCTTTTTCTGTTACTCTTTCAGGCAGCGTGTTTTGTAGTTCGGATAATTTTAGATGGCCTTTCAGTCATATGCTCTCCGGCTTTTCTTTTGCAGGAATTACTAATTATTTGCCGATTCAGCTTCTTGGTGTCGGCTTCGTGTGTATGGAGTCCTTCACTTCTGGTAACTAAATTCTCGGGCCCAACGGTGAAGACTTTTGATTTGCAATCTTTTTTTGAACATCTCCAAATGTTTCTCCACATTTTAGCACCTTTTGTCGAAAGTAAGTGTAGTAATTCACACATAACATATCCTTTCCTCGATTACTTTTTATTAACTTTGCTTCCATATTAGCAACACTTTAAAAAATATACGCACAACCAAGTAATAATCACAAATTAATAATATGTACTAAACTGATATGTAGAAGGGTTTAATAATGATCTAATTGAACAGGCCGGTGCGTACCACCACCCATTTATCAACCCTCATCCTCTACCTGAAAGTACTTGATATGGAATTTACTTCTGCAATACAAGCCCTTAAATGTGTCTAGGTCATAAACCGATTAGTGGTGTGGAAATTACCTGCGCCCGACAAACATATGGAACCCATGATCAGGTAAACGCAATTATTTGTCTTGGTATATTCTTATTATATTATATGAGTTTATTCCATTTTAGGCATGAAATGTGCAATATAAAACCTTATTATCTTAGAATTTTAATTACGAAATTCTTTATTTTGTTACTATTATTTATACATAGAATATAAGTGACTTATAATAGTGTAATAAAATATATTCATTTTTTTTAAAAACTGTAAATCGCCCTATTTCATATTCGATCTAGCAGGTAAATTTGAAATAGAATTAGAGAATGATACATTTCTTCTTATTAGAACACCGCCTGACCTCCCGTACTTTTAGTGGAAGGACAAAACTGGTTGACAATCCTATAAGAGACTATTTTCCGTTTATGTTTCACGAACGCTAATGCATATCTCCTTTATTCTCATTAATCATATTTATTTCCATACAATGGAACTATATAATTCAGGTGTTAAAAAGATTTCAAACTTGGTAGTAGTAGTATAACAAAGCGATATCACAGGTTACCTGACAACTCACGGCTCATTGTTCTTTATTCAACCATTATTGTACCGGATGTAGTTGTAAAATACCAAATATATGAAAATTTATTTAATTTCTAATTATATAAACTGTTTAAATCGGCGTTAGTAAATTTCACACCAAGACTACCTGCGCCCTTAATACAACAGATAAATTCCACACTAACCTTATAAGGGTGCTTAAATCTTACAGATAATTTCCACACCAAGCAAATATAATTTATGCTTTATTCATCTAAATAAAATTGGACGGATTTCTTTTAAATCAGTTTTTATTGAAAATTTTAGATATTTGCAAAAATATATGTTTTTATTTCATAGTAGAATAATATCGATAAAACATGAAGTTTTTGCTAAATACATAAAATGAAATTGGACAAATTTCCTTACATATACTAGATAATGCTACAAACCTATACATAACTATTTATATACATTTACAAAACAGGTTGAGAAAAATAAGAGACACATTTTAAATAACGGGTCAAGTGCAAGTTAAACTTGCGCAATTAGTGTTCCGTACGTTGATTGCTTTTAAAATAAAAAAAAATTGTTACAGAGGTATAAAATGATCAGTGACTTCACAAAATACACCCCAAATGAGTTTTCAACAAAGTTTGTTTCCAATCTTTACTGAAATCTGATGACCTTGAAATTTTTGTTTTTTTTATATACCATATAAATTATTAAAGGTAATGCACTCGTGATAATTTTCGTTCAATCTACACCCCGTGGAGAATATTCCAGAATTTTTTCGAAATTTTTTGATAAGTACTTTTCGAGATAAGGCCCGGGACAGCGATTTTTCGCGAATTTTTAAAAATAATACAAGGAAAAGTGCGCGCAAGTATAATATTATATATATATTTTTTACTCGTGTTTTCACAAGCTTTCATTTGACACCACACTCGATGACCTAGTAAAAAATTTTTTTTTTCACTTCCGACTTCACCCCCCAAAACTAACCCCTTAAGTCAAAATTTAATTCTCAAAATTACATGGCTCTGATGAGGCCATCAATTCCTATATTATTACCAAATTTCACCTTTCTATGTCAAATAGTTTCGGAGAAAATCGGGTGTGACAGACAGACAGACAGACACCGAAGTGATCTTATAAGTGTTCCGTACGGAACACTAAAAATGGAAACGATTAATATTTCCTAATTGTCTTTGTTCATAAAGATTTTTTAAATGTTTTAATTTTTGATTATTATGATTATTACTTATTTTAGACTCGTCGACACTTTGTATTTTTATATATACGTTAATCTGAAATTCTTTTAACCTATCGATAAAAGTATATAGAGACGGATGTATAGAATAAAAAGAATTATTTAGATGGGAAAGGAAGGACTCACAACCCTTAGTCGTTCGAGTTAAAGATGGACTCGATTCTGCCCATATTTCAACTGGAAAATCGGCTCCTTCCTCTAAATACGTTTCTAGTAGGTAATCACAAAATTTATTTAAACGTTCATCCTCAGGTTTTATAAAATATAAATCGTATGCAAAACTGTCACCTAATTCTTCGGATGCTAAATAGGACAAGCTAAAACAATAATTTAACCAACGACCAATTTCAGAATTTTTGTCGCAATATTCTTTAGCTAGACCTAGATTCTATATCTTGCGAAACCAAGATTGGTGTAAATGAAATCTACATCCTAACACTTTAGCATTTGGCCAAACTTCAGATACTGCCTTATGAATAGATTTTTCGAAGTCAATAGTAATTTTCTCTGGATTGAAATATAGTGTATCTGTTGATTAAATCTTACATTTTAATAATGTGAAGAGGTTTTTGTATGTTTCAGCTCTCTTATCACGCAATAAGCAAAATAATAATGGAATGTAATGACCGTTTGCAAAACCATGCACTGTAAATAACTATGTAAAATATTTAGTGCAGTATGAAAAGGTGCCGTCCATATATATATTGGATATTTTACACAACATATTGACATTTGCAGTGCAAGAAAAAACAATAATCCCACTTTCGAGTTCATTGATATATAGAAAATTCTCACCCTTGCTAGTTTTGATTTCAAATGTCTCTAAAACACTGTGCACCTCCTCAGCACTTCTTGGATTACGTCCTGGCAAAAATTTTCGTCTATGGTTATAAATGTTTTTTCTAATATATTCGAAATCTTTTTCTGTTACTCTTTCAGGCAGCGTGTTTTGTAGTTCTAATCGGATAATTTTAGATGGCCTTTCACTCATATCCTCTCCGGCTTTTCTTTTGCAGGAATTACTAATTATTTGCCGATTCAGCTTCTTGGTGTCGGCTTCGTGTATATGGAGTAGTTCACTTCTGGTAACTAAATTCTCGGGCCCAACGGTGAAGACTTTTGATTTGCAATCTTTTTTTGAACATCTCCAAAATGTTTCTCCACATCTTAGCACCTTTTGTCGAAAGTAAGTGTAGTAATTCACACATAACATGTCCTTTCCTCGATTACTTTTTATTAACTTTGCTTCCATATTAGCAACACTTTAAAAAATATACGCACAACCAAGTAATAATCACAAATTAATAATATGTACTAAACTGATATGTAGAAGGGTTTAATAATGATTTAATTGAACAGGCCGGTGCGTACCACCACCCATTTATCAACCCTCATCCTCTACCTGAAAGTACTTGATATGGAATTTACTTCTGCAATACAAGCCCTTAAATGTGTCTAGGTCATAAACGGATTAGTGGTGTGGAAATTACCTGCGCCCGACAAACATATGGAACCCATGATCAGGTAAACGCAATTATTTGTCTTGGTATATTCTTATTATATTATATGAGTTTATTCCATTTTAGGCATCAAATGTGCAATATAAACCTTATTATCTTAGAATTTTAATTACGAAATTCTTTATTTTGTTACTATTATTTATACATAGAATATAAGTGACTTATAATAGTGTAATAAAAATATATTCATTTTTTTTAAAAACTGTAAATCGCCCTATTTCATATTCGATCTAGCAGGTAAATTTGAAATAGAATTAGAGAATGATACATTTCTTCTTATTAGAACACCGCCTGACCTCCCGTACTTTTAGTGGAAGGACAAAAACTGGTTGACAATCCTATAAGAGACTATTTTCCGTTTATGTTTCACGAACGCTAATGCATATCTCCTTTATTCTCATTAATCATATTTATTTCCATACAATGGAACTATATAATTCAGGTGTTAAAAAGATTTCAAACTTGGTAGTAGTAGTATAACAAAGCGATATCACAGGTTACCTGACAACTCACGGCTCATTGTTCTTTATTCAACCATTATTGTACCGGATGTAGTTGTAAAATACCAAATATATGAAAATTTATTTAATTTCTAATTATATAAACTGTTTAAATCGGCGTTAGTAAATTTCACACCAAGACTACCTGCGCCCTTAATACAACAGATAAATTCCACACTAACCTTATAAGGGTGCTTAAATCTTACAGGTAATTTCCACACCAAGCAAATATAATTATGCTTTATTCATCTAAATAAAATTGGACGGATTTCTTTTAAATCAGTTTTTATTGAAAATTTTAGATATTTGCAAAAATATATGTTTTTATTTAATAGCAGAATAATATTGATTTAACATGAAGTTTTTGCTAAATACATAAAATAAAATTGGACAAATTTCCTTACATATACATACTAGATAATGCTACAAACCTATACATATCTATTTATATACATTTACAAAACAGGTTGAGAAAAATAGGAGATACATTTTAAAAAATGGAAACGATTAATATTTCCTAATTGTCTTTGTTCATAAAGATTTTTTAAATGTTTTAATTTTTGATTATTATGATTATTACTTATTTTAGACTCGTCGACACTTTGTATTTTTATATATACGTTAATCTGAAATTCTTTCAACCTATCGATAAAAGTATACAGAGACGGATGTGTAGAATAAAAAGAATTATTTAGATGGGAATGGAAGGACTCACAACCCTTAGTCGTTCGAGTTAAAGATGGACTCGATTCTGCCCATATTTCAACTGGAAAATCGGCTCCTTCCTCTAAATACGTTTCTAGTAGGTAATCACAAAATTTATTTAAACGTTCATCCTCAGGTTTTATGGAATATAAATCGTATGCATAACTGTCACCTAATTCTTCGGGTGCTAAATGGGACAAGCTGAAACAATACTTTAACCAACGACCAATTTCACAATTTTTGTCGCAATATTCTTTAGCTAGACCTAGATTCTGTATCTTGCGAAACCAAGATTGGTGTAAATGAAATCTACATCCTAACACTTTAGCATTTGGCCAAACTTCAGATACTGCCTTATGAATAGATTTTTCGAAGTCAATAGTAATTTTCTCTGGATTGAAATACAGTGTATCTATAGATTAAATCTTACATTTTAATAATGTGAAGAGGTTTTTGTATGTTTCAGCTCTCTTATCACGCAATAAGCAAAATAATAATGGAATGTAATGACCGTTTGCAAAACCATGCACTGTAAATAACTGTGTAAAATATTTAGTGCAGTATGAAAAGGTGCCGTCCATATATATATATATTGGATATTTTACACAACATATTGACATTTGCAGTGCAAGAAAAAACAATAATGCCACTTTCGAGTTCATTGATATATAGAAAATTCTCACCCTTGCTAGTTTTGATTTCAGATGTCTCTAAAACACTATGCACCTCCTCAACACTTCTTGGATTACGTCCTGGCAAAAATTTTCGTCTATGGTTATAAATGTTTTTTCTAATATATTCGAAATCTTTTTCTGTTACTCTTTCAGGCAGCGTGTTTTGTAGTTCTTGTCGGATAATTTTAGATGGGCTTTCACTCATATGCTCTCCGGCTTTTCTTTTGCAGGAATTACTAATTATTTGCCGATTCAGCTTCTTGGTGTCGGCTTCGTGTATATGGAGTCCTTCACTTCTGGTAACGAAATTCTCGGGCCCAACGGTGAAGACTTTTGATTTGCAATCTTTTTTTGAACATCTCCAATATGTTTCTCCACATTTTAGCACCTTTTGTTGAAAGTAAGTGTAGTAATTCACACATAACATCTTTCCTCGATTACTTTTTATTAACTTTGCTTCCATATTAGCAACACTTTAAAAAATATACGCACAACCAAGTAATAATCACAAATTAATAATATGTACTAAACTGATATGTAGAAGGGTTTAATAATGATCTAATTGAACAGGCCGGTGCGTACCACCACCCATTTATCAACCCTCATCCTCTACCTGAAAGTACCCGATGTGGAATTTACTTCTGCAATTACAATCCCTTAAATATGTCTAGGTCATAAACGGATTAGTGGTGTGGATATTACCTGCGCCCGACAAACCTATAAAACCCATGATCAGGTAAATGCAATTATTTGTCTTCGTATATTCTTATTATATTATATGAGTTTATTCCATTTTAGACATGAAATGTGCAATATTAACCTTATTATCTTACAATTTTAATTACGAAATTCTTTATTTTGTTACTATTATTTATACATAGAATGTACGTGACTTATAATAGTGTAATAAAATATATTCATTTTTTTTTAACTGTAAATCGCCCCATTTCATATTCGATCTACCAGATAATTTTGAAATAGAATTAGAGAATGATACATTTATTCTTATTAGAACACCGTCTGATCTCCCGTACTTTTAGTGGAAGGACAAAACTGGTTGACAATCCTATAAGCGACTATTTTCCCGTTTATGTTTCACGAACGCTAATGCATATCTCCTTTATTCTCATTAATCATATTTATTTCCATACAATGGAACTATATAATTCAGGTGTTAAAAAGATTTCAAACTTGGTAGTAGTAGTATAACAAAGCGATATCACAGGTCACCTGACAACTCACGGCTCATTGTTCTTTATTCAACCATTATTGTACGGGATGTAGTTGTAAAATACCAAATATATGAAAATTTATTTAACTTCTAATTATATAAACTGTTTAAATCGGCGTTAGTAAATTTCACACCAAGACTACCTGCGCCCTTAATACAACAGATAAATTCCACACTAACCTTATAAGGGTGCTTAAATCTTACAGATAATTTCCACACCAAGCAAATATAATTATGCTTTATTCATCTAAATAAAATTGGACGGATTTCTTTTAAATCAGTTTTTATTGAAAATTTTAGATATTTGCAAAAATATATGTTTTTATTTCATAGTAGAATAATATTGATAAAACATGAAGTTTTTGCTAAATACATAAAATACAATTGGACAAATTTCCTTACGTATACTAGATAATGCTAAAAACCTGTACATATCTATTTATATATATTTACAAAACAGGTTGAGAAAAAATAGGAGACACATTTTAAAAAATGGAAACGATTAATATTTCCTAATTTTTGATTACTATGATTATTACTTATTTTAGACTCGTCGACACTTTGTATTTTTATATATACGTTAATCTGAAATTCTTTCAGCCTATCGATAAAAGTATACAGAGACGAATGTGTAGAATAAAAAGAATTATTTAGATGGGAATGGAAGGACTCACAACAGTTAGTCGTTCGAGTTAAAGATGGACTCGATTCTGCTCATATTTCAATTGGAAAAACGGCTCCTTCCTCTAAATACGTTTCTAGTAGATAATCACAAAATTTATTTAAACGTTCATCCTCAGGTTTTATAAAATATAAATCGTATGCAAAACTGTCACCTGATTCTTCGGGTGCTAAATAGGACAAGCCGAAACAATACTTTAACTAACGACCAATTTCAGAATTTTTGTCACAATATTCTTTAGCTAGACCTAGATTTTGTATCTTGCGAAACCAAGATTGGTGTGAATGAAATCTACATCCTAACACTTTAGCATTTGGCCAAACTTCAGATACTGCCTTATGAATAGATTTTTCGAAGTCAATAGTAATTTTCTCTGGATTGAAATACAGTGTACTTGTTGAGTAAATCTTACATTTTAATAATTTGAAGAGGTTTTTGTATGTTTCAGCTCTCTTATCACGCAATAAGCAAAATAATAATGGAATGTAATGACCGTTTGCAAAACCATGCACTGTAAATAACTGTGTAAAATATTTAGTGCAGGTGCCGTCCATATTTATATTGGATATTTTACACAACATATTGACATTTGCAGTGCAAGAAAAAAACAATAATGCCACTTTCGAGTTCATTGATATATAGAAAATTCTCACCCTTGCTAGTTTTGACTTGAAATGTCTCTAAAACACTATGCACCTCCTCAGCACTTCTTGGATTACGTCCTGGCAAAATTTTCGTCTATGGTTATAAATGTTTTTTTCTAATATATTCGAAATCTTTTTCTGTTACTCTTTCAGGCAGCGTGTTTTGTAGTTTTTTCGGATAATTTTAGATGGCCTTTCACTCATATGCTCTCCGGCTTTTCTTTTGCAGGAATTACTAATTATTTGCCGATTCAGCTTCTTGGTGTCGGCTTCGTGTATATGGAGTACTTCACTTCTGGTAACGAAATTCTCGGGCCCAATGGTGAAGACTTTTGATTTGCAATCTTTTTTTGAACATCTCCAAAATGTTTCTCCACATTTTAGCACCTTATGTCGAAAGTAAGTGTAGTAATTCACACATAACATGTCCTTTCCTCGATTACTTTTTATTAACTTTGCTTCCATATTAGCAACACTTTAAAAAATATACGCACAACCAAGTAATAATCACAAATTAATAATATGTACTAAACTGATATGTAGAAGGGTTTAATAATGATTTAATTGAACAGGCCGGTGCGTACCACCACCCATTTATCAACCCTCATCCTCTACCTGAAAGTACTTGGTGTGGAATTTACTTCGTCATTGTCATTGTCTTTATTGAATTTAAGTTAGGCTATGCCTCTTACTTACATTTATGATAGCTTATATTCCTATACTACTTAACCTAGGTTCTATACAGTAATCCTAATTAACTTAACCTAGGACATTGGGTTTTAATTACATTGGTTGACTAATCTAACTTAACTAGAGCTTAATTCTAAACTAATCTAGAACTTAATTCTAAACTTAATCTAGGTTACAATCTTCATGGGGGTGGGGGAGGGCCATCGTCTTCGTCGGATATGGGGTCAGAAGGTCTTGGATAGTGATGGCGGGCACGTGGAATGCGCTCCTTATGGTGGCGTTTGGGTGTTGTAGCGCCTTTGCGAAGAACTTGATGTTGGTGGACCTCATGTGTGCCTTGATTGTTGGCACACCGAGGTCTCTATGCAATTGACGGTTTCGGACGAACCATGGGGCTCCCGTGATCATCCTCAGGGCCTTGTTCTGTACTGCCTGAAGTTGAGCTCTGCGTGTCTTGGTGAGTTTAGACCAAGTAGGGCAGGCGTGTGTGAGTCCTGCCCTCACGATGGTTTTATAAATTAGCAGCTTGATTTTTGGTTGCAACTTACTGGACCGGCTGATGATTGGGTACAGCTTGCCCAGTAGTTGCTTGGCTTTCCTTGAGGCAGCACAGACCTGGTCTTTCCAGATGAGGTGTTTGTCATACTGGATTCCCAGGTACTTGATGGTGGTTGCCCATTGGATGCGGGATCCCTGGAGCTGGAGTTGTCCATAAGGAGTGCCGTTGCCTTTGGCGAAGACGATGGCCTGTGTCTTACATGGGTTTAGCTGGATCTTCCATCGGTCGAACCAGGGGGCGAGGACGTTCAGGTGGCGCTGCAATCTACTGGTGATGATTCTGTAGCTGCTGGATTCTGCTATGATGGCTGTGTCGTCAGCATACAGGAGTAGGGTAGTCTGATCCGTTTTTGGAATGTCGGCTGTGAAAATGTTAAAGAGGTGGGGGGAGAGGACGGAGCCTTAAGGGACTCCGGCTCTAATGGCCTTGACTTCGGAGGTGGCCTTATCGACTCTGACTTGGAATGTTCTGTCAGAGACGAAGGATTGAATGAGTTTGTTAATGAAAAGGGGGTAGCCGTGTCGGATCAGTTTCAGAATGAGGCCTTCGTGCCAGACTCGGTCAAAGGCCTTTGCTACATCGAGAAACACAGCTCCAACTTTGTGACGTTTGTTGAAGCTGTTGGAAATGGTTTGGGCGAGTTTCGTGGTGTGATGGATGGTGCCATGAAGGGGCTGGAAGCCATACTGTTCGTCAGGGACAACACGGAGCGCTGTGGACTTTGCTCTGACGATGACTTTTTCAGCTATCTTGCCAAGGCCTGGAAGTAGGCTGATTGGCCGATAGCTGCTTGCCTGGTGGGATGGAGAGCCTGGTTTTTTGATCATAATGACCTCAGCTTTTTTCCAGTAGAGTGGAAAATAGCTGAGTCTCAGTATGCTGTTAATGATATTGGTGGCTTCTGAGATCTGTTTCTTGGGGAGTTTTTTGAGGGCTTTATTTGTGATTTTATCATGACCTGGGGCTTTTCGGATTGAGGTAAATCGAATGATCTCATTAACAGCGGAGGGGGTTGTGAAGTACGTATTGAGAGGGGGCTGGGCAAGATTTAGGGTCTGTATGGTTGTAGCGACCCTAAGATCACGGGCTGGATCGGGATGGGCAGGAGTGTTAGGAGAAAACTGTTCCTCTAGCAGATCTGCCAGAAGGTCAGCCTTCTCCTGGGTTGTGGAGGCTGTGGTGCCGGCGTGGGTGAGGGCTGGCATGGACCTTGGCTCGTCATTGGAAAGGGCTGTTGCCATTTTCCAAAGAGAACAGTCCTGGGTAGTGAGGGGATTTCTACTTTGGACTCCCACCTGCTGCTGTGGAATTCAGCAAGTGAGTCTTTCACCTGCTGCGTTGCTTGTTTTGCGAGCCTTTTGAGGCGGGGGTCTCCCGTCCTGAGGGCTCTTCTGAGCAGCCGGTTTTTATCCCTGATCTGCTCTTTTTGATAGCTGGGGGTAGTCTACCTTGAGAAGAGACTGGTTGGGTTCGTGACGTTGTGGCCTGGGCAAGGGCTGTCTGGATATCAGCAGTCAGTTTATTGACTGCCGAATCCAGATCCTGGGTTGTGGAAATTTTGGGATGGGACCCGTGGTCGTCAGGAGGCGTTGGAAGTGGTCCCAGTCTGTGCTGGAAGTGGTGACTGTGGCATTCATTTTGTCGGCCGGATTTCCCAGTGTAAAAATGACGGTAGATGGTCAGACGAAAGGTCATGAATGACAGTAATGTTATGCCGGAGGTTGATATTTTTTAGAAGAAAAATATCTAGAAAGTCCGGTCTTCCGTGTCCAATGTGGGTGGGCTCGTCTGGAGCTATGAGATTGAATGGGATTTGGTTCTGGATGGCGTGGAATTTACTTCTGCAATACAGTCCCTTAAATATGTCTAGGTCATAAACGGATTAGTGGTGTGGAAATTACCTGCGCCCGACAAACATATGGAACCCATGATCAGGTAAATGCAATTATTTGTCTTCGTATATTCTTATTATATTATATGAGTTTATTCCATTTTAGACATGAAATGTGCAATATTAACCTTATTATCTTACAATTTTAATTACGAAATTCTTTATTTTGTTACTATTATTTATACATAGAATATACGTGACTTATAATAGTGTAATAAAATATATTCATTTTTTTTAAAACTGTAAATCGCCCCATTTCATATTCGATCTAGCAGATAATTTTGAAATAGAATTAGAGAATGATACATTTATTCTTATTAGAACACCGTCTGGCTCCCGCACTTTTAGTGGAAGGGCAAAAAACTGGTTGACAATCCTATAAGCGACTATTTTCCGTTTATGTTTCACGAACGCTAATGCATATCTCCTTTATTCTCATTAATCATATTTATTTCCATACAATGGAACTATATAATTCAGGTGTTAAAAAGATTTCAAACTTGGTAGTAGTAGTATAACAAAGCGATATCACAGGTTACCTGACAACTCACGACTCATTGTTCTTTATTCAACGATTATTGTACCGGATGTAGTTGTAAAATACCAAATATATGAAAATTTATAATAATAATATATCGGTTTAAATCGTCTTTCGTCGTTGTCCGATGCCTAACTTCCAATCTTTCCGATCCATCCATTGATCTTCTCTCAGGTCTCGAGCACTCATAGCTTTATTAATGCTCTCCTTCCATGTTTTTTTTAGGTCGTCCTCGTTTTTTGTGATTCGGTGGTATCCATCGCATGGCGATTTTGGGTAATCTGGTTTCTTCCATCCGTTGTACATGCCCCTACCATATCAGCTGTTTCTGTTCGATATCTGTTATAATGGATCCATCTATCCCCATTCGCTGTCTTACTTCGTCATTTCGAATTCTATCTCTTCGTGATATACCTAATGTTCTTCTAAATACGTCCATTTCAGTTGCCTCAAGTTTCCTGCGATTCTGGTCTGATATTCTCCACGTCTCTGAGCCGTAGGTTAGACTACTTTTAATGAGAGTTTCATATATGTTACATTTGCGTCTCTTTCCGATGTTATCGCTCCATAGTATACCGTTTAGGCATCCTATTGCTCTTCTAGCTTGTGTTATTCGTTTGTTAAAATCTCGCTATCATCTTTGCATGACGTGTCGAATTCTACACCCAGATACGTGTATGAGAGGCAGCTGGTTATTTCTTCTTGATTGCCTAGCTGGATATTCGATGGTGCCGTTCCTATAGGGAGGTATTTAGTTTTCTGCGTGTTAAGCTCTAGTCCCCAGTTCTTATATTCAGTATGCAATTTTCGAACCATATACTCTAAATCGTCCCTATTCATTTGCTATGATGACTTGATCGTCAGCAAAACTGAAGAGTGTATAGGCATGTTCTGCCAATGTCAATACCCATCCCATTACATTTCCTCTTCCATTGGTATAAGGCCCTCGCTACATATATTTTAAATAATGTAGGTGATATACAGCATCCCTGACGCAAACCTTTATTTAACTTGTAAATATATAAAACTGTTTAAATACATTGTACATCCCTTTTATTTGCCCAACTTATTTGAATCAACAACAATTAAGCAAGAGCACAATACAACACTCCCAAAGCAGTTATAGAGAACTGCCTGCAATTTCTCAAAACAAAACCCAGCATGCTTAGCCCTTTCTGTCTAATGGCAGATATATGCCTTGTAAAAGTAAGTCTTTTATCGAAAACCATTACCATGAGTTTGTTTTTGCTTTGTTGACGTAAAGACCCACAGATTTACTTTATTTTTCTATTCTGTGAAGGAGTTCTGACATTTCTTTTTTCCGTAGTCGCAAATATCGTGGATCGACAGCGTATCACAAGTTACTAATCTTACTTTGCCTCCTACCTCAGAATACCACCATTTAGAAGTAATCATTCGCCATCCTTCCATTTAGAAGTAACCATTAAATATTCACGTACCCTTTAGATAAATCAAGAATCAAGGCTAGTTTGAATGGTTTGAAAAAATATGTCCTAATTTAAATAATAATAACTGTATAAAAAATGGCAAGAACCATATAATTAACAAGTTATAAAAAATAAGAAGGTGTGGTAATATAATTATTAATAAAGCCAGTTTTAAACAAGAAATATATGTCATCACATTATTCGAAGATAAATGCCAATGAAACAAGTAATGTTTATGGTCGCACATAATTTTGTGCACTCTCATAAAAAGTTACCGACCTTTATTCTTAAATAAAAGTTGAAACAGTTAAAACACAACTATTTCCAAATAACATTGCCTGATTAATCGATTAAAAAAAAGACAACAAAAACAAAGATTTATTTTCAAGATTTTTACCATGAACTTAAACTTGTATAATAAGTAGGTAGTTACATTAACATACAATAATTTGTCTTAGAATATATTTATAAATATTGCTAATTTTTACTGGACAAACAGAATCTTTATTACATGAGGAAGTTCGATAAATTTTAAACAGTTATATAGCAATATGGTGTTGTTGACCTTTTTAAAGATTAATAAACTTTGGGATAAGCTAAAAAATATCCGATTTGTGACCCAACAAACAGCGATTTTTTCATTGCAAGGGGATCAACGAACTTAAGATCCTCCTAAAGAATTTTCAAGATCAGATTGACCAAAGTGTTCAAATTTTATTCATGGATCCTAAATTAATTATTAACTGGTAAAAAGTAACTGGTATATTAAAATTAAGTAAATGATAAAATTACGATTTTTATGAAAGCGGAGGTGCTTGAACAGAAGCTTGGTTGGTGTAGTTGTTTGTTTTAGTAGTCGCTCAACAGATGGGAAAAATCGTGCGAACATGTAGAACAGTATATAGGAGGAACTAGAAGCACAGAGTCATGGAGAATAATTAAAGCATTAAGGACTAACAATAGAGAGAAGACGTATATAGAGTACATCCCAGAAAGCGAGTAGGAAGAATATTATAAGAAGCTGCTAACAGAAGACAGACAAGAATTCCAAGAAGAGAACCCTGAAGAAGAACAGAATAAGGAAATAAAAGAGATAGAACTAAGCTATGAAGAAGTAAAGAAGACAATAAAAACACTCAAAAATAATAAATATGCAGGGCCTGGGGGTGTGGTAAATGAAATGATTAAGTACGGGTCTAATAAATTACATCGAATGCTGAGAAACATGTTCCACAGAGCGATAAATGGAGAAAAAATACCAGAGGAATGGTCAAAAGCTTATATAGTACCTATATTTAAAAAGCAGAAAATGCATAAACTATAGAGGCCTAAGCATAATATCGAGTATGGGACGTTTGTATGGAAAAATTATTAAAAATATCATTGAGGAAAATATAAAAGGAAAAATTGGAAAAGACCAAGCAGGCTTTACGGTCGGAAAATCATGTATAGACCACATATACACTATAAAACAAAAAATGGAAAAAAAAAACTGGCAAAGAATAGAGAAGTTCATCTAGCCTTCACAGACATAAGAAAGGCCTATGACTCAGTACCAAGACAAAGACTATGGAACGCAACGAAAGAAATAGGCATTGACAGAGAACTAATATACGCAGTAAAAGCTCTCTACGAAAATAACACAGTGAAGATAAAAATAGGACATAAAATAGGGAAGAGACTCCAAACATCAAAAGGCCTATTACAAGGATGCTCTATATCCCCAAAACTGTTCAAAATATACCTCGAACAAACATTAAAAAAAATGGAAGCAAAAATGTAGTGGAATGGGATTCTCAATACGAGAAGATTACTTATATACTCTAAGTTTCGCAGACGATCAAGTAATCATAGCGCAAGATCAGGAAGACCTCAGTTATATGGTAAGGAAACTGAAAGAACAATACACTAAAGCAGGATTAGCAATAAACTTTGATAAAACGGAATATCTAACAACAAAGGAGGGAAACGTGGAGAATCTAGAAGTCGGTAACGAAACAATAATCAAAGGAATCGATAGATTTAAATATTTAGGAACCATCATTTCAAAAAATGCAACATCAGAAGAAGAGATTAAAGCTAGATTAGGAGAAACGCGGACATGCATAAGACCATTAAATTCGATCCCGTGGGACAAGCACATTACAAAGAAAAACAAAACACGCATATACAAATCAATAATACAAAGCATAATATAATAATAATATGCGGGGTCAGGAACATGGACGATCAACAAAAGAAATAAATCTAAAATTAACGCGGTAGAGATGGAGTATTGGAGAAGATGTTGTAGAGTGACACGTATGGAGAGAATAACAAATAAAGAAATAAGAAACAGAATGAACATCAAAGAGAACGCAATAAACACCATTGAAGAAAAATGATTAAAATGGTATGGACATATAAGACGGAGCGAAGATAATAGGTGGATAAAGAAAATAACGGAGTGGAGCCCTATAGGGAGAAGAAAAAGAGGAAGACCCAGACGATCGTGGAGAGACGATGTGGACGAGGCTATGGAGGACAGGGGTCTAACAGATGGAGACTGGGAAGATATAAACGGATGGAATCAAAGGCTGAGAGAAAGAAGACAGCGTCAGCTGTAGAAAATCCTTGATATATATATCACCAGATTTACCAAAAAAAAAGGTGAAGTTATTTATTCAGTACTTTCTTTGTAAATATTACAATAAATTTAAGCTTTTCACTGAAGAATAATCATTCTTCTTCTTCTTCTTCATAGCCTTTTTACATCCATTGTCGGACATAGGCCTCCCCTTTTGTTCTCTACTTATCTCGGTCCTATGCTTCTCGTGTCCACGCTAGGCCGGCTGTAAGTTTTAGATCGTCTTTCCACCTGGTCTGAGGTCTCCCCCTTGATCTCTTTCCCAACCAGGGTCGCAAATCCTGCATCTCCCTATTCCAACGATTCTCCGGTTGTCGCATTGTACGTCCAGCCCATCTCCATTTTAGGCTTGTTTTATGTTCTTTTTCATGTATTAGTTTAGTTTTGTCCCTAATATATTCGTTTCTTATCCTATCCTTTATCTTTATATTCAACATCTGGCGCTCCATTGCTCGTTGTATTTTGGCCAATCTATCCATTATATTCCTAGTCAGTGTCCAAGTTTGTGCTGCGTAAGTGAGAACTGGTAAGACACACTGGTTATATATATTTCTTCTTAGTCTTATAGGAATTTTCTTATTTTGGATGGTTGTAGTTTCTACTTGATGGAAATTCATTATAAATATATATGCCTATAGAAGACATCTTAGACGTTCCTGGAGTTTTATCTCAATAATTAGTCAAATGGAACTGGAAGAGGAATGGAGAGATATTGAAGTAGTGGAGGAGGAATTACCTGATTTACAATCTCTTAATGATAAATTGACTAAATATAATTTTGTTATCATTCATGTTAATGTGAGAAGTCTAAATATGAATTTTGAATCTCTGGAAATTTATATTGAAAGACTAGAGGTCAAACCTGATATTATTGTGTGCACTGAAACGTGGAATTTAGATTGTGTGCAATATTATAAGTTAAGTAATTATAATGTTTATTATAATAGTAGCGTAAATAATAGAGCGGATGGAGTTGTTTTGTATATAAAAGATCAGTTGGTGGAGAATACGGAAATAGAAAGTTTTGGTAAGGTAAAAATTTTGAGTACAAGTATCCGACTTGCACAAAGTGTTGTATGTAAGGTTTCTGCTGTGTACAGGTGTCATGACATTGAGAAGGGTGCATTTATTGAACAATTTAGGTCGTTTATTGAATCTAATAAGAAGGTAAATAATCATTGCATTATTGGGGACTTCAACATTGATATTCTAAAAATGGATTATATAAATCAAGATTTTCTAAGTCAACTATTACAATTTGAATATGTACCTTTCTTCAATGGCGTTACTAGGCCATCACAAGATAACATTGAAATGGGGTCTTGCATTGATAACATGTTTGTTAAAACTAAAATGCTAAATACTAAATCTTATAAAATTATGGAAGTTTTTACTGATCATTATCCGTTAGTGTTGGAAATTAATATTAATGCTTGTTGCCCTCAAGTAGATGGCTGGACTTCGGAGATCAACTATAAAAAATTGATCTCTGAGGTAAATAAACTGCAATGGAATGACATTCTGCAGATAAAGGATCCTAATCTAGCCACAAATTATTTCATTGAAATGTTACAAACAGCCCAAAATAAAGCTACCCACAAAAAGAAAAAAAATGGTAATAAATATGCGCCAAGGAAAAAATGGATAACCCGAGGTATCATGATATCTTGTTCAACCAAGGAAACATTGTATAATTTATGGAAAAAAAAACCCAACGCAGGAAAGCTTTAAGACTGATTACAAAAATTACGTTAAGGTATTGAATAAAGTAATTAAACGAGCAAAACTTAACTATGAATCGGCTATGGTTCAAAATGTTTGTAGTAACAATAAATTACTATGGAAATATATACAACGAAAAATTAGATCCAATGTAAAAACAAACCCAAATGAAATATCGTTTATTATGGATAATGCTGTAAAGGTTGAAAACCCTAAAGAAATAGCAAATCTTTTCAATTCTTATTTCTGTAATGTGGGCAGCAATTTGGCTAAAAAATATTGGAAAACCGCAGGGAGCGTCACTTAACTTACCAAAAATGAATAGAAACTCAATTTATATCAAATTAACAGACCCTCATGAAATCCGAGCAATTATAAATCAGTTAAAAGAAAAATGTGGAGGAGTCGATGGAATACATGTAAAAATTATTAAGAGTATTGCTGATAAGATTATTGAACCTTTAAGTCATATTTTTAATTTAAGCATTAATACATCTGTTTGGCCAAACGCATTAAAAACTGCAGAGGTAGTACCCATTTATAAAGCTGGTGTAAAACATGATCCAATAAACTATAGACCTATCTCTTTAATATCTAATATAGCTAAAATTTTCGAAAAAATCATACACTCTCGCTTATACAACTTTATTAAGAAAAACAAATTAATATCAGAACACCAATATGGTTTTGTCAAGGTAAAGGAACTAAAGATGCTTTAAATTTCTTGAGTAATACAATTTATAATAATTTAGACCTAAATATTCCAATAATTGTAACATTTTTGGACTTAGCTAAAGCTTTTGACACAGTGAACCATGGAATTCTTTTAAAAAAACAATATCATTACGGTATTAGAGGTATGGCTCATGACTTAATTAGAAGTTATTTAAATAATAGGATACAGACTGTCAAAATAGCAAGTACTGTCAGTGCCCCTAAACAAATTACATGTGGAGCCCCACAAGGAACAATCCTTGGACCTCTATTATTTATTTTATACATAAATGACATGCTTGAAATTTTGGAAAAGCAGTCTCTGATGTCATATGCGGATGATACAGCCATTATAAGCACTGAAGACACTTGGGATAAAACCCAAAGAAAATGAATGATCTTTTAAAAACAGTAACCACATGGTTAGCATTAAATCAGTTATCTTTGAATATTTCAAAAACAGTCTTCATGACTTTTGGTGTGTATCGTGATAGCATTCCGAGTGATGTAACTATTAATATTAATCACAGTAGAGTAAAAAGGGTTGAATTCTGTAAATATTTGGGCATTGTGTTTGATTGCCATATGAGATGGGATAAGCATGTTGAGAATGTAGTGAAAAGAACGAAATATCTGCTATTTGTATTTGCTAAATTATCAAGAACTATGTCGACGGGGACTCTATTAACGATTTATTATGCTCTTTTTCCATAGCATTTGCTCTTATGGAGTGATTGCGTGTGGTGGAGCATATGATAATGTTGGGATTCGGTTGCAGAATTTGCAAATAGGATCTTAAGGATAATCTTGAAAAAACAAACTAATTATTCTGTCCCATTGAATATCTCACAGATGTTTACATTAGAGTCATTGTTGCTTTATTATGCAGATATGCGAAAGGAACACGCAGAATCTCATAGTAAGACTAGAAACAAAAACCTTTTATTGCCAAAGATAAATAAAAGAATAAAATTTAAGAGCAGTAAGATTACCGCTATGAAGGTGTTTAACAAACTGCCCGGAGAACTGAAAAATTTAGAATTAAGAGGTAAGACTCTGAAAAAAAAGTTTAAAGGTTGGATTGGATCATCGGATATAAGTGTGGCCACAATATAATTAATGGAAAGTACGTTTTTTTTTTTTTTTTGTTGTTTCTGCTTTTTGTTTTCTGAATTTTTCTGTATCTACTGCCACTGTTGAGCAACCAATAAATTTTCGTTTTGTATTTTTTTTAAATTTAAGTTTGTGTATTTTAGTATAGTTTATTATAATTGTGTATAGTTCTTAAGGATTTTTGTCCACCAGTCCTATTGTGCAGATAACTTGTGTTATCTTTATAGGTATTGCATATTTTGTATTGAATTGTAATAAGTCTGGTTCAAATAAATAAATAAATAAAAAATATAATAAAAGACTGTTTTTAGTCAATTTCCACTGGTAGGACAGTGTAAAATGTAGATCTGAAGAAGCTGCATCGACAGAGAAACGCATCACCGCAATTTAAATAAACCAGTGGAAATTGACTAAAAACAGTTTTTTTATTATATATTTATAATGAATTTCCATCAAGAAGAAGCTACAACCATCCAAAATTTGAAACAAGCTGATATAAGCTTTCTAGCTTCAAACTATTTCAAGTTACTTCTAAAATGTGCAACAACTACGCAAAATATTTGGTTTTTCAATCAGTGCCTCCAAAACCAAGTAACACCTAAGTACATAAATCTTAAAAATCACAACACCAGCAAAGCAGCCAAAGAAGCAGTTATACTCGCCAAAAGAAAATGGATATATACAAAGAGAAAAATCCAGTATAGCATTAGAGACTCATATAACATGTATCTCAAGGTAATCCACATAGAATTATTATTTTAACTAAATTTTATAGAATTTATGGTCTTAGATTCAAACACACGTGAAAAAGTTAAAACAATAATACATAAAAAATATTTGAAACAATAAAGTAAACTACAGTACCTCATTCAACAAAAAACGTATAACACAAAATAAGAAAGAAAAAAAATTTTTTACTGATCATCAATTCTTTAATCGATTTATTAACATTTCCAACACACCTTTTTCGGACAGGGAAAAAAATCTTCTAACAAAAGGTTTCAAACACAATATTCAAACTAACTTCAATATCAAAGAATCGGAGACACTAGGTATTGATACTAACGACATATTATTAAAATTTCAAACAGCCGAAATTATTAAAAAAGGATTCATATCTAACAATAACAACATCAACCAAGACTTAAAGACAATAAAAACCATTCAGATAAAAAAAGGACAATGTAAAACGTAGATCTGAAGAAGCTGCATCGACAGCGAAACGCGTCATCGCAATTTAAATAAACCAATGAATTTTCTTGTTATTCAGGATGTATCTTTGTTTACCAAAAGCTGCCCATGCCAGTCTAATTCTTCTTTCTATTTTTGCGGTTTGATTGGGTTTACCGCATTATATCATTTGTCCCAGATATATATATATATATATATATATATATATATATATATATATATATATATACATATAGCATTAGAGACTCATATAACATGTATCTCAAGTTAATCCACACAGAATTATTATTTAAACTAAATTTTATAGAATTTATGGTCTTAGATTCAAACACACGTGAAAAAGTTAAAACCATAATACATAAAAAATATTTGAAACAATAAAGTAAACTACAATACCTCATTCAACAAAAACGTATAACACAAAATAAGAAAGAAAAAAAATTTTTACTGATCATCAATTCCTTAATCGATTTATTAACATTTCCAACACATCTTTTTCGGACAGGGAAAAAAATCTTCTAACAAAAGGTTTCAAACACAATATTCAAACTAACTTCAATATCAAAGAATCGGAGACACTAGGTATTGATACTAACGACATATTATTAAAATTTCAAACAGCCAAAATTATTAAAAAAGGATTCATATCTAACAATAACAACATCAACCAAGACCTAAAGACAATAAAAACCATTCAGATAAAAAAAAGGACAATGTAAAACGTAGATCTGAAGAAGCTGCATCGACAGCGAAACGCGTCATCGCAATTTAAATAAACCAATGGAATTTTCTTGTTATTCAGGATGTATCTTTGTTTACCAAAAGCTGCCCATGCCAGTCTAATTCTTCTTTCTATTTTTGCGGTTTGATTGGGTTTACCGCATTATATCATTTGTCCCAGATATATATATATATATATATATATATATATATAATATATATATATATATATATATATATATATATATATACAGTAATACCCCGCTTTACGCGAGGGATACGTTCCGAAAAAAATCGCGTTAACTGAAATTCGCGTATATCGAGGTTTATGATTAAACATAGTCAAAATTTAATACAAAAAAATACAAATCATTTTAATCAATCACTTTAATTCTAAGAACACTTTATGCAATACATACTCTTATTTTTTACGGAAAAATACATCTATTGTCTTTTGGGTAACGTTTTGTTTACGTTCTTGTAAAATACGTTCATAACACCCAACACTGTTTTTAATTGTTTGACACACGGTCAAGACACGGTCATCATTATTGTCTATACTCTGCAATATGTCCAAACCTGAATAAATTTTTGAAAGTGCATTTTGTATTTCCCCTGAAGATAAAACTTTCTCTTCTACTTGTTCTTCCTCATCGTAGATAGGATTATTCTGTAACTCGATCAGATCTTCATTGCTAATAGGATCGTCGTGCGTTGCTACAAGTTCTACGAGATCTTCTACCGTGACATCTTCAAGTTCAGACCCCTCAATCATTGCAGCAATGTCTTCAAGCACTTGTCTCTGCATCTGGACAATTCTTCTAGGTGCTTCCACTACATCTGGCCAAAGATTACGCCACACCCCATTCATACAACTCATTTTAACTTCCTTCCAAGCCTCTTCTATGTTGTGAATAGACTTCATAATGTTGTATGACTTCCACCACTCTCGCATAGACTGTCTTCCTTCCCGTCAGTTTCATGAATTAGTTGGCTAAAAGTGCGGCGATGGTAATAAGCTTTGAAGTTTGCTATTGCTCCCTGGTCCATAGGTTGTAATATTGACGTAGTGTTTGGTGGAAGGAACTTTACGTACACTTTTAAGTCTCTGGGCGTATCAAGTGAGGTTGGATGTCCTGGGGCATTGTCTAAGAGTAATATAACTTTAGGTTCAAGCCCATTTCTGTCACAGTATGATTTGACTGATGGGCAAAAACTATTAGAATACCATTCTTGAAAAATTTCCCGTGTAACCCACGCCTTTCTGTTTGATCGCCACACAACTGGTAGACTTGTCTTGTCTGTGCCTCGCATTGCACGGGGTGTTTCTGAATGGTACACTAGTAAAGGTTTCAGTTTGAAATCACCAGTGGCATTACCACCCAGCAGAAGTGTTAGTCGATCTTTCGCAGCTTTGAAACCACTGGCTTGACGTTCTTCCTTAGAAATGAATGTTCGAGATGGCATTTTTTTCCAGTAAAATGCGGTCTCATCAACATTGAAGATGAGACAAGCAGGAATTTTCTCTCGTCTAACGAAGTCTTGAAACTTGTCTGGAAACTCAGCTGCAGCTTGAATGTCCGCGCTGGCCGCCTCGCCTGTTATGTGGATATTGTGAAGATTAGAACGCTGCTTGAACCGATGGAACCAGCCTCTGCTGGCAGCAAAAGTCGGAGTGGCACTCCCTTCTCCTTCTTTTGTTTTCAGCATCTCATACAAAGATTTTGCTTTTGTGCATATGAGATCTTGACTTAGTGGTGTGTTCTTCTTATTCAAATCTTCGATCCAGACTGACAGTAATTTCTCCATTCTTTCTAAGATAGATGATCTCGAACGAGAAAGTTTTGTTGCACTTATAGGTGTTGAACCTTCGCTGGAGATTTTAATTTTTTCCCGATTTTTATAAATCGTTCTCACAGTCGATTCTGAGAGTCCAAAATCTCTCCCAACAATTGTTGCTTTGCCTCCATTTTCCATTCTTCTTAACACTTTCATCTTCAATTCCAAAGTGACGCTTTTACGCTCTTTTTTCTTTACAGGCGGCATTTTTAACGTAGGGTTAAATTATGTATGTATGTATCTCCAATAAATATTAAAACAAAACTGCCAGCCGACCGAACTAACATTACGGAACAAATGAACACACGAAACGAACGAGGAAATCCCCATAGAACAAAGTCGAAGGACAGGGAATTCCCAATTCTTCAAAGAGAATATTCAGAGAAAGCGGGGATCCCCCCGCGACCATAGAGAAGTTAATGACTACATGAGCGCGAAATTTGAAATTCGCGTTATAGTGAAACCGCGCGTAACGGGGTCGCGCTAAGCGGGGTATTACTCTATATATATATATATATATATATATATATATATATATATATATATATATATATATATATATATATATATATATTCTCCTACATAATCAAGTCTTTCGTTGTCTATCCTTATGTCTTGTGGGTTATGGTCATTTGTCATGGCTTTTATTTTCTTTTTATTTAATTTTAATCCCGCTTTTTCTGATCATTTAACATCTTTTGTATATCTTCTGCATTGTTAGATATTATTATCACTTCGTCGGCATATCTCGAGTGATGTAGCCTCTCTCCATTTACATTTATTCCCATCTTAGCCCACTCAAGATCTTTAAAAATATCCTCCAATGCGGCATTAAACAGTTTAGGGCTAATTGGGTCTCTCTGTTGCACTCCTCGTTTTATGGGTATAGGTTTTGTTTTTTCGTGTGCTTCTACTGTCATCTTCGTACTATTATATATCGATCTTATTAGCTGTGTGTATCTATAGTCAATTCTATTATTATTTAGAGCCCATCCTTACCAAAGGATATTTTCAAAAAGAAAACTATATTTTATGGTAAGACATTAGTCAAAGATATTTGGCAACGTCCTAAATTCTTTATATTGCCTATATCTGCAATTGAAAACAGTTGCATATGTTATAACATTAGCATTTTTCCTAACCAAAAAGAAGTAAAAAGTGAAACATTTATTTTAGATCACTTAAAATCACATCATATTCTATTTCTGTTAAGATTGTACATAATAAAGTAATTATTTGGTTTTTAGGTTCCTCGACTTAGGAAATACTGACAAGGACATATAGACATGATAGTGCTCTCGGACTCCCTCCTTTATTATTATACATTTGAACACAATTTTTTTTCTTTTATTGAAACAAACAAAGAAACTATTATACTGAAACTTCACAAAATTTATCGACAACCACTCCTTTTTTCCCTTTTATAAGGCAATATTACAGGTTCTTTTCCTGCTGCAAGTACTAGAAATGACCGACGAGGGTTGCTTTTAAAAATTAATAAATACTAAATTTGACCTACTCATACTATAAAAAGAAGCCGAAATATTGAACAACGGCTAGAATAATATTAACAAAGAAAAAATGACAGAACAAGGGCATCAGAGAAATCTAGCACTGAAACACTTCATTCCCTTGTAGTTTTTTCTGTTCAGAATGAAAATAATAAAAGAATAACACAATTTTCAAGTATACTAAAAAGGACATATAATATCCTTCACCCTTTTAATCCCTTATATGTTCAAATGTATCTATTTGTACTGAAAATTTCATCGTCCTAACCAGAAAAAACTCTTACGTTAATGTTAAAAATATAAAAAATATATTGATCCTCACTCCCCTCATCAACTCCCTTGTAGCGATATATTTCAAAAAGTATAGGTTTACTTCCTAGTAATATATGTGTACCAAATTTAAAATTTATATTTGATTATGTGGAAATTAACATTAGAAAAATTGTGGAAAACTTGAATTTTGATAAAAAAAAACTATCGCGATCACATATTAAACACTAGATTTCAAGGTTAAGAAACTGAGTTTCGTTTGAAACCATCCGCAACTTCTTTTTAAATTTTGGAGAAAGTGGAGGATCCGGTTGCGATTGAATGACCCATGAATATATTTATATATATATATATATATATATATATATATATATATATATATATATATATATATATATATATATATATATATATATATACATATACATATACATATATATATATACATATATATATATATATATATATATATATATATATATATATATATATATATATACTAGCCGTGCCCGCGGCTCCGCTCGCGTGGACTTGATTCACTACTATCGCCACTGCTCATTCCTTATCTTACCTAACGTAATAAAATATCTGCCCTTATTTTCCCTTATCTCCTATTATTTCTCCTTTCTCCCATTATCTCTACATAATTTCCATTATCTAAGCTTATCTCTGCTCATCTCCCATTATCTCTCCTTATCTCCCATTATCTCACCTTATCTCCCATTATCTACGTTTATCTCTACTTATCTCGCAATATTTCTCCTTATCTCCCATTTTTTTCCTTATCTCCCATTATTTCTCCTTATCTCCCATTATCTCACCATAACTCCCCATTACCTAGACTTATCTCTGCTTATTTCCCATTATTTATCCTTATCTCCCATTATTTATACTTATCCCCAATTATCTCACCTTATCTCCCATTATCTAGGCTTATCTCGACTTATCTCGCAATATTTTTCCTTATCTCCCATTATTTCTCCTTATGTCCCATTATCTCACCATAACTCCCATTACTTAGACTTATCTCTGCTTATCTCTCATTATTTCTCCTTATCTCCCATTATCTCTACATAATTTCCATTATCTAGGCTTATCTCTGCTTATCTCCCATTATCTCACCTTATCTCCCATTATCTAGGCTTATATCGAATTATATAGAACATATCATATGTATAAATTTATAAAAAACACGTAAATCGAATAAGTGGTTCTCAAGTGATAAGCGCACTAACGGACAGACAGACAGAGAGACGTTGCATTTTATATATATATATTGTATTCTTTGCAACATTATATTGTTCCATATTTATTGGTTTAGGCAGTATATTGTAAGAGAACACGCTAACGGTAGCCTTTCTTCGACTTGATTCACTATTATCGTCACTGCTTATTCTTTATGTTACCTAACGCAATAAAATATATCCTATAACCTGGCCAAAGAACATATGTATGTTTTAAAAAAAAAAGTACATAACGCACTAACGGACAGACAGACAGACAGACAGCCAGACGTTGCATTTTATATATATTATATATAGATAACCTGGCCAGAGAACATATGAATGTTTTAAAAAAAAGCACGTAAATCAGATAAGTGGTTCTCCAATGATAAGCGCACTAACGGACAGACAGACAGGCAGAGAGACGCTGCATTTTATATATATTATAGATATAGATTATTATTATTATTATTTAACCTGGCCAAAGAATATATGTATGAATTTAAAAAAGACACATAAATTGGATAAGTGGTTCTCGCGTGATAAACGCACTAATGGACAGACAGACAGACAGAGAGACATTGCATTTTATATATATTATAGATTATAGATTAAAGATATTCTCTGCTACATAATATTGTTCCATATTTAATGGTTTAGGCTGTATATTGCAAGGGAACGCGCTAGCAGCAAACTTTTTTCCGACTTCACTCACTATTATTGTCACTGCTCATTCCTTATGCTACCTATCGTAATAAAATATAGCCTATAACCTGGCCAGAGAACATAAGTATGTTTTAAAAAAAAAAAGTACGTAAATCGGATAAGTGGTTCTCCAGTGATAAGGTCACTAACGGACAGACAGACAGACAGACAGAGAGACGTTGCATTTTATATATATTATAGATATATATATATATATATATTATATATATATATATATATATATATATATATATATATATGTATATATATATATATATATATATATATATATATATATATATATATATATATATACATATATATATATATATATATATATATATATATATATATATATATATATATATATATATTATATAAAGAAGAAGTATCGTTATTAGAATTTTCGTTTTGACAAAACCCTAATAATAGAATTTTCCCAATTATTGGTTTGTTATGAAAAATAAAAATAAGAAAAACTTTATAACAAACAATAAGATATTACTAACATTTAAAAAGAAGCGTTTAATATTCAAAACAAGGGTCTAACCCAATTAAAGTGCCATTTGTTGATACGTGTTTTAAATATTATACTTTTATAACAATTACCTAATATTTAAATTAAATAAGGTGTTAAAATGCTTTAAAATTTAACCAAATGTTTTTAAAACTTGAACTTAAAACATACTTTTAATGAATAATTAGGAAGCGGGTAAATAACAGATAAGTAGCGTATTTTCTGTCATACTTTTTGACAAGACATTATCGTTCTTAATAAAAATATTCTTTTCAAGCCTTAAATTATAATATAATACATCACAGTGTACTAAGTGTATTTCTTCTCAAATAAGATATAATATTTTCTCATATAGATTGATAGGAATTTGGAACCTATTTTATTCTAACTTGCAGAATATTTACTTTCTATCATAACAAACTGTCGATAACCTATAATAACGCAATATTTAGTCAATCTGTTTTTGATAAGATTTAAAAAATTCTCCAACTTACAATAAGGTATACCATTTAACTATAAAAGATTCCAAAGAAATCAGTAATTAAAATGTTTCTCCTTGATATTCTATAAAAATGGTCAACTGTTAGTAAACGAAGGTTTTTGTTTATAATTATTGTAAAGCAAACTGAAAATAGACAGAAGTCCATATTCCAGCAGTTTACTAGCTGTTCTCTTGTCTGTCAAATCCATCCTGAGACGCGTTTTCGCCGTATCACGGTTCGTCAGTCAGGCTAGAATTGACAAACAAGAGAACGGTATCAAGTGGTACTTATCCCAGAAGTCCGTAACTACTGGAATAAGTACCACTTGATACCGTTCTCTTGTTTGTCAATCCTAGCCTGACTGACGAGCCGTGATACGGCGAAACGCGTCTCAGGATGGAATTGGCAGACAAGAGAACAGCTAGTAAACTGCTGGAATATGGACTTCTGTCTATTTTCAGTTGGTTTACAATAATTATATATACTTGAGGAAGGATCCCTCGAAAAGCGCTACCTGCTTTTAAAGCGCTGACTGTGTTAACCACTCTGTCGGTTCGAAAGCTGCTGTGTCAGCTTTCGATGGAATAATAGGTATGCGTACTTAATACAATTCGTTGTATCCTACCATCGTTTCTGTTTATTTTTTTTATTTATTTTATTTGTAAACCGTTGGACTCTTATAATCTTAAGGGTTATTGTGAATACAGGTTTCATTTTAACAAAAAAAAACGGTCAAGTGCAAGTTGAACTTGCGCAATTAGTGTTCCGTACGCTTAAACTAAAAATTTTTGTTACGGATGTATAAAAAGATCAATGACTTCACAAAACACACCCAAAATGAGTTTTCAACAAAGTTTTTTCCGATCTTTGCTGAAAACTGATGAACTTGAATTTTTGTTGTTTTTTTATATCGATAATATATATAAAAGGCAACGTTTCTCTGTCTGTCTGTCTGTCTGTTAGTGCGCTTATCATTGGAGAACCACTTATCCCATTTAGATGCTTTTTTTAAAATCATACATATGTTCTCTAGTCATGTTATAGGATATATTTTATTACGTTAGGTAATATAGGAAATAAGTAGTGACGATAATAGTGAATCAAGTCGGAAAAAAGTTTGCCGCTAGCGCGTTCTCCTGCAATACACTACCTAAACCATTAAATATGAAACAATATCATGTAGCAAGGAACATAATATATATAAAATGCAATGCCTCTCTGTTCGTCTATCCATTACTGCACTTATCACTCGACAACCACTTATCCGATTTACATGTTTTTCTTTAATTCTTACATAAGTTTTCTGGCCAGGTTATCTATCTATAATATATATAAAATACAACATCTCTCTGTCTCTCTATTTGTCTGTCTGCCTGTCTGTCTATCCGTTAGTGCGCTTATCCCTCAAGAATCACTTATCCGGTTACGTGTTTTTTTTTTTAAATTCATACATATGTTCTCTGGCCAGGTTATCTATAAGCTATAATTTATATAAAATACAACGCCTCTTTGTCTATCTGTCCGTTAGTGTGTGTATCACTCGAGAACCACTTATCTGATTTACGTGCTTTTTTTTTAAAAACATATATGTTCTCTGGCCAGGTTATAGGATATATTTTGAGGATTAAGCAGTGACGATAATAGTAAATCAGTAGGCTGCCTAAACTACTAAATATGGAATAATATCATGTCGTAAGGAATCTAATATATATAAAATGCAACGTCTCTCTGTCTACCTGTCAATTAGTGTGCTTATTACTCGAGAACCACTTATATGTTCTCTGGCCAGGTTATATAGTAATAATCTATATAACATGGAAACATGGAACCACATTGACCAAATGTGAGAAAGAGGAACCAAAATAATAATAAACTGACTTGGCTTAGGCCCGTCAGCCAAACATGGAACCACATAGACCAAATATGAGAAAGGAGAACAAGAACAAAATAATAAAATAAAAACCAACATTCACATCTCACTTAGTACAATTGGAGCTCAACACAAACATACACAAAAACATTCAGAAGTTAGTGATTTTGAAAACATATAACATTGTCAGGTGAAAAAGTATGATATGACCTTTATTTCCGAAGTAAGAGAAAAAGTGTAAAAGTAGGCTATAATGTTTTCTACTTTTTATATTTGGTTATTTAATATTACTATTTTATAAATAAAACTCCGGAACTATGTATCAACAATCCTAATATATAGATATTAACATATCGTTTGTGCTGACTTGGCTTAGGCCCGCCAGTCAAACATGAACCACATTGACCAAATTTAAGAAAGAAGAACATCTATATAATATATATAACGTAACGTCTCTCTGTCTCTCTTTCCGTTAGTGCGCTTATGACTCGAGAACCACTTATCCGATTTACGTGTTTTTTTTTTAATTCATACATATGTTCTCTGGCCAGGCTATAGGATAGATTTAATTACGTTAGGTAATATAAGAAATGAGCAGTTACGATATTTAGTGAATCAAATCCACGCGAGCGCAGCCGCGGGCACGGTTAGTACCAGATAAATTATCAAAGGTAATGCACTCGTAATAATTTTCGTTCAATCTACATCCCGAGAAAAATATTCCAGAATTTTTTCAAAATTTTTTAATCAGTTTCGAGATTTCAGGATGGGCAGCGATTTCTCGCGATTTTTTAAAAATAATACAAAGAAAAGTGTGCGCCAGTATTACATTATATAAATTTTTGAACCCGTGTTGTTACAAGCTTTCATTTGACACCCCACTCGATGACCTGTTAAAGGAAAATTTCTTTACTTTCGATTTCGCCCCCCAAAACTAACTTCTTAAATCTAGACTTAATCTCTCGAAAAGTATTGATCAAAAAAATATGGAATATTCTCTATAGGGCGTAGATTAACCAAAAAAATTATCACGAGTGCATTATATCTTTAACAATTTATATGGTATATAAAAAAACAAAAAGATGATCAATTTTCAGTAAAGATCGGAAGAAAACTTTGCTGAAAACTCATTTGAGGTGTGTTTTGTGAAGTCATTGATTATTTTATACCTCCGTAACAAAAAATTTTATTTTAAAAGCAGCCAACGTACGAAACACTAATTCCGCAAGTCCGATTTGCACTTGGTCGGTTTATTTGCTTTATCTGGGATTAAGGTTCCTCTAAGGATAAACCATTATATGTTTGACAAGGCACTGTTGACATAATATTTTTAAATGTTTCGCTGGATTTTTTAAAAGCACTTTTTATATCTTTTTCCCTAATTAGAACCTATGTTTATATCGCATTGCATAATTGCTCATTCATGGTATTATTTCTAAAAGTTTTTTTTAATTACTTCTGTTTAAATCTAACAAAAATTGTTTTAAACATTGAACTATCCAATTATTTCTAATTTTTAAGAAATGTCTTTAGACAGGTTCTTGACCCTTTAGTAATTAATATGAGGAAAATTAACTTTTTCAGTTTTAATTGATTCTTAACAAATATGTTATTGTTATTAGATGTAAATTAAAAATTAAATTAATTAATTACCAAATTAACCTAGTTTCAATAAACAACGCCATAAAAATACCTTTTTCGTTTATAAGGATATTAAATATAAATCTGGCAAATTTACTATAATTACAATATTTTTTAGTAGCGGCAGCAGCAAGACTACTTGAAAATGTCAAATGAGATTTTGGCGAAATATCGTGCAAATTCATTCATTATACCGGCTCTTATTGCGGCTATTTTATAGTCTCACGTTTACAGCGCAATTTTGTATAGCCTCAACTTTCTTTTGAAAATAGTCTCTATAGTAAAGCTTGGTTGCTTTATTTTTTTGGGCACCATTCATTTTAGAATAAAAGGAATATAATTTCAGCTTAAAAAATGAAAAAATACTGAGTTATTTAGTTATTAAAACAACAACCTGTGCATCCTGAAAACAAATATAATCAGAGCCATGTAATTTTGGAACTTATATTTTGAATTAAAGGATTAGTTTTTGGGGTAAAATTGGAAATGAAAAAATTTTTTTTTACTAGATCATCGAGTCGGGCGTCAAATAAAAGCTTGTAAAAACATGAGTTTAAAAATGCACATGGCGTAATACTTGCGTACACTTTTCTTTGTATTATTTTTAAAAAAATAGCCAAAAAGCCCTGTCCACCCTATCTCGAAAAGTACTGATCAGAAAATTTTGAAAAAATTCTATAATAAGTCCCATAAGGTGTAGATTGAGCGAAAATTGTCACGACAAACTTTGTAAATAATGGTATAAAAAACCGGTCAAGTGCAAGTTGAACTTGCACAATTAGTGTTCCGTACGTTGATTGTTTTTAAAATAAAATTTTTTGTTAGGGTAGTATAAAATGATCAGTCACTTCACAAAACACACCCCAAATGAGTTTTTAACAAAGTTTGTTTCCAATCTTTACTGAAAACTGGTGACCTTGAATTTTTTTTTATATATATATATATATATACCAAATAAATTATTAAAGGTAATGCACTCGTGATAATTTTCGTTCAATCTATACCCCGTGGAGAATATACCAGAATTCTTTCAAAATTTTTTGATCGGTACTTTTCGAGATAAGGTAGGGGACAGCGATTTTTCGCTATTTTTAAAAAGTAATACGAAGAAAAGTGTGCACAAGTATTACATCATATATGTCTTTTTTACTCGTTACTCGTTACTCCGACCATAAACTGCTTTCGACATCGAGTATCCTGCCAATCAGTGACAGAGAGGCGCCTAGGCCGCGCAAGATTTGGCACTACAAATCTGCTAAATCTTATGGAATACTTTCGAACTTTCCCTTGGATGGACATTTGTTTTCGATCCGATAACCCATCTGACTGCGCCAGGGAGGTCTCCGATGTTATTTTGGCTGGTATGGAAGCTTACATCCCTTTTTCGAAGAAATGCTCCTCCAACGGCAAGCCTTGGTTTGATCGAAAATGCAAAGAAGCTGTTGCTTCTAAACATATTGCCTATCGACAATGGCGTGAAAATCCTAACACCGTAAATCGTAACATCTTTGTTCATGCCCGGAACAGATGCAAGGGAATTATCGACGAAACCAAGGAGGCACACAATCAACGAATTAGAAACAAACTTCTCGCTTGTCCCAACAATTCCAGGTCCTTTTGGGCAGTCGCTAAGGCAGTTAGTCAAAATTTTACCAAATCCACCATACCACCACTCACACGGCTAGATAATTCCATTGCAACCACACCTGTTGAGAGAGCGAACTTGTTGGCTGAACTCTTTGCTTCACATTCTACTGTCGATTTCCAAGGAAAAACACCACCTACTATTCCCATATTGCAGTCAAGGATGCCCGATGTTGTCTTCAGACAGCGCATCATAAAGCGTATTTTAATGAAGCTAGACACCAAGAAGGCTTCTGGCGCTGACGGAATACCTGCCATAGTTCTCAAAAACTGTGCAAGGGAACTAACACCAGTTTTCTGTAGACTTTTTAACCTATCCTACAGAAAGGGAATATTTCCGTCCTGCTGGAAATGTGCCACGGTTCAGCCGATACCTAAAAAAGGTAAGAAGACCTTGCCAAATAACTACCGACCAGTCGCACTGCTTTCAATAATATCGAAAGTCATGGAAAAGGTTATCAATGAGCATCTTCTAAAATATCTTGAACGATTCAATATTATTAGCGATCACCAATATGGTTTTCGTAAACATAGATCAACAGGAGATCTTCTGACTTATGTAACACATGTTTGGAACAACGCAATTGAACATTTTGGAGAATCTCGAGCGGTTGCTCTTGACATATCCAAGGCATTCGACCGTGTTTGGCACGATGGACTGTTGGCTAAGTTACGCTCTTACGGTATGTCTGAAAGGTTCTGTTTGTGGCTCTCATGTTTCCTCAGAGAGCGTTCTTTACGAGTGGCGGTCGACGGATTTCTTTCTAACACCCTCACTATCAACGCCGGTGTGCCCCAGGGCTCCATACTGTCTCCTACTCTCTTTCTCATTTACATTAACGATCTGCTGGAAAAGACCGGGAATCCAGTCTATAGCTTTGCAGATGACAGTACGCTTGTCTCTTCATTCACCTTGAACGCTCGGACATCGGCTGCTCAGGCGAGTATCCGCAGACAGCAGGAGGTCGTTCAACTTAACAAAAACCTGGAAGAAATTCTATCTTGGGGTGACAGTAACCAAGTGGAATTTAACGCTACAAAAACCCAAGCGGCAGTTTTTTCTAAAAAAGTTAACGTTGCTGAACCCGACATAGTTATGTCGGGGCACTCCATTCCCCTAGCATCGTCGCTCAATTTGTTGGGCGTTAGTTTGGGAGCAAATATGTCTTGGCATGAACATGTTGCAGGCATAGCAAGGAGAGCTTCTCAAAAGTTGGGAATATTATTTAGAACCAGAAAGCTATACACCCCACAGCAACTGTTAATTCTTTACAAAGCCAAATTCGACCAACTATGGAATACTGCTCCCACGTTTGGGGCTCCGCTCCCAAACATACACTGCATTTGTTGGATTCTGTTCAGAGAAGAGCGGTCCGTCTGATTGGGGACCCGGAATTGACCGGCGGCCTTGATTCGCTGGAACATCGAAGAACGGTTGGCGACTTGAGTCTATTCTACAAGTATTTTCATGGAAAGTGTTCGAAGGATGTAGCCCGCTTAATTCCTCCCAAAGCGGTGCATGTTAGAAATACACGTCGCGCTGGTGCTTCGCATCCGTATGAGGTTCAGCTTGTTACTCCGCGTACAACGCTTTTCAAGCAATCTTTTATATGGAGAACGTCATCCCTTTGGAATAATTTGCCCAGCGCTGTGTTTCCCACCGAGTACAATTTACAGCGATTCAAGAACAACGTGAATCGCTTTTTTTTTTTTTTTTTTTTCCGCACTCGTGCCGCTCCTGGAGCGCTTTAGGGACTTCCCTGCAGCACGTGTGCTAGACCCATAAAAAAAAAAAAAAAAAAAAAACTCGTGTTTTCACAAGCTTTCATTTGACACCACACTCGATGACCTAGTAAAATTTTTTTTTTTTCACTTCCGATTTCACCCCTCAAAACGAACCCCTTAAGTTAAAATTTATGTTACGATGGTATAAAATGATCAGTGACTTCACAAAACACACCCCAAATGAGTTTTTAAACAAAGTTTGTTTCCAATCTTTACTGAAATCTGATGACCTTGAAATTTTTGTTTTTTTTTATATACCAGATAAATTATTAAAGGTAATGCACTCGTGATAATTTTCGTTCAATCTACCCCCGTGGAGAATATTCCAGGATTTTTTCAAAATTTTTTGATAAGTACTTTTCGAGATAAGGCGCGGGACAGCGATTTTTTGAAAATAATACAAAGAAACGTGCGCAAGTATTACATTATATATATATTTTTTACTCGTGTTTTCATAACCTTTCATTTGACACCACACTCGATGACCTAGTAAAAAAATTTTTTTTTCACTTTCGATTTCACTCCCCAAAATTAACCCCTTAAATCAAAATTTAACTTTCAAAACTACATGGCTCTGATGAGGCCATCAATTTCTATATTATTACCAAATTTCAAGTTTCTATGACAAATAGTTTCGGAGAAAATCGGGTGTGACAGACAGACAGACAGACACCGAAGTGATCTTATAAGTGTTCCGTACGGAACACTAAAAAAAGAAAATATGAAAACTACCTTTCAAGACGTAATTTTATTTTATTTGTTTAAAATTAAATAAATATTTAGGTAGTAAATATTTGTTTTTCACTTTTATTACTAGATTCTAGATTAAACTAGATTGATTTATTCGCTATTAGGTAGCTAAGACGCTATAACTATTATACATTATTAACTAAGAAAAAAGGGAAAATACATATTGGGTCTTAAGATGTCAGGGACCTAATTAATTTAGCCTAGGTAAGGATTTCATTCTATTTTAAAAGCAGTCAAGGTAGGGAACACTAATTGCGCAAGTCCAATTTGCACTTGAGACCGGTTTTTAGTAGTTAGATGTAGATTTTGATCACTGGGTTAGGATCCTGACGACCCATCGGCAGTTGTTAGCAACAATTCCTCTGTCGGTCCGTTATCTTAAAAATCCTTGACGGAGAACAGGTCTGCTTTTCAATATTAGGGTTTCACAAGCCAAAGATACCATTTTTTGTATCTTACCGCAAAATAGATTAGATTGAAAATGCCATCAACTATGTTGTTGTATAATAATAGTGTAACAAGTATGATGTGTAGAAAATTGTAAAAAACTTGAACTAAATATAATGTAAACCTGTCATCTGTTGTTCAAGTATAAAATTAGTGGTATTAGTACTACATACAAATTGAGTCAGGTAATTCTAAAGCTGAAAAACTTTTCAGGGAACTAATTAATTAATTATAACTGCTTGCCTTAACTTAATTATCAGTTCCTCCCATTTGAGATTGAGTTGGATTTTAAGTCAATTTAAAAAGTTGAAAATCAAGTAAAGTAGTAAATTCTTTCTGTGGTCTCTTATTATTGTGCAAGAGCAAAAATATATCTACCTTAATGTTAAAAGTATCTAAAAGAAATATTCCTTATGAGAATTTTATGCGGTACCTAGTGATTTTATGTTGGTAGTAAGAATTCTTCATCAACTACCACTCCCATTCCAAGTAAAAGACGGAATGGTTTATCAAATTTGAATTCTTCTTATGAATCACTCTGTCAAGCTCCCTGAAATATGTATGACACAAAATCTTACTGCAGGCTTCGTAAAGTTGGTTGAATATGTCTTCTTATGTTCGAATTAAAAATTGCATTTATTTCATCAAAGGTATTTAGTGAACTATCATACAGAAAAATTCCCAGTTTCTTCCTTCTTATTAGATCAAAATATAATTAACAGAGTAAATAATACAAATAACTTTTTATCTTAGATGTCAACATTTTGTTCAACGTGTATGATCATAAGTAATATAATTTTTAAAATGGATGTTTAAAAATAGGCAGCAAACTTTTTTATTTGCATTCGTTCATAACTATAACTCTGATTAAAAGTTGGTGAATTAAGAAAATATCTTTTACGAGCTGTGTGTAAAAAAATAAAAAACCTGCCAAGTGCAAGTCGGACTTGCACAATTAGTGTTCCGTGCGTTGATTGCTTTTAAAATAAGAATTTTTGTTAAGGAGGTAAAAAATGATCAGTGACTTCACAAAGCACATCCCAAATGAGTTTTCAACAAAGTTTTTTTTTTAATCTTCGCTGAAAACCAGCGACCTTGAAATTTTTGTTTTTTTATATACCAGATAAATTATTAAAGGATATAATGTAGCGATAATTTTCGTACAATCTACACCCTGTGGAGAATATTCCAAAATTTTTTCAAAATTTTTTGATCAGTACTTTCCGAGATAAGGGGGATGGGGACAGCGATGTTTCGCAACTTTTTGAAAATAATACAAAGAAAATTGTGCGCAAGTATTACATTATATATATTTTTAAACGCGTGTTTTTACAAGCTTTCATTTGACACTTCACTCGATGACCTGGTAAAGCAAAAATTTCACTTCCGATTTAACCCCCCAAAACCAAGACAAAATTTAATTTTTAAAACTACACGGCTCTGATGAGGTCGTCAATTCCTAAATTAGTGTCAAATTTCAACTTTTTATGTCAAATAGTTTCGGAGAAAATCGGGTGTGATAGACGGACAGACAGACACCGAAATGATCTTATAAGGGTTCCATATATCTGCGAAAAAATAGAATTAAAATTTACTAAAATATAAGTAAGAACTGTAATAACATTTTTTCATAAGAAGCATTATTTTTGAGCAAATAGGCTTTAAATTAAAAAAAAAAAATCAAAACGAGATTACGCACAATTTTGAAATTCATGCAAGTTGAACCCATTTATTTTTAACCGACTTTCATTTACGTGTAATTTTAGACTCTCTTATTTTTCTGAAAGTGTAATAATAATAACAGTAACAATAACGTTCGCCATACCTATACTCACATATTCATTTGGTATCATCAAATGGACACACACGGACACAGAAAACATTCACATCCTTATACGTTCTCAATTTACCAAATACAGGAAATTACACCCCAATGCATGCAAAGAGATACTTACCATCGAGACGAAGGCAGTAGGAAGAGGAATCATAAACATAGGATCACTACACGCAAAACAAATACAAGCACTTAGGAAATTCTTTCACACCAAGCAAGCCAGCCTCCACACAGCAACAGTCAAAGCAGACAAAAACTATACCCCACTCGACTTATCCCGGGTAGACCACCCAGCAGATACACACAGTCACACCCAATTACAACAGGAAAAGATGAAAACGTGGTCAGAAAAAACACTCCACGGAAAACACAGATACCACATAGAACAATACCACGTAAATAAAAAACAATCATATACCTCGTTACGGGATGGGCAGCTATTCCCGAAAACAGAAGGCTTCTTACTTGCCATCCAGGATAAATTCATATTAACCAGAAACTACCAAAAGCATATCATCAAAGACCCAACTATTACAGAAGACAGATGCAGGAAATGCCACCAGCAGAAAGAAACGATCGAACACATAACAAGCGGATGTAAAATATTAGCCGGAACTGAATACACAGCCAGACATGACTCAGCGGCAAAAGTAGTTCACCAAGCACTAGCCACAACATACAAGCTCATAGAAAACACAGATCCCTACTACAAATACACACCAACAACCGTACTTGAAAATAAAAATTACAAACTCTACTGGGACATTAGTATCCATACAGACAAAACAGTCTCTGCCAATAGACCCGACGTTACTCTTCAGTGCAAAAAAGAAAAAGTCACCTATCTAATTAACATATCTGTCCCCAACGACACAAACATCCAAACGAAATACACAGAAAAAATTTCCAAATACACAGACCTTGCAACGGAAATAAAAAGGCTATGGAAACAAGAAAAAGTCATCATTCTCCCCCTCATTATATCAGCCACAGGACGTACACCAATAACATTCACACCATACTTAGTACAATTAGGACTCAACACAAACATACACAAAAACATTCAGAAGTCAGTGATTTTGAAAACATGTAACATTGTCAGGTTATTCCTTAATACACAATGGTAATGCGTTTGTGCTGACTTGGTTTGGGCCCGTCAGCCAAACATAGAACCACGTTGACCAAATGTGAGAAAGAAAAACACAGTAATAATCTTTATTGTCTAACTAAATACATCCATTTATGAGACAATGTGTATAAAGTAAAGAAAAAATAAAATTAAATACACATTTATTTAGTCAAGTAAGAGCAAACTTATTTACAGATTTTACAAAAATTTACGGTGTTGGTAAAGTGAGGTGAAGATAGGCTGCACAGATTAGTGTCATTGCAGGTTTTATTAAAGATATCCATAGATTGATATAGTGATGTTTAAATTAAAAAATTTGTAGAAAGTGTAGGTAAGTAGAATTTAGCAGCAAGTATAAGAGTTCGTCAAAGAACAGGAAAGTTTATTTGTGATAATATCTCAAAGCAATCTATACCTTAAAAAAAATTGGACTAATATATAATTTCTACGATTGGGTGGAGGCGGTCTTTGAAAGCTATGCAGAATACCCCATCTCTCTTAAATACAAGAAATTTAACAAACTTTGCTTGGATAGTTTCCAATTGAGTAATATATTTATGAGAAATGGGACAAACACACCAAATTCCAGCTTAGATAACAGATAAAATAGAATGTTTTTAGTATTTGAATGTTTGTAAAATTACCTGAATTTCTTAGTATAAACCCGAGCATTCTCGATGCATCGCCGCAGATACTATTAATATGTTTGGGATCAAAAATTACTCCAAGTTCTTCAAAAGTGTAATAACTCTTAATTGGTATACCCTCTACGTGATAATTAAAGTTGGTGGGGTAACAATCATTTATCTCTTGAATTTTTTTGAATATTTTTAGATTGTCAATGAATAGCACAAGATTACTACAAATATTATTACCTATATAATTTATAAAAATTTAAAATAATAGAGGAGCAAAGTTACTATCCTGAGGAACACAGCTAGTGGCTTTAAATTTAACATATTTATTTCCACGGATTTCACATATTATAAGCGATCTCTCAGACTTAAAAAAATTACTAGATTCTCAGTGAATGCCATCTGAGACAATTTTTGCAACAAAACGTCGCCTTGTCGAAGGCCTTTGAAAAGTCTGTGTAAACAACATCTACTTGTATACGATTATCCAAGGCCTGCCCAACGTATAGGCTAAGACAGGTTATGTTACTCACTATATTGCAATTACTAAAAAAAACGTGTTGTTTAGGGGAGATTAAGTGGTTAATTTGATTAAATAAACAATTATGTATCAAGATTTTAAAAGCCTTCGTAAATGGAGATAATATAGACATAGGCCTATAATTCGATATTTGATTTGGATCTTTTTTTTTGAAGACTTGCGTAATCCTTGCCTCTCTCCATAGTTCCAAAAGCGTCTTATTTTTAATAGCTAAGTTAAAAAGAGAGGATAATGGTTTAAGTAAAGCACACTCCTTGACAACAAAGTAAGGCACTTGCATTCTTGCAAAAATAATATATACGGTACGATCTAAAAGTTTCCGGATTAATCCTATATAATAGGAAGACAAAGTAGTGTAGACTTGCGGGGATAGGTGGCGGTAGGTACCTCTCTAACAATGCTATGTGACAAGTTTCAATTTGTCGTTCAGTTCTGTATTCACATCCGTGACGAAGAATTCCTTGACTGCAATCCGCCACTTTCCTTACTAACCTGATTGGGCACCCTGTGACTTCGGACTGTTCCTCATATGGAAATGAAATTAAATGGTAGACAGTATCTAACAAATCTTCTAATAAAATTAGTTTTATTTAATAGATTTCTTCTTGAGTACAAGACAACTACAAAATTTTACTTAATTATGTGTGTTTAAGTATTATATTTTGTGTATTAATTACATATTGTCCATATTTATTGCGTTTTTTTCGTTTCAAGTGTTAACAGCAAAATTTTCTTTTACGAATTATACACTCCTGGACAAAATTAACGCAACAATATATTAAATCATGCAAATCTCTATAATGAATTAATTTTAATAATTTTTTATGAACATTGGTTACACTAAAAACTGAAAAAACTTATTCAGATACTTTAAAAGTGAATTAGCTACCAAATTTCTCTATAAGATTCGAATTAAAATTATTCTTAAGACCTAATAACAAATTCGTTGAAATTATGTAATAATAAAAAAAATAAACTGGAACACACAAAATTAATGGTGTAACTGGGACACTAGTAGCGTGTGTTGCCTCCTCTAGTTCGGATGTCAGCGTTTATGCGCCTAGGCATGCTTCTAATTAAATTTTGGATAAAATCTTGAGGAATTTGCTTCCATTCTGTGATAACTGCATTTTCAAGTTCCCTTAGGTTTCTCGGTGGGGGTATAGGACGTTTCACATTTTTCTTAAGGTGATCCCATACATGTTCTATCGGTTTCAGATCCGGGCTTTTTGGTGGCCATTGCTTAATCGGTATATCAACTTGATTAAGATAATCGAGTACCTCTCTAGCTACGTGAGGTCGAGCGTTGTCTTGCATAAACAGGAAATTGGGTCCCACAAAATGACCGAAAGGCATCACATGTTCTATTACAATATTCTCAAGATAGTAGTCAGCATTCATGGATCTCGTACGGACAGAAACTAACTCTGTGCGAGCATCAAAGCAGATGCCACCCCAGAACATAACAGAGCCACCGCCGAATGGAATCCTCGCAGAAATATTGCAAGGAGCAAACCTCTCTCCTGGTCTTCGCCATCCGGATGTTTTAGACTAACCCTAGTTTCATCTGTGAAGAAAACTTGTTTCCAATCATCCACAGATCAGTTTTCGTGATTTCGAGCAAAACGTAATCTGACAACTCTGTTCTCTCTAGTAAGCAAGGGCGCAGTGGCTGGTCTCCTACTGTTTAATCCAGCTTCATTTAACCATCTTCTAACTGTTTTAAAAGAAATTGTGACATTGCGAACAGCTTCGAGTTCGTTTCTTATTATAGAACTAGTGACAGTCCTGTTTCTTAAAGCATATTGTCTTATAAAACGTTCATCTAGGTCGCTAGTGCATTGTTTTCGCCCTTGCCCTTGCCCTAGCCTTCTAGAATAAGTTGCTACTTCATTCAAGCGTCTTACCATACGAGTTATTGTGGAACGATGTTTGCCTAACAAATTGGCAACATAACTCTGACAAGATCCTTCGCCCAATAAAACTAAGGATCGCACTACCTCGTGTTCAGTTAAATTCCTTGTTCGATTCATTTTTCTAATTCTTCAGGGTCAAAAATAAAACAGTCTACCACAAAAACGTATTACTTTGAAAAAGGGAACAATTTATAATCTATCGCATTATTACAGAAAATTGTTTATCTTCTAAAAAATTCTTTAAAACTGTATATCTAAACGAATTGTTTTGATTTCTGTCATGAACAACGAAACAATGCTCTCCAAAATAATTTCTCCTCACTTTAACACAGTAGTATTATTAGCCTGGGGAACAGAAATAAGTCACGGGGTACCATATCTAATAAATACGGCTCTTGTAGAACAGTCACTGTTACGTTTTTACTTAAAAAACGAACAAATAATTATTAAATTGTGCTATGATGCGTTATTGTGACGTAAATTCGATGAATTGTTTCTGCCTGAAATCAGGTCTCTTTACGAATTCACTCACATAAATGACGCAGAACACATCAACAAAACTTATTATTAACTGTTTGGCCAGCTGGAAGGAACTTTTTGTGCACAACACCGCGAATGCAGTTGACATGACCGATTTTGACGAAGTTTTTTTAGTTTTGATTCACTCTGATACGATCTTCAGTGATTGCGCTGTTCTTACATTTTTAGGAATCTGTACGAAATTTTATAAATTTTTTCATTTTGAAAATCAAAAAAATTTCACAATTTCCAAATACGCTTTTGTTTCTGACACAATAAACCAATTGTTATGAATAATTTTGTCAGATGTTTAAGCAGTTCTACGAGCCTAACAAGAAATAATTGCAAAGAAAATCCCCTTCCTTTGTAAACAGTGTAGTACCTACATTGACTGACGAAATATGATATGTGAGTTCGAAAGCATTTACAGATTAACATACACACACACACACACACACATATATATATATATATATATATATATATATATATATATATATATATATATATATTGAACACGCAAACATCCTTATTTGACCACCGTTAAAAAATACGCTCTTTCCTTCTCCAGGGTTTTTATGGATAATTAGATCTAAGTTAGTCTATATCTTGAAAAGAGTTTTCTACGGTCAGCCTATTTATTAACCACGAACTTTACTTACAGCGTAAATTACACACAACTTTTATACTCTCTATAAACTGGAGTGTTATTGCAGTTGGAAAATCAAATCTTTATTTGGTAAAACTTAAAAAACGTAGACAAAGACCTTTTGAGAGTGCAGTGCAATTTGACAAAGCCAAATAAGAATTTTATGTTTGGGTAAAAAATTCGTTGTTTTAAAAAATATTTAAATTTCTAAACATAATAATAAAAAGTAACTTAATTATGATTAAATATATTTTAGGATGGATTATTTTCCTAACGGTACACATTAGCTTTAGAGATTTATAAATATTTATATATATATATATATATATATATATATATATATATATATATATATATATATATATATATATATATATTTATTTAAAGACAATAATAACAAAAGAAAACATAATAAAATGACATTATAACTTACTGATATTGGTAATACTATGCAATAAAATTTATCTTTTGGCGGGCAATTGTCGCGCACTTAAGATCACGTATTGCGACAATGCGGTCAGCAAAAGTCTTTGATAACAACTGACTAACTTCGGCGGGAGTAATGTCTAGGTCGCGAAGAAGGCCGTGAATTTTAACGAGGATCCAATCAGCCAAAATTGTAAGTCGTTAGTCAAGTTACAAGAATTTGTTAAGTGATGTAAAAGGATAATCGAAAACAATGTAAAAGTATTTGGTCCGTTTTATTTTATTAATTACACAGGTATACAAAAAAAATTCTGTCTTTTAAGTGAGGCACGTGTTTTCTTAAGTATTTTTTTGTATGCTGAATCCAAAAAAATCATAAATAAAACATCCACCGTTAGGTTTTTTTCAGAAAACACGCTTGAAGTAGCTAGAAAACTATTAAACTAAAAAAGGTCAAAACGAATTTTGACTTTGATAAGAGGGTATGAAATGTCGATAGATTTATCGACAGACGAAAAAAATATACAGTGACTCACAGCTTAAATGATGCAGTCGCTATAAGAAAAGACTAACTGGTCTCAGTGCCTCTTTATTTATTTGGAAAAAAACAATTTATTAAAATTAAATTAGTAAAGAGTCTTCTAAAAAATTATGAATTACTTTTTGTCCTAAATGTGCCTTACTTAATTAACAATAAATAATTAATTAAATTATATGCGATTTTAACGTCAAAGCTTAAATGATGCAGTCGCTATAAGAAAAGACTAACAGGTCTCAGTGCCTCTTTATTTATTTGCAAATTGCAAAATTCAATATACCAAAATTATTAGAGAAAACAAACTGTAGAATTTGAAATAAGCCTGCTAATATTTGGCCGGGCCTCCCCCATTATCAATAACGGCTTGTAATCTTCTGGACATTGATTCAACTAACTTTCTAGTATACTATTGGGGCACTATTTACTTTATTTTTTAATGTCAGCCACAAATTTTCAATTACATTTAAGTGTGGTGACTGGGCTGGTGCTTTAATAACATTTGGATAGTTATAAAGCAACCAACTGCGGACTCGAAATGACGTGTGCTTTGGATCATTGTCGTGATAGAACCGATAATTGTTTTGAATATCTAATTTTTGGGCACTAGCGACGAGATGCTGCCTTAGTATATCCAAGTACACATATTGGTTCATATTCTCTTCGACGAAATGCACGTTACCTACTCCTGCAGATGACATACAGCCCCATAACATCACTCCACCTCCACCGTGCTTTACCGTAGCTTTTATATTTTTCAATTTTAATTCTTCGTTAGGCTCTCTCCACACTGATATTTTTCCATCGGACCCAAACAAGTTTATTTTAGTCTCATCAGCAAATATTACTGAATTCCAGAAGTTCAAGTCTTTATTGATATGCTCTCTGGCAAATTCCAATCTCACCCGTCTATTTCTTTGGCTAATGAAACGCTTATTTCTAGCAGTTCGACCATGTAAATTATTATTTCGCAAGATCCGTCGAACTGTTTCGGGGTTACACCTTTTTCTAAACTGTCGTTTTATTGAATGAAAAAAATGTCAAACTAAACAAAAAACAATTGTACTAAGAAATCAAAGCAACGCCGCCCTCATAAATTTCAAAATGCGATAAGTTTTGACCCCTGTTGTTATTTTGCATCATTTAAGCTGTGACTTTAAAATTGCATATGATTTGATTGATTATAATTATTTATTGTTAATTACAGTCCCTGGCCAAATTATTAGACGCACTGTATTTTTTTTAGTAGTTTTATGTTTCTTAAGAGTTTTTATGCAATAATGGTATATTTAAACTACAATATTATTGATTTTTATTTAAAAGAATTGTTGTAGACTACATATTTGTATTTATTTTTAACATATGGCAATACTGTGTTGACAAAGTAATACATGAACGTAAATAAGTACAAACCTGTATCAGTCGCGATCGGAATCGAGTCAGGTACGGATGGGTTTCTTTGGCTTTATGGACTGTGATTGTTTGTTTAACAGTTTTTTACCTTATACTACTCAGTTATTAGTTTATTTTGTATGCAGTGTTTTAAAAAAGTAATTGGACTATTTTCATTATGGGTAGAAAAGGCGATCTTTCACCACGTAAAAAAGCTGAAGTGAAGGCCCTTGTGATTGCGAAAACATTTACAAACCGAGGAATATCACGAAGATTGGAGGTTTCTGAAGCTAGTGAACGACGCATAAAAAAGAAAATTGAGTCAGGGAAGGAATTAAGCCCGAAAAGAAAGAAAAGATGCGGTAGAAAACCAATTTTCACTCCACGGTCAGAGAGATGTTTGAAGAAAATTTGTGTAGAAAACAGATTTGCTACCACAAAGGTAATAAAATCACAACTCCAGGATGCTAGCGTAAAAAGCTTCTGAGCGCACTGTTCGAAGAAAATTGAAAGAATTAGATTTTAAGGCCTGTCGCCCCGCCAGGAAGCCCAAGTTAACAGCTGCAATGAAAGCAAAGCGCCTGAAGTGGGCCAAACAATGGCAAGACAAAGATGTGTACTTCTGGAGATCGGTAAGATACAGCAATTTAATCAATAATTGATACACTATTATCATTTTCAGTTAAATAAAGCAAATAAACATGGAAGTTTATATATTTTTTCCTATTTTTGACAGGTCTGCTTCAGTGACGAAAGCACATTCGAAATTTTGCAGAATAAAGCTCAGTATGTGCGTCGTCGTCATGGAGAAAAGTTTCATCCTGATTGTGCCGTCCCGACGGTTAAACATCCCACCAAAGTGATGATTTGGTCAGTCATCAGCGGCAAGGGCACTGGACGTCTGTACGCCGTCAAAGGAATAATGAGGCAAGATCAGTACAAAGAAGTATTACAAAATCGGTTGATTCCGCAGCTCAGAGAATGGTTTCCAAATGGGGAACCATTCACTTTCATGCAAGATGGAGCTCCCTGCCACACTGCTCGGTCTGTTAAAGCTTTTTTGGCAGAAAAAAATATCCCTCTGTTGGATTGGCCCTGATATGAACCCCATTGAAAATGTGTGGGAGCTGATGAAAAGAGAAGTGGCTAAAGACGTGATTACCAACAAAACCCAGCTCCTAGAAAAGATTATTCATGTGTGGAATCATCATCCTCAAATGCAGGAGACAGTACAATCTTGCATTGATAGCATGCCGCGCAGAATTAAAGCTTTGATAGCGGCTAAAGGTGGCTCAACTAAATATTGACTTTTACTAACATTAATTTCACTTTTCTTTAAAACTTAATAAACTTATGCTTTTCTAAATTAATGCTGTTTTATTTATGTCAAATAAATAGGTAATTGATTGGATAATAATAAAAATAAAAAACAAATCAATTTAAAATAATAAAACGGTACAATATCACTCGGTAATTAATATTTTACATGAAATCTTGCAGTGCGTCTAATAATTTGGCCAGGGACTGTAAGTAAGGCATATTTAAGACAAAAAGTAATTCATACTTTTTTAGAAGACTCTTTACTAATTTAATTTCAATAAGTTGTTTTTTTTTTCCAAATAAATAAAGAGGCACAGAGACCAGTTAGTCTTTTCTTATAGCAACTGCATCATTCAAGCTGTGAGTCACTGTATATATATATGGCCTGAAAAAGTTTGCTTTTGTATCCAGAAGAACGGTTGAACAGTATTTTAGAAAATCCATAGTTTAAATTTTTATTTATTGATAAATCGAAACAAATATATCTATATATGATTTTTATCAACTTTTACTATCATATCAAATTACAAAATAGTGGAAAAAAGTTTAAAAGTGAACCCTATTACTTTTTCTTTCATGTTCATAAGTACTTTCTCTCACTAAACCCCAAATGTAGTCCCCCATCATATTTTCGTTGTTTTGGCCCTGATAACGTTGTTCGAAGTTCATAATAGCTTGATGAAAACGTTCTCCTTGTTCTTCTGAGTACGCCACCATGTTGTTTTCAAATTTATCTAAATGAGCATGCAGCATATGTACTTTTAGAGACATTCTGCAACCCAGGGTTTTAAAGTTTTCTAACATGTTTTCAACTAGCTCTTGGTAATTTTCAACTTTGTTATTCCCTAAAAATCCAGAGACTACTGCTTTAAAACTATTCCAACTTTTTTTTTGAGCACTAGTAAGTAATTTTGGAAATTCTTCACTGGCAAAAATTTTTTTAATTTGTGGACCGACAAAAATTCCAGCTTTAACCTTTGCTTCTGACAACTTTGGAAAAAAGTTTATAAAAATTTAAAAGCTTTAGATTTTTCATCTAGCTTTTTTACGAATTGTTTCATAATCCCTAATTTGATGTGTAAAGGCGGCATTAATACATTTTTAGGTTCAGCAATAGGTTCCCATTTAACGTTTTGTTTTCCAACACAAAATCTGTTCTTAGTGGCCATGGTCTTGAACATAGTGTTGAGCATCCGCTCTACTATCCCACAAACAGAGATAACACGGATATTTTGTATATCCACCCTGTAGTCCCATTAAAAATCGTACCATCTTAAACTCTCCAATGAACTGCCGCTTATACTCTTGATATTTTAAAGCTTCGAGTAAAATTTTAACACTTTCATAGTTTTCTTTTAGATGTACAGAATGAGCGACTGGAAGAGATGGAAATTTATTTCCGTTATATAATAAAACGGCTTTCAAGCTTTTCGTCGAGCTGTCAATAAATAAACGCCATTCACTGGGAATACAGGGCATCCCAATTGCTTCAAACAAACCTCTTATATCGTTACAATAACAAAGTCCATCTTCTTTGGTGAAGAACGTAGCAAACGTCTCATGCCGACTTCGTTAATCTGTTATTTTGACATCAATAAGCAAATTCGATTGCTTTAAACGAGAACCCAAAAGCTCTGCCTTACTCTTCGGCAAATTCAAATCTCTTATTAAGTCATTAAAGTCGTCTGAGGTAAGAAAATGGGGTTTCGGTGGTTCCTGTGACAGTACAAATTCGTCATCTTCAATATTTTTATTTGAACTCTGAGATAAGCTCGACTGAGACAATTTTTCAGGTACTGGCTATGTGAGATTGGAGCAGAAGATGAAGCAAGGTCAGGATATTAGATGGGTTTCGCATTTTTGCCTCTACGTCTTTTAGCTGGATTTACTACGCAAAAAATAACAGTCATTAACGTGGTCTCTTGACTCTCGATACTGCGAATTTCATACTCCGTTTCTCACCTCGATACCAACCTGAAATAAATAAAGACAAAAATAAACATATTTATATTTTTTTTTATTAAAAATTGTTTTACCTTCTAAACATCTTTTGCAATTATTACAAGCAACATGTGGAGCCCAGGGCTTGTCTAGATTCCGAACAAGGTAGTTGAGATAGGCTTTGTAGGCTTCACAAAGCTTTTCAGATGCGTTTTTAAATAAAATTTTATATCTCGTACTGTAATAAATATACCACATATATAACAAAATGCATCAGCATCATATTTACACTTTCTCGACGATATTTTAACCTCTTTAAGTCTTCTACAAAACAATGAATTGTAGTTTATCACTTAAGTGACATCTATAGACACTGTGTGAAAGTTACGACCCCTTTATTTTTTCGCAATATTTTAAAATATACCAGAACTATTAATATTTCTACGATAACTCAAAAAAATGTATTATTACCATAACTACCACAAAAGCAAACTTTATATGGAATATGGGTACTTTTCCTTTATTTTGGAGCATAATGAATAGAAAAATCATAAAATAAATTTTAGGACAAAAACACAAAATTTTTTTGTAGAGTTGTGTTTTAGAATAAAACTATTATTCTGGACATCTTTAAATGTTCTGAATCTACATTTACCATAAAAAAACTTAAAAATATTAGGTATTATGTTCTTGTTTAACAAAAAAAACACGCATACAACACCTTTAATTAAACTATGTAGCAAAATGCTGTTTAAAATAAATATGTGCAACTGCTAAATTAAAAAATTGTTTTTAATTTTTATTAATATTGAACGAAACTATTATTTCCTGTGTTTCTGAAGTTCTTAATTCTGATTTGACATCAAAAAATAAAGTTTTATGTTCAATTTCAACAAAATCCTCGCAATTAACACTTACAAGGGTGCTATGTGGTTGGTAAAATGATTTTTTAAGTAAATAAATGCAATGAAATAATAGTTTTTTTCAGTATTCATAAGAATTAAAAACAATGTTTTAATTTAGGGATTTACATATTTATTTTAAACAGCGTTTTGCTACGTAACTTAGTTAAAGCTGGTGTATGCATGTTTTTTGGTAAACGTGAACACTAAAATCTAATATTTTTAAGTTTTTATGATAAATGTAGATTTAGAATATTGTATTGTATTATCAAAGATAATACACTCGTGATAATTTTCGTTCAATCAACACCTTGTGGATAATATTCCAGAATTATTTGAACAGTGCTTTTCGAGATAAGGGGGGGGGCAGCAATTTTTGGTAGTTTTTTAAAAATAATACGAAGAAAAGTGTGCGCAAGTATAACATCATATATATTTTTGACCTCGTGTTTTTACAAGCTTTCATTTGACACCCCACTCGATAACCTGGTTAAAAAAAATTTTTTCACTTCCCAAAACTAGCCCTTAAGTCAAAATTTAACTTTCAAAACTACACGGCTCTGTTGGGGAATGGAATATTTTATACAGTAAATATTAACAAATAATGGACGTAATGAGAGATAGAGCTATCCACGAGAATGCTTGGAGAAACAGAGGGGCATGGCGGTCGAAACGGGATACGTCAAAAGCTGTAGTATCCCCGTTTTATAAATATTAATAAATAATTATTTTTATAATAAAATTTGATATAAAAATTGAGAGCTAAAGCCTTGGAATAAGTAGGAAATATAATAATTTTAAAAATTTCATTTTCAAATTCAAAAACATTCAATAATAAATAAAAAAGAATTTTCCGGTCTTTTACAACATAACTTCGCCACTTTGGTCATCTTTTTAGTAAATTAGGCAGTAGAATTTACTTAATCTCAAGATTCTGGGTGTTAAAAACAACATGAACCAAACAAATAGTGCATTCAAAACTCTCGGAATTAGAACACACCTGGGGTCTTTTATAAACGATACGATGATGTTCGAAAAACCAACCAATAATAAACCCACAGACTCAGAAGGCACTTCAACATATGTCTAAATTGCTATTGTAAATCTATAATTATTATTAAATTCTAAAGGCAGCAACCATAGGAGGGTGTACAAAATCTAAAACTTCGAATAAACCTCAAAGCTCCTTCAAGAAGAAAAGGTGGACAATGTACAGTATCTGTAAATAAAATCATAAAAGAACTTTTGAAGGTGCATTTTCCGGCCTCACGAATAACTAGCTTATTAACGAAAGACTGCCAAAACCTAGGACTAGAACTCGCAGCAGATATCCGGGGAGGAGTAGAAAATATCGAACATCGGGGTCGATATAAAAAAAAATAAAAAGGGCTTTAAGCTCCTTTAAATCGTGAGTCAGATTCAGATGGCATTTATCCAGTAATGATGCAGAAAGATTCGGCAGCACAGCCAAACAGACAACGATACTTAGACGATGCAATAACCTGGCTCTGACTTACGTACCGGCAGCTTGAAGAACAATCAGTGTAAGCTTGGTACCCAAACCGTTAAAAATGGACAAGTTGGAGCAAAATCTCTAAAACCCTTTAGTTTGATGATATTTATACTCAAGACTTTAGAGAAACTGCTGAACATATAGGAAAAATCTACTGGCTAATTGACTTCTACATCAAAACCAACATGCCTACAGCGGCGACAGATCAATCAAAGATTGAAGGAGCGTTTGACAATGCTTCTATTAATACTGTCTCTACAACATTATGAGACAAGAAACTCGATGGAATAAACTGCATGTATATAAATGGTATGCCTCAAAAAAGAATAGCATATACATATACTATCAGTGAGACTATAACAGCACGGGTTGGACGGGAATGTCCGCAGAACAATATCTTATCACTGGAACCCATTCTCGATTCGACTTCTAAAAGTACTAAAATTATTCAACAACTTGGGCTAAGTAAATGACATGGTTATTTTTCTCCAAGGGAAGCTCAACAATGTTATGAGAATGCATGTGGTCCTGAATTTTATCAGTAAATTGAGAAGCAATCCCTTAAAAACAATCCCAATAAAACAAAATTAGAGGGTCTCAGACCTCTAAAACTACAAGTTGAAGATATACTGTCGGGAGGGGTTAAATGTGGTCTGTAGGTCTTGTATGGGCTAAATATTAATGGTTATGTTGTAACAATCATTTTTTCCTAAATTTTAAGGTGATCATGTTACGACACTGTTTTTTCTCGCTATAATTTATATTTTATTACATTTTTATATTTATCGTAGTGATTTCAATTCTTGAGCAGAGTAGCTTAAAACAGTGTTTTAAATTTTTGAGCAGTTTAATTTAAACTGACAGAGTGTGTAGCGCGTGTTGCCGACTTGATTTTTTTAGTTTGCATTAATTTTTCGTCCGGAAGTGGGCCATTTTAAAGACGTCACTTTGGAGAAGCGACGAAGATATTTAAGCAGCCATTTTGAATTTTGAAGGGCTATTTTCCATCATAAAGCGGTAGTGGCTTTTTTTTCGCGAGTAGGCCGTAGTGGCTTTCTTTTTTCCAGCACGCCAGAATAGTTTTTTAGTGATGCAGTAGTGCAGTAATGGTTTCTAGCACTCAAGTTGAAGGTCTTTTTCCTTTCTTGAAATACCCTACTCATCCTCAGGCATTTCGGGTCAAAAATTATTTAGCAGCTCAAATGAAGCTAGGATGGTGATGGCTGAGACAGTATTTTTATGAGAGTCTCACCAGAAGAGGCGAAATAACTTATGGAAAACCCACGAGGAAAAACCAATCGTAAGTCATAAGCACAGCAATCTAAAATCACTTGCGATCTACAAGTGCGTTTCCATCGACTACTCTACACGTGTAATTCGCGGAGTTAATTTCAAAAACTTTTAAAATTGAGTTGTATTAAGCCTTTTATTAAAAACTTAATAATCATAAATTAAAGACTCTATGCTATAGTACACTCTTCTAGCTTAAGGGGTTTTTATTTAGTAGAAGTAATTTTTAGGAGTCCAGTAAAGATATGAATTTTTATTTTGTTAATAAATATACCCTTTTTATTTAAATGTGTAGTGTCTCACTGAACTCCTACTCTTTCTTTCAGGATGCAACGGGTAAATTAACCTTATTTTAACAACTAAATAAATCTTCAGTATTTTTTCATTTTTTGAGCTAAACTTAGATTCTTTTTATTCTAAAATGAATGGTGCCCAAAAACTCTACAACCAAATTTTAAACAACTATAGAGACTATTTTCAAAGGCATATAAAATTACCTCGATCTCCATGTACTCTACCAGTAAAAAACGAGCTAGATGATGTCTTAATTCTGTCCTCTATCAGTATTAATATCCACTCAATCCATTCTCAAAATTAAGATATACATAAGGAGCAAATAACGGCTTTTATTTAATAAATAAAATATTTATTAAAAGTAAAGAAAGTCAAGACGTTTCAATGTGTTAAAAATAGCAAAAATTAATATAAAAAAAATTCTAACAATTTGTGTTTTGAAGCGATGTTTCCGGACCCACCTTAACAGGAAATTTCAAATCTTATATACATTACATTATTTTTTAACTTCTAATAATACGAATATATAAGAATAATTTACTCATTAGTTGACTTCTACATCAAAACCAACATGCCTACAAATCAACGTAAACGTAAGAGAGATTAATTAAAGCTCAAATTCTCATCTTTTTTTGATTCTGAGTCTTCTTTAACGTTACTTATTGAGACTCAGATTGAAACTGTCAATTGTTTGTTAATTTAACTATTATATATATGTCCAGTTCTGGCGCATTCGCCATGAACTACACTCGATAATGGGCGTTGTATAAAAGAATAGATTAGTGTCTATGATATCTCTGATACGTATAAGTATGCCATTTGGTCCAAAATGGATCTATTTTTTTCCAAAATTTAGATCACGGCAGCTTTCCGATCAAATAACAATTGTCATTTTGAAAAAAAAATTGTTAACGAAAATGATTTTTTAACTACTAGACGTGATAAAAAATTTTCAATTTTTTTTTTCAAAATGACCGAAAAAAACGCAGTTGTTACATTTGTTATTATTTGATTAATAAACAAATGTAAAAAAAAAACGGTTAAAACGACTCCAAAAAAAATATTTTTTAGGGGCATCGGAAACCTGACGTCAAGATCTAAATGAAAAAAAAAATATCCATTTTGGACCAAATGGCATAAAATGGCGGGTAATTCAAATTTTAAATAACAAATTCAATTGTGCCCACTAAGTTCAATACTTTCGTACCAAAATTTCAGGGTATTTTTGCTATAGCAAAAGACATATTTTCTTAAAGTTTCAAGCCGTTCGGTTTACTTAGTCGACCTGTAGAATAAAATGAAAAAGAAACAGTTTTTACCAGTTTTTTCAATTTTGTAGGTTATGTACGCACTTGGGCGACTTAAAACTAACGAGGATTTATGGAAAATTTCATCACAGAGAGTTTGTTTTTTTTTGTCTCGATCCAACTTATATAACCGGAGTTATTCAGATTTTAAGCTCAAAAAACGCCTTTGAAAACTTAAATTATTTGTAAACAAAAGAGCACAAATTTTTCGAGGTCCAAAACTCAGGACAGTACTCCTTTTAATACCCCAGAGAGGATAAAATCATAATACTGCTTTATCTAGAATCTAGACTGCCCAATTTGAAATGCTTTTTTTAATGCACTACAAGTAAATGTAGTTTTATGAATACTATTTTGGGTCTCTTTCTACCTTTTTGCCTAATAGTCCAAATAAGTAAATAAACACCACAATGATTAAAAGAAATATATTGTTAAAATAATGTAAATATTTTAATCCAAATTTAATTTTAACATTAATTTTAAAATACATACATGAAAGACGAAACCTAATTTTTTTAAAATATATTAGGGGAATTTATTGCCATCAGGTGTAGACATGTGAAAGTTACAAGAAATCTTATGAAAGAAATACATTCATTTCAACTGCATTTTTAAAATTTCTCTTGTATAGCCTTTTCATAACTTAAAACCATTTAATGTACTATTTATATTATTTTCGATCTCTGTGCCAATAATTAATAAATGAGGGTATTTTTTTTTATTATAATATGATTTTCTTTTCTTCCAACCTTTTTCCCCAGTATAAAGTATCTATATCAAAACTTTTTTTTTAATGGAGAAGCATCAACAGATAATTTATTTGTAGAACTCTTAAAACAGACTGGTCCAGTCAGGAAAATGGCGTGTTGTATTATATATAGAGTGGAATAAAAATATCAGAAATACTTATTAAACAATATGGAAATAAGAAGGTATAACAAATCGTTGAATACTATTACTGCTAATTTAAGGGTCAAACATTTAAATACATAAGTATAGTAGAAGAACAAATTATTACAAACATATATGGAAATATAAATATATGCTTAAATATAAAAGTAAGGTGTGTTAAATAAATATATTTTTGACTACTAATATTTTCTGTTTTCATATTTTATTCATTTTTAAGTTTTTCTTCAGATTTAAGTCCAACCAGTTCCTCACTTTTTTTCCCAAATAGAGTCGGCAAATTTCTTATTCCATGTTCCAGGTGGAGACGGGAACAATCTACAGTCCCAAAAGTGTTTTCCAGTTACTTCTTTAAGTTTGTTACAGAGAGCCAAGTGGATAATGGTTTGAGCTCCTTCTTCCGGACTCTAAAAATTATAAATATGATGAGCTTATAAGTTATAATGCAGCCTAATATTTTTACATAAAAAGTTTTTTTTATTAGGTATATACATTAACCAAACGTTTTAGGTACTTATGTGAAAATAGTAGTTGTACATCAGAAATGTAAACAATATGTAAATATATAAATGATATTTACATAAGCATTCTTTTTTATTGTTCAAAGTATAATAATATACATATATATACATACACATATATATATATATATATATATATATATATATATATATATATAAATATATATATACATACATATATATATATATATATATATATATATATATATATATATATATATATATATATATATATATATATATAACTATACAGTCGACAATGTTTATAGTGAAACTCTATATAGTGAAAAACTCTGTATAGTGCAATTTTTTCAAGACCTAGAATATTTTAATGAAATTTCATGTAAAAAGCCCTGCATATAGTGAATCTGTAAAATAGTAACACTCTATATAATAAAATTTTTACCGGAATTTTATGTATACATTTTTATGCATTTATTGAGATCTTGGCCATTTCGGGTCTCCCATTTTTATCTAACATTAGCACGAATTCCATTTTTATGACGCATTCTTTTGAAAAGGTTCTTAACGCGTTTATAACGCCTAATGGTTGGTAATAAATTAGGTAGATTTCTGTGAGAAATCCGGGAATAATCCATTTTATAGAAACTCGGGGAAAAACCCATTTTATAGTCGAGGCCTAGTAATTCGCAAATTCAGGTTAAATTTTTTTTGTTTAAAAATCAAGTAAGATATCCAAGCGAGTGTATTTAAGTTTAGCTGAGAAAATTAAAGTTTTGGAGGAAGTTGATAAAGGCTGCAAAAAAATTGATGTTGCTGCAAAATTTGGAGTTTCTCTCCAAGTCGCGACAGTATCATCAAGAAACCTAGTGTTCCAAGCAGTCGAAAACGAGTACGGGTGAGTACTTACGAGGATGTAAATGAAGCAGTTTTACGATGGTTTCAAGTGGCCCGTACGCATCAAAACGTACCAATATCGAGAAATTTAATAAAGCAAAAGGCTCTACAATTTGCTAAAAAATTTAACTGCGTTAATTTTCAAGCTAGTGAAGGGTGGTTGAGTGCCTGGAAGACTCGCAATTCAATTGTTTTCAAGACGGTATCAGGCGAGAGTGCAAGCGTTAGTCAGGAGGACTGCGAAATTTGGACTGAAACTGTTTTAAAAAGTGCATTGAAAAAGTACTAGCCAAAAAACGTTTTCAATTGTGATGAAACCGGTTTGTTTTTTAAATGTTTGCCAAATAAATTTTTTGCTTTTAAAAGTGATAAATGTTTTGGTGTTAAAACAAATAAAGAAAGGGTGGCACTTATGGTTGGAGCAAACATGGATGGCTCAGAAAAACTGAAATTACTGCTCATAGGTAATAGCAAAAATCCCCGTTGTTTAAAAGGAGTTAAATCTCTGGAGTTAGATCACGCCAATAATAAAAAAGGCATGGATGACTTCTGAGATTTTCGAAAGATGGATCAAAGAACTGGACACGAAAATGAAAAGCCAAAAGCGAAAGATTGTGATGTTTGTAGATAATTGTCCTGCACATCCAGTTACTGTAAGTAAAAATTAAGGAATATTGAATTGATCTTTTTTCCACCAAATATGACCTCCAAATTGCAACCTATGGACCATGGTATTATAAAAAACATAAAACATCATTACCGATACTAAATTGTTCACAAAATTGTTAATGCGATTGATAACAACCTTCCAGTCCAAAAATTGATTACCCTTAAAGAGTGTATAACCGAAGTCGCTAAAGTATGGAGTGAAAATGTTTCTCAGAAAACTATCAAAAACTGCTTTTCTAAAGCAGGTTTTACTGAAAAAATTGACGAATGGGAAGAAGAAGACGAAATGGATCTCGCTACCTTAAAAAGGCAATGGGGTATTCTACAAAAAACTGCTACCGTCGACGCAGATTTTTTACTTGAAGATTTCTTAGAAATCGACAATGATGTTGGCACGACAGATCTCCCAACTGACCAAGACATAATTGACGATATAAAAAGTATAGAAGATCATGAAGGAGAAGCTGAAACCGGGGAATGTCCTGCTAAATTTAGTGAAAATGAAATAAGAAATGCATTTGACATTGTGCGAACTACTCTCAGGGGCCAGGAAAGTGTACCTGATCAAATATTTATGCATTTGAATAAATGCGAGCATTTTGTTGAGCAACAATTATTTTTCAAAAGTAATGTTCAAAAGAAAATAACTGATTATTTTTCCTAGAACGTATGTACGTAGTATGTACATATGTATTAACAGATTTTGTATTATTCTTTTTATTTCGTATGTAGTACACACATACATAAAGTCCATACGTTATATCTTTACACGTGCGTCATAGTTTTCAGGCAATATCCCAGACGACTATCATATTTTTTGTCTTTTTTACCAATACCTACGATTTATTGGTGAAAAGAGACAAATAATATAATAGTCGTCTGTTATATGGCCTGAAAACTATGACGCACGGGTAAAGATATAACGTACGGACTTTATGTATGTATTAAGCCCTGTACATGCTATGTACTATTTAAACTTTCAAATGTTTAATAAAATCTTTTCTAATAATTCAATTTTGCAATTTTTTTTGTTGGTTATACCTTATAAAACACAAGTAAATGATTACCAATATAAAATACATACATAGCAATATATACGGATTTTTTTCTTTATATAGTGAAAAACTTTCTATAGTGAAATTTCTGTCAACATTTTGGTCTTTTACTATATAGAGTGTCGACTGTATATATATATATATATATATATATATATATATATATATATATATATATATATATATATATATATATATATATATATATATATTATATATATATATATATATATATATATATATATATATATATATATATATATATATATGTAATATATATATATATATATATATATTACAAAAAAAATCTGACAGAAATGAATTCTGTCTAATTCAAGAGGAGTCAAGATGGTGGATTTATTAATTGTTCTTATCCAAGCAATTTAATTGAATAATACAATTTTTTTTTAATATTTTTTTTTTACAATATATAGAGCAGCAGGAGATATCTATAGAAAGGGACAACCACTAGGTAATATTTGTACGATTGACAATTTTCGTACTACTTAGAGAGATGATGTATTCTAACTACTCTGGGAGTTTGGAATCTATGACACACACAACAGTTATCACCACAACAATAAACCCTTTATTTTTGTATAAGACTAGCGTTTCGCTAACCATATTAGCATCATCAGGAGCGATGATACCACTCGTCAATCGTCACTCATGATGATGCTAATATGGTTAGCAAAATGAACGTCGAATGCAAAAGTAAAGTGTTTGTTGTAGTGGCAATGATGATAGATTCTTTTCAGAATAATATATTATAGATTAAAATGTGTAGAGTAAGAATATTATGAAACATGAGTAGGTTCGAAAATGTATGTTTCAATTGGCTGAAACTTAGATTGGAAAAGTGATACTGGATATATCCGCTGTAGTTTAGATCTCACTCTTCCGAGAAAAGGTTATTATTTGCACAAAAAAATTGTAGAGCATTTTTGTACTACAGGTTCTCAAAACTTGAGTGACTTTACTCAAACACCGAACACAAATCATTGGTAAAATATTTAATTTGTAATATCAGGTTAATAATAATAAAGTATATTACCTTTCCATAAGCAAACAAAATAATACTTCTGAATAACTTCGCAAACGACTTTAATCCAATAAACCTTGCCGATTTTAAGTTAATTTCAGTATTGACCATTCCAGGATTCAGTGAATTGGATGTAACACCGGTATCCTTAAGTCTTTCGGCAAATCCATTTGCTGCAATAGTACTACAGAGTTTTGAGTTACCATAGATTAGGGTTGTACGATACAGCGACATAGGATGTCCTTTTGGATAGTTTACATTATCTGTTGTAAGGTTGCTGATAAACGCTGATGCTGAACTTACAAATATAATTCTACTTGGGGAAGATTTTTTGAGTAAATCTAAAAATAAAAAATCTTAAGGAAATTGTGAAGACAAGAGGCATAAATAAAGACAACTGTAGTTATAGTTCAGGGTTTTAAGTTTTTACAAACGATCACTAGATAGCGCTATTGAGATACGACATTACCGTTGTTTTAAAATTTGACATTTGTTATTGTTAAAACAGTGGCAGCTCAGTAATTGGCTGGGTAGTTTGTTTACAGTGAGCGTTAAAAAAAACAGTTTTGTGAACAAATGGAAATTTTACGTGAAGGTTTTCGTTGGATGATTTTTTTACGATTTTAGTAAAGGTTTAGTACGCATGGTCTCTCATCGCTTCGTTCAACTTTTGGTAATGAATCACTATCAGTGTTTACAATTGGCTTGCAGAATATCGTCATGGCCGTGCTTCCGTCAGCGATGAATTTCGTGAAAGTGGACCAAAATTGGTTGTTGTCCTAAAAAACATTGATGTTGGGCGCAACATGACTAAAGAGGCTCAGCATGTGAGATAGAGGCATTCTTAGGTATATCGAAGACTGCAGTGCATTCCATCTTGCATGAAGATTTACTTGTGGAAAAGATCTGTTCCCGATGGATTCCGCATAATTTGACCGAAACTCAAAAACTGTCTCGTGTCAATTGGTGTAAAGAAATGCTCAAAAAATTCTACCGCGAACATCCAAAATCCATATACAACAGCGTAACAGGAGACGAAACTTGGATATATTCATACGAGCTAAAAACTAAGCAACGATCAACTGTTTGGGTATTCCAAGATGAACCGAATCTAGCAAAAGGGGTTCGTTCACGAAGCAATGCAGCTCTCACACAGCACGTCAAATATATTTTTTTTATGAGTCTAGCACGCCGGTCAGTTCCGGGTCTCCAATCAGACGGACAGCTCTTCTCTGAACAGAATCCAACAAATGCAGTGTATGTTTGGGAGCTGAGCCCCAAACATGAGAGCAGTATTCCATAGTTGGTCGAATTTGAGCTTTGTAAAGAATTAACAGTTGTGGAGTGTAAAGCTTTCTGGTTCGAAATAATATTCCCACGTTTTGAGAAGCTCTCCTTGCTATGCCTGCAACATGTTCATGCCAGGCCATATTTGCTCCCAAATTAACGTCCAAACAAATTGAGCGACGATGCTAGGGGAATCGAGTGCCCCGACATAACTATGTCGGGTTCAGCAACGTTAACTTTTTTAGAAAAAAACTGCCGCCTGGGTTTTTGTAGCGTTAAATTCCACTTGGTTACCAAACAATTTGACGGAGGAAAACATCCAATTAATGTCTCATTGTCCGTATTCACCTGATTTATCGCCTAACGACTTCTTTTTGTTCCCGAATGTCAAAAAAAAAAAAGATGCGTGGACAGCGATTTTCATCACCTCAAGAAACTGTTGAATCCTTCCAAAACCATGTTTTTGAGGTAGCAACTTCAGAGTAGAAAAAATGTTTCGAGAATTGACTCGAACGCATGAAAAAGTGTACAAATCTTAAAGGCGAATATTTTCAGAAACAATAAAATGATTTGTACCAAATTTTTTTGCTTTCGTTGTTTTTGTTAACACTTAAAAGTTAACCCTCATAAATATATACAAATATACATTAATGTAGATAAAAATATTCACTTTTAATAATATTTTCACACAGGTTCGGAGAAGTCATTTATACTCAAGTAAGTAAGGAAAAGGTGCATTTTGGATATACTATGAAGTGAAAAGTCGCGAAATTTTCCGAGAGATAGCAGCGCAAACAAAAAAAAAAACATATGACTAATTAATTAATCTCAACTCTTAGAAGATCCATGTAAAATTTTTATGATTTTTGTCTATTGGTTTGAAAAATGATGGAACAAAAAGAATATCGTGTGTTAATTAAACATTGCTTTTATATTGTAACGAATATAGCCAGAATTCAAGAATCACAGAGAGGACAAAATCTTAATATGGCTGTATCTAAACTGTGCCTATCTCATCATGACCTTTACTGCACTACCATGGTAAAGCATTAAAATCCATCTGCCATCTTGACAAATGACAGATAGAATCGTAAATTAAAAATATTTCAATAAAAGTAATATTATACTAAACGTACTTTTTGAAAATAACTATGCCAAAAATTTCAAAGATATAAAGATTGAAATTATATTAAAAAAAACAACGGCCAAGTGCAAGTCGGACTTGCGCAATTAGTGTTCCGTACGTTGATTACTTTTGAAATAAAAATTTTTGTAACAGAGGTATAAAATGATCAATGACTTCACAAAACACACTCCAAATGAGTTGTAAACAAAGTTTGTTTCCGATTTTTGTTGAAAACTAATGACCTTGAAATTTTTGTTTTTTTATATACGAGATAAATTATTGAAGGTAATGCAGTCATGATAATTTTCGTTCAATCTACACCCTATGGAGAATATTCTAGTATTTTTTCAACATTTTTTGATCAGTACTTTTCGAGATAAGTGGGGGGGACAACGATTTTTGGTAATTTTTTAAAAATAATACAAAGAAAAATATACGCAAATATTACATTATACATATTTTTGAACTCGTGTTTTCACAAGCTTTCGTTTGACACACCACTCCATGACCTGGTAAAAAAAAATTTCTCACTTTCGATTTCACCCCACCCCCCCCCCCCCCCCCCAAGTCAAAATTTAACTTTAAAAACTACACGGCTCTGAAGCCATCAATTTCTATATAAATGCCAAAATTTCAACTTTCTATGTCAAATAGTGTCGGAGAAAATCGGTTATGACAGACAGACGGACTGACAGACGGACAAACACCGAAGTGATCTTATAAGTGTTCCGTACCGAACACTAAAAAGAACAGTTTTTTTTTAAACCGCTACATTAGTCGGCTACCTAATTTTATACTAAGTAGTACATATTATTATGATAATTATTTACGGTTTTCATTGATAAACTTAATCACACTAGACTACTTTTATAAGTAATACAAAACTTTCATATCCAATTGAATTAATCTTATAAAATCATAGTTTACGCACCTGTAAGTAAATGTGTCAATAAAAACGGTCCCAAATGATTAATCTGCATCGTTGGATGTAAACCATCATCGGTATATTTATTGCCAGCAGATCCAACATCCGCATTATTAATGAGTATGTCCAATCGTTCTTCTGTTGCGTTGATATCTTGGGCAAACTTTCTGACGGACGTTAATGAAGCAAAATCGAGATGCTTCGTTACAATATTAGTGTTGTGTGTTTTTTCAATTATTGTTTTCTTTGCTTTCGAGGTGTCTACTCTGTCAGCCAAAATTACTCTTGCGCCTCTAGAGGCTAGGACGATTGCAGTTTGAAAGCCTAGACCTACCAAGAAGATATTACTAAAATTAGCACTAATAAAAGAAATATATATTGTCTACGAAAATTCAGTTTATGTTTCTAATCACCTTTCTTGCCTCAGTAAGAGAAAAAAAATAGTAAATTTAATTCTTTAATTTTCTTTAAATGCGATACCTTTAAGCAAATAATAATTGAAAATGTTTACAGATTAAGGAACTTTTTCGGTGTTTTCATATGAAAAAATTATCACTTTTTTTTATTTTTTTTGTTCTGAACGTATTTTTCAGTAGACTATACTTCCGGAAAATAATTAAGTGCGAAGTAATTAATTCCAACCTGATAATGGAAACATAAATTATAAATTCATATTATTATTCTTCATTTTAATTTATGTAAAGATACTCAAATGTTTGTAATATTGTTGCAACAGTAGTGCGTTCTGTCCTAAAATTTCCAGATTAGTCGTGTATAATGTTGCGTTTACAAGCTTTATACGACACACACGGTGCACATTGGGACCGAATGCTGAAAAGGTGGCCATAAGTCCCTAAAATGAATGTTCGATTGAGGGACTTTTTTAGGCTTTAGATATGTGGGTTGGTACCTGCACTATTCGAAACGACCGGTTATAATAATCAAATCTGCACCCGTGGCTCTTGACACCTATTGTTGTTAGAGCGTCGAACAGGCCAGATTCTGAGCTTGTTCTGTTTGAGTTAGATATGCAGATTCAATTGCGCTCAAATGTTTTGTATTTGAAGTTAATTTAATTTCGTGATATGGATTCTCCGAATAAAAATGAGTACATTTAAACGATATAAATTGAGTACAATAAAATTTGATTATTATTTAATTATTGTAACGTTTAAAATATCACTTTTTTAGAACTTTTAGTTTCAAACATCGAAATTAAAATATACATAAGTTAAAAGTCCCACGACATCCCACTGTCAAACCAATTTTATCGTGTTTTCTAACTATTTTTTAATAATATAGAAGCAAAATCAACCACCCGTACTTGCACATTTTTTTTAAAATAATTTTATGTGAAAAAATATGAATAATGTTATATCTATCTTTATAATACATAATACTCAAATCCGTGTTAATTTTCATTTATTAACATTAGTTAACTGAAACATTTTGTTTTTCATATTTTTAATTTCAGATCCTTATCAGCGACATCGAAAAGCCCTGTAGTCGAAATTTCATGAAAATATGACAAAAATTATCATTTTTGTGCGCATATGGGATCCAACATTTTGTTTTTCACATTTTTAATTTCAGATTCTTCATCAGTAACCTTGAAGAGCCCTATAGTCGAAATTTCATGAAAATATAACAATTTTTATCAATTTTGTTCGCCATATTGGAGCCGCCATTTTGTTATTTACATTTTTTATGTCAGATTCTTAATCAGCGACATCAAAAAACCAGATGCAAATTTTCATATAATTCGAATAACACCTTCATATTTTGGCCACAATGAAATTTCAACAAAGTTTGTTTCCAATCTTTACTGAAAACTGATGACCTTGAAATTTCTGTTTTTTTTTATATACCAGATAAATTATTAAAGGTAATGCACTCGTGATAATTTTCGTTCAATCTACACCCCGTGGAGAATATTCCAGAATTTTTTCAAAATTTTTTGATAAGTACTTTTCGAGATAAGGCGGGTGGACAGCGATTTTTCGCGATTTTTTAAAAATAATACAAAGAAAAGGGCGCGCAAGTATTACATTATATATATATTTTTTACTCGTATTTTCACAAGCTTTTATTTGACACCACACTCGATTACCTAGTAAAAAAATTTTTTTTTCACTTCCGATTTCACTCCCCCAAAACTAACCCCTTAAGTCAAAATTTAACTTTCAAAACTTCGTGGCTCTGATGAGGCCATCAATTCCTATATTATTACCAAATTTCAACTTTTTATGACAAATAGTTTCGGAGAAAATCGGGTGTGACAGACGGACAGACAAGCGGACAGACACCGAAGTGATCTTATAAATGTTCCATACGGAACACTAAAAAAGTTTTAGTATATTTCTTTATTAAGAACTATATTTTTTACTGAAATAATTATACAGAGAAATCTAACTAAACTTACTAGAATGTGCTCCTGTAACAATAGCAGTTTTTCCATTCAGACACACCATACTCCGACACTTCCCTATACTAAATTTTTGGATAATTTTTAAAATAATTAAGGATATTACTGGCAGAGATGCTGCTACAACGGCGAAGGCAGCATATTTTAAGTAAACGTAATAATAAGAATACCCGTAAACCATGATTTTTTCTGTAGTAACGCTAACAATTTAAAAATAATTTCCAAGACACGGCTCTTTGTTATTAAACGGCAAGATTCACAATGAACACTACAGTATATCCAAAGAGAAAGGTTGAACTTGATGAAAGTAGGATTATCCGTTAGAGTAAGAGAAATGGTACCTGTTGTACATTATGAAGTTCAACCAACACCACAGAAAAAGAAATACTTGAAGAAATTGACCGAACAGTATACACAATTTTTTGCATTTATGCATTTTAATGGTCTATCTTCGACGCCACTACTGCCTCTAATTAATATGTCCTTTCATGCAAAATTTACGCCAATAAATTAAAATTCGATCAATTGTTCAGCACACTGGGAGACTAAGTACCTGTTTTTATAGAATCTGGTTTACATATATCCAATATAATAATTAGCTTGAATAAGACTAACAAAATAGTTTTCAATTTTCTGTCTTTCTTGTTAATATACGTATAATTTTATTTTCTACAGGAAATTCTATCGTTCTATTACGGTATATTATACCAAAGGGTAATAAACAGCAGTATTACAATGCAATTATCTACGATTTATTAAATACAGTTTTATTAAATAAAATGAAATATATTTTTAGTGTTCCGTACACTTCGGTGTCTGTCTGTCTCCCACACCTAATTTTCTCCGAAACTATGTGACATATAAAGTTGAAGTTTGGCACAAATATAGGAATTGCTGGCCCAATCGGAGACGTGTATTTTTTGAAGTAAAATTTTAACTTGAGAGGGTAATTTTGGGTGATAAAATCGGAAGTGAAAAAAAATTTTATTCGAGGTCATTGAATAAAAAAATGACCAAAAATTGGAATTTGGAATAATTTGCCCAGAACTGTGTTTCACAACAAGTACAATTTACAGTGATTCAAGAACAAGCTGAATTGCTTTTTTCCGCACACGTGTCGCTCCAGTAGCGCTTTAGGGATCTCCCTGCAGCACCTGTGCTAGACCCATAAAAAAATAACCGGTCAAGTGCAAGTTGAACTTGCGCAATTAATGTTCCGTACGTTGATTGCATTTCAAATAAAAAATTTTGTTACAGAGGTATAAAATGATCAGCGACTTCACAAAAACACACCCCAAATGAGTTTTCAACAAAGTTTATTTCAAATCTTTACTGAAAATTGATGACCTTGAAATTTTTGTTTTTTTATATACCCCAGATAAATTATTAAAGGTAATGCACTCGTGATAATTTTCGTTCAATCTACACCCCGTGGAGAATATTCCAGAATTTTTTCAAAATTTTTTGATAAGTACTTTTCGAGATAAGACGGGTGGACAGCGATTTTTCGCGATATTTTTAAAATAATACAAAGAAAAGTGCGCGTAAGTATTATATTATATGTATATTTTTTACTCGTGTTTTCAGAAGCTTTCATTTGACACCACACTTGATTACCTAGTAAAAATTTTTTTTTTTTTACTTCCGATTTCACCACGCAAAACTAACCCCTTAAGTCAAAATTTAACTTTCAAAACTACATGGCTCTGATGAAGCCATCAATTCCTATATTATTACCAAATTTCAACTTTCTATGACAAATAGTTTCGGAGAAAATCGGGTGTGACAGACGGACAGACAGACGGACAGACATCGAAGTGATCTTATAAGTGTTCCGTACGGAACACTAAAAAAGATTATTGTTAGCGCGTCGCGCGTCACTGTACCGAGACAAAATAATTTTATTTTCTTTGTTTACAATCAAACAAATATTTAGGAAGTCAATATTCATTTTACGCTTTTATTACTAGTTCCTAGATTGAGCTAGATTGAATTATTGGCTGTTAGGTAGCTAAGATGCTATAACATACTACTAAGAATAAACGTGAAAATACATATTGGGTCTTAAGATATATACATGTCAGGGATCTAATTAACTTAGTCTGGGTAAGGATTTTATTTTAATATTGTAAAAGCAATCACCGTACGGAACACTAATTGCGCAAGTCGGACCTGACTTGGTCGGTTTTTATTATAAAGGACAGTAACATATGTATGTAAAGAAACTGGTATTTTTCTAATCGCTGTAATAAATAATAATAAACAACCGGTCAAGTGTAAGTTGAACTTAAAACAAAAAATGTTGTAACGAAAGTATAAAATGATCAGTGACTTCACAAAACACACCCCAAATGAGTTTTCAAAAAGGTTTATTTCCAATCTTTACTGAAAATTGATGACCTTGAAATTTTTGTTTTTTATATACCAGATAAATTATTAAAGGTAATGCACTCGTGATAATTTTCATTCAATCTACACCCCTTGGAGAATATTCCAGAATTTTTTGGTAAGTACTTTTCGAGCTAAGGCGGGTGGATAGCGATTTTTCGCGATTTTTAAAAATAATACAAAGATAAATGCGCGCAAGTATTACATTATATATATATATATATATATATATATATATATATATATATATATATATACATATATATATATATATATATATATATATATATATATATATATATATATATATATATTTATTTTTACTCGTGTTTTCACAAGCTTTCATTTGACACCACACTCGATTACCTAATAAAAATATTTTTTTTTTCACTTTCGATTTCACCCCCAAAACTAACCTCTTAAGTCAAAATTTAACTTTTAAAACTACATGGCTCTGATGCGGCTATCAATTCCTATATTATTACCAAATTTCAACTTTCTATGACAAATAGTTTCGGAGAAAATCGGGTGTGACAGACGGACAGCTCGACAGACGGACAGACAGACGGACAGACACCGAAGTGATCTTATAAGTGTTCCGTACGGAACACTAAAAAGAATATTATTTCTATATAAACCAACAGGAAGTAATGTCAGTAGATGGGAATAATTATTATTAAAATTTATAATATTTACTTTCATTATTTCTTTCTTTTCTTCTTTCCCTCTTTTTGGATGAAGTTTTCCAAATTATAACAAATACATGCAACCGGAGATAGTTCAAACTACCATGCCTGAATACTTTATTACAATAAATTAATTACACAGGTCAACATTTTTCAAACCCTGAGACCAGATTATACTTTTACGAAGGTTTTTGGTGCACTGAATCCAAATCCGACCTTAGATTGCTCCATCACATCAGGTTTTCCAGATATCCTAACGTAAAAATGCAAAAAACACGGTTTTTCACTCTATTTGGGATTATATTACACTGCGAATTAATTTTCCTCCACAAAACGGCATCTGAAGGTACCACTCTTCCCCTTCAAAATGCATTTATTTCTTCTCGGAGAAATCGTCCGTTAAAATTAATTAGTTTGGCGTATTCGTTACAACCATACCAAAAAAAAGTTGATACGGCAGGCGAGAGTAGTGTAATTACATGATTTTTGGTACGCTGAATCCGAATTCATTATCGATTTAGCCTCATCGAATCATGGTTTGTCCCTAACTTTAAGAAAATGACGGGTCGGAATTCTAAAGAGTCTAAATTAGTATCGAGAAAAATTTTCGAAAAAAAGTTGTGTATTTTTGCTAGAGAAACATGACGCCGTCCCAAAAAATATTGGTTCCCATTTAAAAAAATTAAAGTTGTCCTTGAAATGATCTTCCAAGGTCATCACAATTATATCATTTTATTGCCCCTTCAAAACCCTTCAACTTTTGTCCGAAACTCTTTTTACTAAAAAATTAAAAGGCCTGATACATTAAAATGGGACACCATGTATGATAACAAATAAACAATGTTGCTACTAGAAGGATGATTTCTCCGGGAAGAAATAAGTTATCTGAAAAATTCAGAATGCCTTTTGATGAGGAAGAGTAGTAGTTTATTATGCCGCAACGAGTTTTGTGGAGAAAGATTAATTCGGGGTGTAATATACCAGGTGTACAAGTATGAAATGCGGATTTCAGATAACAGATGGTGCACCAATGAAGTTTGTGCTATAAAGATTTGACACTGCGCTATTTTTTTGTGTCATCAACAAACGTCAGACGCGCACGAGTGATAAAATGGAAAAGTGTGTGCATAGTGTTGTGTTCAATATGTCGAAATTTATACCGAACAAAAAAAAATTCGCGGACAGCATTAATTTTTTGTTTTCATTTGAAGACAACTGCTGTTGAATCATACCAATTACTTCGAGAAGCTTATGGTGAACATGCTCCATCGCAAGATATGTGTGAAAGATGGTTTCGGCGTTTCAAAAGTGGTGACTTCGATGTTGCAGACAAGGAACGTGGAAAACCGCCAAAAAAATACGAAGATTTGGAATTGCAAGCATGGTTGAACGAAGATGATTCGCAAACACAAAAACAACTCGTCGAGCAATTGGGCGTTAGTCAACAAGTTGTTTCCAATTGGCTACGAGAGATGGAAAAGATTCAGAAGACCGGTAGATGGGTACCGCATGAGTTGAACGACAGGCAAACGGAAAAGCGGAAAAAAACACGTGTGACATTTTGCTCGCTCGGTATAAAAGGAAGTCGTTTTTGCATCGTATAGTTACAGGGGATGAAAAGTGGATTTATTTTGAGAATCCCAAGTGCAAAAAATCATTTGTAGACCCAGGCGCACCATCCACATCGACCGTAAGACCGAATCGCTTTGGCAGAAAGACGATGCTCTGTATTTGGTGGGACCAGAGGGGCGTGGTCTATTACGAGCTGTTAAAACTTGGGGAAACGATTAATACTAAACGTTACCAACAACAATTGACCGATTTGAACCGTTCGCTGTTTGAAAAAAAAAGGCCAGAAGATCAAAAGAGGCAACACAAAGTCATTTTTCTTCATGACAATGCTCCATCACATACGCGATCGCGATACCAGATCGCGACACATTGGAAGCACTCAGCTGGGAAGTTCTACCCCATACGGCTTACTCACCAGACTTGCTTCCTTTCGATTTCCACTTGTTTGCATCGATGGGTCACGCACTTGCTGAGCAGCGCTTTGGTTCGTACGAAGATGTGAAAAAATGGCTCGTTGAATGGTTCGCAGCAAAAGGGGAAGATTTTTACTGGCGTGGTATTCACAAATTGCCCGAAAGATGGGAAAAATGTATAGCAAGCGATGGAGCATACTTTGAATAAAGCAGTTTTTATCATTCTCCCGAATTTAACTTGTTTTTTTTTAGAAAAAAAATTCGCATTTCGTACTTGTACACCTGGTAATCCCGAATATAGCGAACGACTATGTTTTTTGCATTTTTAGGTTAGGATATCTCGAAAACCTGATGTGATGGAGCAATTCTGAAGTCGGATTCGGATTGAGCGAACCAAAAACCTTTGGGAAAGTATTATTAATATTTATGAAGCAAATGAGTAATTTTACTAAATCGGTTAAACGGCTTTTTCATGGGCAAAGCACACGCGCTTTACGGAAAATTCTATTCACGGTTTTCCATAAAAAAGACTGCTTGAAAAGAGTTGTACGAAGAGTAACAAGCTGAACCTCACATGGATGTGAAATATTAGCGCGAAGTGCATTTTTAACATACACCGCTCTGGGTGGAATTAACCGGGCTACATCCATCGAACACTTTCCATGAAAAGACTAGTAGACTTAAGTCATCAACCTTTCTTCGATGTTCCAATGAATCAATGTTGCTGGCCAGTTCGGGTCTCCGATCAACTCCGTTAGCTTCATCAGGAGCGATGACTGACTATCAATCATCGCTCTTGATGAAGCTAACATGGTTAGCGAAACGCGCATCAAGCGCAAAAATAAAATGTTTGGTGTAGTGGTGATATATACTAAGTAGTATAATTAGCAATGTTTTGAAGGTAGAAAATTTACTCGAAATTGTTGTGTTGTTCGGTATTTGTTATACTTCAGAGTGCGTTTTATTGGTTTTCACAGAAAAAAGAGTATTTGCACTAATCAAATACACTCCTGGACAAAATTAACGCAACAATTTATTAAAAATCATACAAATCTCTATAATGAATTAATTTTAATAATTTTTTATGAATATTGGTTACACTAAAAGTTAGAAAAAACTTATTCGGATTCTTTAAAAGTGAATTAGCTACCAAATTTCTCTATAAGATTCGATTTAAAATTATTCCTAAGACCTAATAACAAAATCGTTGAAATTATGTAATAATGAAAAAAATAAACTGGGACACTAGTAACAAAATTAATGGTGTAACTGGGACACTAGTAGCGTGTGTTGCCTCCTCTATTTCGGATGACAGCGTTCATGCGCCTAGGCAAGCTCCTAATTAAATTTTGGATAAAATCTTGAGGAATTTGCTCCCATTCCGTGATAACTGCATTTTCAAGTTCCCTCAGGTTTCTAGGTGCAGGTATATGATGTTTTCACATTTTTCTTAAGGTGATCCCATACATGTTCTATCGGATTCAGATCCGGGCTTTTTGGTGGTCATTGCATAATCGGTATATCAACTTGATTAAGATAATCGAGTACCTCCCAAGCCACGTGAGGTCGAGCGTTGTCTTGCATAAGCAGGAAATTCGGCACCACAAAATGACCGAAAGGCATCACATATTCTATTACAATATTCTCAAAATAGTAGTCAGCATTCATGGATCTCGTACGGACAGGAACTAACTCTGTGCGAGCATCAAAGCAGATGCCACCCCAGAACATAACAGAGCCACCGCCGAATGGAATCCTTGCAGAGATATTGCAAGGAGCAAACCTCTCCTGGTCTTCGCCATACTCGTTCACGACCATCTGGATGTTTTAGACTAACCCTAGTTTCATCTGTGAAGAAAACTTGTTTCCAATCATCCACAGACCAGTTTTCGTGATTTCGAGCAAAACGTAACCTGGCAACTCTGTTTTCTCTAGTAAGCAAGGGCGCAGTGGCTAGTCTCCTACTGTTTAATCCAGCTTCATTCAACCGTCTTCTAACTGTTTTAGAAGAAATTGTGACATTGCGAACAGCTTCGAGTTCGTTTCTTATTATAGAACTAGTGACAGTCCTGTTTCTTAAAGCATATTGTCGTATAAAACGTGCATCGTTTTCGCCCTTGCCCTAGCCTTCTAGAATAAGTTCCTACTTCATTCAAGCGTCTTACCATACGACTTATTGTGGAACGATGTTTGCCTAACAAATTGGCAACATAATTCAGACAATATCCCTCGTCTAATAAAACTGAGGCTTGCACTACCTCGTATTCAGTTAAATTCCTTGTTCGATTCATTTTTCTAATTCTTCGGGGTCAAAAATAAAACAGTCTACCACAAGAACGTATTACTTTGAAAAAGGGAACAATTTATAAGCTTACTTTTAAAGAAAATCTACCGCATTATTACAGAAAATTGTTTATCTTCTAAAAAATTCTTTAAAACTGTAAATCTAAACGAATCGTTTTGATTTCTGTCATGAACAACGAAACAAAATATGCATAGCCTACTATTCAAATACTCGATAAACTTTAAAACTTACATAAGAAAAAGATAAATTAATTTTCAGATTGTTGCGTTAATTTTGTCCAGGAGTTTATATCAATATTAGATGTGATTTCCCGTGAAATCGAGACTTTCATGGCCTTTAAATCAGACGGTGAAAACCACATGGTATTTTGTATTTATTTATTTTTTTAATTTAAACAGTTTTTATTGTGTTCTAGGATACAAGGGTACCTCAAGTGCTCGAATAGTAACGCGTACACTACTTTTTGACAAAATGAAGGAACAAAACTTGCCAAATTTTAAAGAAAAAGTTATATTTTATTGCAAAATGATGAGCAAATAGGTAGATTTGTAGTTTAGCTTTAGTCAATCATCGCTCCTGATGAAGCTAACATGGTTAGCGAAACGCGCGTCGAGTGCAAAAATAAAGTGTTTGGTGTAATGGTGATATATACTGAGTAGTATCATTGTGCCAAGATTCCACATTCCCAACTTAGAAGGTAGTGAAGCATAAGTTCTCCTATTTGAAGTTACAATTCAAGGAAAAGTATACAAAAGCGCATGAAAAAGCAGAAGTTTTTCTCTTAAAAAAAAGTGAAAAATGGTTACAAGGAACATTTGAAATACTTAAGGTGAAATGCCGTCGATTAACAAAATTATTTGAATAGGAGCAAACGGAGAAAAACAGAGGAAGTACGCAGTGCTGTAGATAAGGTAGTAATAATGAGTGCTGCTCAAACATCCCTTCAATGTTCTTGAGATAGGATTGTATCCAGTATTCTAAAAGACATAACTAACTCTTCCCAGGTAGCCCAAGCATACCAGAAAGCATACAAAATGTTAAAACAGCTGAGCTGAACTAAATCGCCCTCCCAATGTTATAGTGCATGTTAGAAGTACACGTCGCACAATGGGCTGAATCTCGATTCTAGCTGGACAAAATTTAAAAATCAATGTCAAAATGTAGGGTTTGCAAATAAAGAAAATGTTTCTTAAGAGTTTAGTAAACTCAATTTCACCCTCACTTTATTATTATAGCAAATCATAGTGTGTAAGAAGTTACTGTGCAAAGGGTCGAATGCGAGTAAAGCGTGAAACGCTCTCAAGGTACATTTATGTGACCTTCCTTTATATTATTTGTACAGTGTGACAGGATTGTTTATTTTCTTTTGAGTATACATTTTTCTGGTTTAGATACATTCTGAGAAGAAGTTTCAAGCACTGGAAGCATCCGATTAAAGAAGGTAAGTTCATACCATTACAATGTAAGTGAGTGTGATTTTGCTTCGTGGAAAGTGAAAAATCTTTTATATTTTAATGCTCAACTTTTAAAGTCCGCTTCCGTCCGGCTTCTAATTTCCAGAATTTATTTATTATAATATAAACTAATAACATATAGTACAGGAAATGAAGCTCAAAAAATGGCAAAACCTCGCAATTTTTTCGTCCAGCATCGATTTGTACAAAAATTTGGGATCAGGCTCATTTCACCCTCTAGTTCATTTTCTATATCATGCCGTTGTACGCTTTTTGTTTTTTAAGGGTGAAAACTACTCCTAATTGTAAAAAATTATAAAATAATATTTTAAACCTTAATATGGGTAAAATTTGGTTTGGATTAGTTAAATAAGGATTGTTTTATGCTTTAGGATACAATTTCATAATGTTTCAACCCTTAAAAATTAAGCCTTGTTAGAGCTTAATATAAAAAAATTATTTATCCTAAAAAAATGATTTCGTCTTGCATCGATTTACATAAAAATTTGGGATTAGGCTCATCTCACCCTCTACTTCATATTCTATATCATGCTCATGGGCGTTGATTATTTTTAGGGGTGAAAACTACCCCTTATTGTCAAAAATTATAAAATAACATTCTAAACCTTAATATGGGTAAAATTTGGTTTGGATTGGTTAAATAATGATTGTTTTATGCTTTAGGATATAATATCATAATATTTCAACCCTTAAAAACCACCCTTAATAACATTGCAATTTTTATAAAGCAATTTAATAGATCTAAATAGAAAATAACCGGTCAAGTGCAAGTTAAACTTGCGCAATTAGTGTTCCGTACGTTGATTGCTTTTAAAATAAAAAAAAAATTTGTTACAGAGGTATAAAATGATCAATGACTTCACAAAATACACCCCAAATGAGTTTTCAACAAAGTTTCCAATCTTTACTGAAATCTGATGACCTTGAAATTTTTGTTTTTTTTTATATACCATATAAATTATTAAAGGTAATGCACTCGTAATAATTTTCGTTCAATCTACACTCCGTGGAGAATATTCCAGAATTTTTTCGAAATTTTTTGATAAGTACTTTTCGAGATAAGGCCCGGGACAGCAATTTTTCGCGAATTTTTAAAAATAATACAAAGAAAAGTGCGCGCAAGTATAATATTATATATATATTTTTTACTCGTGTTTTCACAAGCTTTCATTTGACACTACACTCGATGACCTAGTAAAATTTTTTTTTTTTTTTAATTCCGACTTCACCCCCCAAAACTAACCCCTTAAGTCAAAATTTAATTCTCAAAACTATATGGCTCTAATGAGGCCATCAATTCCTATATTATTACCAAATTTCACCTTTCTATGTCAAATAGTTTCGGAGAAAATCGGATGTCACAGACAGACAGACAGACAGACAGACAGACACCGAAGTGATCTTATAGTGTTCCGTCCGGAACACTAAAAAAGTAGAATTACATAAAAAAAAATTATTAACACAAAAATACACCGCATATTCACATACATTTACATACATAGACGACTAAATTTACAAATACAGATACAAATACATATACGTTTTTTAAAAGTCTGTCTCATTGATTCGATCTTCATCGTGGTTGATGTCGTCTTCGTCTTCTTCGATTACTGGTGGACTATTATTACAGTCTTCACCCGAGCACCCAGAACAAGTGGAATTATAATACAACCCAACTTTTCTACACGTAGATTATTACGCTCCGAAGCAGGCTATTCGAATTTTTCGAAAAAAAAAATTAAACATAGCTCCTTCATTTTTAGTGATAGAAAGTTTTTTCAAAAACAATTTTGTAGGGCTTTTCAAGAGCTATAAGACTATGTGAATTAAATTCCTTAAGATTCCTTAGTTTTTAAATGGGGTGAGTTTAAAAGGCTCGAATAAGGTGGTGGTCGCTCGTAAATAGAGGATTTTAACGGCTATATCTCGCCAAATATTCATTGTACAGAAAATCTACGCACAGAAAAATTTTAGTCATTAAAAAAGCTACAATTTGGTTCTCTATCATTTTTTTCGTATCTCCAGTATTTTCGGAGATATTTTGAAGAAAAGGGTGAAAAATACGAAATTGCAAAAAAATCGTTTTCTCTTTAAACTCCAATTTTTCTAAAATTAGGCATTTTAAATTGGTCAAACTTCTTAGGTGTATTGATAATACATATATAAAGAGAATCACAGAAGGGTAAAGATCAATTTTAATTAGGGGGGTAGTTAGGGGGTTGTTTTCACAGATTTTTTCGTAGAAAAAAGTAGGTACCGACCTTATTTTGATCATAAGTCGCTCAATTTTCATGCTAGAGACTTTTTTTTTAAAGGTCTAATTATATACTTAAAAAAAAATTCTATAAGTTTTCCTCGAAAAATGCAAAGTTTTCCCGTTATTTGGCTTTGAATCTCTCAAATTATGCATTTGACGAAAAAAAGCTAACAATTAACATGCCGTATCTCGGTTCATATTGGTCGTAAAAAAATTATAAAAAAAGAATTTTGTTTGTTTTTTTAAAAGCTACAATTTTGCTCTCCACAGTTTTTTTGATAAAATGCATACTTTTCGAGTTATGCGCAAAAAATCCTTTAAAAAAGTCGATTTTTTCGTCGAAGAACTGTTACTTTCAACCGCGAATATCTCGAAAAATATTAGTTTTACGAAGAAAACGTAAAGAGCATTTTTTTCTTAGAATCACTTTTTCCGTCGATTCCTAGAGTTAAAATGTAATAAAAAATGTACACCTCCGAGATGGGGTGGGAACTACCCCCAAGGTTTTAACGTACAGCGGCATGATATAGAAAATGATCCTTGGGCTATTCCCTACCTTCTGTGAAAATTTCAAGTAAATCCATGCTGGACGAAAAAATTGCAAGCCAAAATGCTTCATTTCCTATACTAATATTCAAAGGGGAAAAGCCATAATGAACCATAAAAGTAGATATAACAAAAATTCTCAAACGAAAAACCAAGTAAGCAGTTAACCCATTAAAACGCATGCCTAGACCAATAAAGATATGAAAAATACAATAACTGGAAATACGACTGGAGCGTGAAAAACAATATTTTACCTAAAAAGTATGTTGCAAAAATCAATTTTGCAAACAAATTATTATAAACAAATTATTAGATATTGGTCGCAGAACAAAACTGATTACGTCAACACATTCTACGGAAAAAAAAACTATAAAAAAAATATATATAACTTTATGTCAGATCTTTCTTTGTTTATGCAAAAAAAATAAATATGGTATATGAAACGTGCTTTAATTCATGACTCTGTAGACCAGAGAAATTAACAACAATCATTAATGGGAAATAGGACCGGGAGGTAAAATTAATTGAAGCGATTCAGAGCCCATCATACTAGAAAGTCCTCATATATTAAAACCTATGAAGACTTAGTTCATATGCTTCTAATTTCATCGGATCCTGTTATTACTAGCCTTAGAACGTTCCAGACAGTCTCGTTGAAGGAGTCCTGATGCAAAAGAACTACTCACGGATTCTGTGGAAAATGCTGAGCAGCATAGCGATGCGGAGAAGGATTCTCCGAGCGAATCGGAAGATTTTGATTTTGAATTTATATAAAAGAATAGTAGTAGTAAATACATAAATTTAGCAATTAGTATCTCTATTTTATCTTTCCATTTTCTTTTATACCAATTTTTCTTAAGAAATTATATAAAACACTTTAAAATTTTTTTTTTTTTTTTTTTATGGGTCTAGCACACGTGCTACAGGGAAGTCCATAAAGCGTTACAGGAGCGACACGTGTGCGGAGAAAGCGATTCACGTTGTTCTTGAATCGCTGTAGATTGTACTCGATGGGAAACACAGTCCTGGGTAAACCATTCCAAAGGCATGATGTTCTCCATATAAAAGACTGCTTGAAAAGCGTTGTACGAGGAGTAACAAGCTGAACCTCATACGGATGTGAAGCATTAGCGCGACGTGTACTTCTAATATGCACCGCTCTGGGAGGAATTAAACGGGCCACATCTTTCGAACACTTTCCATGAAAGTACTTGTAGAATAGGCTCAAGTCGCCAACCGTTCTTCGATGTTCCAGCGAATCAAGGCCGTCGGTCAGTTCCGGGTGTCCAATCAGACGAACAGCTCTTCTCTGGATAGAATCCAACAAATGCAGTGTATGTTTGGGAGCGGAGCTCCAAACATGGGAGCAGTATTCCATAGTTGGTCGAATTTGAGCTTTGTAAAGAATTAACAGTTGTTGTGGAGTGTAGAGCTTTCTGGTTCGAAACAATATTCCCAACTTTTGAGAAGCTCTTCTTGCTATGCCTGCAACATGTTCATGCCAGGACATATTTGCTCCCAAATTAACGCCTAACAGATTGAGTGACGATGTTAGAGGGATGGAGTGCCCCGACATAACTATGTCGGGTTCTGCAACGTTAACTTTTTTAGAAAAGACTGCCGCCTGGGTTTTTGTAGCGTTAAATTCCACTTGGTTACTGTCACCCAAGATAGAATTTCTTCCAGGTCTTTGTTAAGTTGAATGACTTCCTGCTGTCTGCGGATATTAGTCTGAGTAGTCGATGTCCGAGCGTTCAAAGTGCATGAAGAGATAAGTGTACTGTCATCTGCAAAGCTGTAGATTGGATTCTCGGTCTTTTCCAGCAGATCGTTAATATAAATGAGGAAGAGAGTAGGAGACAGTATGGAACCTTGGGGCACACCGGCGTTGATAGTGAAGGTGTTAGAAAGAAATCCGTCAACCGCCACTCGTAAAGAACGCTCTCTGAGGAAACATGAGAGCCACAAACAGAACTTTTCAGACATACCATAAGAACGTAGCTTAGCCAACAGCCCATCGTGCCAAACACGGTCAAATGCCTTGGATATGTGAAGAGCAAACCGCTCGAGTTCTCCATTCTCCAAGTGTTCAATTGCGTTGTTCCAGACAGCAAAATGCAGTAAAAATTCCGCACTGAAAACTAAAATACCTATTTTTTCCTTTATATATATTTTTTATAACTTTTTTTTGGCTATTCTAGTCATTTGGACTTTGTTCAGCCCATAAAATAATTTTGTCCAGCTAGAATCGGGATTCAGCCCATTGTGGCGTCGCGCTAATACTTCACATCCGTATGAGGTTCAGCTTGTTACCCCTCGTACAATGCTTTTCAAGCAGTCTTTTATATGGAGAACATCATCCCTTTAGAATAATTTGCCCAGGACTGTGTTTCCCACCGAGTACAATTTACAGCGATTTAAGAATAACGTGAATCGATTTCTCCGCACACGTGTCGCTCCTGTAGTGCTTTGGGGACTTCCCTGTAACACGTGTGCTAGACCCACAAAAAAATAACCTCTCAAGGAAACAGTATGAAATAATAAAGAATAGTAACAAGAAGTATTATCCGAATTACACCGTGTTGCAGCAAGTAAAAGGGACTCGTTATCCGGCGAAAGAGGCTTATCGGGTAACTCAAACTCGTGCTGAAATGAACTTATAACATTTATTGAATCACACGGCTAAACATTTGGCCACATATTTGGAGAATGTACTAAAAGAATTAAATCTAGAAGAGCGTCAATCATTGACACTCATTTCGAAATGGGGATGTAACGGATCGCAACAAGCAAAAAATGCAAGAAGAAGATGCGATTGATAGCAGCATTTTTCAGAGTTGCTTTGTTTTACTACAATTGATTTGTGGGAAAAACAAGAAAGTTATTTGGCAGGATCCAACTCCCTCTTCGCCACGATACTGTGGGCCAATGAGGATTAGATTTGTTAAAGAAAGAATGAGATGCTACATTTGTGGTGCTAGTTCAAAGCAGTTTAATAACCTAAATGTAAAAAATAACGTAGACACAGATGCATTATTACAGATTGACCTGTCTATATTGCACATTATTCGAAAGTATTTAGTATTTTTCATACGAGCTTCCTGTGCAAAAGTGGCAACTAAGATAGGAAAGTGACAAAGATATTGTCAAGCAAAAAAAGGCAGAAATACAGGCAAAATTCAGAGAGCAAACGGGTATAATCACAGATGTGCCAAAAGCTGGATTTGGTAACACCAAGGCTGGCATTACAAGTATGAGATTTTTTGCCAATCCAGAAGTGACCTCTGAAATTACTGGTGTCGACTTCAACGTCATACATGGTCCATTATGAAAGTAATGCGAGTGATTTTATTGTGACGCGACTATCCATCGCAGCGGGGTAAAAACGGGTCGGGAAATGTGGTGGAGGGTCTGCCCTTCCAATGCAGCCGGTCGCCAGTTTGCTCCGAGCAGTCTGAGTGGAAAGACGTTCCTCCGCGTGAAGTGTGTTTTTCGACTTTGTAACACGGCATGGTTAGGCTCCACCATGACAATGCCCCCAGCCACACGGCCTTCATCGTTACCAATTTCCTGGCCCGGAGCAACACCCCGGTGGTCCCCCAGCCCCCTTACAGTCCCGACTTGGCTCCGTGCGACTTTTTTTTGTTGCCCCGACCGAAGAGGGAGCTGAAAGGAAAGCATTGGGAGGCCGTGGAAAACATCCAAAAGCATGTTACAACGTTCCTAAGAGACATTCCCGTCAAGGAGTTTCAGGGCGCCTTTCAGGCATGGCAGACACGTTTCCGCAAATGTATTGATGCTGGGGGAGAGTATTTTGAAGAATTTTAAGCATTTGTACCGGTACGATCAATAAATCTATTTTTCCCAGAAAATGCGCATTACTTTTATAATGGACCCTGTAAATCGCTTGAAAGTTATTTTGGAAGTAATACCGGGTAGCCAAAAATTTGCTATGGATATGAGACCGCCAAAATTTATGTGGAGTATCCCTGGCATCCCATGACTCCTACGAGGCACAAAATATTAATTCACGGTGCAACAGTAATGGAAAAGGCACTTTTGCCCATTGGATTACTGTCCCAACAAGCGGCAGAGGCGCGAAACAAGCACTTTCGTCTGTACCGGTAAAATTTGGTTAGAAAATTCTCAAGAGAAGAATGCAATTTAGATGCCCTCAACAGATTATTGCTCAGCTCGGCTCCCTTAGTATCTCTTATAAGACCTAAACCCAAAAAAAAAGATCTATATCGATTAGTAAAGAAGCAATACAAATTCTTGTTTCTGGTGAACCCAATACTAATGATGAAAGTTCCGAAGAAGAAGAGAAATCCGCGGAGGAATGTGCAGAGGAAGCCGAGAAATGGAGCTCGGGCGCAAACGAGAAGACGTGGGATTCTTCATTGTGAATAATTATTCTTGTAATTTTTGTTTAAGTCAACATTTTTTTTTTCTCAATATACTGTTTTTCATATATTATAATGTATTTTTCTTTAAAATATGCCCTACAAAAAGCTTTCACTGCTATAGAAATAAAACCCGATTTAAAATATCTAAAAAAAAATAATCACTGACTTCTGAATGTTTTTATGTATGTTTGTGTTGAGTCTCAATTGTACTAAGTGTGGCGTGAATGTTATTGGTGTAAGGCCTGTGGCTGATTTAATGAGAGGGACAATGATGACTCTCTCTTGTTTCCATAGCCTTTTTATTTCCGCTGCAAGGTCTGTGTATTTGGAAATTTTTTCTGTGTATTTCGTTTGGATGTTTGTGTCGTTGGGGACCGCTATGTCAATTAGATAGGTGACTTTTCCTTTTTTGCACTGAAAAGTAATATCGAGTCTATTGGCGGAGACTATTTTATCCGTATGGATACTGATGTCCCAGTAGAGCTTGTAATCTTTATCTTCAAGTATGGATGTTGGTGTGTATTTGTAGTAGGGATCTGTGTTTTCTATGAGTTTGTATATTGTGGCTAGTGCTTGGTGAACTACTTTGGCAGCTGAGTCATGTCTGGCTGTGTATTCTGTTCCGACTAATATTTTACATCTGCCTGTTAGGTGTTCGATCGTTTCTTTCTGTTGGTGGCACTTCCTGCATCTGTCTTCTAGTAATTTTGGCCGCATTAAACGTTGAAATATCCCTTTGTGCGTAGATATCTTCCAATTATAGGCCTAAGAAAAATTGGATATAAATAGCAAGTTAAAACAAAATATTAATAAAAGATCATAATACCGCCACGATATTGTTAAATAAATACAATCATTCATGTACTGAAGATAAATTTAGTAAATCGTCTTAAGACCTATATATAATAAGTGGAACAGAAAACAACACCCGTTCACGTCAGGCAAACTTGAGTTACCGAGATTTAACTTGAGGGTAAATTCTTTAAAAAATCATGAAGGTTCCTTTATATCCATTCTGTCAGATTTTCTGAAAATTAAGCAGAAACAAAGATTCTAAACTTTGCCATGTGAAGATAAAACAAACTCTTAACTTATAACCAGAAACACGAGTTACTTCTGAACTATCTGTTATACTACATACATAAGCAACTTATTCTGAAATAAATGATAACCGGCCAAGTGCAAGTCGAACTTGCGCAATTAGTGAAATTTTTATTTTTGTTATATACCAGATAAATTATTAAAGGTAAGGTGATAATTGTCGTTCAATCTACACCCTGTAGAGAATATTCTAGAATTTTTTCAAAATTTTTGATCAATACTTTCCGAGGGGGGACAACGATTTTTAGCAATTTTTTAAAAATAATACAAAGAAAAGTGTGTGCAAGTATTACATTACATATATTTTTGAACTCGTGTTTTTACAAGCTTTTATTTGACGCCCCATTCGATGACCTAGTAATTTTTTTTTCACTTTCGATTTCACCCCCCAAATTTAACTTCTTAAGGCATTAAAATTCCGGGTTTCAATTAGCTCGTGTAACAATGAATTTGCACGACGTTTTGCCAAAATCTTATTTGGTATTTTCAAGTGCTCTTGCTGCTGCTGCTACTCTGTACTGTGATCTTGCTGCAGCTACCTCTCGAAACTAGCTTAACTGAGTTAGCTTCGAGCGGCAGCATCAGCAAGATTACAATATCGAGTAGCAGCAGCAGTAAGAGCACTTGAAAATGCCAAATGAGATTTTGGCAAACATCGTGCAAATTCATTGTTAGACGAACGGATTGAAACCAGGAATTTTAATGTATTACATTTCACCATCCCTGAAAACCGCTATTATATGTATAAATATATATATATATATATATATATATATATATATATATATATATATATATATATATATTATCGACCTATTTCTATTCTTAACAATTTTTCGAAGTTATTTGAAGTAATTTTGTACAATCGCATTTATACTCAGGATAGAGGTATTCTGTCAACCCATCAACATGGATTTATTGATGGTAGATCCACTGTAACAAACAGAGAACACATTAGACGCAGGAGGGCAGGTTGACGTAATATACACGGACTTTTCTAAAGCCTTTGATAGAATATCTCATTCCCTTTTGCTGCAGAAGCTTTGGCGGATGGGTTTTGGTGTGGATGCGTGCAGTTTGTTTTCTTCATATTTGGGGGGCCGCTCTCAGTCAGTATACTATAATGGATATATTTCCGATTCCTATACCGTAATCTCGGGCGTGCCACAGGGATCCAATCTTGGTCCCCTACTATTTTTGCTATATATTAATGACCGCTGTGATACTCTGAATTGTGGCAGGCTGCTTTCGCTGATGATCTCAAGCTGTATGCGCCCGTGTCATGTATTCAGAACTGTAAAGTGCTTCAAACTGAACTTTGCGTGCTTGAGGATTGGTATAAGCACAATAAATTAGACTTGAATATTTCTAAATGTAAAATTATGTCGGTGACGAGGAAAAACCCTATAATAGCATATGAATACTCACTAGGAACGTCAACTCTCGAGCGCACCAACAGTGTAAGGTACTTGGGAGTAGTATTCAATAACAAAATGAATTTTTCTAATCACATTAATAACGTAACGTTGGAAGCCAATCGTCTATATGGTTTTATAGCGCGCAACTGTAGAAGCTTTAATAGTGAACGATCTTTAATACTGCTATATGAGTCTTATGTGAGATCCAAACTAGAGTATGCCTCTCTTATTTGGAGCCCATATTATTTATGCTACAAAATAATGCTAGAATGAGTTCAGAAAAGATTTCTAAAATATTTATCATATAAGGTAGATGCTGTCTATCCAATGAGAGGAATAGAGTACTCTTTGTTATTGGAGAGAATTAATTTTCAATCACTTGAGGCTCGCAGAGAGTGTTCGTTTATAATTTTCTTGTATAGATTGTTGCACGAAGTCATCGACTGTCCTCAGCTGCTATCGGAGGTGGCTATATTGGTGCCTAGAATTAATTCACGAAATACTGCTACTTTTGCTTGTTCACGTGCTAGGACTAATCTCAGGTTAATTGAACCAATCAATGTTATGTGCAATAAATTTAACTTAATTAGTAATGAATGTGACATTTTTGCAGACACCGAAAATAAGATTCGGTCAATATGTTTAGATCATTTCACTTGATAGGACATTTATAAAAATTCTTTTAGAAACTTGTTTTGCTTGTTGGATGTATGTAACTAATATTTGTTTTATTTCACTTTTATTCTAATTTGTACTGCACTGATTCGTTTAATTTCTTTATTCATTTTTATTTCTTTCTTTCTTCTACTTTTTTTGTTGTTTTTGTCTATTTTTGTTCTTACTTTAGTACCTTAGTTTTAAGAGAAAATTTCATTCCTATATATATATAATATATATATATATATATATATATATATATATATATATATATATATATATATATATTCTGTTTGCTAGAAGCTTTTTTGACCAACCGGTATATAATAATAAATACCTATTTATTAGAGTTAAATTTTTTTTTAGTAAAATCAGCTAAATCTTGAATGTGCAAGGTCATTATTATTTTGGATTTAAATTAAATTGGAAATTTTGCTGCGGGTCAGATGAAATGGTGTTTCTAGGTCTAAAGATTAACGAAATTACGATTCAAACGGAACCTGCCACACACCTACTTGACCTAGTCAGATAAAATTTAGATAATCGTTAGAAAACACATATTTGGTATTTTATTATGTATATTATTATTTTTAGTAACTTAAAACATATATTACAGAGTGATTAACAAACAAAATAATGGAAATGCCTGCAATATTTTAATAATGAAAGTTTAAAAAATATTTAATCTAACAAAGTTAAATGTCTCTAATTAACATTCACGAGACAGAAAGAGAACATTTTTGCTGGTGGTACACTTCTGCTCAAAAATTTCAAACTGCTCATTTTTTCCATTTTTAAAGAAAGTTTCTTCTTATGAGAAAAATGCTATTTTTATGGGCGTTTGTAATTAAAGAAAACCGTATTTTAAAACACTGGAAAGAAAAGAGTGGCGTGAAGATGTGCATGTGTTTATACGAATAGCAACGTGAATTTGGCGGGATGAATAAAACCAATCAAAAGAGGTAATATATTTTGGCGGGAATAATTGTCTGTTTTGATTGATATTGTTAATCCCACCAAATTTTCGTTGCTATGAACATCTTTCCCGCGCTCTTTTATTTACAGCAGGGGTGCTCAAACTTGAACTGCTGGCAATCTACCTCAATATTGTTAGACTAAGATCGATCGACTCCGAGAGGCTGCAAGTAAGTGTGATGCAGGATTGTCGTCTAGGTAGGGTGTATCGTGGCATAGATATTAGTTTTCCGCACAATATGCATTTTTTTAGTCAAGGTAAGTGTAGGTCTGATCTAAAATGTCAATGAAAAAACTCCTAATTATTCAAAATTGCGAGTTTATTGGTTCTTACAAAACAAACGAGTTCTAGTGTCTAAACTTAACTAAAGAGTGACTTTGGATGTTGAAGCGTGGCACTGCATGTCCTCAGCATACTCATAAGATGGTACGTAATTACCGAGTGCTAATCGCAAGCATGATGACATATGTTCGTCAGTTAGTCGATTGCGATATTTTGACTTAATTATCTTCATTTCAGAAAATGCAGACTTGCACAAGTAAGTTGACCCAAACATTGCCGTCAGTTGAAGGGCGATTTGTCTTAGATTCGGATATTTATCTTCAGATATAAAACACTAGAATTTTGTACCAGATGCTGTGGCTTTGAGATGTATATCTGATATAATCTGCACTAACTCATTTTCAACAGAACATGAGTCCATGTTAAACTGACTTGCTATTTCAGTAGCTAATTCCTCAATGTTTTTATACGAAAAAGGATAACTCATGAATGATGCTGTATTTGCCAATTTACTGAAATCATAAAAACGTATTTCGAATTGACCCAAAATATTTGATAATTCTGCCTCATAAATATCATAATTCAACTGAGGAATCCTTGCTTTCAAAGACGGAAAATTTTTCAGTTCCTTTCTTTTCAGTTGATCTATCATAAGTTGCAATTTACTTTTGAATGCGTTTTATTGCGCTAATCATCTCAATAATAGTTTTTCCTTTACCTTGAAGCTCCAAATTAATGGTTTTTAAATGCATTGTGATGTCTGTCAAAAATGCCAAATCAGTCAGCCATTTTCCGTTTTTCAGCATCTGAGTGTCATCACCTCTTTCGTCCAGAAAAGCTGTTATTTCGGGCAATTCTTGAAACCTGTCTAGGAATTTTCCGCGACTCAACCACCTGACGTCCATGTGAAGAACTAAATCAGTGTGTTCAGCTGTCTCACTATCTTCCAACTGCAATTGCGTCGTTGCAAGCTACGTGCACGGATAGAATTCACAATTTTTATTGCGATGCCCATAATCTCCTCCATGTTTAGAACTTTTGAACACAAAAAACTTGTTGATGTATAATGCAATGGAAGGAGAAAAATGAAGGGAAATCATCATTAGCTCGACACAATGCCACAAAACCGTTTTTGTTTCCAGTCATTGCTGGTGCTCCATCGGTTGTAATGCACACTAGTTTATATATTGGTAGCTTGTAGTTTGTTACAAAATTGAAGAAAACGTCATATATATCTTCGCCACGGGTCTTTCCTTTCAGAGGAATCATTGTCAAAAACTCTTCCTTAGCCGACATGTCATTGAATACCATTCGAATAAAAATACACAGCTGAGCAATGTCTGCCATATTGGTGGATTCGTCGAACTGTAAAGAAAAGTATGTACATTCCATGATATCATGTTTTAGTTTATCTGCCATGTCCTGACTCATGACTTCAACACGCCTTGTGACAGTCGGACGAGATAACTGAAGTTCTCTAATAGCAGACATAATCTCTGTTTTATTTTTAAAATCTCCAAATAAAGTCTCACCCGCTTCAATAAATGCTTCCTTCACAACCAATCCATCATCAAATGGTTTCTTGTGTTTCGCCAATATATGAGATATTTTAAATGACGCGATCGTTGCAGCTTTTGATTGTTTGGCTGGTCTTGTGAACATGGTTTGTTCTTTTTTTCAAACAAGTTATCAAATCACGTACTTTTCGTTTTCTTAATTCACTCTGTGACGGAAAATCCTTTTCATAGTTTTTATGAACCGTTTTATGATGCCTTTCTAAGTTCCCACGCTTAGGTATTGCAACTGACGCACGGCAAATGAGACAAATGCACTTATCCTTTACCATACAAAAGAAAAATTCTTCCTCCCAATCGTTATTAAAATGATAAGTTTTACTTTTCTTCGCCGCACTCATTTTGGACTATTTATTAATAAACTTTGTATCGATGTATCGCCTTCAAGTTACAACTCAGACTGATTCCTATTCCTGCAGGTGCAACATTTATATCGGCGCGAACGAAGTCTCGAATGTTCCCGTCCAACACGCCGCCCGAAGTTTCTAGAAAAATCGACGGGAATCAAAAACGCGGCTTTTCTTTGACAAGTACCGCGCGTTTCTTTGATAAAGCCGCCTTTTGCCGCTAGCAGGGGGTTATTACGATAAAAGAAAGTGATGAGGGGGTTATTCTGGCCTAATTGTGGATCGAATAAATTTTAGTAGTTTATTCATTACATTTTGTTTTAGTTACCTAAAACAAAATCTGTGAATAGTTCTATATCGGAAATTTTTTCTCGAGATCGACTCAAAAAGCACTCGCGATCGACTTTTCGATCACGATCGACCTTTGAGCACCCCTGATTAACAGTGTTGTAAAATGGCGTTTTTCCTTGATTACAAACGCCCTTAGTCCTTAATTCTTTTTCCGACCAAAATGTAAGTTTCAGATATTTTGGTACTGTTAGAAATTTATTTTTTGTTTTTTTTTACACATCTTACACCAACTTTCAATAGGAATTCGAAAAAATTGTTAGAAACTTTTAACGTGGTGTGGTACAAAATTTTGAAAAAAGTGAGAAATTCTGTTATTTATTTTCATTTATTTAGCTACAAATACAGGAATAATTCAAATTTTTAATTTTTCGGCAAAATATTTACAGAACTCTAACTCTTATACATTTATTTTTTACTCCTATATAATTTTTGAAACATTCCAAAAGTATATAGCTTTAAAATTAAAGTTGAAATGTTTATATTTATTAATTTTCAATATTTTTTGTTGAAACTATAAAAAATCCTTTTTTACCGATCATTGTGAGTTTAAAAGAAGCTGATTTTCATATTCTGGAAACTAAAATTTGATGAATTTTAAGCTGCTAAATATAATTAACCTGATCTGACCAGAATTCTTAATAAATATAAATTTGTGGAGTTGTCCATTGCTTTGTGACAATACATATTAACAACATAGGTTACAGAGTATACTTTTATTTTGTTGACTGCCACTTATAAGTTCCAGTTAATAAAATAACAGTATACTCTGTAACCTGTGTTGTTGTTCTTAATAAATATATTAAAAGTATGAATATAGGTCTTATACATTATAGAAGTTGCTTCAAAATTAAAGAAACAAAGAAACTTATAGTATTTTTAAATACGTGTACAGTGAAATACATCATAAAAGAAAATTGGGAAAACTGAAAAATTTACATATTGAGCTTTCAAAATTATTTTCAAATCGTTCAATTTGTACTTTCAAATTAGAAATAACCGGTCAAGTGCAAGTTGAACTTGCGCAATTAGTGTTCCGTATGTTGATTTCTTTTAAAATAAAATTTTTTGTTACAGATGCATAAAATGATCAGTGACTTCACAAAACACACCCCAAATGAGTTTTCAACAAAGTTTGTTTCCAATCTTTACTGAAATCTGATGACCTTGAAATTTTTAAATACCAGAAAAATTATTAAAGGTAATGCACTCGTGATAATTTTCGTTCAATCTACACCCCGTGGAGAATATTCCGGAATTTTTTCAAAATTTTTTGATAAGTACTTTTCGAGATAAGGCCCGGGGGACAGCGATTTTTCGCTTTTTTTTAAAAATAATGCAAAGAAAAGTGCGCGCAAGTATTACATTATATATACATTTTTTTCTCGTGTTTTCACAAGCTTTCATTTGACCACACTCGATGACCCAGTAAAAATTTTTTTTTTTCACTTCCGATTTCACCCTCCAAAACTAACCCCTTAAGTCAAAATTTCACTCTCAAAACTACATGGCTCTGATGAGGCCATCAATTCCTATATTATTACCAAATTTCAACTTTCTACGTCAAATAGTTTCGGAGAAAATCGGATGTGACAGACAGACACCGAAGTGATCTTATTAGTGTTCCGTACGGAACACTAAAAAGAAATATAAACAATCCATTTTTTTAATGATGGCATAGACAACCGGGGAAGAGAAGCCTCCTGCCGAAAAAAAGGTCCTCTTGCACTGAAACTCTTCAAGTTTAGGCTTCCCCCGACAAAGTAAACTAAAAATCAAAGACTGGAGGGTAATGATTTTTCCCAAAAAGAAACCTTTTATACAGTAGAATTTTAAAAACTTACACTCAGTTTAAAAATAGGAGGAAATTTTTCACAACAAAGAACTTTTGCCTACAAAGGAAATCTAAAATCTTACATCTCCTTTAAAGATCAATGACGAAGAGCAAACTTTTCCACAACAAGAACCTCTTCCTACACTGGAACTCTAAAAAATATCCATTTAATTTAAAAATCTATAACCAAAAGGTAAAAATTAACTCTCAGCAAGATATAAACTCCTGGACAAAATTAACGCAACAATCTGAAAATTAATTTATATTTTTCTTATGTCAGGCTATTTCTTATGTCATATTTTGTTTCGTTGTTCATGACAGAAATCAAAACAATTCGCTTAGATTTACAGTTTTAAAGAATTTTTTAGAAGATAAACAATTTTCTGTAATAATGCGATAGATTTTCTTTAAAAGTAAGCTTTTTTCAAAGTAATACGTTTTTGTGGTAGACTGTTTTATTTTTGACCCCGAAGAATTAGAAAAATGAATCGAACAAGGATTTTAACTGAACACGAGGTAGTGCGAGCCTCAATTTTATTGGGCGGGCGAGGGATATTGTCGGAGTTATGTTGCCAATTTGTTAGGCAAGCATCGTTCCACAATAAGTCGTATGGTAAGACGCTTGAATGAAGTAGGAACTTGTTCTAGAAGGCTAGGGCAAGGGCGAAAACTAGATGAACGTTTTATAAGACAATATGCTTTAAGAAACAGGACTGTCACTAGTTCTATAATAAGAAACGAACTCGAAGCTGTTCGCAATGTCACGATTTCTTCTGAAACAGTTAGAAGACGGTTAAATGAAGCTGGATTAAACAGTAGAAGACCAGCCACTGCGCCCTTGCTTACTGTAGAGAACAGAGTTGCCAGGTTACGTTTTGCTCGAAATCACGAAAACTGGTCTGTGGATGATTGGAAACAAGTTTTCTTCACAGATGAAACTAAGGTTAGTCTAAAACATGGTCGTGAGCGAGTATGACGAAGACCAGGAGAGAGATTTGCTCCTTGCAATATCTCTGCAAGGATTCCATTCGGCGGTGGCTCTGTTATGTTTTGGGGTGGCAGCTGCTTTGATGTTCGCACAGAGTTTGTTCCTGTCCGTACGAGATCCATGAATGCTGACTACTATCTTGAGAATATTGTAATAGAACATGTGATGCCTTTCGGTCATTTTGTGGGGCCCAATTTCCTGTTTATGCAAGACAACGCTCGATCTTACGTGGCTAGGGAGGTACTCGATTAACTTAATCAAGTTGATATACCGATTATGCAATGGCCACCAAAAAGCCCGGATCTGAATCCGATAGAACATGTATGGGATCACCTTAAGAGAAATGTGAAACGTCATATACCTGCACCTAGAAACCTGAGGGAACTTCAAAATGCAGTTATCACAGAATGGGAGCCAATTCGTCAAGATTTTATCCAAAATTTAATTAGAAGCATGCCTAGGCGCATAAACGCTGTCATCCGAAGTAAAGGAGGCAACACACGTTACAAGTGTCCCAGTTACACCATTAATTTTGCTACTAGTGTCCCAGTTTATTTTTTTCATTATTACATAATTTCAACGATTTTGTTATTAGGTCTTAAGAATAATTTCAATTCGAATCTTATAGAGAAATTTGGTAGCTAATTCCCTTTTAAAGTATCCGAATAGGTTTTTTCTAACTTTTAGTGTAACCAATGTTCATAAAAAATTATTAAAATTAATTCATTATAGATTTGTATGATTTAATATATTGTTGGGTTAATTTTGTCCATATATATATATATATATATATATATATATATATATATATATATATATATATATATATATATATATATATATATATATATATGTATATATATATATATATATATATATATATATATATATATATATATATGTATATATATATATATATATATATATATATATATATATATATATATGTATATATATATATATATATATATATATATATATATATATATATATATATATATATATGTATATACATAAATCCTAAGATATGAAAATATTTGGGGAACTCGGCAAAGGGGCACAACAGATGTTCACACAATATTCATTTAGCCAATATTTCGGTCCTAGGTTGGGACCTTCATCAGGGCACAAAATGCAGTGTGCGAATTAAATATAACAAGAATGACCATAAATAACAATTATCACAACAAAGGCCAACACTGAAATAAAATAACATATTAATTTAAAAATAAAAAAAATATATATATATATATATATATATATATATATATATATATATATATATAAATAATGCAACGTTTCTGTGTCTGTGTGTCTGTATGTCTGTCTGTCTGTCTGTTAGTGCGCTTATTACTGGAGAACCACTTATCCGATTTACGTGCTTTTTTTTTAACATACATATGTTCTCTGGTCAGGTTATAGGCTATATTTTATTACGATAGGTAGCATAAGGAATGAACAGTGACGATAATAGTGAATAAAGTCGGAAAAAAAATTAGTTTGCCGCTAGCGCGTTCCCTTGCAATACACAGCCTAAACCATTAAATATGGAACAATATTATGTAGTAGAGAATATCTATAATCTATAATATATATAAAACGCAATGTCTCTCTGTCTGTCTGTCTGTCTGTCCATTAGTGCGTTTATCACTCGAGAACCACTTATCCGATTTACTGTTTTTAAATTCACACATATATTCTTTGACCAGGTTATATAATAATAATGATAATCTATATCTATAATATATATAAAAATACAATGTCTCTCTGTTTGTCTGTCTGTCCATTAGTGCACTTATCCCTCGAGAACCACTTATCCGATTTACGTGTTTTTTTTAAATTCATACATATGTTCTCCTGACCAGGTTATAGATATAAATTTTATTACAACTATAATATACATAAAATGCAAAGTATCTCTGTCTGTCTGTCTGTCTGTCCGTTAGTGCGCTTATCACTGGAGAACTACTTATCCGATTTACGTACACACGGCAACGTGTTTTTATAAACTTATCCATATGTTCTATATAAGGAGATATAATGGGAGATAAGTCGAGATAAGCCTCGATAATGAGAGATAAGGTGAGATAATGGGAGATAAGCAGAGATAAGTCTAGATAATGGGAGTTATGGTAAGATAATGGGAGATAAGGAGAAATAATGGGAAATAAGGAGAAATATTGCTAGATAAGTTTAGATAATGGGAGATAATATATATATATATATATATATATATATATATATATATATATATATATATATATATCTTTTGGAAAAAAGACCATCAATTTGTTCTATACTTATTGTTAGTAATAAATCTAAGTTGCTTTTAAAATATACCAATATATGCCAATAATCGAAAATTGTAGCTACAATTTTCTTTTACTTCAAATCAATTAAAAATACATATACAATCAGTCATTCCCATAACACACTGCTGTCAGTAGAATTTCCTTAATCCATTAGAGTATAAAAATACCTGTTAAATCGTTTCATTTCATCGATCATACATAAGACACGACGATACACAGTGAAAAAAGTTTGTATCGATTGTTTCCTAGCAATTCCTGAGTCATGAATGTTACGAGTTGTTCGGTGACCAACTGGTCCAGTTTTAGAATATCACACTACCTACACTAACATTAGTTGTGTTTAAAAAAAAATACAGACAATATGTGTCAAGAACTTATGTTTTTAAGGTAAATATATTGGGATCTGTTGATATTCAATTTAATAAGAAGAAGGTAATAAATAACATGACGATGCGCATTTCGCACACATGATCAAAAAATTAAGTACTGTTCCAGTTCACTAAAAGGATTTGTATCTATTCGAAATATTATGAGTATGTTATTAGCATATATCAGGAAGATACAACAATACAAAATACTGGACCATAATAAATAGGTTAGTACTTGGCCACCCATGTTCGCGATTTTGTAATTTTCAGAAAGGATGGTACCTCAGATCTAACACGAGGGCCGTGAAACCCGCAGACAAAACAACGACAGTGCAATTATATTGCTCTTTATTTTTAGAGTGACCACTAAACGTCCACTACTAATAATAATACTGTATTCTTACAGATACTGCTAAACGTTTAATAGCCGTATTAATACCTTATTCGCTTAGAGTTACAAAGGTACTAAATCCTATTTTAATTATGCGCTTTGCTATTGAATTTTTGTTAGCCATTGACATATACATATGTAGACATATATATATATATATATATATATATATATATATATATATATATATATATATATATATATATATATATATATATATATATATATATACTCTGTGATCAAAAAATAGTAAGACTTAAAAAATAAAACGCAAACGGGTTATTGATTCCAAATTTATTTCGTTCCCGTCAAAGTAATCCCCCTTGGATACAATGCATTTATGCCCATGTTTTTTTTCCAGTTTTCGAAACAGTTCTTGAATTCGATTTCTGGAATGGTCTTTAAAGCCTTCTTCGATTCGGTTTTAATCTCCTCAATCGACTCAAAACGATGTTCCCGAAGCGGTTTTTTTTTTTGAGTTTAGGGAATAGCCAGAAGTTTGACAGAGCTAAATCCTCGGTCTTTTCCAGCAGATCGTTAATATAAATGAGAAAGAGAGTAGTAGAGACAGTATGGAGCCCTGGGGTACACCGGCGTTGATAGTCAAGGTGTTTGAAAGAAATCCGTCGACTACCACTCGTAAAGAACGCTCTCTGAGGAAACATGAAAGCCACAAACAGAACTTTTCAGACATACCATAAGAACGTAGCTTAGCCAAGAGCCCATCGTGCCAAACACGGTCGAATGCCTTGGATATGTCAAGAGCAACCACTCGAGATTCTCCAAAGTTATCAATTGCGTTGTTTCCAAACATGTGATACATAAGTCAGAAGATCTCCTGTTGATCTATTTTTACGAAAGCCATATTGGTGATCGCCAATGATGTTGAATCCTTCAAGATATTTTAAAAGATGCTGATTGATAGCCTTTTCCATGGCTTTCGATATTATTGAAAGCAGTGCGATTGGTCGGTAGTTATTTGGCAAGGTCTTCTTGCCTTTTTTAGGTATCGGCTGAACTGTGGCACATTTCCAGCAGGAAGGCAACATTCTCTTTCTGTAGGATAGGTTCAAAAGTCTACAGAAAACTGGTGTTAGTTCCCTCGCACAGTTTTTGAGTACTATGGCAGGTATTCCGTCAGTGTCAGAAGCCTTTTTGGTGTCTAGCTTCATCAAAATACGTTTTATGATACGCTATCTGAATACAATATCGGGAATCCTTGACTGCACTATGGGAATAGTAGGTGGTGTTTTTCCTTGGAAATCGACAGTAGAATGTGAAGCAAAGAGTTCAGCCAACAAGTTCGCTTTCTCAACAGGTGTCGTTGCAATAGAAGTATTTGGTCGTGTGAGTGGTGGTACAGTGGATTTGGTAAAATTCTGACTAACTGCCTTAGCGACCAAAAGAACCTGGAATTGTTGGGACAAGCGAGAAGTTTGTTTCTAATCCGTTGATAGTGTGCCTCCTAACTACTAACTTTCTTCCTGTTTCAAGGTCTTCGATAGGTATTTAGTGACTTGTACCACATAAATTATAACAGTGTCACAAAAAAGCTAGGAGTCTTAAACTACTCAGTATATATCACCACTACACCAAACACTTTATTTTTGCACTCGACGCGCGTTTCGCTAACCATGTTAGCTTCATCAGGAGCGATGATTGACAGTCAATCATCGCTCCTGATCAAGCTAACATGGTTAGCGAAACGCGCGTCGAGTGCAAAAATAAAGTGTTTGGTGTAGTGGTGATATATACTGAGTAGTATCATTGTGCCAAAGATTCCACATTCCCAACTTAGTAGGAGTCTTAAATTTAATGACCACTGAAAAGTGAATCTGACTTATAAAGTTTATTAACTTTAGTACTACAGAAAAATTGTTAATACTGCACCTTTTTTTTGATTCCTAGCAGTACCAGTTTGAACTGTCATATTTTTATTGACAACTCACTAGTTTTTTAAAACGTCTTTGTTTTTAGTTGCAATACATATATTTTGGCAACTGTAGTGAAAAGTTGGCTTTAAACAGTTATTTTCTAACATTCGTGTCCCACTTATTATATCTGTTATGAACAAAGTAAAAAAAAAAAAAGCCTTTTGTAATATTAACCTTGAAATAGTTTTTGTCAAAGTACTAAAGGGTCAAAATAAAACCTAGACCAATTCGGATGCGTTCATTAGGGAAGCCCATCAGCTTATTAAACTCCATAAGTCTATAAATACAAACACTGAAAATAGTCCTTCAAAAAGTGCGGTGTTGAATAAATTGTGCACTGATGCCTGAAGCGGAAAGAAAAAAATTAAAATATCGCACATTTCGTCCTCATATAGTAACACAAACACTTTTTAAATGAAACAAAACTATTACATTACCTAAAATGATTTTAATAAACCGTTTTACGTTTCTATTAAGTACATTTAGTGTAATTAGTGCGCAGAATAGTCAGGTTTTTAGTGTTAAGGGGGACATTAATGTTGCGTTTCTATTAGACGACTGTCAAAATTCAACTGAGACCTTTACTTACAGTCAGCATACACTGATAAATTCAGCAATATGGACCACAGAGCGTGTCAATTTTTTAGAACTTATATCTCCTTTGACATTAGGACTGTCAGTGTATCAAACCTGCTCAGAACTTGACTTTCTAAGAGTTGTCTTCGACCTATACCAAAATGAGGAAAATTACATTTTAAGCCTTATAACTACTAAACAAATTGGAGTTAAAGCGAAAAAATTTAGTGAAGTCTTGGATATAAAAACTACAATTACAAGAAAACACATTACTTTTTTAATAAAAGCTGTAGTCAAGTTTTTAAGTGTAGTAAGTTGGAGAGAAAATATAACTGTGGTAACGATTGATGAACATATTATGGAGTTATTTCATAAATATTCTAAGGCAGATAAGATTTGTATTAAGGAATGCTATATTTTTGAGTAAGTTATAGTAGATACATAAAAAATTATTCTTTTTCTACGGTATTCTGTTTAGCTTTGCTACTCTCTACATATTATTATATCAAAATCAATGAATTTCGACAATTTGACCGATAGTTTTTCCGATAATAATAATAGCATTATTTTTCTGGCTTCTGTTCCAAAATTAGAAACTAATATTACTTCATTTCTATTTAAATTGGGTATGTTTGAGTAGAACTTTTTAAATTTCATGAAACAAAATGTATCTTGTGATATACATAAGTAATCTAAATAACAAAACAATGATTTTACTATGCTTTTAATTGATTATTTCCACTGATTGGTTTTAACACGTAGGTTTTGGTCTAGCCACTTAAAACACATTTTTTTTGCAAAATTAGACTTTATTCATCAATATAGTCTCCTTCAAAAGCGATACAATCATTCGAACACTTTTCCAACATTTCTATACCTTTCTTGTAGAAAGATTTGTCTTTGCCTTCAAATAGGCCTCAGTTTCGGCAACAACTCCTTCATTGGAGCCAAATCTCTTTTCCTCGAGCATTTTTTTGAGTGCTATAGATAATAATCACTGAAGGCCAAATCTGAAGAATCCGATGGATGAGGAAGCAATTCGAACTTCAATTCATGCAATCTTTCCATCGAAACCATTGACTTGTGACACGGTGCTTTGTCTTGATGAAAGAGCACTTTTGTCTTGTTCATTTGGAGCCGTTCCTTTGCGATCTCTACCTTCAAACGCCCCAGTAACTTTATATAAAACTCGCTATTGATGATTTTTCCCTTCTCAGCATAATCGGTGAAAATTATTCCATGTGCATCCCAAAATACAGAGGCTAAAACCTTCCCAGCCGACTGTTGTGTCTTTGATCGCTTCGGGCGGCTTTCACCTGCTACTGTCCACTCAAGTGACTGCTGATTTGATTCCGATGTGTAGTGGTGGATCTATGTTTCATCCATTGTCACATATCGCATGAAAAAATCCCATTTATTGCGCTTAAACAGGTCCAAACAGCGCTCAGAATCAACACGTTGTTGTTTTTGGTTCACTGTGAGCAAAAGCGGTGCCCATTTCGAACAGACCTTTCGCATGCCCAAATGTTCATGCAAAATATGATCAACACATTCTTTTGATATCTTTAGGGTGTCAGCTATCTCACGCAATTTCACTTTACTGTCATCCAAAATAATTTTATGGATTTTTTTAATGTTTTCCGATGTAACCACCTTATTTGGGCGTCCAGAGCATTCAGCATCATTTGTGTCTATACGACCGCGTTTAAATTCAGCATACCAGTAAGTGATGAGTGATTTTCCAGGGACAGAATCCTCGTAACGCTTATCAAGCCATTGCTTTGCTTGAAATGTATTTTTCCCATCAAAAAACAGTGTTTAATCGACACACGAATTCCATTTTTTCCATTGTTTTGAAAATATCAAAAGTAGCGTCACTAAAACCACTGTAATTGTAAATTAGTCGTCCAAATGTCATGAAAGTTTGACACGTATCGTTTGAAGGTTGATACTTCCTAAAAATCATATAGATTTTTTGAAAAGAGCGACATCTATGTGTCAGAGCAAAATCTTTTCAGCCTACCTGTTAGATAAAATATAATTTTAATTTTATTTAATTTCTCTTCTACCAAATTTACCAAATTGTTCTCTGCCTAATTGACTTGTGCTCCTTAACACCGGCTATAATAAATTTTCAAAATTTTTGTTTCGTAATTAAACTTTAATTTGTAGTTTAATCATCCTAAGGCCGAGTTTATGAATGTAGAGTTAACAAAGTTATATATTGCATAATAAAATATTTATTTTTTGATATTATCGTCATTCGCTGATTACAGAATTAAGCTCAATAGGAATGACCCCTCTCTTGTACTAGCATTTTAGTTTGGAAGGTTAACAGCCTAGAAAATAGATCAGATAACCAGTTATGCCTAACCTTTTTAGCATCGGGTAATGTCAGTCTGACAACATCCTCAGTTTAACACGAACATGATTAGCAGTTGTTACTCTCATCCAGTCGTTTTGTCGACCTGTTCTACATTTACCAAGAACCTTGGCTTGACTAGGCTATTATTACTACACATAAATGTTTTCGTGGAATTGCGACGAAATATGTTTTATCGGTAGCGATCCTTTCTTCAGATATGCATCCCACTTAAAAATGACTGGTATCTGTATTGTCTGATTCAAGAAAGTTCCCACTAACATGTCATCGCCAGTTGTCATTGGGGTCAGTCCTTCTCAAGGGCGGATAGGACGCTATCGACATCGGTGTTTTTTGGTCCGAAAAATTAAAATTTTATTGTAAAATGTTTTAAAGAAATATTTTTCCTTCGTCCGATGTTATATATTTCGTAAAATATTATTTACGTATCAAAGATAAAAACGGCATCAAAGTTTCTATTAAGGAGTTACATACACCAGAGCGCTGCAAAAAATATGTATATTTGAAAAAAAATTTTTTAAAGATTATTAAAGTGAATAATCCAAAAAAAATGGCGATTATATATTTTTATTGCACTTCAAATTATAAGAAAAATTTTTTTTGGTTAATATGTTTTAAATATTAACATTATATTTTATTAGTACTCAGTATATATCACCACTACACCAAACACTTTATTTTGCACTCGACGCGCGTTTCGCTAACCATGTTAGCTTCATCAGGAGCGATGATTGACTAAAAGTCAAGTCAATCATCGCTCCTGATGAAGCTAACATGGTTAGCGAAACGCGCGTCGAGTGCAAAAATAAAGTGTTTGGTGTAGTAGTGATATATACTGAGTAGTATTATTGTGCCAAAGATTCCACATTCCCAACTTAGTATATTTTATTAGGTTAAATGGACCACTGACGAAACTTCACAAAAATTAATCCAATGTGCAAAAATATAAATTAATCTTGTAGAATAACGTAGTAGTTAAAAATTGTCAAACGAGTTTCTGCTCAAAAATAAAAAAATCATGGTGTTTTCAAACTTTTTCGACCAAAATATTTATATTTAATTATTTATAGTAAATTGTCTTTTATAAAAATTAAACAAACCTCTCGATATTTTGTAGAAAAAGTAATTATTAAGATTAAAAAACAGTTGAAAAATATTAAGAATTAACTGAGTAATCTTGCAGACATTGCATTAGACAGGTTGCGTTTCTATTAGACGACTGTCAAAATTCAACTGAGACCTTTACTTACAGTCAGCATACACTGATAAATTCAGCAATATGAACCACAGAGCGTGTCAATTTTTTAGAACTTATATCTCCTTTGACATTAGGACTATCAGTGTATCAAACCTGCTCAGAACTTGACTTCCTAAGGGTTGTCTTCGACCTATACCAAAATGAGGAAAATTACATTTTTAAGCCTTATAACTACTAAACAAATTGGAGTTAAAGCGAAAAAATTTAGTGAAGTCTTGGATATAAGAACTACAATTACAAGAAAACACATTACTTTTTTAATAAAAGCTGTAGTCAAGTTTTAAGTGTAGTAAGTTGGAGAGAAAATGTAACTGTGGTAACGATTGATGAACATATTATGGAGTTATTTCATAAATATTCTAAGGCAGATAAGATTTGTATTAAGGAATGCTATATTTTTGAGTAAGTTATAGTAGATACATAAAAAATTATTCTTTTTCTACGGTATTCTGTTTAGCTTTGCTACTCTCTACATATTATTATATCAAAATCAATGAATTTCGACAATTTGACCGATAGTTTTTCCGATAATAATAATAGCATTATTTTCTGGCTTCTGTTCCAAAAATTAGAAACTAATATTACCTCATTTCTATTTAAAATTGGGTATGTTTGAGTAGAACTTTTTAAAACATGAAACAAAATGTATCTTATGATATACAGTCCCTGGCCAAATTATTAGACGCACTGCAAGATTTCATGGAAAATATTAATTACCGAGTGATATTGTACCGTTTTATTATTTTAAATTGATTTGTTTTTTATTTTTATATTATCCAATCAATTACCTATTTATTTGACATAAATAAAACAGCATTAATTTAGAAAAGCATAAGTTTATTAATTTTTAAAGAAAAGTGAAATTAATGTTAGTAAAAGTCAATATTTATTTGAGCCACTTTTAGCCGCTATCAAAGCTTTAATTCTGCGCGGCATGCGATCAATGCAAGATTGTACTGTCTCCTGCATTTGAGGATGATGATTCCACACATGAATAATCTTTTCTAGGAGCTGGATTTTGTTAATAATCACATCTTTAGCCACTTCTCTTTTCATCAGCTCCCACACATTTTCAATGGTGTTCATATCAGGGCCAATCCAACAGAGGGATATTTTTTTCTGCCAAAAAAGCTTTAACAGACCGAGCAGTGTGGCAGGGAGCTCCATCTTGCATGAAAGTGAATGGTTCCCCATTTGGAAACCATTCTCTGAGCTGCGGAATCAACCGATTTTGTAATACTTCTTTGTACTGATCTTGCCTCATTATTCCTTTGACGACGTACAGACGTCCAGTGCCCTTGCCGCTGATGACTCACCAAATCATCACTTTGGTGGGATGTTTAACCGTCGGGACGACACAATCAGGATGAAACTTTTCTCCATGACGACGACGCACATACTGAGCTTTATTCTGCAAAATTTCGAATGTGCTTTCGTCACTGAAGCAGACCTGTCAAAAATAGGAAAAATATATAAACTTCCATGTTTATTTGCTTTATTTAACTGAAAATGATAATAATGTATCAATTATTGATTAAATTGCTGTATCTTACCGATCTCCAGAAGTCCACATCTTTGTCTTGCCATTGTTTGGCCCACTTCAGGCGCTTTGCTTTCATTGCAGCTGTTAACTTGGGCTTCCTGGCGGGGCGACAGGCCTTAAAATCTAATTCTTTCAATTTTCTTCGAACAGTGCGCTCAGAAGCATTTATGCTAGCATCCTGGAGTTGTGATTTTATTACCTTTGTGGTAGCAAATCTGTTTTCTACACAAATTTTCTTCAAACATCTCTCTGACCGTGGAGTGAAAATTGGTTTTCTACCGCATCTTTTCTTTCTTTTCGGGCTTAATTCCTTCCCTGATTCAATTTTCTTTTTTATGCGTCGTACACTAGCTTCAGAAACCTCCAATCTTCGTGATATTTCTCGGTTTGTAAATGTTTTCGCAATCACAAGGGCCTTCACTTCAGCTTTTTTACGTGGTGAAAGATCGCCTTTTCTACCCATAATGAAAATAGTCCAATTACTTTTTTAAAACACTGCATACAAAATAAACTAATAACTGAGTAGTATAAAACTGTTAAACAAACAATCAGAGTCCATAAAGCCACAGAAACACGTCCGTACCTGACTCGCTTCCGATCGCGACTGATACAGGTTTGTACTTATTTACGTTCATGTATCACTTTGTCAACACAGTGTTGCCATATGTTAAAAATAAATACAAATATGTAGTCTACAACAATTCTTTTAAATAAAAATCAATAATATTGTAGTTTAAATATACCATTATTGCATAAAAACTCTTAAGAAACATAAAATTACTAAAAAAAAATACAGTGCGTCTAATAATTTGGCCAGGGACTGTATATCTTAAGATCCAAATATTAATCATGTTCTAATCTAATTAGTGTTATAGTTATAGCGCAGAAACTAACTAGTAGTTAATAAAATTAATGAGTATTGCTCTCCTTTTTTTGAAAGCTTACCTCTGCAAAAATTAATTGAAAACCGCACCTCTTGTAAACAAGCAAGTTTTCATATTACAGATAATTTCAAGGCTTGAGGGCCTATTTATCATACAGTCCCTGGTCAAATTATTAGACGCACTGCAAGATTTCATGTAAAATATTAATTACCGAGTGATATTGTCCCGTTTTATTATTTTAAATTGATTTGTTTTTTATTTTTATATTATCCAATCAATTACCTATTTATTTGACATAAATAAAACTGCATTAATTTAGAAAAGCATAAGTTTATTAAGTTTTAAGGAAAAGTGAAATTAATGTTAGTAAAAGTCAATATTTAGTTTAGCCACTTTTAGCCGCTATCAAAGCTTTAATTCTGCGCGGCATGCGATCAATGCAAGATTGTACTGTCTCCTGCATTTGAGGATGATGATTCCACACATGAATAATCTTTTCTAGGAGCTGGGTTTTGTTGGTAATCACATCTTTAGCCACTTCTCTTTTCATCAGCTCCCACACATTTTCAATGGGGTTCATATCAGGGCCAATCCAACAGAGGGATATTTTTTTTTTCTGCCAAAAAAGCTTTAACAGACCGAGCAGTGTGGCAGGGAGCTCCATCTTGCATGACAGTGAATGGTTCCCCATTTGGAAACCATTCTCTGAGCTGCGGAATCAACCGATTTTGTAATACTTCTTTGTACTGATCTTGCCTCATTATTCCTTTGACGACGTACAGACGTTCAGTGCCCTTGCCGCTGATGACTCACCAAATCATCACTTTGGTGGGATGTTTAAAACCGTCGGGACGACACAATCAGGATGAAACTTTTCTCCATGACGACGACGCACATACTGAGCTTTATTCTGCAAAATTTCGAATGTGCTTTCGTCACTGAAGCAGACCTGTCAAAAATAGGAAAAATATATAAACTTCCATGTTTATTTGCTTTATTTAACTGAAAATGATAATAATGTATCAATTATTGATTAAATTGCTGTATCTTACCGATCTCCAGAAGTCCACATCTTTGTCTTGCCATTGTTTAGCCCACTTCAGGCGCTTTGCTTTCATTGCAGCTGTTAACTTGGGCTGGGACAAAATAAACTAATAACTGAGTAGTATAAAACTGTTAAACAAACAATCACAGTCCATAAAGCCACAGAAACACGTCCGTACCTGACTCGATTCCGATCGCGACTGATACAGGTTTGTACTTATTTTACGTTCATGTATCACTTTGACAACACAGTGTTACCATATGTTAAAAATAAATACAAATATGTAGTCCACAACAATTCTTTTAAATAAAAATCAATAATATTGTAGTTTAAATATACCATTATTGCATAAAAACTCTTAGGAAACATAAAATTACTAAAAAAAAATACAGTGCGTCTAATAATTTGGCCAGGGACTGTACATAAGTAATCTAAATAACAAAACAATGATTTTACTATGCTTTTACTTGATTATTTCCACTGATTGGTTTTAACACGTAGGTTTTGGTGTAGCCACTTAAAACACATCTTTTTTTGCAAAATTAGACTTTATTCATCAATATAGTCTCCTTCAAAAGCGATACAATCAGTCCAACATTTCTATACCTTTCTTGTAACAGGATTTGTCTTTGCCTTCAAAAGAGGCCTCAGTTTCGGCAATAATTTCTTCACTAGAGCCAAATCTCTTTCCCACGAGCATTGTTTTGAGGGCTGCGAATAGGTAATAATCGCTGGAGGCCAAATCTGAAGAATACGATGGATGAGGAAGGAATTCGAACTTCAATTCATGCAATCTTGCCATCGAAACCATTGACTTGTGACACGGTGCTTTCTCTTGATGAAAGAGCACTTTTGTCTTGTTCATTTGGAGCCGTTCCTTTGCGATCTCTACCTTCAAACGCACCAGTAACTTTATATAAAATTCGCTATTGATGGTTTTTCCCATCTCAGCATAGTCGGTGATAATTATTCCATGCACATCCAAAAATACAGAGGCTAAAACCTTCCCAGCCGACTGTTGTGTCTTTGACCGCTTTGGGCGGCTTTCACCGGCTGCTGTTCACTCAGCTGACTGCCGATTTGATTTCGATGTGTAGTGGTGGATCTATGTTTCATCCATTGTCACATATCGCATGAAAAAATCCTTTTTATTTCGCTTAAACAGGTCCAAACAACGCTCAGAATCAACACATTGTTGTTTTTTGGTTCACTGTGAGCAAAAGCGGTGCCCATTTCGAACAGACCTTTCGCATGCCCAAATGTTTATGCAAAATATGATCAACACATTCTTTTGATATCTTTAGGGTGTCAGCTATCTCACCCAATTTCACTTTACTGTCATCCAAAACAATTTTGTAGATTTTTTAAATATTTTTCGGTGTAACCACCTTATTTGGGCGTCCAGAGCATTCAGCATCATTTGTGTCTGTACGACCGCGTTTAAATTCAGCATACCAGTAAGTGATGAGTGACTTTCCAGGGGCAGAATCCCCGTAACGCTTATCAAGCCATTGCTTTGCTTGAAATGTATTTTTCCCATCAAAAAACAGTGTTTAATCGACACACGAAATTCCATTTTTTTCCATTGTTTTGAAAATATCAAAAGTAGCGTCACTAAAACCACTGTAACTTGTAAATTAATCGTCGAAATGTCATGAAAGTTTGACACGTATCGTTTGAAGGTTGGTACTTTCTAAAGATCATATGGATTTTTTGAAAAGAGCAACATCTATGTGTCAGAGCAAAATATTTTCAGCCTACCTGTTAGATAACATATAATTTTAATTTTATTTAATTTCTCAAATTCACCAAATTGTCCTCTGCCAAATTGACTAGGGCTTCTTGACACCGGCTAAAATAAAATTTTCAAAATTTTTGTTTCGTAACTCAATTTGTAGTTTAATCACCCTAAGGCCGAGTTTATAAATGTAGAGTTAACAAAGTTATATATTGCCTAATAGAACATTTATTTTTTGATATTATTGCCACTCTCCATTTCTCTTTCCCCATTCGTAGCATTCTGGTTTATTACTTTCCGTTTCGTATACTTAATGCTACCACTACCATTAAACCGTTCCATTAAGCACCGAAAAGATTTTCTAGATGGTATACATCTATTAGGGTACTTCGCTCCGTAAAGCCTTACCGCCAAAAGACAATATATAAACCATATCAATTACTTCATTTTTAGGAAAATCCATAACTATTACCTTTATACGTCACTTACTGCAACCAATTAAACTATTTTTACTTGCTTAATAGACCTGTCAAAATTTGACAATGCCTACATTTTTGTTTGGTCTTGGCAACTATGATGTTATAGTGTATGAAAAACAAGGGCAAAAATTGAAAAATTCAAAATAAATCGAAAACTATTAGAAATAGGTATATGATATACTTAATACTTAATAGAAGTTGGAGGGTTTTGTAAAATCTATCAGAAAAATTAATAATATACAGGGCGTGCCATTTAAAAAATTTGAGATTTTTCAATTTAGAATAGTCGAAATGCATAAATTTATTTTGAACACCCTGTAGCATCTAACTCAAATTTCTTTACATATATCTTTTTTTCATCTCTATAGAACGCTCGTACCAATTATGAGTATTCCACGTTCAGAAACAATGACGCTACTGGCAATTTTTTACAAAAACTGAAAACTAATATTTAAAAAAAAAAATCGAAATATTAGAAAAACTACTAGGATTAGGTATATAACATTATTAATAAAAAAGTTATAAAATTTTACACAGAATTTAAAAATAAATTAGAAAATAGGATGTTCCATTTAAAAACATATATGTTATATCGGCCAGACTTTTTTGAAGTACCCTGTATACTCAAAAATAATTTTAAACTGTGCACCTTAACATTCCCTAAAACTATTGTAATTAACATTTGTTCGTCATTCCCGAAACCAATGAGATAATGAACTTTACTCTATCATCGACTCACCCTGTACATTACGGATAGTAGGCTGATTGGTCTACAGTTGGTTAATTTAGAGTTATCTCCTCTTTTGAAGAGCAGGACCACCACAGCATTATCCCAGCATCAAGCTACATCGCACCTATCGAATCAGTAATATTTTTTTTTATGGGTCTAGCACACATGCTGCAGGGAAGTTCCTAAAGCGCTCCAGGAGCGGTATGTGTGCGGAAAAAAAAAGCGATTCACGTTGTTCTTGAATCACTGTAAATTGTACTCGGTGGGAAACACAGCGCTGGGCAAATTATTTTAAAGGGATGATGTTCTCCATATAAAAGACAAGCTGAACCTCATACGGATGTGAAGCACCAGCGCGACGTGTATTTCTAACATGCACTGCGTTGGAAGGAATTAAGCGGGCTACATCCTTCGAACACTTTCCATGAAAATATTGTAGAACAGACTCAAGTCGCCAACCGTTTCTTCGATGTTCCAGCTCTTCTCTGAACAGAATCCAACAAATGCAGTGTATGTTTGGGAGCGGAGCCCCAAACATGGGAGCAGTATTCTAGAGTTGGTCGAATTTGAGCTTTGTAAAGAAGTAACAGTTGTTGTGGAGTGTAAAGCTTTCTGGTTAGAAATAATATTCCGAACTTTTGAGAAGCTCTCGTTGCTATGCTTGCAACATATTCATGCCAGGACATATTTGCTCCCAAGCTAACGCCCAGCAAATTGATCGACGATGCTAGGGGAATGGAGTGCCCCGACATAACTATGTCGGGTTCAGCAACGTTAACTTTTTTAGAAAAAACTGCCGCCTGGGTTTTTGTAGCGTTAAATTCCACTTGGCTACAGTCACCCTAAGATAGAATTTCTTCCAGGTCTTTGTTAAGTTGAACAACCTCTTACTGTCTGCGGATATTTGCCTGACATAAGTCAGATCTCCTGATGATTTACGAAAGCCATATTGGTGATCGCTAATAATATTGAATCGTTCAAGATATTTTAGAAGATGTTGATTGATAACCTTTTCCATGACTTTCGATATAATTGAAAGCAGTGCGATTGATCGGAAGTTATTTGGCAAGGTCTTCTTGCCTTTTTTAGGTATCGGCTGAACCGTGGCACATTTCCAGCAGGAAGGAAATATTCCCTTTCTGTAGGATAGGTTGAAAAGTCTACAGAAAACTGGTGTTAGTTCCCTTGCACAGTTTTTGAAAACTATGGCAGGTATTCCGTCAGCGCCAGAAGCCTTTTTAGTGTCTAGCTTCATTAAAATACGCTTTATGATACCCTGTCTGAAGACAACATCGGGCATCTTTGACTGCAATATGGGAATAGTAGGTGGTGTTTTTCCTTGGAAATCGACACTAGAATGTGAAGCAAAGAGTTCAGCCAACAAGTTCGCTCTCTCAACAGGTGTGGTTGCAATGGAATTATCTGGCCGTGTGAGTGGTGGTATGAACAAAGGTATTACGATTTATGATGTTAGGATTTTCACGCCATTGTCGGTAGGCAATATGTTTAGAAGCAACAGCTTTTTGCATTTTCGGTCAAACCAAGGCTTGCCGTTGGAGGGGTATTTCTTCGAAAAAGGGATGTAAGCTTCCATATCAGCCAAAATAACATCGGAGACCTTTCTGGCGTAGTCAAAGATGAGTGGTCGGATCGAAAACAAACGTCCATCCCAGGGAAAGTTCGAAAATATTCCATGAGATCTTCCCATTTAGCAGATTTGTAGTACCAAATCTTGCGCGGCCTAGGCGCCTCTCTTTCACTGATTGGCAGGATACTTGATGTCGAAAGCAGTTTATGGTCGGAAAAACCTAACTGCGGATTTACGGTCACCGTGTAAATCTCCGGATTGGTGGTTATGTGTGTTTAATATGAATATTAATATGTATATATGTATGTATATTCTTCTATCGCTTTAGACAAATTTACCAGTTGATAGCGTTACTTAAACAAAGTCAAAAATTCTAAAATTGGACTTAATAGACCAAATATGTCGCCGTATCGAGTTAATTTTACCATAGGCGAAATAATTAGTTTGTCAATTTAATTTAGCAAAAAAATTATATTAAAACACATGCATAAAGCTGTTCATTTCTCTTCGACGAACTATTTTTAAGAACAGCTGCCATTACAGAATCATCTGACAATAAGAACCTCGGTTTAAAAATTCCCGTTAACCAGTAGTACACAATTTGCTAATTTAGTTGAAAAAGATGCAACATAACGCTAATTTCATAACTTGTATTGCAGAGACTTTGGGTCAATAACCTTGAATGCAACCGGTGAGGATCCGCTGGTATTTTTTGGTACAACAGCGGATATTAATCAGTATATTACAAATAACCCACATTTGGAAGAAAAATATGCTGCTAATGAGAGTAATGCTGTTTTTGTTCCGCTCGACGGGGATGTACCTACAGGTATGTAAGTTAAAAACAAATTAGTAGACTATATTTATCTAAGAACTTGTCATGGTGTTTTTTATACCGTGTGACCATAAATTATTAGGTATATTTAAATAACGTTTTTTATTCCAAATAGAAAGATAACACAGGGCAACAAAAAAATATTTTTGTTTTGGTGCCTGGGATTTTAGAGCTGATTTTAACTATATTTGGGACGCTAAATCTATACATGCAATCCGTTTTTCTCTATCAGCTCTACTTTTTTAGATACATCAACTTATCTACCAATGTGGTTTTTATTCAGTATATTCATTTATGAGAGTTCTAAAATTATTATATATTCATTAATGTAGGTACAATGGTTTTATTGTCAGTCTGTAATTGAGTAAATTCCAGGTAAATCTATAAATAGTGGAACCATTGCCTATCAGGTACCTGAACTGACCCTTTTAATCACCTAACTCGGGTAAGTCTCGTCAGTTTGTGCGTTCTTAGTAATGAGAGTAGATCGAATTCGGCGTGTTATTTTATGTTAAGAAAAGAGTGTTTTTGTGTTATTGAACAGAATTAAAATGAGTTCAGGTTCCAGTTCAAGAAGAAGTTGTGTAAATCAACCTGATGTGTTTTGCTATATATGCGGAGAATACATGTTTCAACAAAACAGACAAACTATTACTGACTTTGTAAAGCGAGCGTATCTTGGATACTTTGGAGTTAAGCTTGTTGATCAGGACAAAACGTGGGCCCCGCATCTCGTATGTAAAACTTGTACAGAGCATTTACGGCAGTGGACTACCGAGAAAAGAAAATGTCTAAAATTCGGCCTACCAATGGTTTGGAGAGAACCAAAAAACCACTTCAATAATTGTTATTTCTGTTTAGTAAATACTAATGGAATCAATCGAAATAACCGCAGTAAGTGGACTTATCCCAATTTAGACTCGGCAATACGCCCTATCCCGCACTCAGATGAAATACCGATTCCAACATTTCATCAGCTACCACCACATATCTCTGATGACGAATATTTTCCCTCTGATCGCTCTTCTGATGCTAATAAAAGTTCTGATGCTAATGAAAAACTAACAGTGACTATGAGGGGACGTCATCAGTTCCTCGACGCTTCAATCAAAATGAATTAAATCATCTCACCAGGGATCTCAATTTATCGAAAAAAGCTTCTGAAGTACTGGCTTCTAGGTTGAACGACAAAAATTTACTGGAACAAGGAACCAAAATTACCTTTTACCGTACAAGAGAAAAAGATCTGCTACCATTCTTTTCTCAAGAAGACAATCTTGTATTTTGTCACGAAATTAGGGGACTCATGAAAGAAATGGGACTTTCTGAATATATTCCAGATGATTGGCGCCTATTTATTGACAGTTCAAAGCGAAGTTTAAAATGTGTCCTTCTACATAATGGGAATAAATATGGTTCAATACCACTAGCTCACTCAACGAAACTGAAAGAAGAATAAAATACCATAGCTTTGGTCTTGCAGAAGATAAAGTATTACGAACATCAATGGATGATTTGTGTAGACTTAAAAATGGTAAACTTTCTTCTTGGGCAGCAAAGTGGTTACACGAAATATTCGTGTTTCTTGTGCCTCTGGGATAGTAGGGACAAAACACACCACTGGGTTAGAAAAGATTGGCCTCAGAGAGAAAACATGGACGTTGGGGAAAAGAATGTCATTAACGACGCTTTGGTTGAAAGAGAAAAAATCATACTTCCTCCGTTACATATAAAGTTGGGCTTAATGAAGCAATTTGTAAAGGCTCTTGATAAGAATGGGTCTTGTTTTGCATATATAGGGGTAAAAATGCATCAGTTGAGCACAGAAAAAAAACTCAAAGCAGGGATATTTGACGGCCCACAAATAAGACAATTAATTAAGGATCCTGCCTTCATAAATTCAATGAATCAAGTTGAACGAGAAGCTTGGACATCATTTGTTGCAGTTGTAGAAAATTTTCTAGGCAAACATAAAGCTCAAAACTATGTTGAAATGGTTAACAAGATGCTTAATAGTTTCAAATCCTTAGGGTGCAATATGAGTATTAAAATACACTATTTACACAGCCACTTAGACCGTTTCCCAGAACATTTAGGAGACATGAGTGAGGAACAAGGTGAAAGATTTCACCAAGATATTAAAGTTATGGAGGACCGCTACCAAGGAAGATGGGACATGCACATGATGGCAGATTACTGCTGGAGTTTAAAAGGGACTGTTTAAAAAAACATTCAAGAATGTCGCGGAAAAGAAGCTTTCCAAGTGTTGAGTGACTATTTCATTTCTTCAATGTTTTTTTTTTTGTTTGTAAGTACGACATAATATTGTATTTTGTATAACTAAAATAAAAATTTCGTATCTACTTTTGTTTACTACACTTACGGATTTGAGTTACAATAATGTAACTTATATTTCTCTAAAATTGTATATCTTAAAAATTTGAGCTCCTAGGTACAAATGAATACGTTATTTGAATTCAGGACATCAAATTGATATAGAATCAGCTCAAAAAACCTCGACACCAAAACAGCTGTTCCCCTGAGTAATTAACGATCACTAATGGAGTATCTGGCGTATTATGAAATTTTCCAATTTTACTGAAAATTTCAGACAACTTTCATGTTGCACTTTCTATCATCTAAAAGTAAGGCAATTTATTTATTAGTGTTCCATACGGAACACTTATAGGATCACTTCGGTGTCTGTCCGTCCGGAAATCTGTCTGTCTGACATACTCCATTTTCCCCGAAACAATTTGACATAGAAAGTTGAAATAGGTCACAAATATAGGAATAGATGGCCCAATCAGAGCCATATAGGTTTGAGAGATAAATTTGTACTTAAGGGGGTAGTTTTGGGGGGAATGAAATCGAAAGTGAAAAAAAAAAATTTACTAGGTCATCGAGTGTGGTGTCAAATGAAAGCTTGTGAAATCACAAGTTTAAAAATGTATATGATATAAATATTCGCCCAAACTTTATTTATATATTATCTTTAAAAAATTGCCAAAAATCGCTATCCTCCGCCTCTATCTTTAAGAGTACTTATCAAAAAAAATTCGGGAGTATTCAGGATATTCTCCATAAAATCTGGATTGAATGAAAAATGAATTACCTTTGATAATTTATTTGGTATATAAAAAAAAATATAAATTTTTCAAAGTTATCAGTAAGGACACCCAAATATGCAAAGCGCATATATTGCATATTTTGCATATTATATGCATTTTTCTAAATATTTGCATAAATGCTTTAAAAATAGCATATATGTGCATATTTTGAAGGAATTTATAATAATGTAGGTCTTTGGCAGGCGTTTTCATTCATTTTTCGGAATAAGGGTCAATGTTTAGGCCGCCGCCGCTGCTCCGGTTGTTTTCCCCAAATAAATTTTATTATTTTATAGTCAGTAAAAACCAGTCAGTAAACCCCAGACGGCCATCAGAGCATACTTGTATTATTTCTAACATGAAGAAAATCTTCCTTAAAGCGCCTTTAAGGATTCAGTTCTACAAAGAAAAACTCCTCTTTCACTTCAGCCTGTTATTACAAGATGGGGCACTTGGTTGGAAGCAACATTTTTTTATTGCGACAACTTCTGTCAACTAGATGGTCTAATTGCAGAATTATCAGACGAATCTTCCCAATCCCTTACAGAACTTAAACGATTATTCAAAAACAAGGAGATAAAACAACAACTTTCCTTTCTTAAAACAAATTATAGCTTTGTTTCTAAAACCATAACTCAAATGGAGGAATCTAATTTGCCATTAGCCCGAAGTGTTCAACTAATAAAACAATGTGAGGTCGCTTTTGAAAATGTCGCAGGTAAAATTGGGAGCAAAATTTTTCAAAAATTTCGGAATGTTATGGAAAAAAATAGTGGGTTTCAATTTGTCAGCCAAGTAGCTAATGTTTTAAAGGGAGATTTTACTGATTCCATTGATTTAGATCCTATGCTATTAAATAATTTAAAAAAACGCCCCTATTACATCAGTCGATGTGGGAAAGGAGTTTCTCAATTTATAAATTTTTATACAACGATAGAAGACAAAACTTTTTAATGGAGAATTTTGAGAAACATTTAGTAGTCTATTGTTTTTATAACTAACGGCGACCCTGTCTTTTACAATATTTGCATATTTCCGCTTACTTAGTTGCATCGCCCTGTATGTATCAAATTTAAAATATATGTTTTATTATGCTGTTTACTACGTATATAAATTTTTATAATATGTACCTACATTATTATTATTATTATTATTATATGTTCATCTTTAAGTAAAGTAATAAAATACATTATTATTTATATTTATTTTTTTACTATGTATAATATTATATTTAGATTTAGTTCATTCGCCCTGTATGTTGAAAATTTAAAATGGGTTTTTTTTGCTACATTTGTATAGTACTCGTATCATGTAATGTGAAACAATAAATTCACATTTTTCAAGTCTATTTCGATTTTTTTACTGCATATTTACAACATGTATGTGCATATTTTGAGAAAATTATTTGCATATTTATGCGCATATTTTAAAGTTTTTTACTTGCATATTTGGGTTTCCTTAGTCATCAGTTTTCAACAAAGAACGGAAACAAACCTTGTTTGAACACTCATTTGAGGTGTGTTTTTTGATGCCACAGACCATTTTATACCACCGTAACAAAAATTTTTACCTCGCCGAACACTAATTGCGCAAGTTCAACTTGCACTTTGGCCGGTGTCAGTCCTGTAAAAACAAAATAAATTATTTTACTAATACTCTATCTAATAAACAATCTAAATAATTCCAACAGTTATTTTTCGAATATAGCAAGTTAAAGATACCTTATTCAGACTCCAAAAACCATGAAAAGAACCACATATACGGAACAGCTCACTAACTCCCTTTCGAACCTCTTTATTTTTTTATATGCTTGTCTATAAATAAGTGAAAATAATGAAAAAAGTAGTACAATTTTCCCTCGACCCTAAGAACCTTGAAAAGACTATAAATAAATCAAAAATCCTTCGAATGCCTTCCTCCTTCTCTTTATCCCCTTACAAGTAATTGAGAAAATTGAAAAAAATAACACCTAATTCAGATTCTTTAATTACAAGAACCTTGAAAAGATATATGTCGCGATATATGTATATGAAATAACCATTGTAATTAATTTGAAATAATAAAAAATTACATTATTTTCAGATTTCAAAAAAAATACTTATTTTAATTTATAATAATAATTCTAACAGTTTTGCAAGAAGTAAAACACTAATTAAATTTCCACTAAATTTTTATTTTTAACATCATCACTGTACGACACTTCTTCAGATGAACCATCTGAAGAAGCTGTCGTGCAGCGAAACATGTATGTCATGGCGTTAAAAATAAAAATTTAGTTTTACTTCTTGCAAAACTTCTGGTTATGGATTTCCACCAAGTATCGGCTGAATTAATTCAAGAAATAATAATTCTTTTAAAATTTACTTTCTATTTAATTACACAGGCCGACATATGGAAAATTTTTGAGCATTGTTTTCATTTTAATAGCTACTTTTTAGTGTTCCATACGGAACACTTATAAGATCACTTCGGTGTCTGTCTGTCTGTCTGTCTATAACACCCGATTTTTTCCGAAACTATTTGTCACAGAAAGTTGAAATTTGGTAGTAATATAGGAATTGATGGCCTCATCAAAGCCGTGTAGTTTTGAAAGTCAAATTTTGACTTAAGGGGTTAGTTTTGGGGGGTGAAATAGGAAGTGAAAAAAAAATTTTTTTAGTAGGTTATCGAGTGTGGTGTCAAATGAAAGCTTGTGAAAACACGAGTAAAAAATATATATATAATGTAATATTTGCGCACACTTTTCTTTGTATTATTTTTAAAAATCGCGAAAAATGGCTGTCCCCCAACCTTATCTCGAAAAGTACACATCAAAAAATTTTGAAAAAAATTCTGAAATATTCTCCAGGGGGTGTAGATTGAATGAAAATTATCACGAGTGCATTACCTTTTATAATTTATCTGGTAAAAAAAAAAAATAAAAAATTTCTAAGTCATCAATTTTCAGTAACATACATAACATACTTTGTGAGGAGCAATATGCAGAGTATACTTTTTTTACAAAGTCAGTAATGTTTCTTTGATGTTTTTTAACTATAAACTTACCACATACGAGGCTGGTTTTGAAAAGTCCGTGCAAAGTCCGAGAGATGGCACCACTGGCGCGTATCGAGGTCATGTTTAGTTAGTAGCATCTCTTGAGTGAACGCACACCAAGTTTCAGCCATATTGGTCTATTTCTTTGTGTTTGGCATTCGTGTGAATCAAGGAAGTCGAGTGATTTTCAAGAAATGGACGAAAAAGAATTTCGTGTGGTGATTAAACATTACTTTATGAAAGGTAAAACGCCTTAGGAGACTAAAGAGAAGCTTGATAAACATTATGGTGACTCTGCACCTTCGATTAGAACAGTTTATAAGTGGTTTCAAAATTTTCGGACTGGCCATATGGGCACAAATGATGCTGAACGTTCTGGACGGCCTGTGGAGGTTACGACTCCAGAAATCATTGATCAAATTCATGATATGGTGATGGATGACAGAAGAGTTAAGGTGCGTGAGATTGCTAGTGCTGTGGGCATCTCGACTGAATGGGTACATAATATTTTGCATAAACATTTGGACATGAGAAAGCTATACGCAATATGGGTGCCGCGATTGCTCACGCTTGACCAAAAAGGGAATCGTGTGAAGTGTTGCAAGGATGGTTTGCAGCTGTTCCAGAAGAATCCGAAGACCAAACAACAATCTAAACAATGGGTTACCAAGGGGGAATCTGCACCAAAAACGGCGAAGACCGTTCCTTCGGCCGGAAAGGTTATGGCGACTGTCTTTTGGGATTCGCAAGGGATAATCCTCATCGACTATCTGGAAAAGGGTAAAACTATTACAGGTGAATATTATTCATCGTTATTGGACCGTTTGAAAACCGAGTTGCAAGAAAAACGCCCCGCGATTGGCCCATAAGAAAGTCCTTTTCCATCACGACAACGCACTAGCACACACCTCAGCAGTTGTGGTCGCAAAATTAATGGAAATAGGATTCCAACTCGTTTCACATCCCCCCTATTCTCCAGACTTGGCTCCCCCGGACTACTATTTGTTCCCAATTTGAAGAAATGGCTGGCGGGACAAAGATTTTATTCAAACGAGGAGGTGATTGCAGACACTAATGGATATTTTGCAGACTTGGACAAATCCTATTATTCGGAAGGGATCAACAAACTAGAACATCGTTGGACGAAGTGTATAAGCCTAAAAGGAGACTATGTCGAAAAATAAAAAAGGTTTACCCCAAACACATAAGTAGTTTTTATTTTTGCACGGACTTTTCAAACCAGCGTCGTATATAACAAAAAGTGTTGGGAGAGTTTTTACAACGACGATTAGCCATACTTTGAGTGTGAATTAAAGCACATGGGTTAAACACTACAATGCGAGCTTATATTAACTGGAAAAAAAACAAACAGCTGTCACATTTATCGGAACTGCCAACCTAATAACATTTGATTTTACTACCAACCTTATAAAATTCTGATTGTATTGCCAACCTAATAACATTCGAATGATAAAAAATAAACTTTTCACATTTTGGATATTAAAATGTAAAAAATTGGTGGGTGATACGACTTTTTTATTATTATTTTCGGACTGAGCTCACCAAAAAACATAGGAATCAGGTAAAATTATTAAAAAAGTTTTTTCTTCGTAGGCCTGTGATTTTCTTTAACCCTTTGAGGCCGGAGAAAAAAAAATAAAAGATATGAAGAATTTTTTTGGAAAAAATGTATTCAACCAACATCAAAAACAAAGTAAAAGTTCATTTCACGTAAAAAAATATCCTGGATTATCCTGCAGGATGTGGTTTCTAGCACTAACCACTAGGAATTAAGGCACTCAAAACTAATTTTCGTGAAATTTAAAGAAGCAATTTCTCTCCTTATTGAGGCAGAGACCAACATCACAGGTTGAACATTTCCAGGTCGTTCGATGCACATGCTTCGCTGTGCTACAATGAGCACATCTGAGAGATCCACATCTAAGAGGCATATGTGCAGCACGATCATGACGTACCTCAGTGGGAATGATTTTTTTTGTATTTGTTAGGTGCTTGTTCTGCTGATCTTCTTTTTTTTGAAATCGAATTAACGGCACCAATTAATCCTCGAGCAACCGATACACGAAATTGTTTCAATGTAATACATCGTGAGTCACTTCTATTTTGAAATAAAATGAACGCGTTCACAACACAAACATCTACAAAGTAAAAAAAAATGCGGTGCCACCACTTGTGGGCTTTTCGATCGATTTCATAGATACTTTTCAGCATGTCAAATCGATCTACGTATCCCATATGTTTATTATAATGTTTGACCATAACAGGACATGGGATTTCTTCTGTATTGCCATTTTTCTGTTTTCTAGAGACAACTTCCATGATGGATGGGTCATGATAGTTTCCTAAAAACAAAACGGTTCTTCGATCCATCCACTTCAGTGCTGCTAATCCATCTGTAGAAACTCTCCAATCTATGTCGCCCCTTTTCATGTGTTTATCCACTTTGAGCTCTGGATAATATTTCCTTCCTTTACGCACAGTTCCACATGCATAGATGCCATCAACTATCAACCGTATAAATTTGGAACTCAGATACAAATCCAGTAGAATCAGCCCGAATCCATACCTTGTAGCCTCGTTTCGTGGGCTTCATTGGCATATACTGGCGAAGACTACTTCTCCCCTTGAATTTGATCATAGATTAAAATTCACCAGGATTCAAAGCAGAGCCAAGAGTTTGTGTCAATTTAGAAAATAATGGCCTGATTTTGTACAATTTATCATAATTGGCCTCACCTTTTTTTGGCTGTACTGAGTTATCATTTACGTGAAGATTACTTAGAAGCCAGGTGAATCTGTCACGAGATAAAACAGAACTTATAAAATAACCCCTAAGTTCTTCTCTCGAGACCAGTAGTCTCTATAACTTGGCATTTTTTTCAAGCTCATTAGCATGTTTACACCCAAAAAAACCGGTCAAGTGCAAGTTGAACTTGCACAATTAGTGTTCCATACGTTGATTGTTTTTAAAATAAAAAATTTTTGTTAGGGTGGTATAAAATGATCAGTGACTTCACAAAACACACCCCAAATGAGTTTTCAACAAAGTTTGTTTCCAATCTTTACTGAAAACTGGTTACCTTGAAATTTTGTTTTTTTTTTTATATACTAAATAAATTATTGTAGGTAATGCACTCGTGATAATTTTCGTTCAATTTATAACCCGTGGAAAATATTCCAGAATTTTTTAAAAATTTTTTGATCAGTACTTTTCGAGATAAGGTAGGGGACAGCGATTTTTTAAAAGTAATACGAAGAAAAGTGTGCGACAGTATTATATTATATATATATTTTTTACTCGTGTTTTCACAAGCTTTCATTTGACACCACACTCGATGACTTAGTAAAAAAATTTTTTTTCACTTTCGATTTCACCCCTCAAAACGAACCCCTTAAGTCAAAATTTATGTTACGGTGGTATAAAATGATCAGTGACTTCACAAAACACACCCCAAATGAGTTTTCAACAAAGTTTGTTTCCAATCTTTACTGAAATCTGATGACCTTGAAATTTTTGTTTTTTTTTTATATACCATATAAATTATTAAAGGTAATGCACTCGTGATAATTTTCGTTCAATCTACACCCCGTGGAGAATATTCCAGAATTTTTTTTCGAAATTTTTTGATAAGTACTTTTCGAGATAAGGCCCGGGACAGCGATTTTTTCGCGAATTTTTTAAAAATAATACAAAGAAAAGTGCGCGCAAGTATAATCTTATATATATATTTTTTACTCGTGTTTTCACAAGCTTTCAGTTGACACCACACTCGATGGCCTAGTAAAAAATTTTTTTTTTCACTTCCGACTTCATCCCCCAAAACTAACCCCTTAAGTCAAAAATTTAATTCTCAAAACTACATGGCTCTGATGAGGCCATCAATTCCTATATTATTACCAAATTTCACCTTTCTATGTCAAATAGTTTCGGAGAGAAAATCGGGTGTGACAGACAGACAGACAGACAGACAGACAGACAGACAGACAGACAGACAGACAGACAGACAGACAGACAGACAGACAGACAGACAGACAGACAGACAGACATCGAAGTGATCTTATAAGTGTTCCGTACGGAACACTAAAAATGATTTTATTTCTTTGTTGGTGGTTGGAATAAAGTAGTTGCTGCCACCATTTTTTTGTAAGGCATACAAATTTGTCTGAAAAACAATTTCAGATATGAAACAATCCGGAAACAAATACAAAAACATATCGGTAGGAGTTTCAACGTTGTCAGGAACATTAGGCCCTGCCTGAGACACAAATTGGTTTACGCGTGTTGCATGAGTGACATTATTTGTCCAAACAACTGATTTTTTTCTAAGTTCTTCTTGACGAATTACTTCTAACGGTAACTCATCCTCACTGTCCCATTCTTTAGTGACTTTCGCTTGCTCATTATCTTTGAAAATGAATGGAATATCTTCTATATCAAAAAGTTCATCCCTTCCATCATAAAGTAAATAATCTATGGGGGCTTCGTTGTCCATAGTACTCTCCACATCTGATACAATGGACTCACAGTCACTGGGAATTTCATCCAAAATCGCAAAAACATCTGTGCTATTCATTGCTTCAAGTTCGCCAAAAGACCAACATTTTTTTTTTGGAACCTGTAAAAAATGAACAAACAAAAATGAGAAAAAATTATGCATAATAGTAATAGCAATACGCGTCACTTAAAAAAAAACACTTTCACTACTAAAAAAAAACATATAGTCCTAGTGGTTAGCATTTGTAACCACCACAAATAAATCTATTTATAAACTTAGCAAAACAAAAATTGCACTTGATATATATTCATATGTAGTAAATAGATATATCTTAAGTACTTACCGGACATTTTCTTAAAGAATAACCAGCTATAAGAAAAATAACAGCCTAATTGGTACTGCAAAACTCACAACTACCTACGACGTGCAATTACAAATGTCAACTAAACGCTGGTGGACATTTCAAACCCTAAGCATGCTAGATTAGATTTCTTGATACGTTAGGCAAACAATTTAACATCGTGGTTTACTGGAGAAACCGGTAGGAAAGCTACAATATAATTTTTAAAAGGTGGTTATCAGTGGTAACCACTTGTCCTCAAGGGTTAAAACCTAATGTGATACGATAAAACGAGTGGTGAATTCGTAATCAGTGTCACCGAATTAGTAAAATAAGTTGACATTTTAGACAATAAAATGTCGGCTTATGTTATTGTTAAAATTTTATATTTTTAGGTCTGCCCGAACAAAGTTTTGTTATTCTTCCACCACACTCACCGCCAATAAGTCAAAAATCAAATGTCAATATTTTACCAACACCGCTGCTATTTGACATAGCAGAACCAATACTTAACTTGGTAATCAGCACCAAAAATTTTATAACTCAAAACTGCAATGATAGTATTTATAAAGTAAATTGTTTAAAAAGCAAATTCACAAATAATATGGAATTATTTTCCTTTATATTACCCTCTTATATTTTAAAAACTCTTCAAGTTGATCCCTTGGAGCAATATTTTTCGTCTACGATATATTCAAAATAGAAAACAATAGTAGTAATGATACTATCTTAAGAACTAGTAACTTATTTTTAAAACCCTATAGAAAAATATTTACTTATAACATATTTTATGACAATTTGACTTTAATAGATGACAGTTTTGTAACACTCTTATCCAACGATACAGAAGAAATATTGTCAAGAGACATATGTTCTCGAGGATTTATTATTAAACGAATCAATCGATTTGTTAGTAGAAAGGCAATTTTTACTTTTAGAACTGAGTCGTGGATTTATGCTTTTGTGTCCTTGTCCGTACTCGGTATTCTCTTTTGCATAGCGATTTTAAGTTTCTTTTTGGTATCCATTTTTCAGCAGAATATACTGGAAGGAAATCCCATTTCAACTTTACTTCTTCTATTTGCCACAGTTTTAATTTTTAGCTCCGTGTTACCATTTAGTATTGAAAGCAGTAAAGCAACTGACCAAATACTTTGTCTTATAAAAGCATTATCAATAACGCTTAGCTACGCAGCGACGTTTTCTCTTTTACTTTCGAGAAGTATTCTACTCAGTGCAGCTGCAAAAGAAGTTGGCTTTATGTCGCACATAGCTGGTCCCATTCAGTCATTTCTAGGTCTTTTTATTTTTGGCGTACAGGCTGCCTTAAGCCCACAGCTCATTGGTAAATGTAAAGATATATTTAATACCTACAATTTTGTATATTTACTTTCGTACAATGTTATGCTATTGCTGCTTTTACTTTGCTTGGTACCCTTGATATATAAGAGCCAAAGAAACTACAGAGAAGGAAAATATTTTACCATAGCTATAATTCTAATTTCATTAATTTGGTGCATATGGTTACCTTGTTTTGTTCTTCTATGTTACGAATGGCGTGAATTTATGTTATGTTTTGGACTGGTATCTACTGGAGGAATATGTTTGGGTGCCATATTTATTCCAAGAACATTATCTCATGACTATTGCAGCTGAAAGAGACAAGATAACTAGTGCTCTGCCATCATTAGCAACAGCAACAAGTGCAATGGATTTGTACAGAGCTCATACACAGGTAAGTTATTACAGTCCCTGGCCAAATTATTAGACGCACTGTATTTTTTTTTTAGTAATTTTATGTTTCTTAAGAGTTTTTATGCAATAATGGTATATTTAAACTACAATATTATTGATTTTTATTTAAAAGAATTGCTGTAGACTACATATTTGTATTTATTTTTAACATATGGCAACACTGTGTTGAAAAAGTGATACATGAACGTAAACAAGTACAAACCTGTATCAGTCGCGATCGGAATCGAGTCAGGTACGGACGTGTTTCTGTGGCTTTATGGACTGTGATTGTTTGTTTAAAACAGTTTTATACTACTCAGTTATTAGTTTATTTTGTATGCAGTGTTTTAAAAAAGTAATTGGACTATTTTCATTATGGGTAGAAAAGGCGATCTTTCACCACGTAAAAAAGCTGAAGTGAAGCCCTTGTGATTGCGAAAACATTTACAAACCGAGAAATATCACTGAAGCTACTGTACGACGCATAAAAAAGAAAATTGAGTCAGGGAAGGAATTAAGCCTGAAAAGAAAAGAAAAGATGCGGTAGAAAACCAATTTTTCACTCCACGGTCAGAGAGATGTTTGAAGAAAATTTGTGTAGAAAACAGATTTGCTACCACAAAGGTAATAAAATCACAACTCCAGGATGCTAGCGTAAATGCTTCTGAGCGCACTGTTCGAAGAAAATTGAAAGAATTAGATTTTAAGGCCTGTCGCCCCGCCAGGAAGCCCAAGTTAACAGCTGCAATGAAAGCAAAGCGCCTGAAGTGGGCCAAACAATGGCAAGACAAAGATGTGGACTTCTGGAGATCGATAAGATACAGCAATTTAATCAATAATTGATACATTATTATAATTTTCAGTTAAATAAAGCAAATAAACATGGAAGTTTGTATATTTTTCCTATTTTTGACAGGTCTGCTTCAGTGACGAAAGCACATTCGAAATTTTGCAGAATAAAGCTCAGTATGTGCGTCGTCGTCATGGAGAAAAGTTTCATCCTGATTCTGTCGTCCCGACGGTTAAACATCCCACCAAAGTGATGATTTGGTCAGTCATCAGCGGCAAGGGCACTGGACGTCTGTACGTCGTCAAAGGAATAATGAGGCAAGATCAGTCCAAAGAAGTATTACAAAATCGGTTGATTCCGCAGCTCAGAGAATGGTTTCCAAATGGGGAACCATTCACTTTCATGCAAGATGGAGCTCCCTGCCACACTACTCGGTCTGTTAAAGCTTTTTTGACAGAAAAAAATATCCCTCTGTTGGATTGGCTAGGGCTAGCCCTGATATGAACCCCATTGAAAATGTGTGGGAGCTGATGAAAAGAGAAGTGGCTAAAGATGTGATTACCAACAAAACCCAGCTCCTAGAAAAGATTATTCATGTGTGGAATCATCATCCTCAAATGCAGGAGACAGTACAATCTTGCATTGATAGCGGCTAAAAGTGGCTCAACTAAATATTTACTTTTACTAACATTAATTTCACTTTTCTTTAAAACTTAATAAACTTATGCTTTTCTAAATTAATGCTGTTTTATTTATGTCAAATAAATAGGTAATTGATTGGATAATATAAAAATAAAAAACAAATCAATTTAAAATAATAAAACGGTACAATATCACTCGGTAATTAATATTTTACATGAAATCTTGCAGTGCGTCTAATAATTTGGCCAGGGACTGTATACTAAAAACTCTTCCATTGGAACATACCCAAAAATCTTACCCCGACAACTTAATACACCACTTTGAGATTTTCAAAAAAAATCGAATTATTTTTTTTTGGTTAGATAAATTGTTTGTACTTTTAAGAATATTTTAAACGCCAATTAGAAGTGAGCGCGGCAGAGAGTCGGCCTGAAACGAGCGGTCAAAACCTTGACCAAGGGTATTGTTCTTTCAATCAGTCCTTTATAACAATAATTCCTTTGGGGAATTTTGAAAGCTAAAAGTAACTCAGGTACACACAACATCACCCGATAAATCGTTATTTAATGGAAAAATAGGAAGCTAGCACCTGCATATCAGCTAAAAATTAAAGAGCAGTGAAACCGTTGATTTTGATCTGGATGCATCTTTCGGGTACCGATTAATTAATTTTGTATCTGTTTTTTTTGCTATAAGTGAAGTGGTAAAGTGTAAAGAGTTTGGCGGTGATATAAAACTTACTGAAACTTCTCCTCGGGGTCCTGGTGAATAGTGAATTATGCTGAATATAAACCAGTTCTAATAAACGCATGCCCTCTTATCAGTAGTAGAGCATATGATGTGAATAGACGATTAGTTTTTGCGTTCAGACTTCTTGGTATTGGTTTAGTAGGAACAGAAAAATTCTGTGGAATCATAGACTTACCTAAACCAGTTTTCCAATCGTTCTACGATAAAGTTGTGAATGACATTAACACTGCTACAAAAACCATTTGCGAATTGTCCATGAAAACTACTGGTCAAGAGGCAAAATAATTGAATAACGCAGGAGAACTCACCGTTTCAGGGGATGGAACTTGGATGAAACGTAGTCCCTTTTAGGCGTTTGTACTCTTATATCATTTTACTCAGAAACAGTTCTTGATCGTATAGTAACAAGTTCATATTATAAAGCTTCTGAATTTTGGAAAAGTTTGAAGGTACTGAGAAGTATGATGAGTGGAGCAATGAACACTCAGGTAAATGTTCTACCAATCACGAAGGGTCAGCTGGAAAAATGAAGCGCGCTGCGAGAACTTGGATTCTCAACGAATATCTATAGCCAACATGAGAACCCAACAGAAGATTAAAGGGGCCAGAAACTTGAAAAGAGCTGCTTAAAAGGAGTCGGAGAACATCGTGGCAACAATGGAAGACATGTACGGTTCAGGAATCGCAGATTGAAGGTAATTTAAAAAAAAAATTTGGTTTTAAGACGCTGACGCCGCAAAGTGCGAAATTTAGAAAGTTTAGCGGAACTTTATTCAATTTTTGAAATACGTAAAATGCATAAGATTATTCATTATTTTGGTAGGTTAATATCCCACCTCTAAAACCTCATACTCAGTTTGGGGATTAACCCTGCGAAACAACTGCAAAATACACCTGAAAGTTGCATTACTTATTCAATCATACTTTTTGCCTACAGAAAGCTATTCTATTTGTTTAAGTTAATAGAGTGGTACATACAAACGGCAAGTCAGTAGGCCATGATTTTTTCTTCATTTATTTTATAAGAGAATTGTCAATTATTGGCATTTAAATAATTGCAAAATCTTTTCTTACTCGTGCGTGATTTGTTCGTGAAAAAAGTGATTTTTAAGAAGTAAGTAAAATTTACATTTTTATCTTCAGTGGAGACTTTAAAAAGTGATACTACATAATACCAGCTTGAAAACGCACAAAATTTGAAAGGTTTTTTTTTTCTCTGTTGGAAACACAAAAGATCTTCTGCGATATTTTGCGATCTTCTTTTAAATTAAACATTTTCCAGAATGACTTTGCAAATTTCATATAACTGCATATTCCAAAAGTGGAAGGAAGAACCGACATCGGACGCCATCATTGGTTTTGTTTTGAAAAAATAGGCATCTGACGCTCTTTTGCAGTTTCAAAGGCAACTCTTCGTGCGCTGGTTTGTAAAATACAAAAAAAGGTGGAGGGAATCCAGTTGAAATTTAGCATAATATCTGAATAAAATTGCTAGCTAGCTTGAAAATAATGTAAAATTTTCAAATGCTGTAAGGGATGCATTGCTTAGTGGATCGAGGACCAATGCAGGCACACCTAAAAAAGAATTTAGGGATTGTCATCCTAAAGTGCAAAACAGAAAAGTGCATCATCTTTTGAAGTCCGGTAGTCAAGACGAGTTAGCCAAAGCAACTGCAACAAAGCTATACCAATCTGGAAAACGAAACTTTGCAGCGATTGTCAAGGAACTGGCATCTGGTTCTCCATAAAGGGTAGCAAAATTAAGAAGGCTCGCATGTCTTCTTCAAACAGCCCACGAAAATTAACTCCAGACCAGGGTCTGGCGCTACTTATTGATGCAAATTTATCGTCAAATCAGTACAACATTGTTCGAGATCAAGCAAAAAAACACCGTTGCACTTTGTATCCACCTTATTATGTTGTAAAGGAGGCAAAGAGATTGTGCTATCCAAAGGATATAATAATAACTGAAGTTTCAGCTGAAGTATCAGTTCAGTCGCTTATAAATCATACCGTAGCAAGACTTTGTACAGGGCTAGAAGGGATTCTTAGAACATCATCAAACGTTAAAGCACTAAATATTATCGTAAAGTGGGGGTTGTGATGGGGCGGAACAAGTTAATTATCGACAAAAGTATATGGACAAAAATAGCTCTGATGATAGTATGTTTAGTGTATCAATGGTACCAATCCAAATGTGCTCCGTAAATGATAATGGTGATAATCAGTCAGTAATTTGGAAAAACCCTGCTTCTTCTTCCACACGGCACTGTCGCCCCATTAAGTTCGTTTTTGCCAAAGAAACAGTCAGTGTAATTACCTCAGAAATAAACAAAGTGAAAGAACAAATATCTCAATTTACTCCAACCACTACACTTGTAGATGGCAAGCAATTTCAGGTTACAGCAAATATGATCTTTTGTATGATTGACGGTTAAAATATGCAATGCTGTATCATTCTGTGCATTATCACAAACATGCTACTTATGTGGGGATAAACCTAGTGAAATGAACATCTGCGATATACCTCAAAAAAAATATAATGAATCCTTTTTATCCCTTGGACTATCACCCCTCCATGCATGGTTAAGGTTTTTGGAATGTATTTTACATATATCGTACAAACTGGATATTAAGGCATGGCAAGCTCGTGGAGCAGAAAATAAAAAAAAAGTTGCAGAGAAGAAAAAATACATTCAACAAAAATTCAAAGAGGAGCTTGGCTTGCTTATAAATATGCCAAAACAGCAGACTGGAAACACAAACGATGGTAATAACGCGAGGAAATTCTTTAGAAATGCCGAAAAAGTCTTCCGAAATAACTGGCGTTAGATTTGATCAAGCGTTTTCATGTGCTGTTAGAGTGCCTAAATTGTGGTCTTAAAATTGATTCAGAAAAGTTCGGTAAATATGCAAGAGAAACTTTGGAATTGTATTTGAAAGAATATTTCTGGTACGCAATGCCCGTAAGTGTGCATAAAGTCCTTTGTCATGGAAAGGATATTATAGCCTCTTGCATTCTTCCGATCGGACAATTTTCTGAAGAAGCTCAGGAGGCAAGAAACAAAGACTGCAGAAAATATCGCGAACTTTTTACTAGAAAAACATCCCGAATTGACACAAATACGGATTTATTTAATCGACTGCTTATTTCATCGGATCCGTACATCGCTAGTCTGCATAAAGCACCCAAAACCAAGCATAGTGAAGTTACGCCAGAAGTTTAGAGTTGTTAGAAAGATTTGCAGACCCATGTAACGATTGCGAGTCTTCAGACGATTGCAATCGTTCTGATTAGATGTTCAAAATGTTGTTACAAAATGTATGTTTTTTTTTTTAATTGTTTTATAATAAAAAACACAAATAAACTGAAAAACTTTAAATAAAACACATTAATTTTTATTAAAAATTTTTAAAAACCAACAAATAGAACTGTTTTACTGGTTTAAATAATGAAGTTCCGGTAAACTCAAGAAATTTCTCACTGTGCGCCGTACTGTTTTTTTTCTTTTGCTTTTTTTTTCAAAACTACTTTTTTCAAAGTAGTGTACAAGATATCTTAAGATCTACTTAACCGATTTTAATAAAATTTACAACACATATTCTTTATAATATTATCTAAGATGAGCCTCGAATTTTTTTTGATTGGGTACCACGTTCATAAGTTATAAATTTTTTAAACTCAAAATTTCGATAAAAAGTTTTTTTTCAAACAGCTGTTATTTCTACAAAAAAATTTCAGAATATTTTTTCCTATGCTACATCTTAGCTATGACCTTTCTAAATAACAAAAAAATTATTTTTTATTTTTCAGACGATGCCTGTCAGAGAAAATAAGTACACCATCAGCAAGCATTTTCAAAAGAGGGTCCTACTTGATGGCTCATATCTCCGTCATTTTTAAATTTTTTTATTCGTTCAAATTAATAAAATTATTATGTATATGTGTAAAATAAAAATTATTTTGTATATTTAATGGCTGAGTCAATTTTTTTCCGAGCGCCAAGTTGATTAACCCCTTAATCGGTGATCCGTGAAAATCCTTATAAATGGATTAGATACACCCCGGTTTTTCCTTAAAACCTATCGTAGCTTAATATTTTCAAAACCATGGGTCAACTCATTTAATGGTGATTGCTGACTGAAGTCTCTAAAAGGAGTGCTAACTCCGAACTTTGCCAAACCAGATCCATTTAGACTAGCTTCAAATCTTTTTTACAATTGAAGATCCCTCTCCGTATGTAGATATAGCTTTCAGGTAGCTTGACTCTCTGAGCAAATGTACGCTACTCATGTACGATACTTTCTAAATGGAGCCATACTTGCTGTCATCATAATCAAAAATATTTGCTTACCAAGAAACATAATGCATTCTCCTACTAGAAAGAATGCGAATTAAAACTTCGAATTTCTTCAGCCTTCGAAGATTGTGTACCCTCTCTCAATTCTACTAAGACCTGCTGAGATTCATTAGGCTGTCCTTTTCATGTTAATTCAAATTTATAGGCTAGGTCGCCTTAGTAGAACGTTCAGGATAGCTCGGATAATTTTTCTCATATCTGTGATACTATCTAAGCCAGTTAATATTAGTATCGTCCCTAAAGAAGCGCTTAGGTCTTTCTCAACGCCAAATCATCGAATCCTACGTAATCTTCAGCCATAAAACCGTACCTACTTCTTCACTACATTGTCAATATGATCCCACCAACTCTCGTACGTTGATGGCACAGCCCCACAAAAAAAAAAGTGGGGTATACTTTTGATGCGATATATCAGATCCGTAGTATTTTTTGCCCGCTGATCACGAATCTGACGTCAGAATATCGCCATCACATCTCAATTTTTTCTAACCTCAAAAAATAGGTAAAAGTTAGTAAAAAATTAAGAAAAATATACTCCTAAAAAATTGATTCAAGCTTTTTCATGAATCCAAAGATGTATTAATATGTATTCGGACACGCTAAGCTAATATTCATCGGTTGGATTGAGCCATACAGTTCTGTTTTCTTTCTAACCTCAATAAATCACTACTCAGTATATATCACCACTACACCAAACACTTTATTTTTGCACTCGACGCGCGTTTCGCTAACCATGTTAGCTTCATCAGGAGCGATGATTGACTTCTCTCTCACTCAATAAATCAGACAGATATAGTGCTTCTCGAATGCAAAAACGAATTCAAATTAAAATTCAACCGATCCTTACCAAATTTGGTACACGGGGATTTTTTGGGTCGCTGATCACGAATCTGAGGTTGGATTTGCAAAATTCAAGATGGCAGATGTTTTCGCGCCATTTTGAACGCCGAGAAATTTCATCTGTCGATTTTTATTCTTCTACCTGCATCCAGGGCACCTCCACGTGGTGACGGTGGGCAACGGTGTTACTCCACTAGCCGGCAGAGTCCCTGGATAACGGCTTAGATGCCGTCATGGCAGGTAGAAGAAAGAGAATTACGATGCAAGGACTCGAAAACCCAGAATCGGCGGTTGGTCAGGGTGGGAAAAGCGGGCCCGCAGCCGTCGTCATCCAGCTACCGTAGCTCTTCATGTGTGGGTGACTTGGCTCATGTAGAGTATAATGCTACAAGAAAACGGTCTCACGGTACAAGGACTTTTCATAAGTGCGATAAAAACAGTAATTCATTTTGTTATATTTGCTGTCAACACGTATTGAGTAAAATGGGGTCACCGATAACGGATAAGATTAAAACCTTATATAAGGATTGTTTTAACACTGAAATACGGTACCAGGATACAGATTGGGTTCCCCACATCATTTGCAGTTCTTGCAAAATAATGTTGTACATCAATAAGAAGGCGATTAAATATTCCAGACCAGCAATATGGAATAGACCATACAGTGAAAATGATTGCTACTTTTGTATGAATGTTGTATCTAGGCATAACCGAAAAAATAAAAGCACTATTACTTATAACGATGTTTCGACAGTAACAAGACCAACTAAACTAATTCCGCCTCCTGAACCACTTGATGCTGATGTTATGGAAACAAATGATTTCACCTTATCAGTTCATGCCGAAAACATTGAGACGGTCGAAAAAGATTCAAACACTGTTACTAATGAATGTTCTAGTGACAACCTATCATATACTAGTGACACAGATAAAGAATTTCTACCATACAACCGTAAACCAGAACCAATACTCGTATCACAGTCAGAATTTAGTGATCTAGTCAGAGATTTAGGCTTATCCAAAGATGGTTCAGAGCATCTTGCTTCCTTTTTAAAGAAAAGACATTTACTTAAGCCAGAAAGCTACGATTTCTTATTATAGAAACAGAGATGAAGAATTTCGAAAATATTTCACAATGGACGAGGAATTGTCACTTTCATATTGTACCGATGTAAAAGGTCTAATGGATGAATTTCAAAATAACTCATACGATCCTGAAGAATGGAGACTGTTCATTGATTCTTCTAAACGGAGCATTAAGGCAGTTTTGCTGCATAATACCAACGTTTACGCTCCCATTCCGATTGCTCATTCCACAGTTATGGAAGAGCAATATGAAAAAGTGAAGCAGCTTTTGATAAAAATAAAATATGCTGATCATAACTGGAAAATTTGTGGAGATCTGAAAATTGTAACAATATTGCTTGGCCAACAGTCAGGGTTTACACTTTATCCCTGATATAAATGTCTGTGGAATAGCAGAGACAGGGAACGTCATTATAAGAAAAAAATTTGGCCAACAAGAGAATCGTTCACTCCTGGTAAAAATAATGTATTGTTTCCACCATTGGTAGATCCAGGAAAAGTTCTTATTCCCCCGCTTCACATTAAGCTTGGACTTATGAAGCAATTCACGAGAGCATTAGATACAAACAGCCCATGTTTCAAATATTTGCATAAAAAATTTCGAAATTTTCTGAAGCTAAAATTAAGGTTGGCGTATTTGACGGACCACAAATAAGAAAATTGTTTCAAGATTCATTATTTGTTACTAAAATGAATAAAGTTGAAAAAGCTGCTTGGCTTAGTTTTAAAGAAGTCGCAACAAACTTTTTGGGAAATAATAAAAGTAATAAGTACAAAGAAATAGTCGAGAAAATGGTAAAAAATTTTCAAACATTAGGTTGAAATTACATTTCCTGGACTCCCACATCGATGATTTCCCAGATAATCTTGGTGACTATAGTGAGGAGCAAGGGGAACGTTTTTCACCAAGATCTGAAAATCATAGAAAATCGGTATCAAGGACGATGGGATGACCATATGCTAGCGGACTATTGCTGGTCGCTAAAAAGAGAAACAAGTCCTCAAAAGCGTTTGGGCAGAAAGCCTTTGAATAGGTCATTCGCGGAAAAAAGAACAAGATACAGCCAAAAAAAGGAAAGTTAGGCGCGGGTCTAACCTTCGCAATTCTAGGGCTTAAGGGTCTACTATTTGAGAGTATATGGTTTAAAAGTCCTGGTTTCGAGTTTATTGGGTCTCATTTTTAAAGTTACAGGGTTATTGAGGTCTATTTTTTGAGGTTACAGGGTGTGGGAGTCTAAGGTTTCAGGGTTTAGGGTTTAAGAGTATTAGGTTTGAGGATTCCCCAACTGTATACCAAATTTGGTAGGAATCGGTTGGTTTTCAAAAATTTTGTCCGCCATCTTGGATCCGCCATTTTGAATTTTGCAAATCCGACCTCAGATTCATGATCAACAACCCAAAAAAACCCCCGTGTACCAAATTTGGTAAGAATCGGTTGAATTTTAATTTGAATTCGTTTTTGCATTCGAGAAGCACTATATCTGTCTGATTTATTTAGGTTAGAAAGAAAACAGAACTGTATGGCTTAATCCAACCGATGAATATTAGCTTAGCGTGTCCGAATACATATTAATACATCTTTGGATTCATGAAACAGCTTGAATCACTTTTTTAGGAGTATATTTTTCTTTAATTTTTACTAATTTTTACCTATTTTTTGAGGTTCGAAAAAAATTGAGATGTGATGGCGATATTCTGACGTCAGATTCGTGATCAGCGGGCAAAAATACTACGGATCTGATATATCGCATCAAAAGTATACCCCACTTTTTTTTTTTGTGGGGCTGTGTGGTCATAGTAGGGGATCTTTCCAGCGTTAAAAGTATTCTGAACTCATCAATTCTCATTATCCGTGAGACGAGCCGCTTTTCACCTGTACCCTTACTGCAAGTTAGTTTCAATAATTTTCCTGACACACATGAATATAATATAAGATTATTTAAAAAGCGACATTATAAGCAAACATTTTAAAAACATTGTATAAACCTAACCTGGTAAAATGTATGAAATGGAGATGAAAGTGCATACAAGTCAAAGGTAAATAGCTGTTAACTATCTACCCAGTTATTTCATTTTAATCCAAAACTTTATTGATGCACTGCCTTATAAGAAAGTTTATATTCGCCAAGTTCGACAATTATACTGACAAACTTATCTCTTTTTTTTTTAAATTTCTAGTAGTATTTGATGAAAATTTAGAAAATACTTCCGCACGCACTTCTATAAATGAGTACCTTGAAAATGTTTTTCTAAAATTATTATATACAATTTATCTAAAATATAAAAAGTTTATAGCATATGCTGACCTAGCCAAAGATTTTGTAAAAATAAAAATTGGAAGTTAAACTCTAAGAGACATAACATCGGGGTCAGCTTCCTTTTCTTGGTCGAACTTATTTACTGCACAGGGCAATGCAACACCAGACATTGTAGTATCAGCCAGTCGCTAGTCTGATGAACACATTCACCGTTTGTCCAGCCACCGGCGCATGATCGCATTACAGGAAGTCGATCTTCTGTAGATTTATTTAAACTCTTTGCTAAAGTTAGTCCATGTTCCACCCCGTACGCACCCGGTACAAGTTCCAATCCTACTCGAACCCACTCTTATCGCCTTGATTAAGGGCCCGCCTAGCTGACATTTTAGATATTTAGATAATTCGAGCCCCTTTTCTCAGCTGCCGAAAATTCGTCAGCTGAAACAATTATATTGCTAAGGTTGTGACCTGAATTAGCTCATCCTTATTATGGATTCTGTTTTTAGTGATTCTTGAGCTATTACATCAGGCTGCAGGATACATGGCTCCAGTTCTAAAGACATTCTTTATAGGATTTTAGTTAGGTTCATCGCATCATGCGTGGTTTGGACATCGTTACTTAAAATTCAAGATATTATTAATCAAACTTCAAGAAGATAACGTTGTCCTCATCATTTTCCGTTGAAATCAATTTACTATCCGAACGCCTCTTTTAAATATTTCTAGGTTCGTTTAAATCTTCTGTATTAAGATATTCTGATTCTTCTCATTCAGGAACAACAGCTCGACCACTAGGCCTTTAGGCTAAAATCCGATAGTTTCGAACTACAGAGTGCAGACTATTCATCATATCATAGTTAACGTCATCTTACTGAGGGTATAGGAGATACATAGCAAGTACATGAATTTCTCTTCCTGATTTGAGGCTAGAAGCTAACCTGGTTTCACTTCATCAAGATTCCTGAAATAGAGACACCATCCACTTGAAGGTCCAGACATTACACTTATAATTTCAAATTTTGGATGGTTGTAGCTTCTACTTGATGGAAATTCATTATAAATATATAATAAAAGACTGTTTTTAGTCAATTTCTACTGGTTTATTTAAATTGCGATGACGCGTTTCGCTGTCGATGCAGCTTCTTCAGATCTACATTTTACACTGTAAGTTAGGTTTAATTCATAGTTTTATATAATTTCTTAATTATAATATTACACCTAATTAAATTACATTGATAGTATTGGGAAATCCACCCAGATTTGGTTACTTTAATCAATAGTATCGTTAGAAAAAAACTTAGAAACAAGGCTATATCAGAAATATACCCACGCTTTAAGGACAGAAATACCACCTTTAAATGCTTAACCTATTTCGGCAAATCAACGGAAAAACTGGGAAAATTTTTAAATCAAAAAAATATCAACATAGCTCATAAGACTAACAATACTATAGGGAAATATCTTAAAAACTACAAACCACAAATCAATAAAGACAATAAATCAGGGGTTTATCAATTAACATGTGGGTGATGTCCTAAAACGTACGGACAGACAATTAACTCACTTTTTACAGTATATTAATTCTTTACATAGAAATATTAGTTTTACAATGGAAGAAGAAGTCAAAGGGAAAATCAATTTCCTACACTTAACAATCAGTAAAGCCATGAAAAAACATGAATTTGCAATATATCACAAACCTTGTCATACAGATACCACAATTCACAATAGTTCTCACCACCCTAACCATTATAAACTTGCAGCTTATCATACGTTTATACATAGACTAACTAATATCCCCTTATCAGAAGAAAATTTTACTAAAGAATTAAACTACATAAAACAAGTAGCCGTTAACAACGGTTATTCGGTTACTTTAATCAATAGTATCGTTAGGAAAAAACTTAGAAACAAGGCAATCCCAAAAATATACCCACGTTTTAAGGACAGAAATACCACCTTTAAATGCTTGACCTATTTCGGCAAACCAACGGAAAAACTGGGGAAATTTTTAAATCAAAAAAAAAAAATATCAACATAGCTCACAAGACTAACAATACTATAGGGAAATATCTTAAAAACTACAAACCACAAATCAATAAAGACAATAAATCAGGAGTTTATCAATTAACATATGGGTCATGTCCTAAAACATACATCGGACAAACTGGACGTACATTTAGACAAAGAATTACAGAACACGAAAAAAGTTTCATCCATAGAAAATCATATTCAACATATGCTAATCATCTTTTAATAGAAAATCACACATTTAACAAGAATTTCAAAATTTTACACACCCAACAAAAAGGTTTAAAACTAAACCTTTTAGAGACAACGCAAATAAACCGATTAAGAACTACAGGTGCTTTAATCAACGACCAGATAGATTTAAGCAATTCACCATTATTGAATTTATTCTCCTAACTCCAAATCTGTGTGGATTTCCCAATACTATCAATGTAATTTAATTAGGTGTAATATTATAATTAAGAAATTATATAAAACTGTGAATATTAAACCTAACTTGACAGTGTAAAATGTAGATCTGAAGAAGCTGCATCGACAGCAAAACGCGTCATCGCAATTTAAATAAACCAGTGGAAATTGACTAAAAACAGTCTTTTATTTTATACTTATAATTTCGGCGCTGACAAATAAGTTCTCTCTTATTTCAGTTTATTTGCGACAAAACCGATAGAAAATATCACTAGCTTATAATATTTTCTCGCTAACGGAGGGATAAATTCTTAGATAGCGACATATTGTCTTTAAGGAGACACAAATAATGTTGTTGATCTCTATACATTACGTCCCTATCTTATTCTCTTTCCCCGTGTGACAGCGTATGTTTTATCTGCTTCCCTGATCACTTCCGTTCTATGGGTGATCTCAGGTGGCATATCAGAGTTCAAAAGGCAGCATTTTTAAGCTTCCTAGCCATCTGGCCTTGCGGTTTAATTATTTAACCTCTTGTTGGGTTTCCTGCTCGTGAGGAAGTTCCCCACGTATATATCAGAGAGAAGCATACCAGACACATTAACTTCTTGGAAATTAACTTATGCTATTATTTGTCTGATTTCATTTATCTCTACTACGGCTGGCTGCCTCTTCAATAATAAATCATGACTGACTTAAGACGACAAAGCCATTCGTTCACACGTATTATTGAGCATGCAATATTTCTTGTACATAACTCGCAGTATTTTCAAAATTTAAACAGATTTTTCACTTACTTTAACAAGAAATGTAATAACAATTTACTTCTTGAATCAACAATGAGTATCAGTATTTATAATCCTTCCTATTTCACCAAGAATTCTTAACTAAATTTCCTAAATCAAAACCCATCTGCGTGTAAAATTTTATTTAAATTGTGTAATAGTGATTAAGTACCAAACAGTGAACTTATTATATGTAGCCTCTCTAAAATGGAAACTCGTTGGAGCTTCGTTGCTAGCTTCATGTTTGTGTACACCCGATATTCCTAAAGTAATATTTTACAATGTCTAGGTAAATAATAAATATAAAATTAATAAAATTTACATTTAGTGACAGTATACAAATAACAAAATGTTTATAAAAATAATTACAATTTAAAAATAGCAATTGTACGGGCATGCCACAAATAATAATTATTTTTGTTCTTGCCAAATTTAATTGATTTTATGTTTTTTTACACGAAATAATAGTTTTGAACAACTAAAAAATAAAACAAAGATTTTAAACGGTGTGTTGTTAATACCTGATCATTGAACTATTAGTTCGAGAACACAATAAAGTAGGTAATTACTAATAAATTATCTCTATTTCTCTCTTTTTGTCTTTCATTAAAAAAGCTCGAATTTATGAGAAAATTGTTTACAATTTCTATATTACTCTTGGACATGTTATTAGATATTTCTTAAATTCCGGTTCTATTTTGTTCAAATATGTAAGTTTAACTGTAGACTATTTTTATATTAAAACATTATTTGTAACAACACACAATTCGTAATGAATACATTCTTATTTTTTGTTAATAGTTAAAGGTAACATTTACTTAATGAATTTATTTTGTTCTTATATTATACCAGGTGTACAAGTATGAAATGCTGATTTCAGACAACAGATGGTGCACCAATGCAGTTTGTGCTATAAAGATTTGACACTGCGCCATTTTGTTGTGTCATCAACAAGTGTCAGACGCGCACGAGTGATAAATTGGAACAGTGAGTGCTTAGTGTTGTGTCCAATATGTCGAAATTTATACAGAACAAAGAGCATTCGCGGACAGCATTAATTTTTTGTTTTCATTTGAAGAAAACTGATGTTGAATCATACCGATTACTTCGAGAAGCTTATGGTGAACATGCTCCATCTCAAGATACGTGTGAACGATGGCTTCGGCGTTTCAAAAGTGGTGACTTCGATGTTGCAGACGAGAACGTGGAAAACCGCCAAAAAAATACGAAGATGTGGAATTGCAAGCATTGTTGGACGAAGATGATCGGCTACGAGAGATCGGAAAGATTCAGAAGACCAGTAGATGGGTGCCATATGAGTTGAACGACAGGCAAATGGAAAAGCGCAAAAACACGTGTGCCATTTTACTCGCTCGGTACAAATGGAAGTTGTTTTTGCATCGTATAGTTACAGGGGATTAAAAGTGGATTTATTTTCAGAATCCCTAGCGCAAGAAGTCATGGGTAGACCCAGAGGCACGTTACCGACAACAATTGACCGATTTGAACCGTTCGCTGCTTGAAAAAAGGCCAGAATACCGAAAGAGGCAACACAAAGTCATTTTTCTTCATGACAATGCTCCATCACATACGGCAAAACCAGTTCGCGACACGTTGGAAGCACTCAGCTGGGCTTACTCACCAGACTTGGCTCCTTCCGATTATCACTTGTTTGCATCGATGAGTACCGCAGTTGCTGAGCAGCGCTTTGGTTCGTACGAAGATGTGAAAAAATGGCTTGATGAATGGTTCGCAGCAAAAGGGGAAGATTTTTACTCGCGTGGTATTCACAAATTTGCCGAAAGATGGAAAAATGTATAACAAGCGATAGTGCATACTTTGAATAAAGCACTTTTTATCATTCTTCCGGATTTAACATGTTCTTTTAGAAAAAAAATCCGCACTTCATACTTGTACACCTGGTAATTACATAAAAAGAAAAACGTTAGTAATAAAATTGAAAAGATTGGTGTGTCGTTGTTTGTCTTGTAGAGTCACCTACTTAACTTGAAAAAGTACGTCGATAATATTTAGTATTTGCTTAAAAATTAAAACTTTTTAAATTTTTGCAGCCTATTTATGACTGTGTTAACGTCGCAGCAGTCAACGCCGCAACTGTAGCTAGAGCAGGACTCACACCAAGTGCACCTACTACTTTACAGCAACCAGATCTATATTCATGTCCTGCACTGCCCGAGGATATAGACTTCGATCTGCGTTGTGATTCACCAGCTAGTACAGATAAAGTTACTAGATTTTAAAATAAATAACTGCTATAGATAGCACGTTTTTTGTTCTGTTGTTCTAACAATATTAAAAAATTTGCTATAATTAATGATATAGTAACTACATTTATTAACAAATAAGTATTTTCTTAAAGAACTAATTTAACAAAACGATGTTTAGTTTTATAAAAATAAGATACAGTCGACACTGTTTATAGTGAAACTCTATATAGTGAAAAACTCTTTATAGTGCAATTTTTTCAAGACCTAGAATATTTTAATAAAATGTCATGTAAAAAGCCCTGCATATAGTGAATCTGTAAAATAGTAACACTCTATATAATAAAATTTTTACCAGAATTTTATGTATAAATTTTTATGCATTTATTGAGATCTTGGCCATTTCGGGTTTCCCATTTTTATCTAACATTAGCACGAATTCCATTTTTATGACGCATTCTTTTGAAAAGGTTCTTAACGCGTTTATAACGCCTAATGGTTGGCAATAGATCAGGTAGATTTCTGTGAGAAACCCGGGAAATAACCCATTTTATAGAAACCTGGGGAAAAATCCATTTTATAGTCGAAGCCTAGTAATTCGCAAATTCAGGTTCAGATTCTTTTTGTTTAAGAATCAAGTAAGATGTCCAAATGAGTGTGTTTAAGTTTAGCTGAGAAAATTAAAGTTTTGGAGGAAGTTGATAAAGGCTGCAAAAAAAATTGATGTTGCTGCAAAATTTGGTGTTTCTCCAAGTTGCGTCTCTCTGATAATAAAAAGTCGCGACAGTATCATCAAGAAACCTAGTGTTCCAAGCAGTTAAAAACGAGTACGGGTGATTACTTACGAGGATGTAAATGAAGCAGTTTTACGATGGTTTCAAGTGGCCCGTACGCATCAAAACGTACCAATATCGGAAAATTTAAGAAAGCAAAAGGCTCTACAATTTGCTAAAGAATTTAACTGAATTAATTTTCAAGCTAGTGAAGGGTGGTTGAGTGCCTGGAAGACTCGCAATTCAATTGTTTTCAAGACGGTGTCTGGCGAGAGTGCAAGCGTTAGTCAGGAGGACTGTGACATTTGGACTGAAACTGTTTTAAAAAGTGCATTGAAAAAGTACGAGCCAAAAAACGTTTTCAGTTGTGATGAAACCGGTTTGTTTTCTAAATGTTTGTCAAACAAAACTTTTGCTTTTAAAAGTGATAAATGTTTTGGTGTTAAAACAAATAAAGAAAGGGTGACACTTATGGTTGGAACAAACATGGAAGGCTCAGAAAAACTGAAATTACTGCTCATAGGTAAAAGCAAAAATCCCCATTGTTTAAAAGGAGTTAAATCTCTGGAGTTAGATTACGCCAATAATAAAAAGGCATGGATGACTTCTGAGATTTTCGAAAGATGGATCAAAGAACTGGACACGAAAATAAAAAGCCAAAAGCGAAAGATTGTGATGTTTATAGACAATTGTCCTGCACATCCAGTTACTGTAAGTAAAAAATTAAGGAATATTGAATTGATCTTTTTTCCACCAAACATCACCTCCAAATTGCAACCTATGGACCAGGGTATTAAAAAAACATCAATACCGAAACAGAATTGTTCACAAAATTGTTAACGCGATTGATAACAACCTTCCAGTCCAAAAATTGATTACCCTTAAAGAGTGTATAACCGAATTCGCTAAAGTATGAAGTGAAAATGTTTCTCAGAAAACTATCAAAAACTGCTTTTCTAAAGCAGGTTTTACTGAAAAAATTGACGAATGGGAAGAAGAAGACGAAAAATGGATCTCGCTACCTTAAAAAAAAGCAATGGGGTATTCTACAAAAAACTGCTACCGTCGACGCAGATTTTTTACTTGAAGATTTCTTAGAAATCGACAATGATGTTGGCACGACAGATCTCCCAACTGACCAAGACATAATTGACGATATAAAAAGTATAGAAGATCATGAAGAAGAAACTGAAACCGGGGAATGTCCTGCTAAATTTAGTGAAAATGAAATAAGAAATGCATTTGACATTGTGCGAACTACTCTCAGGGGCCAGGAAAGTGTACCTGATCAAATCTTTATGCATTTGAGTAAATGCGAGAATTTTGTTGAGCAACAATTATTTTTCAAAAGTAATGTTCAAAAGAAAATAATGATTATTTTTCCTAGTACCTATGTACGTAGTATGTACATATGTATTAACAGATTTTGTATTATTCTTTTTATTTCGTATGTAGTACATACATACATAAAGTCCGTACGTTATATCTTTACACGTGCGTCATAGTTTTCAGGCAATATCCCAGACGACTATTATATTTTTTGTGTCTTTTTACCAATACCTACGATTTATTGGTGAAAAGAGACAAATAATATAATAGTCGTCTGTTATATGGCCTGAAAACTATGAAGCACTGGTAAAGATATAACGTACGGACTTTATGTATGTATTTAGCCCTGTACATGCTATGTACTATTTAAACTTTCAAATGTTTAATAAAATCTGTAAATGTAAATGATTACCAATATAAAATACATACATAGCAATATATACGGATTTTTTCTTTATATATTGAAAAACTTTCTATAGTGAAATTTCGGTCAACATTTTGATCTTTCACTATATAGAGTGTCGACTGTATTTGAATACCTTTAAACTGTATGACAAAACTAAAAAATCATCTCCAAACCCTTGAACCCTACTCAATATCTTAAAAACAAACCGATGACCGCAACTTAAAAACTTGAACACTTCCCAGCATAGTAAAAAAAAATCGGTCAAGTGCAAGTTGGACTTCAATTAGTGTTCCGTTCGTTGATTGGTTTTACACTAAAAGTTTTTGGTACCCCAAATGATTTTTTTTTTAAATCTTTACTGAAAACTGATGACCTTGAAATTCTTGTTTTTTTTTAATATACCAGGTAAATTATTAAAGCTAATGCAGTCGTGATAATTTTCGTTCATTCTACACCGTGTAGAGAATATTCCAGAATTTTTTCAAAATTTTTTAATCAGTACTTTTCGAGGTAAGGTGGTGGGATTTTTTGCGATTTTTTAAAAATAATACAAAGAAAAGTGGGCGCAAGTATTACATTATATATATATTTTTAAACTCGTGTTTTTACAAGTTTTTTTGACTCCCTACTCGATGACCTGGTAAAAACTTTTTTTTTTCACTTGCGACTTCACCCCCAAAACTAATCCCTTAACTCAAAATTTAACTTTCAAAACTACATGGCTCTGATGAGGCCATTCATTCCTATATTTGTACCAAATTTCTACTTTCTATGTCAAATAGTTTCGGAGAAAATCGGATGTGACAGACAGATAGATAGACGGACAGAAACCGAAGTGATCTTATAAGTTTCCCGTACGGAAGACTAAAAATCAGTGACCAAGAAACATTAAAGAAAGCTAGACACTTCCCTAAAACAAGGAAAAACGTCGGAAACGTGAAAATAGATAATCGGAAAGTGGTAACATGTACGTGCGTGCTTGTAAATGTCAAGCACTAGGATTTAATTTAGTATAATGTATGTTAAACTGAATGCGTCTAAATCGACAACAAAGTTTAAATATTCATAAGTTTACAGGTTGTTTTAAAAACATTTTATGGTGTATCATGTTCACAAGTAAATAAAATAATAATTTATGAGTATACTGAAAAATCGTTTCAATTAATTTTTTTTTGTATTGTAGTAAGTAATACACAATTATATAAAAAAATTCAATGTACCATAGAATTTGTTAAATTTTCATGTAACTACGTAGGTATTTTTTTTAAGTTAGCTTCTCAGTTATGAACTGGAGCTCCTGGAGCTTAAGAAAATATTTTTTTATGTAACTACAGTCTACACTAATACATTTAGATCAGTGTTTCTCGCGTTGTTTCATTTCACCAAAAAAAAAATTATCTTGTTTGTTCTTCAAAAAAATGACACTGCGGCGGCTTTCCACTCATCTTCTGGGGTCTGTCTTGGGAGATTTGACCAAAGAAATCGCAGGGTGTTAAATTAGGGCAATGGGCTGTATGTGCTACTCTTGTGGACCCTGCACTTTTCATACAATAGCAAAGGGTTGGTTCCTTTCAATTCGGATATTTTTCTCAACAGTTTGCTTCAGGTTTTGAATCGTCCTTCCGTAAAGCTCTCCATTAGTTCTGTTTCCTTTTACAAGACGACTGAGTCCTTATAAACTGATTGCATTTCAATAGAACTCCCAAGTTTCGTCACCTTTGACAATTCACAAAAAAAAAAAAAATCTAATCGTTTTCCAAAGCTACGAAATATTCTTTTCTCGCCTGTTTCTGTTCTGGTGTAAAACCTTTGGAGCTACATCAAACAGAAACGTTTTTATCCTTAAATATTTATTGGCAATCTTAAAAACTGTATGTTAGGGTACTACAGTTTCTTACAAAAGAATCCTCAATAAATGTAATGGTTTCCTCAGTTCTTAGCTTTATCTCAACGGGTTTTCCTGATCTGGGGTCATCCTGAACTGAGGTAACTTAAACACAACAAACTCCTGCAAATATTTGTCAAAGCATAAAAAGAACAGGACGATTTATCGACCACACTAAATGGACAACAGACCTTGGCGTTGATAATAATCCGATAGTATTGTAGGATTTATGAAGATGATTATAAGACAAAGTACATAGTGAAAGTATATATAGAGAGCGGTTGCTCATGACATATCCAAGGCATTCGACCGTGTCTGGCACGATGGGCTGTTGGCTAAGCTACGTTCTTGTGGTATGTCTGAAACATTCTGTTTGTGGCTCTCACGTTTCCTCAAAGAACGTTCTTTACGAGTGCCAGTCGATGGATTTCTTTCTAACACCTTCACTTTCAACGCCGGTGTACCCCAAGGCTCCATACTGCCTCCTACTCTCTTTCTCATTTACATTAACGATCTGCTGGAAAAGACTGAGAATCCAATCTACAGCTTTGCAGATGACAGTACACTTATCTCTTCATTCACTTTGAACGCTCGGACATCGGCTACTCACCCGAATATCCGCAGATAGCAGGAAGTCATTCAACTTAACAAAGACCTGGAAGAAATTCTATCTTGGGGTGACAGTAACCCAGTGGAATTTAACGCTACAAAAACCCAGGCGGCAGTTTTCTCTAAAAAAGTTAACGTTGCTGAACCCGACATAGTTATGTCGGGGCACTCCATCCCTCTAACATTGTCACTCAATTTGCTGGGCGTTAATTTGGGAGCAAATATGTCATGGTATGAACATGTTGCAGGCATAGCAAAGAGAGCTTCTCAAAAGTTGGGAATATTATTTCGAACCAGAAAGCTTTACACTCCACAACAACTGTTATTTCTTTACAAAGCTCAAATTCGACCAACTATGGAATACTGCTCCCATATTTGGAGCTCAGCTCCCAAACATACACTGCATTTATTGGATTCTATTCAGAAAAGAGCTGTTCATCTGATTGGAGACCCGAACTGACCGACGGTCTTGATTCGCTGGAACATCGAAGAAGGTTGGCAACTTGCGCCTATTCTACAAGTACTTTCATGGAAAGTGTTCGAAGGCTGTGGCCCGCTTAATTCCTCCCAGAGCGGTGCATGTTAGAAGTACACGTCACGCTAATTCTTCACATCCGTATGAGGTTCAGCTTGTTACTCCTCCTCGTACAACGCTCTTCAAGGAGCAATATATATATATATATATATATATATATATATATATATATATATATATATATATATATATATATATATATATATATATATATATATATATAGTTTTATTTTTAATATTTGTATAACTCTCTAAGTGTGTTTGTGTGTAATCATACATACTACCTGGCCAACAAAAATGCAAATTTCATTGTCTTCACCAGAGATGAATTAACTGCTAAATTTTTGTAAGTAATTTCACATACAGTCTTACAATTCATTTAATCACATTCTAAAAAACGAACGTTTTGGTTTATTTTTTGTACCTGGTTTGCATTTTTAGAATCCAGAAGAAGCTACCATTAGGCAGCGAAAGCTCGATAATAAAAATAAAAAGCAGATACTAGAGCCTTTATATCTTTGATTGCTCATCTCTTCTCCTTATAAGGGCTTTTCCCAGTGGTTAAGCGTAGGATTGTTTGTTGCCAGTGCCCTGTTACTGTCCTTCCTCTTTCTTATATATATATATATATATATATATATATATATATATATATATATATATATACAGTCGACACTGTTTATAGTGAAACTCTATATAGTGAAAACACAAACACACACACAAAACTTGGTTGGTTTTTCTTGGGTAGTTAGGATCTTTTGAAAAATACAATGCTAGTTGTTTAGTTGTTTGACGTTTCACTTTATTTTTTTAAGCATTTTCAGAACATTTTTTTATTCATTCTAAAATTAGAAAACACATGGTAAAATCTTTTTGGTCTCAATTACAGGTTTAAAAAATATACGCACACTGGGAGATTTAAAATATTTACACATATAACAACATAAAATAAATGAATGAAGAGTACATACCTTGAAAGTCAACTATTTGTTTGTTAGTGAATTTCAAATTCTGTATTTCTTGTGGACATATCGTGTGTTCTTTTATTTTTATTATTTATAATGGGCGTCTTAACAAAAAAACTGTTATTGATATTAAGTATTATTAAGAGGATATACATGCCACCATATTTATTTTTTAAATAAATTTTGTGATTATGTGACTGACTCCTCTTATGTCAATCCTGTCACTCACAGTGTTTTCATCTTTTTTTATTTCGATCATCTCTTTGATTTGTAGTTTGGCATAATTCCGGTCTGTGTATGGTATATACTACTGTGATCAAAAAAAATAGTAAGACTTTTGAAATAGAACGCAACGGGTTATTTATTTTTCCAAATTTGTTTTATCCCCTTCAAAGTAATCCCCCTTGGATACAATGCATTTATGCCAACATTTTTTTTCCAGTCTTCGAAACAGTTGTTGAATTCGATTTCTGGAATGGCCTTTAAAACCTTCTTCGGTTCGGTTTTAATCTGCTCAATAGATTCAAAACGATGTCCTCGAAGCGGTTTTTTTGAGTTTAGGGAATAGCCAGAAGTCCGACAGAGCTAAATCAGGCGAATAGGACGATTGCGGAATGATATGAGTTGAATTTTTGATGAAAAAGTCGCGAAGAACCAATGCTGTGTGAGAAGGTGCATTATCGTGATGAAAAAACCAAGAGTTATCGGCCCATAATTCCGGCCTCTTGAGACGAATAGCTTCACGCAAACGACGCATAACACTCAAATAATATTCCTTGTTGATAGTTTGGCCCGGCGGAAGGAATTCATAATGAACAACATCACGATAATCGAAGAAAACTGTTCACATCACCTTGATTTTCGACTTACTTTGGCGTGGTTTCTTCAATCTGGGCTCACCTCTAGCATGATTTCCGGATCGTATGAGTAAATCCATGTCTCATCTCCCATAATGATGCGCTTGCTGACGTTTTGATAGTCAGAAATCATGGTTTCACAGACATTAACACGACGCTCTTTATCGAAAAAATTGAGTGATTTCGGTACCAAACGAGAGGAGACGCGTTTGAGGCCCAAGTTGTCTTTTAAAATCGATTGAATTGACCCATATGATAAGTTGGTGATGTCAACAAGGTCTCTAATTGTCACTCGACGATTTTTGAGCACCAAATCCTTGATTAGCTTGACGTGGTTCTCATCGGTAGATGTTGAAGGACGACCAGGACGTTTATAGTCCTCCACACGTGCTCTGCCTTCATTAAACAATTTATACCAAACGAAAACACTTGCTGTGGATAGAGCATCATCACCAAATAACTTTTTTTTTGGGAAGCCGAAAAAAAAAACCATTTTTAAAACAAAATTTAATGCAACTTCTTTGCTGAATTTTTTCACTCATGTTAACAATCGAAAAATGCACTTTTGTTGTTGAACGAATGCAAGCGAATCTTATTAACTACTGACGCTATGGTCTTAAAATTTGACACAGATGGCAGTTAAGGTCCTACCAACCTAACGAGAAAAAAATTAATCCGATTTGGAAATGCCCAGGCCATTTAAATTTAAAAGTCACAGTAATATACTTAACATCAATAACAGTTTTTTTTTTTTTTTTCACTATCTCCATACGTTGAGACGAAACCATAAAATTCCAACGAACCGCAGGAAGCTAGAGAGAGAAATAGTAATTCTCAAATTAATTTATTTTTAATCTGTTCATCCGATTACATCAAAAAATTAATATATATATATATATATATATATATATATATATATATATATATATATATATAATAAATTGTCTTTATTGTAATTAAATGGTTGGATTACAATTGGCGGAGTTGAAGTTACACTTCCTATCTCAATCATGAAATGCGAATACATATTGTATACAGCAACGTTTAGAAACTAGTATTGCATATAAAATACAAAATATAATAATCAATACACAATATACTATCATGATAGAAGTTAATATTAATACTGTGGGTGGCTAAGGGTATGGCTACTGCTATATATGTAACATTAGAGAGGTCGATTACATATAAAATACAAAATATAGTAAATTCACAATGTTCCACTATGATAGAAGCTAATATTAATACTGTAAGTGGCTAAAGGTATGGCTACTGCTATATATGTAACATTAGAGAGGTCGATTGAGGTGACCATTGTACGAGCTGCCGGAGGAAGGAGTCAGCATAAGCTATAAAAACGAGGGGTTTTACTGCTCTTTTAAACCTGTGACCTGACGCGTCCCTCAGATCAACAGGCACTTTATTGTACAATTTAGCTATTTGGTAACTGAAAGAACGCTCATACAATGAAGTCAAGTGCATGGGCGGAGTCAAGGTGAATTTAAGCCTTAGATCCAGGTTAAATTTAATTTTGCTATATAAGTAGCCAAGACACTTATTACAAAAAATCCTATTGTATAATACCAAACTCTGTAGCATCTGTCTTTCATTCATTCTGAACCACTTTATGTCACGCAATTTTGCACTAAAACCTCTCTCACGGCCATACCACAGTAAACATACTACAGTAGCGAAACTGAGCTCCAATTTGGTGACGAGATTTTAACGACGCGTGGGTCGACGGGTCCTTTTTCAAAATGGCCGCTCAGTGTTTACATCCGATCTGGGAATGTGTCTTTGGAAATGTATTGTCCATCGTTTCTTGATGCGACTGCAGTTTATATGAATATAAAGACAGAAGGAAGAGAGAGTTTGTAGAAAGAGAGAATTAAAAACGTTTGTAAGTGAAGAGAATCGAAAAGGTTGAGAAACAATTTATATAATCATGGGAAAAGGAGGTTATTGTACCGTTGAGAATTGCAAAAATAATTCAAACTGTACGCGGGGCGTTAGTTTTTTCTTCTTCCCCAAATATGTGTTGGTTTTTAGAAAGATTTATTTTTGTGTAAACTAGTATTCAGTTATTTAAAACTATTTATATTTGTGTAAATTATAAATAAAATATATTTTTTTCTAAAAGGTGTATTCTCAAGAGGCTTCTAGTTTTCAATAACTTCATCTGTATTAATTGTTTGACACACCTTTTCTAATAATAAACCTGTTAAATTTAACACTGTTTAATTGCAAGTACAATTAATACTCTGAAAGTGACTTTTTTTTCTATTTTTCTCTATAAATTACATTGCTCCTTTTTCATTCCAATCTTTCAAAAGTTTCTGTGAATATATTGTAAGGATTACAGAACCTATAACAACATATTTATTATTTTCAAATTTTGAACAGTATATTTTATTTTCTTATAAGCTGGGTTTGAAAGTTTAAATATTAAGTGTCGTGTTGAGATCACAAAACCACTGGGGAATGGGATTATTGAAATAACTGATATAAATCGATAAGCTATTAAAATAAGAAAAATTTTAATGTGATTCCAAAGAAATTTTTGTAATATGATTTTGTCAGACGATGTGTGCCAGAGGGTAAAATATTCTCAAAATAAGTTCATTAAATGGACAGTACACTTAATCGAAGTCCGTTTTGATGGTAATTATGGTTACTATTAAAATTTTGAAGATTTAGTTACCTGTTATTAATATTCCTCCTCCTCCTATAAAGAACTTATTTCTATTGTATACCTATACTATAAATTAAATATAGTTATTTTCTTTTTAAACTGTAATTGACAATACTCAGTCTATACGAGTCAATCATTTCTCCTAATGAAGCTAATATGGTTAGCGAAACGCGCGTCGAGTGCAAAAATAAAGTGTTTGGTGTAGTGGTGATATATACTGAGTAGTGTCATTGTGCCAAAGATTCCACATTCCCAACATAGTTGTAATTGACAAGGTCAACTTGGCCATAACTAAGTATTGTATGTAAATATAATTAGGAAATTACTGTATTGACTCTTTGATCTAAATATTAATTCATTGTAAATAAAAGTAAGCCTTAATTACGTTATCAAAAAGCAATACGGATAACAGAACACAAAAAGGTATAGAACCTCTAAGAATCATTCACATAGAAAATAGAGGTCTATACATATACGTTCATAATTCATTAATATTATATTAACCTTTCTCGAAGTTACACAATATAGTTTTGTAGTTTAAGAAAAAATAAGTACCAAAGAAGTAGATAGAGTGTTTTTTACTTAACAAGAGATCTATCACACCAAACAACACAACACTGCTTAGAAAAAAATGCTCTTATTTTAGATGCTGACATCTTAGTAAAGACAATATGTCTTTATTTGACGGTACAAGAAAAATAGCATTAGGTATTACGTATGTTAAAATTAAATTAATTTAGTCCTTAAAAAACATCTTTAATCACAAATTTACTTGAAAAATGATGTAAATAAAACTTTAACCTCAAACAGTGACTTTGATAGACTTTTGAATTTTTGGATAAGGTTATTAAAAACTGAAGTTGAATATGAAGAATTCCATCAAATACCTTCCTATTAAGTTTTTCACCTGTACTCATTTCTTTTCTACCAAAGTGCTCCATTCTTTTTGTTTTTTTTTTATATTACTCATGCTGCATTAACTTTTATATTACTCATGCTGTATTAAATAACAAATCAAAAATTTTCAAACATTTCTATATCTGTGATTTTGAATGATAAAACTTTGCACAACTTTATTTGTGTTTCAAATCTCGCGCTGGTCCACTTTTAACATGGCGGATTGCCACGTGACCTTCTAAAAACGAATCTGATTTTCTTACGAGGTTATCCTTGAGTTTCGCTACTATATAGTGTGTTTATTGTGGCCATACCGCCAATAAAACGCAAGCACGAATTTTGCATAAGTTGGATCCTCTTAGCGTCACAGTCTAAAACGCAGGGCCCGTACACTACATCACAGTAGTTAAAGTGCCATAAAACAATGGAGTCACACAACATCTTTCTGAGATTCTCGGTAAGAGCGCGTTGAATGAAAAATAATTTAAGGTTAGCGAATGCTCTTTTAATAGATAAATTTATATATCCCGTGAAGCTCAGATCGGAGTCTATTACTAAGCCCAAGTTTTTGGCAACAGTGTATGCACTTAGCACTACATTATTCAAGCTAAGTTGTAGTAGATTCTGGTGCCGAATCCGAGACTGAGTTAGTCCAAATAACAGAATCCGTGATTTAGTTGGATTTATTTCCAAGCAGTGTGCACTCGAGGCCTTCAAAGGGCATCCAGATCAAGCGTTAGTTTATCATTAGCCTCCAGTATTTGGCCTGGCTTAAAAGAAATGTATAATTGCGTGTCATCAGCATAGAAATGCGCTGAGGAATATTTTAAGTATGAAATAAGTTGTGACGTATTATATATATATATATATATATATATATATATATATATATATATATATATATATATATATATATATATATATATATATATATGTAGTAATGGTTTTTCGGGTATCCCGTGTTAGCTTGAAGTCCCTTGATGGACGGTTTCGCTGACGTTTCGATGGAATTTCATCCATCTTTTTCAAAGCGTTGATCACTGGTCGGTGTCTTGGCGTTGAATGTCGAGACTGGCCCTGAGTGCGCCAGTTTTATGTACTCGGGGGTGTTTCTATTGGTCGGACGGATCTGGCCAACAGAGGCTCGGCTTTGGCTGCGCGTTGTCGGTCCTGTGGTTCTTTGTAATGTTTGTGTTGGTGAAGTAACATATGGTTGAATTATTGTTTCTCTTGGTTGGACTTGGTACTGGGATAGAATATGTTTCCAAGAGTTCGATAAACGTTGGCTATCATCCCGATTATTTAAGTTGTTGGGCCTCTTTTCTATTTCTATGGCTTCTTTGATTACCCTAGTGGATAGGTTATTACTTTTTTTGTAGGGTTCTGGTTTTGTCAAAATCGATTTTGTGGCCGGTATTGTGTGCATGTTGTACTAGAGAAGAGGTGGTGGATTTTTGTTTTACGGCGTTTTTGTGCTCGTCTCTTCTGGCACTAATTTTCCTGTTTGTTTGGCCTATGTATGAAAGACCGCAGCCCTGACACGGAATTTCATATACGCCTTGGTCTTCTAAGGCTATAATGTCTTTTGGTGTAGGTAGAATATCTTTAATTTTTTGGTTGGTTGTGTAAATGGTGTCAATTTGGTGTTTTCCTAGAAGTCTTCCTATTTTGTCTGTGATGCCTTTTACATATGGGAGAAATGCTTGTGTAGTATATGTCTTTCTTTCCTGTTTGTGTTGTTTATTTATGGCCCGCCGGATCGTGTTTTGACTATATCCCATTTGAAAGTAAAACGTTTCGAAGGAGCTTGGTTTCTTATTGCAAATGTTCCTTGTCTGTTAGGGTTTCTGATCGGTGAGCTAAGGATTTGGCAACGGAGAAGAGTTGGGCTGGGTGATGATGTGAGCTGGCATTTAAGTATCTGTTTGTATGTGTCGGTTTTTTATATACTGAGTGAGACAAAGAACCATCTAATTTTCTTTGAAGCAAGACATCTAGGAATGGTAGTTGTTCTGCTGCTTTCCCTTTCCATTGTAAATTTAATGTTTGGATGTATGTATGTTGTTAAGGTGTTCCAGAAACTTGTTTAAGTTGTCTTCACCGTGTTGCCATACCACAAAAGTGTCATCTACGTATCGTAGCCATGTTTTCGGTTTATGTGGAGCAGTTTCTAGAGCTAGTGTTTCGAAATGCTCCATGTATAGATTAGCTAGTACTGGTGACAATGGAGAACCCATGGGTGCACCTTCTATTTGTTTGTATTTTTGGCCTGAATAGACGAAGTATGTATTAGCGAGGCAGTGTTTTGATAAACTGATGACGTATTCGGGCAGGCTGTATTTTGTCTCTATGATAGACAGTGCTTCGGTAACTGGTACTTTCGTGAAAAGGGATACGACATCAAAACTGACAAGGAAATCATTTTTCTCTGGCTTCATGTTTTTTATGATTTGAATAAAATGTTGTGAATTTTTTACGTAAGATGCGGCGTTTTCCACATGAGGTTGCAGAGTCATGGCTAGGTACTTGGCTAAAGCTTGTGTCGGGGAACCAAACGAGCTGACTATTGGTCTTAAGGGTGCTCCTTGTTTGTGGACTTTCGGTAATCCATACATTTTTGGGCATCTTGATGATTTCTCTCTAGGGATAAGTTTCTTTTTTGTTTCTTCACTGAGAGAGGAGGCCTTCACTGCGGATTTAGTGGTTTTCTCTAGGTATGTTGTCGGATCACTTGTGATGACTTTATACGAAGGATCATTTAAAAGGTTGAGCATCTTTTGGTGGTAATCGTCAGAGTTGAGAACCACGGTGGCATTGCCCTTGTCGGCTGGTAAGACAATAATTGACCGGTCTTTTTGCGTAGATCGCGCAGGACTCGGAGTTCTTCACCGGATATGTTTTTCTTGGGTGGCTTGGATTTGCGTAGAATGCTAGTTGTTTCTTGACGAAGAATTTCAGCAGTGTCTGCATTCAGTTCGGTGATTGTCTTCTCTGCCAAATCCTTAGTTCACCGATCAGAAACCCTAACAGACAAGGAACATTTGCAACAAGAAACCAAGCTCCTTCGAAACGTTTTACTTTCAAATGGATATAGTCAAAACACGATCCGGCGAGCCCTAAATAAACAACACAAACAGGAAAGAAAGACATATACTACAAAAGCATTTCTCCCATATGTAAAAGGCATCACAGACAAAATAGGAAGACTTCTAGGAAAACACCAAATTGAGACCATTTACACAACCAACCAAAAAATTAAAGATATTCTACCTACACCAAAAGACATTATAGCCTTAGAAGACCAAGGCGTATATGAAATTCCGTGTCAGGACTGCGGTCTTTCATACATAGGCCAAACAAACAGGAAAATTAGTGCCAGAAGAGACGAGCACAAAAACGCCGTAAAACAAAAATCCACCACCTCTTCTCTAGCACAACATGCACACAATACCGGCCACAAAATCGATTTTGACAAAACCAGAACCCTACAAAAAAGTAATAACCTATCCACTAGGGTAATCAAAGAAGCCATAGAAATAGAAAAGAGGCCCAACAACTTAAATAATCGGGATGATAGCCAACGTTTACCGAACTCTTGGAAACATATTCTATCCCAGTACCAAGTCCAACCAAGAGAAACAATAATTCAACCATATGTTACTTCACCAACACAAACATTACAAAGAACCACAGAACCGACAACGCGCAGCCAAAGCCGAGCCTCTATTGGCCAAATCCGTCCGACAAATAGAAACACCCTCGAGTACATAAAACCGGCGCACTCAGGGCCAGTCTCGACATTCAACGCCAAGACACTGACCAGTGATCAACGCTTTGAAAAAGATGAATGAGATTCCATCGAAACGTCAGCGAAACCGTCCATCAAGGAACTTCAAGCTAACACGGGATACCCGAAAAACCATTACTACATTTCACACCCGTGAGAACATTCGTCCAAACATATATATATATATATATATATATATATATATATATATATATATATATATATATATATATATATATATATATATGGATAATACTTTTGAAAACTTACCTTTCTTACATTACCACCTTCTTAACCATTTTTTAACAAAAAGTTAAAAATGTTATGGAGCTAGTGTGTCGTTACCGATAACGAAATGGTAATTGAATCTCCAGTGAAGCTGCAAATTTCCCATTTAGGCCTTATTATCCTCACCGCATTGAAAATGGATTACAAAAGGACCAGATGCTACACGTATCGTTCTGGAAAGAATTTTAGTTCTTTGATTCACAACAGCGAAGCACGAACATCTTTCAGAAGTCCTTTGCAGGATGACAGTTGTGGAATTGTTAAAAAATAAAAAAATAATTGTTTTTATAATTGTTTATATGTTGTTTTTATTGGATAATGTTTTACTAACTGTAGTGGGTAAGTAATGTTTTTATATTTATTTAAATTTTGTTGTTTAAATGTAATATGTAGGCTGATGAAGCTAAATATCGGACCCATTTTCTTAATTAAAATTTTGTTCCATAGTTTGGCTTCAACTGGATTTATACCTTGATAAAAGACAATGTAACTTTTACTCGCATTTAGATATACCAGGTGTATAAGTATGAAATGCGGATTTTTTTCTAAAAAAACATGTTAAATTCGGAAGAATGATAAAAAGTGCTTTATTTAAAGTATGCTCCATCGCTTGTTATACATTCTTCCCATCTTTCGGGCAATTTGTGAATACCACGCCAGTAAAAATCTTCCCTTTTTGCTGCGAACCATTCATCGAGCCATTTTTTCACATCTTCGTACGAACCAAAGCGCTGCTCAGCAACTGCGTGAACCATCGATGCAAACAAGTGGTAATCGGAAGGAGCTTAGTCTGTTGAGTAAGCCGCATGGGGTAGAACTTCCCACCTGAGTGCTTCCAACGTGTCGCGAACTGGTTTTGCCCTGTTATGGAGCATTGTCATAAAGAAAAATGACTTTGTGTTGCCTCTTTCGGTATTCTGGCCTTTTTTCAAGCAACGAATGGTTCAAATCGGTCAATTGTTATTGATAACGTTTAGTATTAACTGTTTCCCCAGGTTTATATTTATTATAATAGACCACGCCCCTGTGGTCCCACCAAATACAGAGCATCGTGTTTCTGCCAAAGCGATTCCGTCTTGCGGTCGATGTGGATGGTGCGCCAACCCATGATTTTTTGCGGTTGGGATTCTCAAAATAAATCCACTTTTCATCCCCTGTAACCATACGATGCAAAAACGACTTCCTTTTGTACCGAGTGAGTAAAATGGCACACGTGTTTTTGCGCTTTTCCACTTGCCTGTCGTTCAACTCATGTGGTACCCATCTACCGGTCTTCTGCATCTTTCCCATCTCTCGTAGCCGATTGGAAACAGCTTGTTGACTAACGCCCAATTGCTCGGCGAGTTGTTTTTGTGTTTGCGAATCATCTTCGTCCAACAATGCTTACAGTTCCACATCTTCATATTTTTTTGGCGGTTTTCCACGTTCCTTGTCTGCAACATCGAAGTCACCACTTCTGAAACACCGAAACCATCGTTCACACATATCTTGCCATGGAGCATGTTCACCATAATCTTATCGAAGTAATCGGTATGATTCAACAGCAGTTTTCTTCAAATGAAAACAAAAAATTAATGCTGTCCGCGAATACTCTTTGTTCGGTATAAATTTCGACATATTGAACACAACAACACAACACTATGAACACACTTTTCCAATTTATCACTCGTGCGCGTCTGACGTTGTTAATGACACAACAAAATGGCGCAGTGTTAAATCTTTATAGCACAAACTGCATTGGTGCACCATCTGTTGTCTGAAATCCGCATTTCATACTTGTACACCTGGTATTTGATTTTTTATTAATTTAGTACCTGAGGTTACGCAAAAATATATTTCGATGAGTAAAAAAAGTTATCGAATTTTCAACCCCAGAGCTTTGTTTTTTAAAACATATTTGATCTTTTTTGTCTCGATAAATTGTAGGACTATGTCGGAATAGATAAATAAAGAAAAAAATTACGAAGAGTTGTTTTGACTTTTATTTATATTAGATAATACCGTCAGCCCCATTTTCCGAAAAAATAGTTATTTACTTTTTACTTTACTTTCCTTAAAAATGTAAACTATAAAATAGATGCACAATTTGACTCACTGACTAAGGTGTAAACATTACTAACAGATATTTTTAAAAAGATAGTGACAAAATACAATATACTGAAACTTATTTTCACGTCGTAAATCCTTTATATCTTGTATATGTGCGATTAAAAGGAGTTACGTGTAAAGTAAGTATTTCATGTAATCAAAAACTCATAAAAAGTTAAATAATGCAATTAATTTTTTAGACCACTCGTAATTACGTAATTGTATCCTCGTACTGCTCTTATTAAGACTGGAAACCATAAAGAAGTTATATGGTTTTTACATTACTGAACTTTGAGAACAATCCATTATTGTAACATATTCAACTCTAAATTTTAGTATTCAAAACTTCTATATTCTTTTAAACAAATACAAGGAGAAATTCCAGTTACAGGGAAGTCCATTTATAACAAACTCCAAAAAATCAGTAAAAATGGTTCGCTATATCCGAGGTTGATTATAAACAGTAAACAAAATGTAATATCATTTTTCACTACTTTTTTATTTAGATTAAGCGCTAATGATTAGAAAAATGAATAATAATAATTATTAAATTAAAAGAAAACGTTCAAAGAAAAATAAAACAAGTCACATTAAAGTTATTATTATGTATGTTGGTACATATGCAAGTACAAACGAAAACATTAAAATACGTGGTTTATACGATAAAATTAGTAATTTTTTGTTTGTACAGTTTTACTTGAAAAAGAAATGGTGTTTATGTAATTGTCAAGGTCACAAAAACTACTCCATATATGTTCAGGAACTTCACGAGATTCCAGAAAATTGCGAGTTTCAGTCATTTTCTTAGTCACCATACATATTATCTCCTTCTCCAAGCTCTTCTTCGTCGTCATTATCGCTTAAAATCTTTGCAGAAGTCACTGATGTTACAATTGGATTATCAGTTAATATTTCTCTCGTCATTAACTCATTATCAGCACATGCATACATATTCTTCAAAATTAAAGTGATTAAACATCTTTTAATCTCAATTTCCACTGTACTTTGGCGAATGTCGGGTGTAACAGACACCGAAGTGATTCCATAAGTGTTCCGTACGGAACGCTAGAAGACAGTTATGCACATACATAGGTATACATTTGAAAGACAAATAAATACTGAATTTGACCTTCTAACACGAAAAGATAGCTTAATCCAAGTATTAGAGATCGATAATTTAAATGATAGGTACGTCATGCTAAAATATTATTCACAAGGAAATTGAGTACAGAAAATATTTCAGAGATACTCTGTTTAGAAGCAGAACACATTGTGGACGTTTCTGCCCACATACTGTTTCTGTTAATCTCCTGGACAAAATTAACGCAACAATATATTAAATCATACAAATCTCTATAACGAATTAATTTTAATAATTTTTTATGAGCATTGGGTACCCTAAAAGTTAGAAAAAACTTATTCGGATACTTTAGAAGTGAATTAGCTACCAAATTTCTCTATAAGATTCGAATTATTCTTAAGACCTAATTCTTAAGACCTAATAACAAAATCGTTGAAATTATGTAATAATGAAAAAAATAAACTGGGACACTAGTAGCAAAATTAATGGTGTAACTGGAACACTAGTAGCGTGTGTTGCGTCCTATACTTCGAATGACAGCGTTTATGCGCCTAGGCATGCTTCTAATTAAATTTTGGGTAAAATCTTAAGGAATTTGCTCCCATTCTGTGATAACTACATTTTCAAGTTCCCTCAAGTTTCTAGGTGCAGGTATATGACGTTTCACATTTTTCTTAAGGTGATCACATACATGTTCTATCGGATTCAGATCCGGGCTTTTTGGTGGCCATTGCATAATCGGTATATCAACTTGATTAAGATAATCGAGTACCTCCCTAGCCACGTGAGGTCGAGCGTTGTTTTGCATAAACAGGAAATTGGGCCCCACAAAATGACCGAAAGACATCACATGTTCTATTACAATATTCTCAAGATAGTAGTCAGCATTCATGTATCTCGTACGGACAGGAACTAACTCTGTGCGAGCATCAAAGCAGATGCCACCCCAGAACATAACGGAGCCACCGCCGAATGGAATCCTTGCAGAGATATTGCAAGGAGCAAACCTCTCTCCTGGTCTTCGCCATACTCGCTCACGACCATCTGGATGTTTTAGACTAACCCTAGTTTCATCTGTGAAGAAAACTTGTTTCCAATCATCCACAGACCAGTTTTCGTGATTTCGAGCAAAACGTAACCTGGCAACTTTGTTCTCTCTAGTAAGCAAGGGCGCAGTGGCTGGTCTCCTACTGTTTAATCCAGCTTCATTTAACCGTCTTCTAAACTGTTTTAGAAGAAATTGTGACATTGCGAATAGCTTCGAGTTCGTTTCTTATTATAGAACTAGTGACAGTCCTGTTTCTTAAAGCATATTGTCTTCTAAACGTTCATCTACGTCGCTGGTGCATCGTTTCCGCCCTTGCCCTAGCCTTCTAGAATAAGTTCCTACTTCATTCAAGCGTCTTACCATACGACTTATTGTGGAACGATGTTTGCCTAACAAATTGGCAACAAAACTCTGACAATATCCCTCGTCCGATAAAACTGAGGCTCGCACTACCTCGTGTTCAGTTAAATTCCTTGTTCGATTCATTTTTCTAATTCTTCGGGGTCAAAAATAAAACAGTCTACCACAAAAACGTATTACTTTGCAAAAGGGAACAATTTATAAGCTTACTTTTAAAGAAAATCTATCGCATTATTACAGAAAATTGTTTATTCTCTAAAAAAATTCTTTAAAACTGTAAATCTAAACGAATTGTTTTGATTTCTGTCATGAACAACGAAACAAAATATGCATAGCCTACTATTCAAATACTCGATAAACTTTAAAACTGACATAAGAAAAAGATAAATTAATTTTCAGATGGTTGCGTTAATTTTGTTCAGGAGTTTATATATATATATATATATATATATATATATATATATATATATATATATATATATGTATATATATATATATATATATATATATATATATATATATATATATATATATATATATATATATATATATATATATACATATATATATATATATATATATATATATATATATATATATATATATATGTATATATATATATATATATATATATATATATATAATAATTGAAAATAATGAAAGAATAAAACCATTTTCAGATTCTTCGACTCCCAAAGGCCCGAAAAGAAAATATAATTCGATATATACCAAACAACTCTGTGTGTAATCTTTTAATATATATATATATATATATATATATATATATATATATATATATATATATATATAATAATTAAAAATAATGAAAGAATAAAACCATTTTCAGATTCTTCGTCTCCCAAAGGCCCGAAAAGAAAATATAATTCGATATATTCCAAACAACTCTTCTAACCCTCTTCTTAATTCTTTTAAGCTCTTACATATTTATTTACAAATATAAAATTTGTTTAATTATTCCATTCAAAAATAAGGAAAAACTGTCACAATTGTGTTGAAAATATACAAAAATAATCGATCTCCATCTATTTCGACACCATGCGACATAACGACATAACTCAAAAACTTAAGTTCTATTCCAACTTCAAGTATTATATTCGCACCAAATATTAAACAAATATTTGTCATTAGAACAAAGAAATATTCATACCTATAACCCACACTGCCATTTACTCTTGTTGTACCAGTTTAAGTGGTAGAGTAAAGCCCACTACGATAGACTGCGTTACTTTCTTGGTCAATCCAAGCGCATAAGTGAAGTCAGCCTTCAAAGGGTCAACCTCTGATTAAGCAAGAAAATGAAAAAATCAAATGAAGTAAAAAAAAAAAGTAAAATGATCTATTATGCGCGACTGGTAAAATTATTTTTTAAGTATGTAATATTGTAACTAAAAATACGTTCTAGCCAATTTTCTTAACTATCTGCGAAATATCTTTATCTAAATAAACAAATTATAAATTAGAGCTTTTAGAATTGTTCAGGTTTTTTTTATGAGTCTAGCACACGTGTTGCAGAGAAGTCCCTAAAGCGACACGTGTGCGGAAAAAGCGATTCACGTTGTGCTTGAATCGCTGTAAATTGTACTCAGTGGGAAACACAGTCTTGGGCAAATTATTCCAAAGGAATGATGTTCTCCATATAAAAGACTGCTTGAAAAGTGTTGTACGAGGAGTAACAATCTGAACTTCATACGGATGTGAAGTATTAGCGCAACATGTATTTCTAACATGCACCGCTCTGGGAGGAAGTAAGCGGGCTACATCCTTCGAACACTTTCCATGAAAATACTTGTAGAATCGGCTCAAGTCGCCAACCGCTCTTCGATGTTCCAGCGAATCAAGGCCGCCGGTCAGTTCCGGGTCTCCAACCAGACGAACAGCTCTTCTGTGAATAGAATCCAACTAATGCAATGTATCTTTGGAAGCAGAGCCCCAAACATGGGAGCAGTATTCCATAGTTGGTCGAATTCGAGCTTTGTCAAGAATTAACAGTTGTGAAGTGTAAAGCTTTCTGGTTCGAAATAATATTCCCAACTTTCGAGAAGCTCTCCTTGCTATGTCTGCGACATGTTCGCCCATAAAATTGAGTGACGATGTTAGAGGAATGGAGTGCCCCGCCAGAACTATGTCCAGTTCAGCAACGTTAACTCTTTAGAAAAAACTGCCGCATGGGTTTTTGTAGCTGCCGCCTGGGTTTTTGAAGCGTTAGATTCCACTTGGTTACTGTCACCCCAAGATAGAACTTCTTCCAGGTATTTGTTAAGTTGAACGACTTTCTGCTGTCTGCGGATATTCGTCTGAGTAGCCAATGTCCGAGCGTTCAAAGTAAATGAAGAGATAAGCGTACTGTCATCTGCAAAGCTGTAGATTGGGTTTCCGGTCTTTTCCAGCAGATCGTTAATGTAAATAAGAAAGAAAATAGGAGATAGTATGTAGCCTTGTAGGCACACAGGTGTTGACAGTGAAGGTGTCAGAAAGAAATCTGTCGACTGCCACTCGTAAAGAACGCCCTCTGAGGAAACATGAGAACCACAAACAGAACTTTTCAGACATACCATTAGAGCATAGCTTAGCCAAAAGTTCATCGTACCAAACACGGTCGAATGCCTTGGATATGTTAAGAGCAACCGCTCGAGATTCTCCAAAGTGTTCAATTGCGTTGTTCCAAACATTTGTTACATAAGTCAGAAGAGTTGATCTATGCTTACGAAAGCCATATTAGTGATTGCTAATAATGTTCGTGCTCAGGTTTTATATAATAGATGGCGGCTTTTTTAAGCAGTCGAAAAATTAAGGTGTATTTGAACCTATGGTTATAAGTAAGGACACCCAAATATGCAAAGCGCATATATTGCATATTTTGCGTATTATATGCATTTTTCTAAGTATTTGCATAAATGCTTTAAAAGTAGCATATATGTGCATATTTGAAGGAATTTATAATAATGTAGGTCTTTGGCAGGCGTTTTTATCCATTTTTCGGAATAAAGGTCAATGTTTTAGGCCGCCGCCGCCGCGCCGGTGGTTTTCCCCCCAAATAAATTTGATTATTTTATGGTCAGTAAAAACCAGTCAGTAAACTCCAGACGGCCATCAGAGCATACTTGTATTATTAATTTATTAGATTTCATTTTTGGTTGGGCTTTTAAAGTGGTTACGTCGATTTGTGCTTTTTATCTTGTGAGTCGTGTTTTACTACAGTGAAATGCCCAAAGCCAGTAGTGTGTCAGTGTGGATTAAACCATACAAAGAACTAAGAATAGATATGGGAAAAATCTAGTGTTCTGTATGTGTTAAAATTGTAAGTATAATATTTAATGGGTTTTTATTGCTACATTTGTATAGTACTCGTATCATGTAATGTGAAACAATAAATTTACATTTTTCAAGTCTTTTTCGATTTTTTTTACTGCATATTTACAACATGTATGTGCATATTTTGAGAAAATTATTTGCATATTTTATGCGCATATTTTAAAGTTTTTCACTTGCATATGTGGGTTTCCTTAGTTATAAGTAATATTTACTTTATCTTCATTACCAGTTACTTAACAACGAGTATCCTAAAGCCATAAGCACTGTCCAGATCCTTTAAATACATCTAAGGATTGGGTATTAGTACCTATTACAGCTTTATTTCCATTGAATATATCTGATTCTAATTTATTTATTGACCTTTAATACTTGTTTCTGGTTTTCCATTTGTTTAAAGAATGTTCACTTAGTGCAACCTTCTAAATTCTTGCTATTAAAAGGAGATTCTTTGTCATATAATATATATATATTTTTTTTGAAGTTATTGTTGTTATGTCTAATATTCTTCACTTCAGAACTGTTATAAGATGCAGAAGCCGATATATGTGTCAATATATAATAGTTGAGGTAAAAACCTTATAATGGGCAGACAAATAAAATTATTTTTATTTTAGTACCAATAATTCCTGATTATCTTTTCTCCAACGTTCTTAATTACACGACTGAAAATGACCCTGTGAGGTACGGACCTGCATCTTTGAGCCCGCTTCAAAGAAAATATGAAACCTTGGAAAAAGACAACGGACCGTTAGGAGCTCTACTGGCATCTAAAGCATTTGTACAATTGGCTTTTACTCCATTTGTAGGGTACTTAACACAAATTTTGGATTGCAATATACCCTTATTAATTGGATCGTGCAACATGCTTATTGCAGCAATTTGTAAGTTATTGTAAATAATATATATTATGAATTATATTTTCCTTTTTATTCTTAACTAATAAGTTTTGTCAAAAATTTCGACGCCTCTCCTATATTGTATTTACCATACGCTTACTTGTTATTTTCAAAATGCTAACTTTTAGACATACTTCTTCACAACTAAATGTAAATAAATGGTTTCTTTTGATGTTGATTGTCAAAACTTTACACAGCTAGTGTCACACACACGCCCGCGCGCACACACACGCACGCACTGCACCCTTGCCTGCGCCCTCGCCCGCGATTTTGCCTGCGTCTTCGCCTGCACCTTCACCCGCCCATACCCTCGCCCGCACTCGCGATTTCGGCTATTGTTGGTTTTTCCCTTCTCAGCATAGTCGATGAAAATTATTCCAAGCGCATCCCAAAATACAGAGACAAAAACCTTCCCAGCCGACTGTTGTGTGTTTGGTCACTTCGGGCGGCTTTCATCGGCTGCTGCCCACTCAGCTGATTTCCGATTTGATTCCGATGTGTAGTGGTGGATCCAAGTTTCATCCATTGTCACATTTCGCATGAAAAATCCTTTTTATTGCGCTTAAAGAGGTCGAAGCAGCGCTCAGAATCATCAACACGTTTTTGTTTTTGGTCGAGCAAACGCGGTTCCCATTTCGAACAGAGCTTTTTCATGCCCAAATGTCCATGCAAAATATGACCAACAGGTTCTTTTGATATCTTTAGGGTGTCAGCTATCTCTCTTAAATTCACTTCACGGTCATCCGAAACAATTTGGTAATTTTTTTTGATATTTTTTCGGTATAATCACCTCATTTAGGTATCCAGAGCGTTCAGCATCATTTGTGTCTGTGCGACTGCGTTTAAATTCAGTATACCAGTAAATGATGAGTGATTTTCCAAGGGCAGAGTCCCCGTGACACTTATCAAGCCATTGCATTGCTTGAACAGTATTTTTTCCCATCAAAAATCAGTGTTTAATCAACACACGAAATTCGATTTTTCTCCATTGTTTTGAAAATATTAAAAGTAGCATCACTGAAACCACTGTAACTTATAAACTAATCGTCGAAATGTCATAAAATTTTGACAAGTATCGTTTGAAGGCTGGTACTTATCATATGGTTTTTTTAAGAAGGGCGACATCTATGTGTCAGACCAAAAACTTTTCAGCCAGCCTACGTATTATATATATATATATATATATATATATATATATATATATATATATATATATATATATATATATATATATATATATATATATATATATATATATATATATATATATAATATATATATATATATATATATATATATATATATATATATATATATATATATATAATATATATATATATATATATATATATATATATATATATATATATATATATATATATATATATATATATATATATATATATATATATATATATATATATATATATATATATATAAATATATATATATATATATATATATATATATATATAATATATATATATATATATATATATATATATATATATATATATATATATATATATATATATATATATATAGTAACATTCATTTTTTCCTGGATTTTAAGACCATGCAATGTTACTGATTTTTCACTTCAAATTGTATTTATTTTTATTTTAAAATATCGACCGGTATATTAAACAAAAGTTTCAGGACATTCAGTATATACTGTGTGGTGCGGGTTGCTGATCGAACCTACCGCCAGGCCGCGATTGGCGAAATGTTTGACCCGGAGTTTTGATTGGAGCGTCCGGATATTACCGGTAAAAATCGCACGATTATTTAGGGGCCTGAGAAACTACCAGAAAGGCTTTTTTTCGATCGAGCCGCAGACCAGGCAGTACCGTCTAGCCGAGAGGCTATTTTCCATCTAGCCGAAGTAGGCTAATTTTCTTCAGAAGCCGCTAAGTAAAAGTACCAGTTTCGACAATAAAAGCTGTAGTGAGCTTTCTAAGTGTTAAGAAAAAGTGTGAAATCGGGCGAAGTCCATCACAGCAGGACTGAAAAACAGTAAGTCAACAAAACTCCCTCCAATAGACTTATTTAAGAGCAGTGCATTAACAGCAATGAATAACAGACAAAAAAGTGAAGTGTAAAACACGATGTCTCGCCTTCGGGGGTTGTAAAAGTTTAAAGTTTAAATGTAACAACTACTATTTAGGCTAGAATTTTTTGGTATAACTGTAAAGGTTAGAACTTTTTATTTTCATTTTAAAAATATGAATAAATTCTTTTTTTGTTGATTAAAGCTAGTGTCTCACTGAATATTTATTTCTCTTTTCAGGATCAGTTGTACTAGACTAATTCTTTTTAGTAATATCCATAAAACACTTCAGTTTTTTCTCATTTTTCTTAGCTGAAGTTAAATCCTTTCTATTTTAAAATGAGTGGTGCCCAAAAAAAAAGTCGTACAACTGAGGTTTCTTTAAAAATAGAATTAAATTCCAAAAAGACGTACAAAAATTATCTCTTACCCATATCTCTCCACCAAGGAAAACTGAGCTAGTATTTCTTTAATTTCTTTAGTTCTTTTAAAATCAGGTTTCACTCAATTCATTATCAGAAATTAAAGCGGGGCTGCAAGAAAATTGTGCTCAAGCTTGGGGCGTCCAGTATTTAAAAATGTTACAAAATGACGCAGTCTACATGGGGCGAAAAATAAAGCAAAATTAGCACACCTTACAAAATTGCGCTCAAGCGTGGGACAAACAACTTCTCACAGGGTACGGAAAAAGATGCCTCAAACTGAGGACAGTTTAGCATGTCATAAAAAGACGTCACATAAAAATAGCGCTGTCAACGCGGGGCTTTTGGAATTTTATTTTTTAAAAAAAGGGTTCAGTGTACTAGCTTTCGAACAAAATAAAAGCTCTAACTTTGCAGATATTTTTATTTCATAATATTTATTAAACGAAACTACACTATAGCAGTAAGACAAAAGCAGGAAATTTGTAGAATTTTTTTATTTCAATTTATCTGATATAGATATTTGAATTTTGTTGTTGACTCTAAGATAAGAGATTCCTACTTTTTTCTTAGAAGCTAACTTTATAGTTCAGATTAGCAGATGTGTTGGTCGACTTTAATTTTGCATTGTTGATTTATTTTGCGGATAACCGAACAAAAAACTGTTCTTTTTTCTCACCTATATTTTGCATGAATATTAAAAATACTTTGCTGATATACGAAACGATATTTAGAGATTTTTTTATAGGAAATTCTTAAGATATCTTAATAAAAGGATTTTAATACGAGGCAATACTTAGAAATTTTTTTTGAAATTGTTGAAGATTTTTTTAAAGTTTGGTAAAGAAGTTTACATATTTTAAGTGCCTTTACAGATTTTGTTATTTTTTTTGACTATTGGGAGCACAGGAGAAATATTTTCACGGCTTTTTAAACAATTCTTTTAAATTTTATAGTATTCATTTATCATGGAAGCCTTCAATTTTAAAGTCAATCACCTATTGGAATATGAATTAGACTATGAACTAAAAATCCGTCGTACTTTCTCAGAACGTCCGGTCGCAGATAAAAGAAAGATTCTAACGAGGATCTTAAGTAAAGAAATTAATGAGCCGGGAAAAAACGATAAAAACAGGGGATGACACCCTGTCTTTTACAGAAGAAACGGCTGGTATCGAAAAGAGTTTAAATTCAATCCAAAACTTAATCGATAGTTATGACGGTGATCCAAATGATTCACTTGTACACCGGGTTAAATCACGTTTATCGCATGTAGCGGGTCGCGTACAAAGAATTCCCATGCCGGATGACGAAGAGGAAGCGTCGAAGTTTTCCAAATATGTTCAAGAAACAATAGCTACGTGTGTACTCATGGAAGCAAATCTTGCAGAAAAGATAGCTCCTGGCCATGAGTTCCCACAACTGCCTATTACAACCCCAGTCATAAACGTACCAGCTCCAATCGTGAATTGCGCAGCCAGAAATATTCCTGTCAGCGAATGGCAATTGAAATTTAATGGAGACTCAAAGAGACTCTATCCTTTTTTGGAGAGGCTGACTGAAATAGCTCAAGCTAGGAAAGTATCGGAAGATGGACTTTTCAGCTCTGCTGTTGAATTTTTCACTGGCGATGCCTTCATTTGGTATAGAAGCATAAAATCAAGTGTCAACGACTGGCATTCCTTGGTAGATAGGCTAAAGAAGGACTTCTTGCACTGTGACGATGATGAAGAATTGTGGTCAGAAATAAAGAGGAGGCGACAAAAGAAGGATGAGTCCACTGTGATTTTTATTGCCCACATGGAATCTTTATTTGGTAGGTTATCCATCAAGCCTTTGGAATGTACCAAAGTTAAATTTATACGTAGGAATATTCTGCCTAGTTTCGTCAATCGGTTAGCTCTACTAGATATAAACTCGGTAGCCGAACTCGCCGGGTTATGTAGAAAACTTGAAGAGTCCGATTATTTGTTAGAAAAGAGCAGACCAAAAAGCGAAACTAATATACATCAGGTAAGGTATAATCCAAAAGGCCGAAGTGGAGTCTCGACAAATAAAGTTGGGAATGTAAATCGGAACCCTAGGAGTAACCAGAAAACGGGTAAAGGAAAAGATAATGACTCTAAAATTAGCGACACTGCAGCTAAAGTGAACGACAAGCCGGTTTCACCTAAGGCAATTTTCACGTGTTGGAATTGCACAGGCCCGAATCACACTTACCAAAATTGTACAGCACCAAAGAGGGTATTTTGTTTCAAATGTGGAACAACAGGTGTGAGACTAACATCATGCCCCAAATGTACAAAAAACGAGTAAGGACGGTATATTACCGAGGCGGATATCCTAAGTCCAACAAAAAAGCCTCTAATCTTTCGGCTAAGTCACAAGCTCATGTTCGCAGTAAAGCCCCTAATCCAAAACGTTCTAGAAACACGGACGAACAAAAATATTCCAGTAGATCGGATTGGACTAAATGGTTACAAAAAGTTTCTGATTTTTTTAAGTCTAATAAAAATTATCCTTCTCAAGTTAAAACTCCTGCTTCTCCAAATGGTCACATGTCTCCTTTATTCGTGCATAAATATTTAGACAACAGACCGCATATCAAGATAAATCTATTAGGTGCCCATTTCTCGGCTTTATTTGACTCTGGTGCAAATGCCTCCGTTGTAGGTCAGAATGGTATTAAGATTTTAAGTCGTTTAAGTATAAAAATATGCCACGTCAAAAATAGAAGTGTTACCACTGCAGATGGCAGCCGTCTAAAAGTTTTAGGTACGGTTGAGTTGCCGCTAGTCTGCAATGGTCATTGTTTAGTAATTTCTGCTTTAGTAGTACCTTCTCTATCACATACTTTGGTTTTAGGATGTGATTTTGCACAAAAATTCGGAATTCTAGTAAACTTTAAAAATAATTCGTGGTATCCACAGTCCCTAGAAGTCAATTCTCAAACAAGTTTTAAAGATTGTTATTCAGAAAGTTCTTTTGAAAACCTTTTCTCGCGTCTATGTACCCTAGATGATCTCTCGCGGACGGAACGCTTAAAAGCAGAAAAAGTAATAAGCTCTTTCAATGAAATAAGTAGTAAAGATAGGTTAGGCCGAACGAATAAAATCAAGATGTCTATAGATACGGCTGATGCCAGTCCTGTAAAGACAAGGCCCTTCGCCATGTCTCCTTATATGTCAAAAGTATTAAATAAAGAGTTAGACGAAATGTTGAAACTCGGAGTGATTGAAGAATCAAACAGTCCTTGGTGTTCTCCAATCTTATTGGTGAAAAAGGCCGATGGACAGTATCGTCTGTGCTTTGACGGAAGAAAGCTCAACGAGGTCAGCAAATTTGATAACTATCCATTACCGAACATCGACAGAATTTTGACATCACTCAGGAATGCTAAGTATGTATCTTCGATAGACCTTAGAAAGGCTTTCTGGCAAATTCCTTTAGACAAATCCTCTAAGGAAAAGACCGCTTTTGCAGTAGTAGGCCGAGGTCTATTTCAGTTCGTCACTATGCCGTTTGGTCTAAAGAACGCTGCTCAAACTCAGCAACGTTTAGTGGACGCTATATTTGGTCCGAAATATGAGCCACATATTTTTACCTATCTCGATGATATTTTAGTAACATCGGAAGACTTCGAATCGCATATTCGCTTACTTAAGGAAGTAAAAGATAAATTGAAAGAGGCCGGACTGACGATAAATTTGAGCAAGTGTGATTTTTTCAAAACTTCTCTAAAGTTTTTAGGCTATATTGTAGGCTCAAATTCCTTGCGTACCGATCCGGATAAAGTAGCAAGCATGGTTAATTATGCGAGACCTACTAATACTACGGAAGTTAAGCGCTTCGTAGGAATGTGTTCATGGTATAGACGTTTTATCGAGAATTTTTCTACCTTGTTGTCACCTATTAATGATCTTTTGAAAGGACGGAAAAAAGGACAATCGATAGATTGGACAAAGGCAGCCGAAGAATCTTTTATAAAGATTAAAGAACTATTGGTTTCAGCTCCCATTTTATCCCAACCAGACTTTTCCCAACAGTTTTATATTTCTAGTGATGCTTCTAATACTGGTTTAGGGGGCGTCCTAACACAGAAAATCAATGGTGAGGAAAGAGTGATAGCGTATGCCAGTAGAACTTTATCAAAGGCTGAACGTAACTATTCGGTTGTTGAAAAGGAATGTTTAGCCGTACTCTTTAACATCGAAAAGTTTCGACCTTACATCGAAGGTGTTCCTTTCACGGTCATAACCGATCATTATAGCTTATTGTGGCTTAATTCTATTAAAAACCCTAGTGGCAAACTAGCGCGTTGGGCGATTAGGCTGAGACAACACACGTTTACTTTAATTCATAGAAAAGGAGTCCACAATGTTATTCCTGACGCTTTGTCAAGAATCCCAGATCATACAGCGGACGAAAACAGTCTTAATGCACAGTTTGGCGTAAAAATTGATACAGTAGACATAGATCGTATAGATCCACGGTACGACAATTTACGGCAGCAAATCAAAGAATTTCCTCAAAATTTTCCGCAGTGGAAAGTGGAAAATGATTTCGTGTACAAGTTTATCCCAAACCAGTTGCCTTTAAAAGTTAATGTACCCGAGTGGAAAATACTAGTTCCTAAACCACAGAGAGAGGAAATTATAGACATGTGTCACACTCCTCCTACTTCTGGTCATTTTGGCTTTTATAAAACTCTTCACAGGGTTCAGGAACAGTATTATTGGCCAAAAATGCGTTTTGATATCTTAAAGTTTGTGAGGACTGGTGAAGTATGTGGAGCGCAGAAATCTCCAAATACACTACCTATGGGACTGATGGGAAAAGAGAAAACGGTTAATTACCCTTTTCAAGTCATAGCAGCTGATCTAGTAGGCCCATTCCCACGTTCAAAAAAGGGAAATAAATGGCTTCTCGTGGTTTCTTGCTGGTTTACAAAGTATACCATGCTATTTCCTTTGAAAAGCTCTAAAGCTGGATATATAGAGAGAATTTTGGAAAATAATGTCTGTCTAATCCACGGTGTTCCATCGCTCTTGATATGCGATAACGGTACTCAGTTTACCTCTAAGAGTTTTAAGAGCTTAAGTGAAACTTATGGTTTTAACATCCGTTTTAATCCCGTGTACTCTCCCCAATGTAATTTTGTGGAACGTAATAACCGAACAGTCGGGACCGCTTTAAGAAGTTACGTGGATTCACATGACACTTGGGATAGCAATATTTCCAAAATCCAACAAGCGATAAATACCGCGAGACACGAAGTAACAGGGTTCACACCGTCTTTCTTAGTTTACGGCAGACATATACCTCTATCTGGATCATATTATAAAAACTTAGACTTGGATGTCAATGCTGACAGCGAAATAATTCCGGGTAACAGGGGCGCGTACGCCGAAAATTTAAAGGGTTTAAAAGATATTTTCACCGACGTGCGTAATAGGATACATAAGGCTTATGAGCGGAACAGTAAGTCTTACAACCTTAGAAAAAGGGATTTTTCCTTTAAGATAGGTGATCACGTTTGGCGAAAAAATAAAATTCTTTCCAGTGCAGCTGATAAATTCACATCTAAGTTGGTACCTAAGTATGTGCATTGCGTGATTAGAGAAAAGATTTCGGATTTAGTTTATGGTTTAGTTAATTTAGATGGGACTAAAGTAGGACGATGGCATATTAAAGACTTAAAACCATTCAATGAACCTAACCCTAATGAAAGTTTGTCAGAAGAAGAATAATTTATATTTACACTATCTTAATTGCTTTAGTTTATTTTTTTTGATGTTGCTCTGTAGAGGTGACGACCTCGTCTTTTTTGACTGTTATAAAAGTTGAGCTGGGGATAGCTTACTTTTATAGTTTTTGCTAAGGTTTTGGGTATTGGCCATATCCCAAACTTAGGTTGATTGTAGTTGATGTTTAGCATCGACTCAGCTGTTGCGAGCTTGCGAAAGAGTCACACTCAGGATATATCATAAGACTGGTATGTTGGTGGTCGCGGGATTTGATTTGCTTATGACCCCAAATAATATCCAGTTCTTGACACTTGGAAGCGAAATTTTGATTAGAGGCAATCCAAGGTGATCTTGAGTTAGGACAAGCGCAGGATGAAGCTCGTGTTGTATGATGTAGAGTCAAAATGTATAAGAACAATTTCAAAGTTTGCTACCCGAGAGGGTGTATTTTTATTACCTTAGTGGTATATTTTGGGTGCAATTAAGAGTAAATTGATTTTGGTTTATCCAGTAAGTCTAAGACTTGGATTATTTTGATTAAGATCTTCTTCTGAATTGACAAACTAAGGGTATTTTCCTTTTTTTTTTCAGAGCCGTTTAAACGTTACCTTTGAGTCACAAATTTTTTTAAAATTTTTTTTGCATAGGCTCATAGGCGTCTGATGAGTTTTTTTCGGTTTACTATCAGATTGATAGAAAATTGAAGTTCTGCAGGAGAACTAAAGGCTGATCATTTACAGGAGATGAGAGCAGAGTAAGACAGTCGTTTCACAAAGAAATGATCAAAATCTGATACCGAGATGAGAACCTTGTCAAGAGAGGCTAAGCGCAGTGAAGGAAGATTCCTAACCGAATTTTTAGATTTCCAAGAGGTAATCTAGAAGTTTGGGCTGACAGAAAACGGTTATGCCTGATACCTGTAGCAGTTTCTTCTAGAGGCTATTGTTTAGGGAGACGATTAACACCATGATCGAATATTTTAGCTGTCAACGATGTTTTCTTCTTGTTTCTGATTAAGCTGGGAAAGCTCTTGTCGTCTTCAAAAGTTTTGTTGCGTTGCCACCGGAAAATAGAGCAATTTTTGTTTCATGTAGCCTTTTTAAGCTCATTTTCGTTTTTTAAAATTTCGTTAGAAGCCTGGTTAAGTCAACCTTGTAAACCTTTTAGGTTGTATCCCATGAGTTATCTGTTTTTACAGGCTGTGATGCACCGGGTGCTAACAGATGCCGTTACGACGTTTGGCAGGGAGTTAGTCTTCCTGAGGAACAGACTGATTGGAAGGGTAGTCTATGGGGGGTGAACGTTTGACCTTTGGGACCTTTAAAGGTTTTGTTACCCAATGGTTATTTCTATTTGAACCAAAGGAGAGCCTAGCTACTGTAGTCGACCTCAGCTCCAATTAGCCTATTAGTGGTGACAGGCTGTTGGCAGTAGTGTGTTTCGGAACACCCTATTGATTAATTTTTTTTTGACTTATGGTGGTGTGGTAGACACCGTTTTAGTTTAGTGGATGCTATAATCTACTCCCTTTTGTTGGTGGACTCCAGGGTCACCAATTCTGTATTTTTTTGTCTCCACCTTTCAGTATATCGTGGTGAGGTGTTTGTCTCCTGTTATGTGGGATGGATTGAATGTTTTTCGTTGTTGTTCTAGGGCGAGACCAGTACACGAGGGTTCTTCATGCAACTTGAAGAGGCGCAATGCTGGTTAAGTTTTATATCTCTGTATAGCCACCCTGAAGAATGACGGAGGGCGTTTCTTCTGGCTCATGTTTCTAGGCAGATTTGTCACTTTGGTGCGATGTGCCGAAGATTTGATTAGCTTTTGCTAAGAGCTTTCACCAAGCTCAGTATGGAGTTATCATAACCAAGAGTTTGGGATTTGAACTCCTGTATATATTTCTGTACATATTTCTGTATATATTTCGGTGTATGTTGGTTGCCTGAGGGCATGTGCTCAAAATGCGAGATTTTGAGTCGTTTTGCTTATGGACTCCCATATATAGGATTATGACTTTAGGGAGGTCCTATTTCGAGACTTGCTGTCTCATATAGTTATGTTAGGAATGTATCCTTGAATGTTAGTTGCGCGCGGACTAATCATTCTGTTCTTAGTGAACATTGCTTTTTGAAGCAGGATCATTCAGTTTGGTGAATTTTAGCTTTTATGGCTATTCACTGTGTTTAGGGTGAATTTTAGCTTTTGTAGCTATTCACTGTGCCTATAGTGGTATCGTTAGCTTTTATAGCTGCTCACTATGTTAATGGCGAGTTTGTTCTTTTAGAACGCAGACTTTGTGTAGTCGAGGACTATTTACAGAGTGTTTTCTTGGCGAGGAGCCGAGCTTTTTCTGGCGATATACCAGAGTGTTTTGTTGGCGATAAGCTGACGTGTTTTCTGGCGATCAACCAGAGCGTTTTCCCTAGCGATTTTAGCATGTCTAGATGTCTTAGGACGTCGACATTGCGATATAGAGTGCGATTATTTTCCGAGTGCGACTAGTAGTGATACTAGATTTAGAATGTTCTCTTAGCGATGAGCTAGAGCATGGATGGCGATTTTTCCCGAGCGTTTGTCTGGATATTTATCCAGATATTTTTTTTACTTTTTTTGGCCTAGTGCTAAATGGTCTGACAAGACTTTTTCTTTTTAGTGTAAGTGTTTGCACTAGAATCATTTTTTTATTTTTTTTCTTTATTTAAGAATTTTTATAAATTTCTTTTGCTGAAATAAAAAATTTTCAGACAATCCTTAAAAGATTTTAAGGGGGGTGTTCATATTTTATTTCAGTTCACTTTTTTTGATTTAGACAAGAGTCTAGACAAAGTTATATTTTTTTGTTTAGGTAACAATAATAGAGCTGATTCTTTTATATAAGAAGACCGCGATCGTTACTTTGAACAGGTATTTCTTATGTTCATGCAAGGATTTTTATTTGCTTTTTGATGTACTTAACCTTAGTGCTTAATTAAGTTAAGTCTAGTTATAAGATTCTTGTGTACATGCAAAAATTTTCATTTGGTTTTCATTGTACTTAATATTAGTGCTTAATAGAATTAAGTCTAGTA